>OY728138.1:238468421-239682715 GCA_963277665.1 Viscum album
AAATATTGTGTGTCAGTCTTAATACATATTTTACATATAAGGAATTAATGACTCATGGTTTAAATCTAGAAGAAATGTAATATATATATGAGCTGATTGATGTAAAAAACATGTTTATTATTTCTTGATACTATAAATGATATTCTATGAAATGATGCTAAAATAACATGTCATTTTTTATTAATATTATAATGATCATCAGGTTTTTAATTTTTTATAGTGTGATTTAATTTTCTATTTAATGTTTCAATAAATATAAGTTATGATTTAAGTCTGGAGTGTGATGGTGAATCATGTTATAGACATGGAGTATTTAGGTGATGAAATAAAATCTTAAAATTTAATTATTTATAAAGATGAAAGTGTAGTGATTCTTTAAAATATAGGTAATTGAATATTAATATTTTAATGGTATCACCATGAAATTCTCTATGTAATTATAATTGAATATAGTGTTCTAGATTAATATTCATTTCCCTAAATTATTATGGTTTTCCATACCCTATTAAAGATAAGTTTCTCTTTATGCTAAAAATATGGTTAATGTGTCCATTGATTTGTCATTAAAAGGTAATGTAGTGTGAAATTAATGTTCATTTTATCATTAGTGATAACCCTCTAACTTTTTTATATGATAATATGTGGTGGATGTGGTTGAGGAAAAGGAAAAGATATCTTATTGAACGATATTGCGATGAGTGGTATATAAAATATTGATGTGGAAAGGAATTGTTATATAGATGGGTTCATGGTAAAATATTTTCTAGGATAAATAAAATATTACCTTTAATTATGTCATGTTTTCTATATTTTTGATATAATTCACGGGATATGTCTTATTATTATTATTTTCCCAAGAGTGGTTTCAAGATGATGGATAATGAAACATGGCTACCGAAAAGAGATTCATTGGTTAATGTTTACTGAAATGTTCAAGAAGGATTTTAAACAATATTACAAAATTTTAGTAGCGGTCAAGATTAATACCTTGCATTATGAGTACCATGGATTGTGTAATCAGAGTTTGTAGTAATAATATTGAGTTATCATAAAGATCTGTGCCATAATCTTGATCCATTTGAGATATCACAAGGTAGTTTAGTTGTTCTATTTTTATTATTTAATGATAATTCATTATAAAAATGATTTATTGAGGTTCAATGTGTTTATAAATATTGGGTGTGTAGTTAGTTATGGATGGTTATGTTGGGAATGTCATAGTTTGGAAACATTTATCCTTTATTTCAATAACTTTGAAGTTATTTTAAATATGATTCCAAAATACGATTAAAAAAAGATGATTGGACTGTGGATTGAGTAGTGTTTAAATAAATGAATTACCCCATAGTTAAATTTCAAATAAGCATTCTAAATATTTTTAAAGGTTTTTTTCAATAACATAAATGATTATAATTAGATAATGGTTTATTTCAAATGGGTAATTATTTTTAAAATGAAGTTGGTTGGAGAGAAATGAGTTGCTTGAAAGTGGTCGGTTGTGAGTTAGAGTGGTTAGTTATATCTTCATATACTTTGTTAGGTTTTCCTCAATAGAGAGGTTCCCTTTTTTATGTATATTCTATGTTTTTGATATTTTTTGATGTTTCCTTGATGAATATTTTTTGGAGTCATACACAATCATTTTTTATAGAGCTTTGGTAATTCTTCCTTTCTTTTGGAGAGGTATCTCCCCAAGGCAGTTATGATTATAATTTTTTTATTTTTTGGGTTTGTTTCGGATTCTTGAGGATTAATTCATTCAATAGGTATTTCACATAAATAATTGGGATTCTTTATCCTTAACATGGGCTGGTTTTTAATTTGTCAATATTTTACTTTTATTCTCAATGATGAGAATCATTTGAGAGGTTTATAATAAAAGGCCTCCAATTTCCTCGACCCTTATGTTCTCATTATTCTGGTGTTGTGGGAGTCTAGGGATGTTGATATAGAGGAATATAAATATAAATATAAATATATATGATATTTAGATATTTTTTCACCTATCATCCTTATCCAAAACCTAATTAGAGGACATTGTGGCATGATCAAGTAGATGGTGGATACGTTTTGTAGTGGAATGATGTGTTCCACCATATGAAGTTAGGTAACAATATGATTTAAGTGTTTGAGGTTTTGGGAGGATCTATGAGATTTTATTATCATCATATCTTAGAGAGGATGTCAAATTACAATATAAAGGGTCTCTAGTATGGTGCATCGTTTGTCTTATAGTTTGGGGTTTTAGGCCACGAGAGTTAAGTGTTTCTTAGTTTAGTGGGTCTTTGTTATTTATGGTGCGTTTTATAGGTGATACATCATGAAGGGTTTAAGGGTAAATGGGGAAGTATTTTAGCCATAATCCATATTTTTTGTTATTTTCAAATGACACTTGGGCTCTGTGTGAACCCACCACAAAACCAACTAGATACAAAATCATAACCCGCCACTGCAAACACCCAAAGAACCGCACCCAAAATTTTCAGATTTCAAATTTCAACTTTCAAAATTTAAGCATCCCCAATATCATGCCACGTGAAGCCTGCTTCACGTGCCCCAACACTGCCACCTCCATCGATCTTCACCACCGTCAAAGAAAACCGCCTCCCGAGACTCCACAATAATTGTACCACCGACCTTATCCTTACGACAATGAAACGCCATCACATCGATCCATCGTCATCAACAACATCATCACTATCGACCACTTTACCAAAGATCGCCACCAGTACCGAACATCATCTTCATATCTGATCCGTAAGCACATTTTCATCGTTGTTCAGACATCCCACCAGAACACCAAATCCCATCGTTACCAACTCAATATCTCACCACCAATGATCAACACCAAAACTCAAAACCACCATGGAAGAGCACGAACTGACAGTGAGGATGAAAACAATAAGATAAATCGAATCCTGGTTAGAACCCAAGAGAAACCAAAAGAAGAGTACTGGGAGTTGATACTCAAAAGGAAGCATAGCTAGGGTTGATACCCTAATGGAAGCTGAGGATGAAACTCTACAAGGGAAGCTCCACGACTGCTGAACCGCAGACACAAAACCCTGTGTATTCATTGCTCCAAAACCAACCTGCAGAGGAGCATTGGAACTATAGATCAGAGCAAGGTGGAGTGTCCAAGGAAGAAAACCTGAGAAAGAAACCCAGGGAAGAAACCCCAAAATGAAATGAAAGAAATTGGGAAATAAATCCAAGAAAGAAGAACCGACTCCTAAGGCATCTAGAAATCCGACGTCCTCCAAATCGCCTGCCCAAAACCTCATAGAATCCCTCGCTCCAAATCCGACCTGGATATGAGCAGGAAAACTCAATGTCAGAGCGCGGTAGTGGTGGCTGAGGGGAAACCAAAACGACTTCACGGAGTAGGGAGACAGAGTGAGAAGGGGAAACCCTAAGAGGATTGGTTAGCGAGAAGAAGAAACCCAGAGAAATCCGAACATGTGAGGGAGGAAAGAGGGAACCTGAAAAGATGGGCAGAGGAGTCTCCGATGCGAGGGGGTCAAAACACTACAAGAAAACCGCCATTTAGCGGTGGTTTTTTCGCGGAGGTTTTTAAAACCGCCGTGAAACGCTTTTCGGGCCGCCATTTCGCGGCCGTTTTAAAAACCGCCGTGAAAAAACGGCCGCTAAACGGGAAAAAAATTATTTATTTTTTTATTTTTTATTTTTTTTAATTTTATTCGAGGATTAGTGGCGGTTTTTTAATAAAACGCCCCGAAATAGCATCGGTTTTGGTAAAACCGCCGCGAAATGAAATGAAAAAAATAAAAAAACACGACAAATCCCAAAATCACTAAAACGACTATAACTTTTGATCCGGGCGTCCGTTGAAGCACCACGACCAGTCAAATCGAAACTCATGAAGAGATATAGAGGCGCATAAAATCAAAACCGTGAGACGGTCTAAGGTGGGGAAGATATTAGAGTTCTAAGAAAGTTGAATAAAGTTCTCCAACATCAAACGACCATAACTTTCGCTCCGGGTGTCCGTTTGGGCTCTACCACATATCAAATCGAAGCCAGCGAAGAGAGCTGTGCACCAGTTAAACAGAAGAAAGCTTCTGTAATGTTTTTCGACCCCAAAACCCCTCCGAAGGCCTCAAAACCCCGTTTCCGTCACCGATGTCCCGTCGAACTTGTCTTTAAACAGACCTAACTTTCGATCTACGTGTCAGTTCGGCCTCCTCCACCTGCCAGATCATAGCTCATTCCATGAGCTTCAGTTTGACTGGTCGCGGCGCCCACATTCACTCCTAGATCATATGTTATGGCCTTTTTAGTGGGTATCAAGTCTGTTATGTTTTTCAATGCCTCGTTTCTAGCACCTGTTCCCCGTCATCTTTTTTTAAATGGTCATAACTTCCGATCCGCCTGTCCATTCGGACTCTTTCACCTTTCAGGTCGAAGATCATTTCAGGATCTTTGATTTGACAGGTCGTGGACCTAAAACGGACTCTCGGATCATATGTTATCTCCGTAAATGTGAGTCCAATGTTTTTGTCTCTTTATGACTGTTTTGACGGGTTTTAACGGTAGCTCCATTTATTACTGTTTATTTGAGTTTCCATGACTTTTCATCATTATCCATGGTTTTTTATGGGTTATTATGATTATTATGTTGAATTATTAAAGAGTTTTCCAGTGTTGTCACGAGTTTTCACGTGTTCTCATTCTTTCTAATGCCTCATTCTTCAAATGGTTCTCCATCCTTTTTCATGCGGTTTCATGATTTTTCATCCCTTATCACGTCTTTTCATACTTTTTCATGTGTTTCCTCTATTATTTATTATTTATTATTTAAAATATTCTTTAATTTATTTATTATCTATTATTTGTAACTGGTTATTTATTATTTATTATTTATTATTTATTATTTATATTTTTGATTTATTTATGTTTATTTATTATTTATTATTTATATTTATTTATTAGTTATTATTTATTATTTATTAGTTATTAGTTATTAGTTATATTTATATATTATTTATTATTTATTATTAATTATTAATTATTTATATTTATTTATTATTTATTATTTATTATTTATATTTAAATATTATTTATTATTTATTATTTATTATTTATATTTATTTATTAGTTATTATTTATTATTTACTATTTATTATTTATTATTTATACTTATTTAATATATATTATTTATTATTTATATTTATTTATTATTTATTATTTATATTTATTTATTATTTATTATTTATATGTATTTATTAATTATTAATTATTATTTATTAATTATTAATTATATTTATTTATTATTTATTATTTATTATTTTCTATTTATTATTTATAAATATTTATTTAATATTTAATATTTAATATTTAATATTTATTATTTATTATTTATTATTCATTATTGATTATTGATTATTTGTTATTTATTATTTATTAATTATTATTTATATCTATTATTTATTATTTACTGTTTATTATTTATTATTTATATCTACTATGTATTTATTATTTATTATTTATTATTTATTATTTATATTTATTTATTATTTATTATTTATATTTATTTATTATTTATTATTTATATTTATTTATTATTTATTATTTATATTTATTCCTTATTTCTTATTTATATTTATTTATTATTTATTATTTATTATTGATTATTGATTATTGATTATTTATAATTATTTTTTATTTTTTATTTATAATTTATTATTTATTATTTATATTTATTTATTAGTTATTAGTTATTATTTATTATTTATTATTTATATTTATTTATAAATGATTATTTATTATTTATATTTATTTATTATTTATTAATTATTATTTATATTTATTTATTATTTATTATTTATTATTTATATTTATTTATTATTTATATTTATTTCTTATTTATTATTTATATTTATTTATTATTTATATTTATTTATTATTTATTATTTATTATCTATTATTTATATTTATTTATTAGTTATTATTTATTAGTTAATTTTTATTATTTATTATTTATTATTTATTATTTATATTTATTTATTAGTTATTATTTATTATTTATATTTATTTATTATTTATTATTTATCATTTATATTTATTTATTATTTATTATTTATATTTATTTATTATTTATTATTTATTATTTATTATTTATTATTTATATTTATTTCTTATTTATTTTTTATTTTTTATTATTTATTATTTATATTTATTTATTTAATATTTAATATTTAATATTTAATATTTAATATTTAATATTTATTAATCATTATTGATTATTGATTATTGATTATTGATTCTTTATTATTTATTATTTATATCTATTATTTATTATTTATTATTTATGATTTATATCTACTATGTATTTATTATTTATTATTTATTATTTATAATTTATAATTTATTATTTATAATTTATTATTTATTATATATTGTATATTATTTATTATTTATTATTTATTATTTATTATTTATATTTATTTATTATTTAAATTTATTTATTATTTATTATTTATATTTATTTATTATTTATTCTTTATATTTATTTCTTATTTATTATTTATTATTTATTATTTATATTTATTTATTATTTATTAGTTATTAGTTATTATTTATATTTATTTATTATTTATTATTTATTATTTATTATTTATATTTATTTATTAGTTATTATTTATTAGTTATTATTTATTATTTATTATTGATTATTGATTATTTATATTTATTTATTATTTCTATTTATTTATTATTTATTATTTATATTTATTTATTATTTATTATTTATTATTTATTTATTATTTATTATTTATTTTTATTTATTAGTTATTAGTTATTATTTATTATTTATTATTTATATTTATTTACTATTTATTATTTATTATTTATTATTTATATTTATTTATTTAATATTTAATATTTAATATTTAATATTTATTATTAATTATTGATTATTGATTATTGATTATTGATAATTTATTATTTTTTATTTTTTATTTTTTATTTATTATTTTTTATTTATTATTTATTATTTATTATTGATTATTGATTATTGATTATTGATTATTTATCTCTATTTATTATTTATTATTTATTATTTATTGTTTATTATTTATTATTTATTATTCCTTATTCCTTATTTATTATTTATTATTTATTATTTATTATTTATTATTATCGAGTTTATATCTATTATTTATGTATTATTTATTTTTTCAATTAATATATATCAGTATATTAAATTCTGTTTATTAACCACATGGCGAGTTTGCTGGAGTGGTAAAGTCTTTGGAAAATATGCAAGAGGTTAGGGGTTCAAATCTCACCAAACCCAGAATTTCTTTATATTGCATGGGCATGCATGTTCATGTGCATGTGATGTGCATGCATGGATAAATAATGTAAATAAAATAATACGAAATAATTAAATAAAATAAAATAAATACGAAATAAAATAAATAAATAAAATAAATACGAAATTAAATAAATAAGAAATAAATACGAAATAAAATAAATAAATAATAAATACGAAATAAAATAAATAAAATAAATAAATAAATAAATAAATAAAATAAATATGAAATAAAATAAATACGAAATAAAATAAATAAAATAAATAAAATAAATAAAATAATTAAAAGAAATAAATAAATAAATAAATACGAAAAATAAATAAATACAATAAATAAATAATATAAATAAAATAAATAAATAAATAAAATAAATAAAATAAATAAAATATATATATATATATATATATAAAATATATAGATAAAATATATAGATAAAATATATAGATAAAATATATAGATTAAATAAATAGATAAAATAAATACATAAATAAAGAAATAAAGAAATAAAGAAAGAAAGAAATAAATAAATAAATACGAAAAATAAATAAATAAAATAAATACGAAATAAATATATAAATAAATACGAAAGACAAATATATAAATAAATATATAAATAAATATATAAATAAATATATAAAAATAAAAATAACAAAAATAACAAAAAATAACAAAAATAACAAAAATAACAAAAATAAAAAAAATAAAAAAATAAAAAAACCACTGCGAAAGAACCGCCGCGAAACGTTCTGCGACGTTTTGGAAAACCGCCGCGAATAGTTTCCCGACGCACAATTTCGCGGCGGTTTAAACCGCCGCTAAATGGCTTTTTTGCCGTAGTGAAACCCTAAGGGGCGGAAGACAAAAGGTGAGCTGAAAATTTATTGCTAACCCTTTCAAATCATGTTTTTTAATATTTTAAGTTACCCTTGTTGATCCAAAATTTATTTATTGTTAACACTTTAAAATCTAACCTTTTGTACCCCTTAATTGTCTTCCATAAACCACCAATTTTTTTCCATCATTACATTAATCAGAATCCTTCTATTGAATTCCATAAGCTATGAATATTTTTTGTACCACTATAACCATTAATAACCTAACCTTGTGGATAACAACTGAGACACCTCTCCAATATGGTAAGTTCATACACATACCATAGGCTTGATGTAGTTAGTTTGGTCTAGGGGAAGGTGTTATTATATATTTCATCTCTTTTTAATTATAACATTCTTCCCTCATTTTAGAGTTATATGTTTGGTTCGAGGGAAGGGGATACTATATTTTATGTTCCTTGCTTCATTTAATTTACATATCATTATATATTTACCGTGATTTTTTGGTTTGTTGGTTGTTTGTTGATTGGCTATTTGTATTTTTTTACATTATGATAGTATACATCTAGTTTGTGATGGATTTTAGTTGTATGTATACTTTCATTATAAATAATGGATTAAGGAATAGTGCACACGTACATCACCTATAGTGGATCCAATTTATGACATGTATATACACTATGGATTGTAATGGGTTATGGTTATGATTTAAATTTATATATACACATTGCCTGTAACAATCTAGGATTATATATATATATATATATATATATTTATTTATCCTTGTTATAACGAATCAAGGTTATAATTTGTGATTTATAGTGGGAGACAATGAATTAAGGGTATGACATATAGACATATCCATCTGCTATGAGTGCTTAATGTCAGTTCATGTATTTAGGTTTTGACGGATCTCAATTATATCACGAGTTGAATAGATGATGATGTAGTAGTGGTTGTGATAGCTTTATCTAAATGGTGATGTTGTGGTGGTTTTTATTAGGCCGTGACTATGGTGATGCAATGGTGATTGTGATGTTTCTTTGGTTATGGTGATGTAGTGGTGGAATTGATGTGGGTGTGGTTATAGCCTTTGAAGGTGATGATTTTATTATGCTTGGGTGATGATATAGTGGATTAATTATGATGGATGAAAGAGTTTTGACTTTTTAAACCAATCCATTTATTCTTATTAGATTCTTGAAATCTGATATCACACATGTTTATTTATACTACTGGATTATTAATGCAATTTGGTGATTTTAGATAATATAGATGAAGTGATGAATATTTTCACCTTCAGTTAGGATTAATTTATTAGGCCTACCATTTATAGATGATTTATCTTTTACTTATTCGATCTCACCCTTGTAAATCCTAACACTTTTATTTCACATGGATATTTAATTTTTTTATATGTATGATCCAGATGAGTACCCCCCAATGATCGCCCATCTATAGTTTTTTATAGTCATTTTATAGGACAATACGATGGATATTTGAGATGTTTTTTATTCAAAATGATAGAGTAGTGTTTTTGGAGGTATGTATTTTATTATCCATCTTTTTAATCTTTACATTTGTATATAGTGATTGTTTGGATATGGGAATTTTATCTTTTCATTTACATATGGATTTTATTTGTAATTTTAATCGGTTTTACTTTGATTTTTAAGGGAAATGCTTCATGTATGTGTGGAAGATACCCTTGGTGCTGGTCCTTGACCAAAGGCATATTTGAGGTGGGATATAGGGTTCGTACCCATATTTATTTTTTACATAGGATGGAGTTTAGTTTTGGAAGGTTATGGAAATTTATTGGATCCATCATGAGGTAATAGGCCATATTCCAATGGAGAAATTTATGAGTAAAATACATACTAAAAACACAATAATAACTTCTAGTTTTTACTAATGATTTTGGAAGTATCCGAATATGTAATATTAATCATGTAATTATGTAAGATTAAAATTAGAGTCTCCACTACATATATGATTTCCAAACCTAAGATTAAATACATAATTTGAACTATGTTTTTTTAATATTATGGAGAAATGTGATATTAAATTGGAGTTTTTATCTAATGTGTAAGAATATTTATATAGTTTTGGGGATAATGTTACATTATGTGTTTTAAAAATATTTAAAGAGTGATATGAATGGGTTTTGTGTCATGTGGGAAAAAATATCACAAGAATTTATTCAAATATTCATTTTTGATATATTGATACATATAAATGGATGAAATCAAGGAAGATTTTTTGCGAGGATAAATCAATATTTTTAGAGGATTTTGAAGAACCACTTATGGGAGACTCTTTGTAATTTTACTTGGATAAAATCATGAAATAATTTTGGAAAAAATCAGAGTGATATTTTTAATATTGTGAAAGGTGATATTTTGGAAATAGTTCACATTCATAACTGGAAATATTTTTGAAAATTTGTATATATTGGAACTTTGAACATTATAAAGAAATAAATGTGTTATAACATTTAACTTTATCATAGTTTTTTTCATTTAAAAATGAAATAAAAAATATAGACACATATTTTATAGATCAATCTTCGACCAAGATTTACTTGATCAGAAAATGAAAGTCATGATATCAATTTTTAGGAAATTAATTGTCGACCATAATGAGAGAATGTTTTCAACATTTTGTTTCACATGGAATATTTGAGATCTTACCATTATGAAATATCAGACTAGATATTTTTTTATGATCCATGAATGTAAAGAGGAATATTTTATAAAAAAACAATTTAATTTTAATATATTACACCTTGGTGGAATATCTATTTCATTATGTCAATGGAACATGGAATGAATACTTGGAAAAATAATATCCCTTGATAAAAGTTCTTGATGGATATAGGAATATATTCTGATCATACCCATGAAAAATTAAAGAACTAAATAAGGGAAATAAGTATAATTTATATTGTATAAAGAAAACAATATTTTTTATGTATAAATTCATGAGATATCCATTTCAATAATTAAGTGGTGATTTTCACTATGAAAAGAAAATGTTATAGAATAGATATAAATAAAAATATAAAATATAATTCTAGAATAATATAGGATAATTAGAAATCATTTTCACTCATTAGAGGTATTTACCAAAGGATAATGTATTCCATAAATACCTCTTAATGATATTATTACAAAATGAGGACCTATAGTCACAATTTTATTCACAAAATTATTTTGAAATATGAGTAGAATGTAGATATCAATGAGAACATTCTTACAATTGGTGTATCATAACAATGATTGTTTTGTTTTGTCTTGTCTTGAATGCTAATGGGTAATTCCTTTATTGAAGTAGTGAGTATAGAGAGTAAAGTAAGGGAGTTACCCTTGTGAGGTAGTGAACAATCCATAAGTCATTAAAAAAGGAATTTACCTTATATTTGAGAATTATTTCCTACACCCAATATATAATAATTTGTTTAATAGATTCAGGTACATTGATGCATTGCCTTTGTATGCTCCTTATATTAGTCCAATGTCAGTGAACAAAGTAAAATTATTATTCTTTATGTTGATGCTTTATTTAATTTATAAAAGACATAAATAAATGTGTGTGGATTAAGTAATCATTAATTAACTTTAATTAATGAAAATATAAGTGAAATAATAATCTGATCACTATTTAACTAAGAACCTAAGAGTGGCCATAAAAACAATAATGTAATGGTTATTTAGGGTTTTGAGAGTTTTAGAATTAAGTAGTATAATTTGAAATAAGATTTATACCTTAATTCAACCCCCTTTTATGGTATCTCACACTAAAGACCCTTTTGAACCTATGAAGTGGTATCAAAGAACATGTCCTCAATATAAGTTTTGTTTTGTTCTAAATTGATTTAATTATTTCTTATAGTTAATAATTATTTTCTGATATTCTACCCTAAGAGTATTTTGGTGACATGGTGAAGGGAAAGAATATAAATAAGTAAAAGATCATTATAGTATTTACATATAATAGAAAATCATCTGGTGATAGTGAGATCTAAAAGAAAAATTATAGCCTCTTTTGAACAGAATGTGCGAATAATTTTGATTGTGAATATATTAATTCATTGAATTATTCAACAAGATTAACTAAGGATCCTAATATTCTGAGTGAAGTTAGATTTATTAATTATGAGGAGATATTAAAAAATAAAAAGGTGTTAATTTTACATATATTAGAGGATAATGATCTGGGATAAAAAGAATTAGTATAGAAAAAGAGAAAGGAAAAATTATGCATATAAGATTCATGTTGGTGGGGAAAAAATTGAAATCGAATATTTATAACATTGAACAGAATATTGGTTGATGTTTCCACTTATTTAGGAGAAAATAACGATATCTCAGGCAATTAATTGATATAGACAATCTCAAATATGAAGAAATAAAAATCCAGTTACAAGGATAAGGGCCTTATCTCAAAATATGATTATAATTTTAAGGCTAGGAATGATGATCATTTTTAAAAAAATAGTTTAATTAGTTGAGGGTAATCAAAGGATAAAAAAGAAAAAGTGATAAATAAGGATTATATTTCCTAAATGAACACTATGATGTAGAGGAAAAGTGACATCCTAGATAAGATTTAACATGAATTGGAGGATAAAATTTATAATGGTAATATTCTCAAGGAAGATATGAATTCCCAACATGAAGTAAGAATAAAACAGATCTAATAACTTGAAGTTGTTTTGATATTAGTTAAGAATCCTATGGAAACACTGATTTCCTAGTGTAATCCTCTTTTAAAATACACCATAATTTTTTTGATTATCCCTTGGAAGGTGATGGTCATTTAAAGAGAAAGTGTGCTAAATCCAAGGATAATCATTATAAATTTAGGATGAAACAGAGATCACATTCTATAAGAAAACATAGAATTGTCTTTGATAGAGACCATGTGAATTTTTATAAAAAAATCATAGGTATTCTCTTAAAAAGGTAAAATGGTATATGTAATTAAAATAGAAAAATAATTTCTATATAAGAGGTTAGGATAGAAAAGACTAATTTTTGCAAAATAAATGAACACATGCATTATTATTGTAGAATGCATGGTCATATTGAATGTTTTGTTCAATAAAGTATTGGAATATGTTTATTACAGTGAATTTGATTGAAGTGTTTCAAAATTGAGTTACCAACCACAAAAATAAGGTATGTAAATTATTCAAATAATTCTTACAATATAATAAAGTATCTAGTAGAGATAGTAGGTGAACTTTAATTGGAATGAATTATGAAAATAAACATAAATATAGTGATAAAAAAATTATTTCAAGAAATAAATTTCATATCTTGGTTAAAGAATATCATTATTTAGAAATAAATTTATAAAGGATTTCTAAATTTATTTTTTAATAATATTTTTCCTCAAAATATAGTAATAGGATTTGAAAAATTTAAATGATTCTAAATTTCACTGAATTAAAATTTGGAATTTTTTTATTTAATAATTAATGATATAAATTAATATTAAGGAAGTATTGAGTGGTGGATACTATGGGAATCCCCACATACAATGTTAATAAATATTCCAAAAATAAACTACTATAAAAAAATTATCCCAAAACAAGGTATTTTATTTGAAAGGTAATGACTAATGCATGAATAAAAAGGTTATAAAATTGTTTAGTGAAACAAATTCCAATAAGTGATGTTTCAAGACATTCCTAATGAAGTGATATTAAAATGAGAGAAATCTTGTGTTTTGGTCCATGAAAGAAAGAACAAAAGTAAATAAAATTAAGAGATTCCAGATTATATTAAATCTATTTTGAATCTCAATATGGATTCCAAAATGAATGATAATGTAAAAGTGATTGTACCCATTGAAAAACTATATTCCACAGCATGAGGAAATTGGATGTTATACACTCCCCTTATTTTTAAATTTTATAATCTCAGTTAAAGTGTTATAGGTATTATAGGGAGATACGATACATGGTGAGAATGCATAAAAATATGATTATCATATCAAGGCATAATATGATATTCATATTGGGTTTGGAGTAGTCTAAGTTGTTTTTATTATATTTAAAATGTAATGTACATGATTACAAAAAGTGGTATTAAAGGAAACATAATTATGGAAGAGGGAAATTTGATAGAAATTGAATAGAAAAAATTAATTACTTGATCTATTTGTTTTTACCTAACATTCGATTTTGTATGATTTTTTGGATATAAAAAGATATTGAAGCTGAATGAATCACCTTGATGAGTTTAAATAATATATTTGTGACATAGTAGAGACATTAATGGGGAGTTTTTATCCATATGTTTTAACCCAATCAACCAATGAAATAAACCTATTGGAATAATTAATAAATATTTTTTTCAAATTGATGTCTAGATTTTATCCATAAATAGGAAATATGGTGTGAATCCACACACGTTTTGTTTCACTTTTATACACTAATGGTTTTGTGAACGTGTGATTGATAACACTAGGGTATTTTCTTGTTAATATATAAAATATATGGACAAATTTAGTATAAGGAATTAGTTTATTGTAATGGACATCTATTTTTTTATTAACCTAGACTCTTGTTTCCCACATCAAGTTTTTATTTAGTCCGTTTTTAGTTTTGGATAATGAATATCTACTATGTTGTATGTTTTCTAACAAAAAAACATGAGAATGTATATATAGGTGGAATATGTTTTTGATATTGAGATTAAAATATGGAATCATTGTGAAAAAATTAAGATGAAGCTATATATTAAAGGGTACTTGAATAATTTTTCAAATTGGGAGCCTAGTATCTCTAAATTTGATGCAAATATGCCTTTGAAAAAAGGGGGATAATATTTATCGAAATAACCACATTCTCTTCATGTATAAAAGTGTATTTTTATATGAAAATATTTTTATCAAATGATTGTAACTTTTGTTATTCAATATTAAGAGGATATATGTAGAATTATATCCAATATGAATGGTATATTCCTAGTATCTCATGGTGAATGATTTCCAAAGAGTTTACACTGGTCAGTTTTAATGGAAGTTTTTATTTGGATTTGATTCCTAAGGGGAATAAATGGAAGAATCATTAATCAATGGAGTGAGATAAATGACTCAATGGATTATTATTTATTTTAGGTTAGGAAATATCATATTGTTGTATACATGATGAGTGTTTTAAAAATATATAAATGGGTAGATTATTAGTCTCTAATTGAGAATTGATAAATATGTATTGGATTTTTTTCAATCAATTAATAATGTATTAATGTTTATATTAACCATGTATTTCCTATTAATTAAATTTCATAGATGTAATGAAGATAATGTTGATATGATGAAGTTGTAATTTAAAAATAGATGAGGTATTCTTGGTATTTCCATTTTTGATGTTATTTTTGAAAAAGTAATTCTATAATGATAATTATATCAATTAGGATTTATCACATGGAGCATTGAGATGAATTGGAGGGATATTGAAGGTAATTGGTTGAAGTTGAATAAGTTTTTCATAAATGATAGAGATTACATTGTAATAAAGTGGTTTACTCTTTAATGTGTTGATAACATGATTTAAGTGTTCTTGAAATATTTGATTGGATATTACAAGAGTGAAGAGGCCAAAATAAATTAGAGAAACATATGGGTAAATTATATATTCCATATAATACATAATAATACCATCTAGTTTTTATTTATGATATTAGAATTATGGGAAAATGTATTATTAATATTGTTAATATAATTTATTAAAATTATAAAATTTACTACATATCTGAGATCAATATGTATGATTAACTATCGTGTTTATTTTTTTTTTTTGAAAATTTTAGAGATATTTGATATTAAGTTGGTGATTATATCTGACATAAAAATATTTTGATAGTTTTGGAGATCATGTATGCGTAAGTAGTTTCAAAATATTGAAAGATATATTTTATGGTTTTGTCTATCATATGGAAAAAATATCATGGGAATTTATTAAAATATTATAGGAGAATATATTTTGAGATTTAAATGGAAAAAATAACATAATTATTTTAGGGATATTCATTAAATATTTTTAGATAATTTTTAAGAACCATTCATGGGATAATCTTGGAAATTTTACTTGGAGAAAATCATGAAACAATTTAGAAAATATCATAGTTAATATCATAGTGATACATTGAATAAAGTCAATAGTGAAAGTTTAAAATAAGTATTTATTTATAATAGGACATATTTTATGTAATTGGACAATGGTGGAACTTGTAACATTATAATTAATTAGATATATGATAGAGAATTAAACATTATAGTGATTTGAATTCAATTAATTAGGAGAGAGAAAATATAGATTCATAGTTTATTGGTCTATCATTGAAAATTATTTATTTAGTCAAAAAATGGAATGTTGTGGATATTAATAAGCATGTAATTAATTTTTGGACCAAGAGAGAGGTAGTTTAGATATTTATTTTTGACATAGAATATTTGATATCCTGTCATTATGAAATATTTTATTACATATTATTAGAGATATTTTTAGAAGATCTATGGAAGGAAAGTGGAATATTTAACCAAGATATAATTAAAAATTAATGGAGGAGATATTTATGGAATATACACATAAATATGAAAATTAATCATGGAATGATTAATTGGAAAAATATTTCCCATTTATTCTAGGTTTTGATGTAAATAGACACATATTCTCATCATACTCATGGTGAATTGATGATAAAAAACAAGGGTAAAAAGGATAATTTCTCTTAAATAGAGAATAAAATATTCAAAAAGGGGAAATTATTTAGATATACATCTATAAAAATATTTGGAAAATTCTTTTATCAAAAAAAGGTATAATCAAAGGGACTTTAATGAAATCTAGATAAAAGAGAATTCCAAAAATCGAGAGAAGAAAATTAAAGCATTGACACTCATTAGAAATATTTCCAAAAAAGAAAGGTGTTAAAGGGAGACTGGTTAAAAATATCCTTATAGAAGGAGGAGCTATGTCTATGTTGTTATTAAAAAATATTATTCTAAAATATGAGTAACACATGGATACCACTGAAAACTATCTTACAATTGGTACAAAAAAAAGCAATGACGATGTTCTTTGTTCTTTGATTATATGCCGAATTTGTTTTCATTTCTTAAAGTAGTGATAATAGGTATATAAATAAAGGTGATACCATTATAAGGCATTGAACCATCACTAAATCATTATAAATGGACAAAAACATATCTTGGAGTGACTTTGACTAATCCCGACATAGAACAATGCATTTAGTTGATTCTAGTACTTCAACACATTTTCATTGTACGTACTTTGAATTAGTACATTGTATGTGAACTAAAGAAAATAATTATAAGTTTTTTTATGATTTAGTAATTTTAATAAAGATATAACTTTATTTCTGTAGGTTAAATAATCATTAATAAAATTGGATTAAAGTAAAGATAAGGGAAAAAATTATGAAAAAACCATCAAAAGTATAAATCAAGAGTGTCCCTACTAATAATAAGGTCATGAATTTTTAGGGTGCTAAGAGTTTTAAGATTCATTGGTTTATATTAGAAAAAGTTTCATACCATAATTCACCCCAAATTCCTGATTTATCATTATAAATAGCCTTGTATAACAAACAATAATTATGCTGATATCATATTATCAACTACTAGGTGGTATTTTTTTCAAATCCAATAACCACACCAAGGAACTTGAGTTATTTTATGTATGATAAAATATCTTTTCCAAAATAATTTTAAAAAAAGAATAGTATTCAAGGATATACCTTTCTTTTGGCCAATGAAATTTATTATAGCAAAGAGATATTTTCTTTAAAAAATGAAATTAATTTTCATAGCTGAGTTATTGGATTTGATAAAAACTACTATATATTTATGAAAATTTTAATATAACTTCCTTACATATACAATTTTTAGCCAAAAAGTTTATTTTAATTATAAAATAAACTTAATATTTTGTGTATAATTCCTATATTATTAAGATTTTGTGACTCTTAACATTTTAAATTTGAAAATATAATAAAAAAAACTTGAAGAAAAAAATTATTATTTTCAAAAACGATTTATGGAATATCAATCCATTATCAAAATACCTAAAATATAATATTAAAAATAAAATTAATAAAACAATTTTCAAAATATAAACTTGTTAAAAACTCATGTTTTTTACAAATATCCTTATGAAATACGCAATCATTATAAAAAATTTACCCCAAAAAATATATTTTTAATTTTTTCTAAAAAATATCATAAGATACCAATCATTAAAATATATTTATTTTTAATAAATCATTGTTGTTTTATCATTTTAAGTAATGAACAATATATCTGACCCCAAAATAATTTCATGCTCCAAAAAATGAATATATCAAACACAATTATTTTAACTATATACTTGTACTCGGAAGAGCCCATATGTTGGTTAAATTTGTTTTCTAGACTAATATGATATTTTAATGATATAAATATGTGTTTGGGAGTATAAAAAAGAATATTATATACTACCATTATAAATGGAAAAAGAACTTTTGATGCTACTTTTAGAACATGGTTAGACAACTTTAGTGTAACAGACCAAACATCATATGATTATGGAGATAAAATTCAAAGTATTTAATTTCAAGTATTGGTGGATGAAGTAAAATTGTCTAAAATATTTTATGGAAGTTGGAAATCAATGTTATTGATTAATATAGGCCTGAGATGTTTTCGAGTTGAAATTATTACCTCCGTAAATGTAATCTTGGTTTATGTATATTGTGTAAAGGTAACACTATAATTGTTTTCTCTACATAAAGATAAACCATGAAGATAACTACTTGTGGAACAGTGGTCTATATCTTATGTAATAAAAATCCATGGATCTATTTCAATTTATATAGGTAACACTAAATATAGGATTTGTATAAAGTTAATATGGATGTTTTATCAAGGTAAATATAAAAATACCTAGAGCTGTGTAGGGGTAAAAGTGTGTTGCATTATGGTAGTCTAGACTAGTACTGGGGTCATTATGGATTTATAATTATATGGAAGGATTATTTGGACTCCAAGTAATGGTAAAAAGTTACCTACATTTATTTATGTTAGGATATTAGTGAGTTGACTAAATATTTTCTGGATCTATGTGATAGTGGATCATATGAATTTGTGCTGAAGTTCAAAAAATTTCAAAGGAAATCATCCTACAACATATGATATTTGTTCCCCAAATAAGAGAATTCACATACATATAATATCATATTGTAGTTTATGAGGATGTTTATCTAAAAAGAGATGAATTGGACTACCTATAATAGAATTTTGGTATGTGAAACACTTGTAGGAAATTTTTTGATTCCTGTATGAAATTTAAGAACGAACATATTTCAAAAAGAAAAAATTAATATGATGTAATAATTCTCAATATTCAAAAATAAATTTTTCATACATATAAGTGAACTAGGCATCCCATGAGTTATTTGAAATTTTCGGATATTGTAAAAGTCTAAGATTGTATGAATTTTCTAAAATTGTATTTTTGTGTGTGGAAGATTTGGGAGATTTGAGAAGGGAATATGAAATTTTCTGTTTCCATATGATATTTCTCAACATGTATTACATTCACATATAGAGAAAATTTTGAAAAATATGGATTAAAGAAGTCTTCATGAAGATGAATTTTTGTCTAATTTGAGGAATATTAAGAATAAATATCCCAAATAAATGGAAAAAGAATCATACAATGCTACACCTATAATCTTCATGAATTTTAAGATTTTGGTAATTTATATTGATCATGATCCATGCTAAGATTTATGGAATACTAATTAAGGTATATTATGGTAATATAGGATGTGTTCTCAACCATATAAAAAACTTCCACATCATAATTATATCCACATTGATATTTCTAAATGAAATTAATGATAAATACCAAGGAGAATAAAAGAATAAAAGATCATAAATCTGCATACTATTTAAAAGTGGACAGTGACTGAGTTTCCAAAGAGATAACCGTATAATAGATCATGATCGAATCAATATATGAGGGACACCTATTTTTTAGGATTTTTTACTTGAATGTATGCATTGATTACTTCAATATATATTATCAAGACATATATATTCTAGTGTTGCTGCATACAAGGACCCAGCCTTAACATTACATAATCTTGAATTATGTCAAGAATTCACATTGGGGGTCTTTTGAGGTTTAGAGTTATAGAGAATTAGGCCATAACTATTACATAACAACTTGAACATTAAACGTATACACTACAACCCAATATGATTTTTTCATAAAATATAAACTCTTAAAATGAAACAACATCAGTTACAATTTTTAGAAATCAGGACTTTTCCTTAATCACATCCTTGTCCCTATTCCACTTCATGTACTATGAATTTTTTTTCAAAAACATGGGATGATAAAAAATCTTAATAAAGGATACACAAAGAAGGAAAACTGTTAGTTTTTAAAATCAAAAAGTAAACCATGAATACTTAATCATATGTAATACTTTTCACCTTTATGAAGTAGTAAATACTCTTCAATGAATAAAAGATCATTTCTTACCCTTTTGTAACCAAGACATTACCATAAAACATATATAAAGAACACATAACATATAAAGGTTACTTGGTACATAAACATACATAAATGGAATAACCATATGGTAGACTTCCACACATATCACTAAATTGAATAGCTATACGATCTACTTCCATACCCAATGCATTGGAGGTTATAACGTAACCAACCGTCCTGGTTTATCACGACACCAACCGTTATTTGGTTTATCACGTAACCACCCGTCAAATGTCGAAGTACAATTATAAAATCATAACACATAAAATATTGTAAATATAAACATTTCACTAATACTATTTCCCCATTGAAATTAAAATATATCATTTCAAGATATTTACATAATCAATGCTAAACCGAACCCTTTTCAAAACCATTTAATACATTTAATAAAGATATTTTTGAATCAAAATGTCCCATACTACTTTGAATATTTTAAAGAAATTAAGGTTTTAAAACATTAATGTCCATAAAAGTAAATAGTAAAAACCATATTAAAAACATGGAAAATAATGAGAAATATTTAGAAGAATACTTCTTTGAAGATTTTAAAATGATGTTTTAGTTAAAGAGTCTCGTAACACTTGAGAAACAATTGACTAAAAATAATTGAAGAATAGAATAAAAAAACCAATAATATCATGATAATAAGGGTATTCATGATATAATATTCAAAAGGTCCCTGTATACACCATATAAAAGTGAATTAGTGCATAACAATAATGAAGTCTCAAGGGAAAGTAAATCGAGACAAAATCCCTTATAAAGAGGGTATCCTTTGATTAAGGATAAAGAAATTACATTGTTATGTGTGTGAAATAAGAATACAATAAATCTAAGTGGATATTAAGTATAAAACAAAAAGAGGTAATTGAAACCAATTTATAACATGACATAATCAAGAGTAATAAGTTTAACCCAACGAATTGAAATTGGGTTAATAAGTTTCTTACAGAAATTCGACAGCCTAACATTGTCACTTTAAAATTCAGAAAAATAATTTGATGAGAGAGAAAAGAGTATCCCATCACTTGGACATAAAATTTACTTCATTAAGGATACATAAGAACATATCCCAACATTAGAATATGTAAATTAAAATACATAACAAAAATAAGTCTTTAAAAAAGAGAGGGATGAAAAGTTCCCTTAATAATTTGGTAACTTACAAAAAATTCACCATATGAAAGAAGGATCATAAAATAAAGATTTAATTAACCATAAATTAATGTATATTACAAAATTAATACAATCATGGGCAGTACATACACCACAAAAAATGAAATAATGGAAATATAGCATGAATCTCACAAAAATAAGAAGTGAGATGAAAATACCTTACCATGTTGTAATCAACTTAGTCATATGAAAAAAAGTTAATAAACACCAAATGAGTCACAGAATTTAATGAATATAAATAGAATAAAGATAATGTATATCAATTGGAAGTACACAATACAACATATTCTATAAATAATTGGTGAACAATGGAAATCTCACGGAATTAAAAGTGAGATAAGAAACCCCTTACCTCGTGCCTGACTTGAATTGTTTATTCATTGTTCTTCCTGAATAATAAACATAAGTTAATTTTCACTTGATTAAGAACCTTTTTAATTATTATTATTATTTTATATAACTTATTACCATTTTATAAACATTATGTAATCATTTAAGTTAATAATGGTCATTTTGTCGATATTTCGTATTTGAGTCAAAATAGACTTCTTATAATTACAAGATGATCATGTGGTAAAAATTTAATTATATCCAGAATGATATTCATGATTTAGATATCATATATATCATATATATCTAGTATATACATGTATTTATAATGTTACATAACATTTGGAGATAAGAAATTAAATGCACCGTTAATGGAGATGGTAAGCCGTACGTACGCATGAACGCTACATCCATTTCTATTTCATATTTTAATAGAATAGAAACATAATGATACATAAGTATATTATAAATCCAGTATAATATCATATATAATTTCATTAACTCTACTATTTATATGTTTTCACGTAAGGCATGAATGAGTCATATGACTTTGAGGGGGAGGTAGTCCACCCTTCCTCAAAGGAGATTTTCGTATTTACCCACTATGGAAACCAAAAAGGTATTATATAAATGAAAAATACAGAAGAATATAAACAATATAAATATAATATATATCATATATAAATAAATTTTATTCATAATGTCCACCATGAGAGATGGTTGGAGATATTTGAACAATCATCATTTCGCGATGCAGTAGTTTTTCATCCAGAGAAACAATATGTTATTTACCCATTAGATGGAGGTGTGGGTAATTTTAGTTCAAATAATTCTCATAAAAAAACCTAGAATATTTTGAATACTGGCGTTGTTATAAAATAATGGAATATATAGAGTTTATGAGGTTGGAGGAGTAAAATAAAACAAAATAAAACAAAAGAATTTTAGAGAAACTGTAACCTATAATTCGGGTAACTCCCTTAGTATTGAACCAAAAGGACTTATTGAAGTTCCTTTTTCCTAATGTAAATTTTCAAGGTGGAATAGATGGATTTTGAAAGCTTATTTAGGCAGGGGTTGGATGATCCAAGGGGCTTGAGAAATGTGAGGAATAGATTAGAAGTGAGGGCTTTTTATAAGGGGGAGATGGGTTCTTTAGGAAAGTGTGAAACTATTATTTTATTATATAATGGTTTTCGGATTATAAGGGTCCAAAACTAATTAATTTCGAATAAAAGATGACTCATGGTCGAAATAAATTAATCCAATAAGAATTATATAGGTTTTGGATGTTATTTTAATATTTATAGTGTTATTTATTTAAATCATTTATTAATGAGGTAAATACTCCATCATTTTTGTGTCATAAATAATTTAATTTATTTGAAGTCTAAAAATTATAAGAAAAATACCATGATTTATGAAATATTTTTAGTTTTTAAAATAAAATTAATAGTCGAAAGGATAGCTAATATAACCCCATGTAAAAATTAATTTACTAAAAGATATTTGTTTGTGTCATTTTTGTCTTTATTTTAAATCAATTAGTAAAATGTGTCATTATCACTTTCATGTGGCTCCATGGGGTCCCAAAATCATCCCAGGATGTCCATGGTCGGCCATTACTCATACAATAAGGTTAGGACAAGTGTTAAGGTAATATTTTATTATTATGATATTCTTTTTATTTTGAATTACCCTATTTACCTTTAACTGCAGTAAATAAAAGTCAAAAGTTATTGTTCGTCAAAAATTATTTTCATCTTATTGAACCAAATTTTACTTGGTAATAAAAATAAGTTATGTCATATTTTTTAAATTCAATTCACAGAAGTAGAAAAAATTTCATTTAAATGAAAGAGATAGTTTTTTAACTTTTACTAAGCGGTTTCACTATTCATCAAAAATTGATGTTTTTCAGAAAAATACCAAAACATCAGCCTAAGATATATATGATATTTTGAATACAAAAATGATGTCTAATTTAAAAAATTAAAAAAATAGAAGTTTCACTAATTAATTTAAAATTAATTCCCGTTGTCAAAACAAATAGCGTGTTTTTAAGAAACAATATCTATCAAAAGATTAACACTTGTTTATGTCCAATTTCAAAATGAAATTAATTCTGATGACCACCATTGGATTAAATGATAAAAATACAATCTAATTACACATTAACACTTATTAACATGATAATATAACTATATAAATAAATTATATAAAAGTATATTTAAATTTAAATACAGTATTTTTCACTATTCACCAAAAAAAATAATTTTAGCAGAAAAATACCAGAATTTTACCCAAAGTGAATTTTGATGTCCCAATTCTAAAGAAGAATTTTATTTTGTCAAATAGAACATATAAAAGTGAAAAAACTTTATTTAATGTGGATTCTCTATCAAAAGGTTGTAATTGAACCTTTTAATGTAAATTATGCTTAAAATTAGATTTAATCACATTTTAAGCCTCAAAATTTTATTTGATAAATGTAAAAACATTTAACAAACACGTATAATCATATTGTAGTTAGTTCTGTTCATTACCACCAATATAATGGCCTGGCATCAACTACCATTTAAAATAATAATATTATATTATTATTTTTCACTATGACTGAATGTTGTGTGCAACGTAAGATTCCAAAGAACCCCGTTGTTGTGTATTAGGTACGCCATCGAATATAGAATACCCTTTAAAGTAAAATTAATAATTAATTTACAAATATTAATAAATGTGAAAATTTCATATTATTTATTTAACTAGGATGTTACATCCTTACCCCTTATGGGAATTGCATCCTTGCAATTTTAAAATTGGGCCTGGAAACATTATTGAAAGTCCCACATTGGAGAAAGAGTAAATAAAAATATCAGTTTAAAAGAAATAAAGATCTATACAAAGGTCACATGTGACAATAGATACTTGTATTCTATGAAAACATGGATATGGAAGAGAAACTAACTCTCATTGATTAATAGAGAGTGATAGAGAACTTGAAAATAAAAAGTTAACTGCCAAATTACAATAAATTTGTGGTTGGGTAAAAGTATGATGATAAAATAGATCTTATAAATTTTTTAAATCAATATAATTTTAATATAGTTGAATAATTTTATTAATAACTAGACTAAGATCATAAGGAAATATACTTACTTTTCATGTAGAGTGTCATCCTTTAATAAAATTCTACCACAAACTCATCTTTTCTCCAAATGGTAAGTATTCAAGAAGACTTGATCACACTTGAAGTGCTAGAGTAAATTTCTCAAGTATCACATAATCTATAGAAGATGAAATATATATTTCCCATATCTTTAGACATCATCCAAAACCAATATTAGTTAGTATAAGATCTGATAATCCCTAAAAGGATAATATTTTACAAAAAGGAACAACTACTATTAATCTCTAAAAATTTCCAAACAATACCCAAAGTTCAACAAAGACCATTCAATATAACATTTTCCTTAAAATTATTCAAAATAATAAAAACTAAAATTGAAACCCAAAACATAGAATGATTTATATCATATTGTCTTCCACAGTAAATAATAATATTTATCTCTAAAAACATCAACTACTCTTAAAGTCTCATACTAATGTGTAATTAATTTAATCACATATTCTGTATGATAGGTTAATAATTTCCATAAATAATCTAATTCACCTTATGTCCACAATAAAAATCTATATTCTTCAAAAATAATATTCCAACCATTACCCCACAAATTAAATCCCAAGGTATTCTGTTTTCCTTAAGAATATAGTGTTCCCAAAAGAGTGAATGTCTTCCAAAATAACAATTATCACACAATCACCAAATCATTTTCCTATACTAAGTATGTCCATTTGATAAAACATGTAATCCAAAATAAACTTATTCTTGATCAATAATATCATTTAACTAAAAAGAATTAGTTATACTAACCAGGGACTCCACGTAGTCCAATGGTATGTGATAAATCTCTATCACACTTTGGTTGTGGGTTCGATTTCCACATCTTTGTCTGACATGATGAGTTGTCACACGGCCTACATGTTGTACTTTTTCAAAAACTATATAATTTTATTACATTCCCAAAAAGAGATAAATTCATAAAAAATGACCAAAACATATTTTAATCACAAAGGTTATCTAATAACATTCATTTTGCATCCCAAAATGTTTTAACCTGTAATTGATTCAAATATTAGGATCATATAATCCCAAATGGTTCTTTATAACTATTTCCACAAACTAAAAGATAATTATTCCTTGAATAAAATTTTCATATATCAAACATCAGGGTTACCGATAATATAAAATTTATTTTAATGTAATCCCATAATCAAAAGAGACTTTATACATTTAAGCATTTAACCATCCTAAAATCTACCATAACACTTGAATCCTTTATATGTTGACTTCTTACTCATTCAATGTTCTTTATAATCTATTAACCATTCCTTTACAATTTATTCTGAAATAATTCTTTCCTATATACAAAATCATGAGTCATATCCTAATATTCAATAATATCAAAACATTTGTTAAGAAATAATCCATACCTTTCATTGTCCATTGTTAGTTTCTTCATCCTCAATCAGAATGGCATTGGGTATTGGAAAACATAAATTTGTACAATCTTAGTGATCCCATTCCTAAAAATTATTCATTGGACATCCGTTTGTATAATTACCATGCACACCAATTTTAAAACATTCAATTGATCCCTCAGAAAGAACTTCTTTCCCTTTCCTATAGTCAACTAGATTCTTCCTTTTTCCAAGGTAGTTTCTTTCTTTATGACCTTCATTTCCACATCTATAGAATCATCTCGTCCCTTGGAAACATTTTCCTATTTGTTTCTTTCCACATTCTTGACACATAGGGTTTTGAAAATAAATACCTTTATGATTATTACCTGAACATCTGTAGGGCTTTGTTTCTTGCATATATGATGCATTATAAATCATACCATGGTTCAGGTGGTCAATTATTACTCCATATAGTTGGTTGAAAATAACCACAAGAGTTCTCATTGTACCTCCTATTTCATTCAGTTTCTCATTCAAAAAATCGTCACAATTTTCTTCACATCCACTGTTACTTTGGTGCATGCTTGATCTATCCATTTAATAAAACCAAATAGGTAAGTGTGAGTATATCAGTAAAATCATCATATAATATCTAATGAGGAGGGTAAATAATATGATAGACTTATTCATGTTATCTTAAACTCATTCACATTATCAATAAAAAACTATGACTCTTTCTAATATGATAACTATTATGGTTATGTCACTTATGATTAAATAAAAAACTAACCTCTAAAGTTTTCTAAACCGACTAATGATACCAACTATAAGAACCCAGCCTTAAACATTAAATAATCTTAAATTATGTCACGAATTAACAATGAGGATATTTTCAAGTTTAGAGTTGTATAGAATTAGGCCATAACTATTACGTAACAACTTGAATATTAAAAGTAGACACTATTACCCAGTATTCATTTTTCATAAAATAAAATCTCTTAAAAAGAAACATGTTCTATTCCTTGTTTTAGACATCATGACATTTCCTTGATCACATCCTTGTCCCTATTCCACTTCATGTCCTGTGAAAAACATTTCAAAAACATGGGATGAGAAAAATTATCAATAAGGGATACAGAAAGAAGGAAAATTATTAGTTTTTCAAAACAATAAGTAAACCATGAATACTTTATCATAAGTAATATGTTTCACCTTTATGAATTAGTAAATACTCTTCACTAAAAAAATATCATTTCTTGCCCTTTTGTAACCAAAAGATTACCATAAAACCCATATAATGAACACATAACATATAAAGAAAACTTGGGACATAATCACACTTAAATGGAAATACCATACCATCGAATTCCACACATATCACTAAATTGAATAGCCATACGGCAAACTTCAATACCCAATACATTGGAGGTTATAATGTAACCACCTGTCCTGGTTTATCACAACACAACCTATCATTTGGCTTATCACGTAACCACCGGTCAATTTTCTAAGTACCACCATAAAATCATAACACATAAAATATTTTAAATATAAACATTTCACTAAAAATATTTCCACATTGCAATCAAAATATATCTTTTCATGATATTGACATAATCAATGATTAATCAAACCATTTCAAAACCACTTAAAACATATAATAAAGAGATTTTTAAATCAAAGTGTCCCATAAAACATTGAATATATTAAAGGAATTAAATTTTTAAACTTTTAATGTCCATATAAATAAATACTAAAATCCATTTTGATAACATGGATATTAATGGGAAATATTTAGAATAATAATTCTTTAAAGCTTTTAAAATGAAGTTTTACTTAAAGAGTCCCGTAATAGTTGAGAAACACTTGACTAAACATAATTGAAGAATAAAATAAAAAAACATATAATATCATGAGAATAAGGGTATTCATGATATAATATTCTAAAGGGCAGTATATACACCATATAAAAGTGAATTGGCACATAATAAAAATGAAGTCTCAATGGAATGTAATTTGAGACGAACTCCCTTATAAAGATGGTATCCTTAGATTAAGGATAAATGAATGAAATAATTATGTGTGAAAAATAATAATAAACTGAATATAAGTGGATATTAAGTGTGAAAAAATCATATGTCATTCACACATATTTATAACACAACATAATCAATAGGTATAAGTTTATCCCAATGAATTGAAATTGGGTTAAGAAGTTCCCTTACAGAAATTCGAAAGCTTAAGGTCATCAATTTAAAATTCAGAAAAATAATTTGGTGATAGAGAAAAGGGTATATCATCACATGGAAAAAAAATTACATCATTAAGGATAAAAAATAACACATCCCAACATTAGAAAATGTAAATTAAAAGGCATAACAGAAAGAAGTCTTTAAAAAAGTAAAAAAAGAAAGGTTCTCTTAATGATTTGGTAACTTATGAAACATTCACAATATGAAAGAAGGATCATAAATGGAAGATTTTTTTACCCATAAATTAATTTATATTACATAATTAATACAATCTTGTTCAATACACGCACCACACAAAATAAAATAGTGGCAATATAGCACGAATCTCAAGGGAATAAGAAGTGGGATGAAAATCCCTTACCACGTTCAATTGAGTAGTATGACCAGAAGTTAATAACCACCAAATTATTCACATAATAACATGAATATAAAGAGAATAATTATAATTTATATCAAATGTTAGTACACAATACACCACAATCAATAAATAAGTGGCGAACACTGAAAATCTCACATAATTAAAAGTGAGATAAGAAACCCCTTACCTCGTGTCCGACAAGATTTTTTATTCATTATTCTTCATAAGAATAATAAAATTCAGTTAATTTTTAAATTATTAAGGACATTTTTCTAATTTATTATTCCTTTTATATCACTTATTACCATGTTATAAACATTATGTAATCATTTAAGTTATTAATGGTCGTTTTGTCGATATATGGTATTTGATTCAGAAATGGACTTCTTATAATTAAAAGTTGTAAATGTGGTCAGAATTTCATTATATACAGAGTGATATTCATGATTTAGACATCATATATATCATATATATCCATTATATAAATGTATTTATAATTTTACATAAAATTTGGTGATAAGAAATGAAATGCACCATTCATGGTGACGGTAAGTCGTACGTACGCATGAACGCTACAACCATTACTATTTCGTAATCTAATGGAATAGAAAATTAATAATACACAGTATATTTTAATTCCAGTTTAATATCATAAATAATTTCATTAACTCTACCCTTTATACATTCCACATAAGGCATGAAGGATTCATATCACTTGGGGAGGGCGGTAGTCCGCACTTCCTCAAATGAGATTATCGTATTTACCCACTATAGACACCATAAAGATATTATACAAATGAAAAATACAGAATCATAGAAAAAATATAAATATAATATATATCATATATAAATAGAGTTCCATCATAATGGCCACCATGAGAGGAGGTTGTAGATATTTGAACAATCATCGTTTCGCGAGGCATTAGTTCGCCATCCAGAGAAACAATATGTTCTTTACCCATTAGATGGAGGTGTGTGTAATTATAGTTTGAATACTTCTCATAAAAAAAGATATTATATTGTGGATTCTGGTTTTGTTATAAAATAAAGGAATAAAAAGTGTTTATGGGGTTGGAGAAGTAAAATAAAACAAAATAAAACAAAAGAATTTTAGAGAACCCTTTACCTTTAATCCAGGCAACTCCCTTTTGTTTGAACTAAAAGGAATTCATGAAGTGTCTTCTACCTAAAATAAGTCTTCTAGGTGGAATAGAGAGATATTGAGAGATTATTTGGGAAGGTTTTGGATGAGACAAGGGGCTTGAGAGGTGTGAGGAATGAGTTTGAAGTGGGATATTTTTATAATTGGAAGGAGGGGTTATGTAGGAATGTGTAAAAATATTATTTTATTATATAATTGTTTTCAGTTTCTAAAGGTCAAAAAATAATTAATGTTGATGTTAAGATGACTCATGGTTGAAATAAATTAATCCAATTATAATTGGAAAGTTTTTGGGTGTTATTTTAATATTTATAATCTTATTTGTTTAAATCATTTATTAATGAGGTAAATACAACATCATTTTTGTGTCATAAATATTTTAATTTATTTGATGTCTAAAAATTATAAAAAAATACCATGATGTAGGGATTGTTTTTTATTTCTAAATAATATTTATATTCTAAAAGATAAATAATATAACCCGATGTAAAAATTAATTTTCTAAAAGATATTTGTTTGTGTCATTTTATCTTTATTTTAAATTAATTAATCTAATGTGTCATTATCACTCCCAAGTGGCTCCATGGTGTCCCAAACACTACCCGAGGATACCCATGGTCGGAAATGACTCATCCAATATGGTTAGGACAAGTGTTAAGATAATTTTATATTATTGTGATATTCTTTTTACGTTGAATTACCCGATTTACTTTTAACCGCAGTAAATAAAATTCATAAGTTACTATTCATAAAAACATATTTTTATCTTATTGAACCAAATTTTACAAAATAATGATAGTGATGTATGTTGAATATTCAAAATTAAATTCACATAAGTGATAAAATTTCATTTAAATGAAAAATTTAGTCTTTTTAAACTCCTACTAAGTGGTTTCACTATTCATCAAAAATTGAAGTATTTTAGAAAAATACCAAAACATCAGCCTAAGATATGTTTGATATTCCAATTTCAAAAATGATGTCTATTTTGAAATATTAAAAACATATAAGTTTCATTAATTAATTTAAAATTAATTCCCATTGTCAAAACAAATAACATATTTTTAAGAAACAATATCTATCAAAAGATTGACACTTGTTTATGTCCAATTTCAAAGTCAAATTAATTCAATGACCAGATTTGGATTAAATGGTAAAAATATAATCTAATTAAAATTTAAAACTAATTAAAACGATAATACAACCATATAAATAAATTTGATTAAAAATTATATTTGAAGAAAAGTGAAGTGTATTTCACTATTGACTAAAAAAATGAATTTTATCAGAAAAATACTAAAATTTTACCAAAAGTGATTTTTTTTTCTCCCTATTCAAATGAATAATTTTATTTGTTCAGATATAATGTATAATAGTGACCAAAACTTTATTTAAATTGGGTTCTCCATCATAAGGCTATAAATCAACCTTTTTAGGTAAATTATGCTTAAAATTAGATTTATTCACATTTTAAGCCTCTAACTTTTATTTGAAAAATTCAAAAACATTTAATAAACTTGTATAATCATATTTTAGATAGTTATTTTCATTTCCACCAATACAATGACTAGGTGTCAACTTCCATTTAAAATAATAATATTATTTTATTATTTTTCAGTATGACCCAACATTTTGTGCAACATAAGATTTCAAAGAAACCCATTGTTATTTATCGGGTACGAAATCGAACATAGCATCCCATTTAAATTAAAATCTATAATTAATTTATAAATATTAATAAATATGAAAATGTCATATCCTTTATTTAACTGGGATGTTACACAATAACATCAGGATTTACTCAACTTGTAAGAGATTGACCCATGACTTGTGTTGCAATGATAAATCGTGAAGTGGATGGGAAAGATTTAAATTACATAACTTCATATCTTTTTGATAAATTACTCACCAAGATAATGATATTTAAATATTCCAATGGTATGTGGTAAAATTTAGAGTATATGTATAATGATAATGTGAAGATTAAGGAAGAAAAACTACAATATTGGTGAGAAACATTTTAAGAATTATAGATCATTAATGAAAAAAGTATTGATGATTATTCCATATGGGTAAGTAATGTTTTATGTCATAATAGAGACTTTGATGATTCTTTGGATGATTTAATTATGTTAAAGAACTTATGAGAAACATTTTAGGTAGATTTGATATGAAGATATCATCCTTGAAAGAAATAGGTGACTTTTCACTAAATGATTTATATAATACACTCCAAAATTTTTAGGTAAGGAAATATTTAATATTAAAAAAATAATAAATGATATTGAAACCTATAATAAAAATAAATATAAATAAAATGAGTGATGAAAAATTATCGAATTATGACGAGGAAGAAAGTGATGAAGAAAAAGTATATGGTCATAAAAAGGTCAAGTATTTTACCTCCAAGATCATTAGAATATGGAAATTGAAATACCATGGTAATCATCCACTTAAATTTATTTGATTATGGAGGTGTTGGGAATTTTGAAATTGGTTGTCTAAAGAAGAATAAATATAATGAATCTAAATGAGATGATAAATGAGAGGAATTTTCTAAATGAAGTTACAAATAATTAGAAATAATAACTATAGAAAGAAGAATTAGTTATCAAAAAAGTATATATGAAACCAAACATGTAGGAAAGAAAGTGAGGAATCATCATCACACATTAAGTTATCCAATTTATGCATATGTCAGAATCATATAACCTTTATAGATAATGTTACAATGTATTGTAACCCATCATGTAGTGTTGAGGAGGAGGAAGAAGTTTATACCGAGTATATGTTGGGAGCTATTCTGATGGCCAAAATTGAGTATAATTCAAAATAGAAGAAGAAAATAAAGATGTTAGAATAATATAAAATAAATTATGAAATCAAATAGAGTGATATCATAGAATAGATAAAAATTTCCAATATTAATAATGATGAAAAAGATAAAGTTCAGGAATATCATAATGGAAACTAACATCCAAGGAATGAAATTTTTATAAAAAAATAGAAGTGTCTTATAGATAAATAAAAATTTATGTATATGAGAGAAATATAAAATAAGTTATTTGATATTTAGTTTTAATTTTCTAAGGATGCTGAGAATACCATCTCTAAGAAAAAGGTACAAATAGTTTTTAAATGCCCAAGTGACATTGAATCAATATATTCTAATTATACAAATTCTAATACCCAATATGAATATTATAAGTATAAATAATGTTCTAAAAATATCCTCCTACAATAAGTAGATATAAAGATGAGATGGTAAAAGAAAAACCTCCAAGGAAATGAAAAACAAGGCTTTAAAATTCCTAGAAAACAAACAATATTTTTTTTAAAATGATCATTAATATATATTAAGATTAAGCATCGAATGATATCACTGGTGATATGATGTTTTAAGATAAAAAACATTGATTATTGGAAAAAATGTAATTTCCAAGAAAACTGAATCAATGAAATGGGGGAAGACATGGGAAGAAAAGAATATGTTCTCTTAAAATAAGAGATATTATTATATGGAAAATGTTTTAGATTGAAAAAACTGAACCACTAATCTCATAATCTATTGAAGATAAGAAAAACCAAATAAAATGTAGGAGACCTAAAAAATATATTCAAAGGTGTCATTACCCAAATATGAAGGTGATTAAATAATAATGAGATTTATTGTCTATAAATATTCAAGAAAAAATTACATGATAAGGTGTAGTGTTGGAATAATAAGAAATATGGAAAAGGATCATAATAGCCCATACTTTAAATATAGATAATACATCAAAATTACAGAATATTTATTATAATACTTCAGAAAAACAATGACCATACCGTATAGGTTTAGTATCTCTAGAAACTGGGAAACATAAACAACTAGTTCATAAAACATATACATTATCTCTGGTTTATTTCTTCATAACTAGACTCCTTTTTGACATGTGTTACTTAATAAACTTATTCATGACTTGTGGAAAATAAAAATATGAATTGGTGAGAATAAATTCTCATTAACGGAAAACAAGGGAAATATCAATCCGATAATAATCATAAGAAAATAACATTTGAATATTTTATCCTTCATATAAAATATCATAATATCATGTCATCGGATAAATCATAAAAGAGAAATGTAATCCAAATAGTCATAACAGAAGAAATGAGATTTCGTGGCATACACACATAATAATATAATATCATTTAATATTATTCAAGGCTCATTTACAAGACCATTATAGCGGACAATGTCTTTTACTGAACTGAGTTCACTCCCCTATATAGCCCTGTATTACTGACCCAGATTTACTTGTCATTATATTCATGTCTATCTCATGAGATATAAATCATTACCCAATGTATTTGAGGGAGATATATTCCCCACCCATCTCATAATGAAACCATTCTTATGTGTTCCATAAAAAACATAAAAACATTAACCATAGAAAAACCCATGAAATAAAATATGTTTTTTAAAAATCATTCAATCATAATTGATATAAAACACATAGATTTCTTAAATAAAAATCTGTCATAAGCACAATCAAATCATATTAATAGTAGGAATATAAATATAACTCTATTTATAGAGGGACATTTAACAGGGAAGTTTTGTTTATAAAACACTTGGAATTAATTCTTTATGAAAATATCATTTTATTTTCTCAAAATTTCATGAAATATTAAAAGAAAGTAATATAGTTAAAAATATACTTGAAATCAGGTAGAATATACTTAATGTAAACAAGGTGTAATGAAACCATAAAAATCCATTCATGATGTATAATTTAAAAAGCAGTCTCCTCATACTTTTACCAGAAAAGTCAAAAAGTAAATGAATCGAATAATGATAAAAGATTCCTTTTATAAAATTTAATAAAAATTCACCAAAGGGTTGAATTAAATTTAAAAATTTATATAAGGATATAAATAATATTTTGAAATACATATTGAGGAAATTTGGATGATGATGATTAATATACCTCAGTAAATAATTACGAATAAACAATCTTGGATAAAAATGAGATTTGTAAATTTATCCCTTACCTTAGGTTTTCTATTGTTCGTATGTATCCCAAAATCCTTTATAATTAATTAAATAATATTAATTATTCATTCCAAAATCATAATAATTTTTATAATAACATTTATGACCATATTTGTTTTTCTGTTAGTTAGTAACATTTCATTTTTACTCATTGTTCGGGTATTAACTGCTTTATGTTCTTATACATGTTTTTTCAGATAAGTTCTTATTAATATTTTTAGGATATAGATATATAATTTACAAAATTGTATTATTATATTATATTTATAATTTTCATTCATTAAATTCATTTTTATAATTATGCTTAAATGAATATTATATAGAACGAATCACATCGCACCGTGGAGACGGCAAGTCGTATGTATGCACGAGTGATGATATAGTTCCAATAATTGTAGAATGATATTGAAGTGGATGGTTTATAATAATTAATAATTAGTATCATCTTATAATAATCATACTTATTTATTGTTTACATCATAACACCCATCCTTGTAAGCTGGTGGTGAAAAACATATTACACCGCGACGTTAATATGGTAAGTCGTACGTACGAACACGCGATCATTTCATTTTATATAGGATGTATAAAAGGAGAAATATTATTGTTTAATATTTATAATTACATATATATATATATATGATAGATATTGATATTATTATTTCATAAAGAAACAAAAAATGAAGATGAGGTAGAAGAAAAAAGAAGTTTGAAAGAATCGGTAGATGAGATTACCTCTTCCTCAATGTGCTTCCTCTAAATCGGATCTTAGAGCACTAGATTTGGTCTTTGAAGATTACAAGAACCTCTAGAATAGAAAAAATTAATTTATTAAGGAAACATGGTAGGGTATGGATGATCTTGAAGGCTCAAAATGAATTGAATTGGTGGGGGAGGAGGATCCCTTTTATAATTGAGGTGAGAGGAACTTTTTGAATCACCATAAATAATAATTTATTATAAAACTAACCCTATAAAAATAACCACCATAATGTACCAATTTATAATATGAGATGATATAGTGTTGTAATATCATTAAACAATAAATTTTGGACAATTTATTTTGTCAATTTTTACCGCATCTTTTTAATTAACACATAGTTATTTTAATTAAATTTCAATTATTCTAATAACATTATTAACATTTAATGGTTATAAATATTTTAATATATGGTGTGAATGGTCCATTAGTGGATATTTTATGCAATTTAAGAAAATATAATTATCAATTTGTAATTTTTAATTATTTTTATTACTTTTAAAAAATTTAATAAAATGACATTTTTATAAAATATAAATAGTGTCCATTTGGACACTATTGATTTATTTGACTTTCAAAAAAATCCAGATAGAAGATAAATTAGAACCAAAGTATTTAATACACTAAAAACCTGTAATATTAACCTAGTAAATTTTTGGAGTACATTAATTAGTTAATATGATATTTCTTTTAATATTTTTATAACCAATTTTTTGATATTTCTGTTAAAAAAATAATGTCTACATCAGTATTGTGTCATCATTAATGATAATTATTTAATCACTAAAAATTATAAATAAATTTATATTATATAGTTACATATTTTTTATTTATATATACTATCTATAGTCGATGTTATCTCTTAGTTATCCTTATATTAAAATTACTATACTTCAATAAAACGAGGTTGTTATATTTCATCACATGCATTAGTTTTTATTATATTCATGCCATATTCATTGATAAGGGTCCATGAAGTTTTTAAAATTAGAAAAATATATTAAAAGGGTCTAATTTAGTCATCAAATATTATTTTTATCATCGTTGATGTAATTTTATAATATTATCTTTACCTTTAATTAACTGGTTTCCATTTAACCTTAGTGATAAAAATAATTACCAAAGTTAATACTCATAATTCCTCAAAATAAATATATCCTATTAACCTAATTTGGACATAATGATCCAAATTGTGGAATCCATTTTTAAAAATTCAAAACAACTAATTTTCAGTAATTAATTTAAAATAAATTCTGTGGTTGAAATGAGAAAACAATTTTTAAATGTTAAAATGTTACAAAAGACTGAAATGTTTTTACATATGAATTAAATATAAAATTAATTAAAATAGCCTAAATTATATTAAATGGTAAAAATATATTATATTTAATATTTATTAAAATTCAATAATATAATTTTACTGTATAAATTATTTTAATGAAAAAATCTATTTTCAATTAAAATTTACCATATTTTAACTATTCATAAAAACATGAAAATTATTAGAAAAATATTACAAATTCATCCCAAGTATATTTTTATATATTTATTCAAAATAACTTGATTGTGTTTTCATATTAAACTTATTTATGTGTTAAAATATTCATTTAAAAGGTGTTCTCCATTCAATGGTGTAAAATTAATTTTTTTAAAAAATAGGTTTTTATACATTAAATAGTGTTTTATTCATATAATATAAATATAATATCTATTGTATGAATAATAAATATATTTTATTAAGTATATAACACATATATATCACATTAATTTGATTGAGAAAAATAATTCTCTCAAAAATTAAAATTTCTAATTGATTTATATTTTTCATTGATAATTGATACCTAATGAATTCTCAATGGGTTTTCATAGTTTAGTTATAATTTTTTCTAATAACCTAATGAATAGACTATAATGTTAATTTTATAATAAGGTAATATCATTAATCATTTAATCTCATGATTTTGTGCAATTAAAGCGACTAGAGAATAAATATTATTTAAAGAAATTATATCATAAAAACATCCCGATGTTACATTATATCCCACTTAAACTGAATTTATCCCACCAAATTCATCACATGGACACCAAAAAATGAGGATAACTCTCCCTATTTATATCCTCAAGTTCCCATGTATCTTTTTTAAATTGTTGGATCCTACGTAAATCTTTAACGACGCGATTAGTCTTACTATGTAGAACATTTTCGATACGATCCACAATCTCTATTAGTTGTTCTTCATAAGAAAGATCTTGTTTCAGTGGTATGACTTCAGAGATTAGTACATGTGAAGGATTAGGTATGTCATTTCTTAAGAGAGATACATGGAACACATCCTGAACTTGAGAGAGATTGAGGGAAGTTCCCATTAGTAATCTACCTTCCCAACATGATCCATAATTTCAAAAGGACTTATATACCTAGGGATCAACCTTCCCTTAATTCCATATCTCATTACTCTCTTCCAAGGAGATACTCATTAGAACACCTTATCACACATTTCAAACACTGGGTCTTTTCTTCAGTTGTAAGAATAACTTATTTTCCGACTCTAAGCTTCTATTTTCTGTTGTTGAATAGATATGACATTTTATTCCATTTCATCATCAATATCAGGAACTAATCGATTTCTTTCCACAATATAATCCCGTAAAATTAGAGTTATGAAATTCATTTCATATAGGGATTCATAAGGATCCATCTGAATACTAGAGTGATATATATTATTGTAAGAAACTTCTACCCAAGGTAGGTGTTGATCCCAACCACCTTTCAAATCCAAATAGAATGATCTCAACGTATCTTTTATAGTTTTAATTTTCCTCTTAGACTGATCATCTTTATGAGGATGATAAGAAGTTCTAAAACATAACATTGTATCAAGATCATGATGACGACTTCTCCAAAACATTTATGTTAACCTTAGATCCTGATAAAATATAATGTAAAGAGGTAATCCATGAAATATTACCAATTACATTACATATATCTTGGAAAGGTGATCAAGAGAGAAATCCTCTCTAATAGCAATGAAGTGTGCCGAATTCATAAGGTGATAAACTATAACACAAATAAAATTATTTCCTTTGGATGTTCTGGGATGTTTGACAAAAATGTACATAGTGATGTTTTCCCATTTCCATTCTATTATGGGTATTGTTTGTAACATCCCTGTAGACTTCAGTCTCTCAGTATTAACTTATTTAAAAATCATGAATCGAGAGACATATTCAGCACCATAGCTTTTCATTCCATCCCACCAGAAATAATATATTTAGTCCTGATACATCATTGTGCTTCAAGGTTGAATAGATAATGAAGAACTACGTGCCTCATTGAATAGATTCTTCTTTAATTTTGGAATGGGAGGAATAAAACCCGTATTCTTGAACCTTATTATCATATTACAATCAAGGTTGAATTCAAGAACATTTATCACTTTCTTTTAGATATACTTCTTTATTATGCACGTCCTTAATATTAAATTATATAAATGGTTGAAAATTCCTTTGAGAAAGAGAATATTTCCACCCTTCTATTAAAAATTTAATATTTATCCTTTAAAAATCCATAAATATTATAACTTTTGTTATCCTCTTCATAGATAGGCCATCATGGTCTTGTTGAATCAAAGTATCTGCGACCCTGTTTAATTTCCAAGTGTAGTAATGTATTGAGAATTCATAATATTTAATCAACTAAAGTAGACTTATTTGGCTAATATTCATCACATTTTGTGTGAAAACATACTTTAATATTTTATGATCAGTATAAATATCAAAACTTTCACTATAAAGATAATGCCTTCATATCTTTAATGCAATGATTACTACACCTAACTCCAAATCACGAGTTTGTTAATTTTTATGATGGATTTTCAACTACTGTGAGGAATAAGCTATCAACTCATCATTTTTCATGAGACCACATCCCAACCCATTTTTGGATTCATAACTATAGATCAAAAAATTTTCTCCACTATAATGTAGTGTGAGCACCTGTTCACTAGATAACCTTCTTTTTAGCTCATTCAAATTCTCTTCACATTCCTCCATCCAAATGAACATAACTCATTTCCGAGACAATATGGTGAGTTTAATAGATAAGCATGAAAAATATTTCCCAAAACGTCAATAATATCTAGGAAAACAAAGAATCCATCAGAAATCAGTTACCACTGTTGGTCTTAAACATATTTCGATAACCTATGTTTTCTCTAGATCTATAGATATCCCATATCTTGAGAATATGTGACCCAAAAATGAAATTTTATAAATAAAAAATTCAGAGATGGTAAATTTCACATAAATATTCTCCTTTCTTAGGGTCTTCAATACAATTATTAGGTGGTCTTAATGTTATTCCTTTCAAATTTAATAGACATGAATATAATCTATAAAGACCACCACAAATTGATTGAGATAGTTTTTAAATACTCTACTCATTAAATTTATGAAGATAAAAAAGGAATTAGTAAGACCCAAAGTAATTACTACAAATTCATAGTGTCCAAACCTTGTACGGAATTCCATATTTGGTATGCCCTATTTTTTACCCTTAATTGATGATATTTTGAATGAAGATCAATCTTGGAAATGCAGTGAGCTATGCATAGTTGGTAAAATAAGTCATTAATGCGGGTAAGAGGATATTTGTTCTTGATAGTGATCTTGTTATTTTCTCATTAATCAATGTAGAGTCTCATTGATCAATCTTTCTTCTTAACAAATAGAATAGGTTCTTCCCAACATGACACAATGGGGACTATGAATCCCTAATAAATATTCACTTGGAGTTTCTTCTTCAATTATTGCAACTCAATTGGGGCCATTCTATCGAGTGATAATGAAATTGGAATACCACCCCGTATGAGTTCTATTGAAAACTAAACTTAATGATTTGGTGGAATACAGAGAAATTTCTCTAGGAAGACATCATCAATCTATCATAAAAAAGGATTATACTTAATTGTGAGTTTCCCCTCAACCATTTGAGATAAATACCCATTAATTATATAAATCAAGACTCATAACTTGGAATAAATTTGTACTGTAAGGTTATATTCATACTTGAATCGATAGATGATCATATATTGATTTGGAATATGATATGTCACTTCACTTACTTGGAAATTTATATGATATAAATATTTGGAAAGCCAATCTATGCCATTAATCATATCAATATCTACAATAGGAAGGATCACAATATTTTTTGGAAGCACTTTCCCAGAAACATCAACTGGAGAAGAATTATAAACTTTTGATGAGACTTTTGTGCCATTAGATGTTGTCACAAATAACTTAACATCTAATTTTTATGGTAGACAATGATATCATTATAACATTCATCAAAAATAATAGATTGGGTGGATCCAAAACAAAAAAAAACATTTTATACTTTAGAGTGGATGGTATGTGTACCATTCACTACTTCATTATCATACTCTACATCACTGATAATGATTTCATGTGACTTTCCTTTGTATTTGGCCTTAAGAGTTTGTGGACGTTGCTCACCAACCATAACCCATGGATTAGGGAATTTATTGGAATAATACCACATTTCCTTGAACTTGTAACATGGATGTGCAGGAGCTGCATTTTGTGTATCCTTTACTTTGTTCGCCTCATTAGACGTATTTTCCCATAACTTTGGAATTAAACAAACCCAATAATCTTTTTTTCCACACTTAAAACATTTTCTCATCCCTTAAGGGAAATTACATTAATGTTTAGTTACAAACTTTGAACATAAGGGAAAACCCATCTTCTTTTTATTGTGGTATTTAAATTTCCCTTGGAATTCCAATTTTGTCTTCTTGTCAAACCCAAATGACTAATGGGTTACTGTAATATTCATATCATCCTTGAGAGAACATCATAAAATTAACTTTTAGTTATTGAATTCCTCTATGAATAATTCCCTTCAATGAATTGGTTTTAAGCCACCAATGAATCCATCAATTTTACTCTCTGGTTGGATATTAATTCTAGAAGTATAACCTAAAATTCCGATAAAATATTATTTGTAGGTACCAACAGATTGACCATCCTTTTTTTTAAGTTCAAGGAACTCCTTATCCATCTTTTTTTGAATAATAAAATAATGTACTTATTGAAAAACAAGTTTTTGAAGTCATCTCCTTACATTGACTCAATTTCATCTATTTGCCTTGTATTCTTGACAAGATTCAACCATTGATCATGTTCACCTTCCAAACAATATACTGATATAATGAATTTATTATGTTAAGAACATTATAGAACTGAAAATACCTTTTTAGTGGTACTAATCAATTTTTAAACCACTAAAGGATCAGATCACCCACTGAATAAAGGTGGATTCTACCTCATGAAAGATTCAACATAAATTTTCTCCCTCCTTTTCTCATTTGGAAGTTTGACATGATTCATATATTTAGAATGTTTTGTGAGCATGGAAACAAGAATTTTCATTCCATCATGCACAAAATTTGATAGCTCATGGTGACAATAATTCCATTTTCCATTGCATTCATGATTGACATGGTTCCTTCGGGTTCCATCCATTTAATAAAACTAAGAAGAATAGTGTGATAAACACTAATCATAATGGGGAAACCACATAATTCAATAATAAAATTTCAATTTTGGACCCATTAGGTTTTATCCTAGGTTATTAGTGAAAATATCTAAAACATTAGGATCAGACTGTAACATGTACATAGACGAATCCTTAGGGTTCTAACTAAGGTTCTCTGATCTTAGTTTCCAATGGTAAACAATAAATTTTATCTGATACCAACTATAATGGACATAATTTACATGTAGATAATACTTCAACATTAAATAACATTTATTTCATAGAATAAGAAAAAACATGCCAGGACCATATTGGTTTATTGTATTTAGAAATTTAGAACCATAAACAACAGGTTCATAGAACATCAACATTTTCTCCTACTTATTTCTTCATAACTAGACACATTTTTGAAATATATAACTTATTACCATTCTTCATGACCTAGGGAAAAGAAAAATATGAAAGTGTTATCACAAATTATTAGTAAGGGTAAAGAAGGGAAATATCACTCATATCATAACCAAAATAACATAACATTTTAATATCATATCTCCATATAAAAGATCATAATATCTTGTCATGGGAGAAATAATAAAAGTGAAAAGTAATCCCAAAATTCATAGCATAAGAGATGAAATTTCATTGAAAACACACATAATCATAGAAAATCATTTCATATTGGTCAAGTCTCATTTCTAATACATTCATAGTGGATAGCATCTATTACGGAAATGAGTTCACTCCTCATTCCAGCCACGTATTAGTGAACTAGATTTACTTTTTATTCTAGTCATATATATATATATATATCATGATATATAAATCTTCACCCAATTCATTGGAGGGTGATATATGTCCCACCAATTTCAAAATGAATCCATTCTTATGTGTGTCACAAAAACATAAAAACAATCACTATAGATTAACCCATGAAATAAAATCGGTTTCTTAATCATTATTCCATCATAACTGATATAAAACAAATGGATTTCAAAAATAAGAATCCATAATAACCATAATAAAATCATAGTAATAATAGTGTAAAAAGATAACTCAATTTATAGAGTGGAATCTTAGATATTTTTTTTAAAACACATGAAATTAATTCTTGACGAAAATATCATTTCAACATCAAAAGTGTTTTCTTTTCTCCAAATGCCTTTCCATTTTTAAAAAAAAATAATTTAGTTAAAAATAAATTGGAAATAGTGTAGATTAAGATTCATGAAAATAATGCTTCATTAAAGAGAAAAAATCCATTCATCCCATAAAAGTAAAAAAAACATTCTCCCTATACATTTACCAGAAAACCCAAGAAGTGCCTCAAATTAAATAATGACAAATGATTCCTTTAATTACATTTAATAAAAATTCACAAAATGGTAAATTTAACTTTATAAAATTATAGAAGGATACAAATAATAACTTTAAATAGATATTTAGGAATTATTTATCTGGATGACAAATATACCCCAATAAATACTTATGTATATAAAATCTCAGCTAAAAATGAGATTTGAAAACTTATCTGTTACCTTAGGTCCGATATCCTTCGTATTTATATGAAACTACTATATAAGGATTTAAATAATGTTAATTATTTATTCTAGAATATGAATAATTTTTATGATAACATTTATAATCATTTTTTCATCCATTTGTTTCTAACATTTCATTGTTACATGTTACTCCGATATTAAATGCTTTATGTTCTTATGCTTGTTTTGTCAGGTAAGTTCTTACTCCTATTTTTAGGTAATAGTTATATCATTTCTAGAATGGTATTTTTATAGTCTATTTCATATTTATTCGTTCAATTAATTTATATATTCATGCTTAAATGAATATTATGTAGAACGAATCACATCGTGCCGTAGAGATGGTAAAATGTATGTACACAAGAGAGATATTATCATTACCATAATTCATGAATGGAATTGAAGTAGATAGTGTATAATATTTAAAAATTAGTAACATGTTATAATAATTATATATAGTTACTATTTCCATCGTTATACCCATCCAAGTAAGGTAGTGGTGAAAATTAGATTACATCCCGGCATGGAGACGTAAAGTTGTACGTACACACACAATGATTTAATTTTTCATAGGACGGATAGAAAGAGAAATTTGTTTGTTTAATATTTATAATAAGATATAAGTATATTATTTATACATATGTTATTATTTTATAGTTAAACCAAAAAATAATATGAAGTACAAGAAGAATAGTGTTTGAATGAATCGATAGAAGAGACGACATCTTCCTTGTTGTTGTTCCTCTAAATCTCTTCTTAGAGTACTAGAGTTGGACTTTGAAGATGACCAAAACCACTAGAATAAAAATAGGGAAGTTGATAAGGAAATGAGATATGTGATAGCCAAGCTTGAAAGCTCAAAATGATGTGAAGAGGTGAAAAAAGAGGTTCTCTTAAATAATTGATGTGAGGGGATCTTTTGGAATCTTCAAAAATAATAATTTATAATAAAATAAAAACCTAACAAAAAAAGCTCCAAAATGTCTCACATTCTAATATGAGATGATATTGGGTTGTAATATCATCAGAAAATAAAATTTGGACAAGTTAGTTTTTGAATTTAAACCACATCTTTTAAATCCAAACTTAGTTATTTTATTTATTTTTAATTGTAGTAATAACATCTTAAGTATTTAATGGTTATAAATATTTACTTATATGGTTTCAATTAACCATAAATGGATATGTTATGAAATTTTATATATTATATTGATAAATTTTTATATTTAATATATTTTATTCTTTTTTAAAAAATTAATAAAATTTTATTTCATAAAATATAAATAGTGTTAATTTCACACTATTTATTTATTTTGATTTTAAAAAACTAAACATGGATGATAAATTCAAAAAAAAAAATATTTAATACACTGCTAAAATTTCATATTCATATAAAAAATTCTTTGAGAACATTAATTAGTTCATATGATATTTATTTTAATATTTTTAAAACCATTTTTTGATATTTCTATTACTAAAATAATTTCTATATCCCTATTGTGTAATCATTATTGGTAATTAATTAATCTATAAAAATTATAATTAAATTTATATGATTTAGCTAATTATTTTAACATTCCAAATACTAAATATAGTATATATTATCTATACTTATCCAAATGTGAAGATTAATATACTTATATAAAATGAAATTGTGACTTTTTGTTACTTTCATTAGTTTTTATTATATTCATGTCATTTTCACAGGTAAGTGGTCATTAAGTTATTTCATTTAGAACAATAGATGATAAGGGTTGCATTTAGTCCTTCAATATAATTTTATAGGTGTTAATGTAATTGTATAAAATTATTTTTACCTTTATTTACCTGATTTACCTTTAATCGTTTTAATAAAAATAATTATCAGTGTTACTATTCATTATGCCCAAAAAATAAAAGTTTCTTTATTAACATAATTTTGATCTACAGATTTGAAATATGGAATCAATTTTTTAAAATTCAAAACATATAATTTTTTGTAATTAATTTAAAATTAATCCTATTATTGAAATGATAAAATGAGTTTTAAAAGTTTAAATATTAAAAGATTGAAATGTTTTTACATCTGAATTTAATGTAAAATTAATTAAAATGACCTACATTATATTAAATGGTAAAAATATATTCTATTTACACTTTGAAAAAATTTAATAATATTAATTATCCAAATAAATTATTTCAATTAATGAATTTGTTTTCAAATAAAATTTAGCATATTTTTACTATTCATCATAACATAAATGTTTTTAGAAAATTTCAAAAATTCATCAAAAGTAAATTTTTATATCCCTTTTCAAAATAACATGTTTATATTTCCATATAAAACTTATTAATGTGTCAAAATATTAATTTAAAAGGGGTTCTCCACTCAAGGTGTAAAATTAAACTTTAAAAAATATGTTTTTATACAAAAAATTTGGTTTTATTCAGAGCCTATGAATAAAATATTCATTACAGGTATATAAAAAATATTTCATTAAGTATATAGCACAGATATATCACATTAATTTCATTACCTGAAGTAATTCCCTAAAATTTATAATATCTAATTGACATGCATTTTTCATAAATAAATAATATCCTAAAAATGCTGGATACATTTTCATAAGTTATTAATAATTCTACTCACTAACCAAATGACTAGGCTATAAGGGTAATTTTATACCAAGAGTGTGTCATGGTTCTTCTAAACTCACGATTTCATGTAATGCAAGATACCTACAAAAAAATATTTAAAGAAAGTATTTCATAAAAACATCTGAGTGTTATAAGGTTTTTAGGATTGTTCATTTGTGCTGCCAGCTCAGCCCAAAATGATGAAAAATAAAATAAAAATATCTATGAATTTTTTTTCATTAATTTCTCAAAAAATGTAAATTTCTATAAAGTTATATAATTGGAAGGAACGAAATCCCTTTTCTGAGAGGAAACTCTATAAATTTCTTCGTCTCCTAGAAAATCATGGATAACCCAATCATTATTCACTTTTATTTTATATATACAATCACTCATGGAATTAATGAAACAAAATAGAGGGGTAACTAGATGTGTTTTTTAATTTTTTATAAAAAATGGAAGGTGGTTTTCATGGCGTATCTCTATAAAAATGATAAAATGAAATCAAGTGAATCCCTTAAGAGGGAGAAAAACATGAGGAGATAATATCAATATTTATATCTACATTTAATTTAGAAATATGAAAAATTAAAAAACAATTAAGGTTAAGGTATTCGAATCAGACTTTCTATCCCAATTTTAATTATGAAAAATATTTTTTCAAAGGGAGAGTGTTGGTTTATGTGTTCCATAAGAGGATGAGGGAGTAATATGTTTTTATCTTGAAATTTTCTGAAAAATTAGATTTGTGGAGTATAAGATATATGTTTCTCAATAAATATATTAATAAAACCCATTAAGTGAAATATTTGGAAGTGGTATCATGTGAAGAAATGTTAATGGGATTTCTTTATGTCTTGGTGATGTGTCTCTTATTTTCGTAATTATGTTCACCAATGTAGACTTAGAGTGGACTAACTAAAGGTTTTTAGCTAATTTTAATGTGGTTCCTTACTTCTTATAAAATTGTATCAAGTTTCAATTTATATTTAAATAGGGAGAATAAGATGTTATGGAATATCAATTTCTTATAACGAATACAGATAAAATGAGTGGGCGGAATCCCCTGTATTTCCTTTTCATTTATTTTAAAATTAGGGGAGTAACTAAAGGATCTCAAACAAACATATTTCAATAGAGTTTTATTGTATTTTTAATAAATGAAAAGGGTGGGATTGAATATCCCTTGTGTTGGTTTCATTTGTTTTATTGTATTTTTTATATATTATTATATGTTTAATAAGTGTTGGGGAGTGTTGAAAGGAAACGTAGATTCTACATTAATAAATGAAAAATTAAAATTAAATTCTTTTTAGTGAACTTAACCAGAAAAATTCAACATAGAATATTTAACATTAAATTACTATAGTTGTGATCCTAAATGGATTTAAAAAAAGTGTTAGTGGATAAATGAACTATATCTAAAATATTTTATAGATGTTGTAATTCATTAGGATAGTTTAAGAAAGGCCAGAGTTAATTTTATGTTAAAATAATTACCTCTATAAAGGTAAATACTTATTTATGCATATTGCATAAAGGTAACCCAAAAATTATATTGGTTGTTTATAGGTAAACCATAAATTGAAATACCTATATAATGGTAGTGTAGACCCTACGTAGATGTATCAATAGGATCCAATGCAGTGCATAAAGGTACACTAAATTCTAGTTTTTTGTAAAGTTATTCTAGATACTGCATCAAGGTTACATTGAAAATACCAGAACTCTTTATGGGTAATAGTGAAGGGTGTTATAGTTGTCTATACTGAAATTATGTTTATTAGGGGTTTATAATTTTACGTAAAAAAATACATTGAATCCACATAATGTTAATCCAATTCTTTAATCAAGGTTTGTCAAGACTGTAGTGAGTTGTGTAATGGTTTCCAGTATATTTTTTATAGTGGATTTTATAACTTTGTGAAATTATCTGAAAATGGAAAATCTAATCATCATATTATATATGATATTTTTTTCATCATGTAAAAGAATTCAAATATATAGAAGATATTTTTATAGCACACAATTCATTTTATTTACTTGAAGATGATTTTCTACGTGTAACACCCTATGTTTAAAAAATGATAAAACTACGTTAGATATCATATGTGATAAACAAACCATAACCAAAAGAAAATTTGATAATTTAAATAAGAATTTTTTAACCTTTAGATTAATTTATTTATGTGAGTATTATTAACTAATTTATGAATATATATATATATATATTATTAATAAATTTAAGTAAATAATCAATAAATTTTGGGTAATGCATTTTTGTTATTCAAAATATTTTTATTCAAAAATGAAATTTATTCCTTTTTATGAAATTATTTTTATTATTTTCTAAAGAAATTTGAAAATGTTTTTTTGAAAATTTTATATATTTTTTATATCATAAAATTAATATTATCATAGGGTTATATTTTGAGATTTCATGAAAATATATTTTTTTCAATGAACTGTGAAAATAATATTTTTAAGTGAAATTATCATTTCCTTTGATAAATTAGTTAATAGTAATTTCCCAATAATCATTTAATTTGACATAAAGATGATAAATCTATTCCTTAGTTACAATTAATTAATGCAATTACTTTTAAATAATCTTTATACAAGACTTTAGTAAAATTTTATTTTTAGGATTAAGAACAATTTTTTTAAAACTATATTAAAATGAATAATGTTTTTTGATTTTAATTAATTTAAATAAAAACGAACGAGAAATGATGAAAATGAATGTTTTAGTCTATATAACTATATTTATGAATTTAAATTCATATAATTAATATTAATAATAAATAGTTATTGTATAATCACTATTTCTTTATAAAGTGTACATTTTGGAAAATAGCTTTCCATCACGCTTGTGGGGTTTGTATTAAATTAAACTGTTCACCATTGTGAATTTACTTTTATGAAATATATTATATATTTCACATAATAATAATTAATATTAGGAAATAAGGCAAACATAATTTTTTTATAATAGGAATAATAAATATAATAAATATTTATTACAATTGTAAAAGTAAAATTGTTTAATTAAAGGTAAAAATAATTAATAATAGAATAAAAAAAGTAACCCTAAAACAAATAATATTTATATTTCATTTTCATTACTATTATTATTATATTTATTCTTTATTTTTTTAATTTATAATTGATTAACTATTCCATTTCATAAAAAAATATTTTGAAACGATTAAAATAAAATTATATTTTTGTGTAATATAGAATTTAAATTAAGAAATTACTTTTTTTGAAAATTTTATTATTTTAAATAAGTTACATTTTAATAATATGTTATTACTAAATTATTTTTGTTAAAATTAATGAATAAAATATTTTTGATAAAGTCATATGTATGTTTTTTAAAGGTTCAAAACCAATTATTGTCAAAAACCCAACAATTCTTAATAAAATTTAATTTTGTTTTAAAAGTGTAAATTAAAATATTTAGATAATTATTTATATAAAATTAATATTTTTTTCTAAATAAAAACATCAAAATTATCCAATGGTATATTTTTCATAATAATCTAAGACAGTCAAATTTTCAGGTAAAAATTAAATATCATATAAATATACTTACGTTTTATGACATCATATTGACCAAAAATTGATTAAATAATTACAATAAATGGGATACCCAAGAAAATAAATTATTTAAATTTAAAATAATGTGATTTTAATATTTCATTTATTTTGTAAATCCTTTATGAATCCTCCAAAACCTATAATATATTTTAATTTTTTAAAATGATTTATTTAAGAGTGTAACGAAATTCCACATCATAAATGGATTTTTTTAATTATTTTGGACCAATTATTTATAAAATAAGGAGAATATCTCCATTTTTTTAAGAAACCATGTTCAAAAACCATATGGTTGATTTGTTTTTTTGAATATTTTATTATGTAGAGTCAAACACCAAAATTGTAAAGAAACCCCCTATTTTCTTATATAAACCCACCGAGTATCCCATTTATATTCACTAATTTTTTTTTCATAACAATAATCATATATATACTCTCTATAGTACTCCCAATGTTTCCCAATGATCTCAAAAAGCCCCTCCCAAGATTTTGGAGTCACACACTCAAGTACGAGACCTTCCCCTTTTTCTTTCAATTCATGCACCTTCTTTGGAATTTGTATTCTTAATTAAAATTTTCTATGATGTGATTTAATTATAAAAATCCAATAATATCTAATATATTATATTTATGTAATTTATAATTTATTATTAATCATTTTTACCTTCACTTATGGTTTTACTATGATGAAATTTTATAATGGATTTTTCTCTCCTCTAATTTCCATTCTGGAACTCCTTCTATGGTATGCCCATTAAATTAAATTTTATTTTGTTGGGATATGTTATTAAATATTAAATTTATATCAAATTTAATTTATAAATGATTATATCACCTTTTCACTCTCATTAATCCTTCCTTGATTCTTTATGTACACCTGTTGCCATGCTGAAATTTCATGAGGGATCTCTTTATTTCTCCTCTTTATTCAAATATCTTGTTTTACTTATATATTTTATCTTCATTTCCTTATGAAGAGATATTTTATAATACATACCATTACCTAAAAACTTATTTTAAAATGATTAGAGAATCATTTCTCTCTAATTAATCCATTTTATGAATTTTTTAGTAATGTCAGTATGCTGCTGAAATTTCCTCATGTTTTTCCATACCAAAACAATTATATAGTGAACACCATTCCCATTTTTCATATCAAAGGTATTCAAAATTACAAATATATACTTATTTATTAGGGACTTACTTGTATTTATTAAACATTAATTGATGATGTAATAAGTTATGATGATGAATGAATCCATGTTGTATGATCTTTGTGGCACACTTAAGCATACGAATGAAATGATTATGAGGGGTGAACCAAAATAGCGTTGCAATGAATTAGATAATGTTTACTATCTATATACATCACATTGGGAAACGTAGTAAACTTGATTCATTTATGGTAAAAGGTTCACCATGATTTCTTAGTAGTCTTAGCCTAGATATATGTTTATGATTACGTGTTTAATGTTTTTTTATATTTCATATGTTATGGTTATCATGCTATATGATTCCTTATTGTTGATGTTTTTTTATTTTCTCATTTATACACCTACTATATAACATGTATCAAATATTCCATGTTTATTATATTACTAGGAATTATAGATCACCCCTTTTATATGTGTGTCCCTAGGTTATCCCAAGTAATTTTTTATTAAAAGGTGTATTTTGAGCAAGATAATAATGTTTTCAATAAGGATGTTATATTTACAATTTTATTTTGTTATGTAATGTACCTAATTCCATAATAAACTAGACTTACCGATAATATAGGTTGTATTAAGTTTATTATTAAGTAAAAAATCATGTATTAATGTGAAATTAATAGAATGGTAGTCATAGTTGGTATTAGAGGAAATGTTTTTTTATTTTTTGGATTAGGATTAGAAAACTCTATAGAATTCTTTAGGGGTAAGACTTAGTGAAAGAAAACATACCTATATATTTTTTAGTATATAGTAACAGGTTTATCAGTGAAATACATCCCTGTATGGATACAATAAGTGGATGTAGTTCTGCCACAAATTTATCTAGGAGTAATAAATCTGACAAGGTGTTCCAGGCCTAACTCGGGGTAACCGGGTACTTAAAATCGTGCCTTACTGTGAACATATTATGAAACTTATGAGGGATATAATTTGGTAAATTTATAATATAAGGACATGACCTTAAACTTTACACAATATAGAATTAAATGAATAATTCAAATTGAGGATCATTTCAGGTTTAGAGTTTTATAGAATTATGACATAACTATTACATTTAAAAAGATTACAAAGAAGACACTTCTACATAGTTTCCATTTTTTTCATAAAACAAAAACTCTTGAAAAAAAGTGTCATTAATATTTCCATGTATAAGACATCATGACTTTTCCTTGATCTCATACTTGACCCTATTCCACATTATTTCCTATTAAAAACATTTCAAAAACTTGGGTTGATCATAAAAATTTCAGTAAGGGATACACAAAGAAAGAAAACTATTAGTTTTTTAAAACAACAAGTAAACCATGTATACATCAACATAAGTAATACTTTTTACATTTATAAAGTAGTAAATACTTTTCACTGAATAAAAGATCACTACTTACCATTTTGTAACCAAAAGAATACCCATAGAAAAACACATAACATATAAAGGTAACTTGGGACCTAACCATACTTAAATTGAATAACCATACAGTCGACTTCCACACATATCACTAAATGGAATAACCATACGAATGACTTCCAAAACCAATGAATTGAAGGTTATAACATAACCACCCGTCTTGGTATTCATGGCACCACCCTTCATTTGGTTTATCACGTAACCACCAATAAAATGTTCAAGTACCATTATAAAATCATAACACATAAAACAAATATAAAGGAAAGAAAGAATTTCCACATTTTAATAACAATATTTCACATAAATATATTGACATAAAAAATCCATTATCAAAACCATTTTCAATACCAAAATACATAAAAGAGTATATGGTATTTATTTTCCTTAAAAAACATTACGTCTTGTTAAGGAATCCAAAGAACAAATAATACTCGCGACGACGGAAAGGTCATTGTCACCGCATACGTTAAAAAAACATTCATTTTTATTTTTTAGTAAAACACATCATAGAAAAAGAATACCTTTGAAAATTCAAGGTTTTTTATACAGTGAATAAAAGAAAGTCGTGTATTAAAACAAAATTTGCCTCAATGAAAGGAGATTGAGACGAAGTCCCTTGCCTCGTGTCCGACTTGAATCGATCGTTCTTCAATCTCCTGAATAATAAACTAAAGTTATTTTCTACGTGTTTATGAACCTTTTTTTAAGTTTATTATTCCATTTATACCAATTATTAACATTTTATAAACATAATGAAATCATTTAAGTTAAGGATGTTTATTTTTTCGATATTTGGTACTTGAGTCAAAAATAGACTTCTAATAATTACATGTTGTTCATGTAGTCAATTATTCATTATATCCAAAATGATATTCATGATTTGGATTTCATATATATCATATATATCCATCATATATATTTATTTATAATAGTATATAACATTTAGAGGTAATAAATGAAATTCACTGTTCCTGGAGACGGTAAGTCGTACGTACGCATGAACGCTACTTTCATTTATATTTCTTATGTTAATGGAATTAAAACATAATGATATATAGGTATATTATAATTCCAGTATAATTTCATATATAATATCAAATATATTAACATTAAATCCATCATTTATACATCCCACATATGGCATTCACTAGTCATATCACTTTGAGGGGGCAGTAGTCCGCACTTCCTCTAATGATATTATCATGTTTACCCATAATGGAAACCAAAACGTAATGCTATAAATGGAAATTACAGAAGAATAAATAAAACATAAACATAATATATATCATATATATATAATTTTCCATCATAATGGTCACTATGAGAGGCGGTAGGAGATAATCGAACAATCATCATTTCGTGAAGTGTTAGTTTTCCATCCACAGAAACATTATGTTCTTCATCCATTAGATGGAGGTGTGTGTAAGTTTAGTTAAAATAATTCTGATAACAACATACTAGTATATTGAGGATACTAGTGTTGTTAAAAATAAAGTAATAAAAAGAGTTTAGGGGTTGGAAAAGTAAAATAAAAGAAAACAATTAAAGAGAAATTGTTGCCTTTAATTTGGGTAACTCCTTTAGGTTTGAAACAAAGGACTTTTTGAAGTGCCTTCTGCCTAAGGTAGGGTATCTAGGAGGAGGATAGGGATGTAAAAAGCTCAATTGAATAGATGTTGGACAAGACAATAGGCTTCAGTGGTGTGCGGAAGTGGTTAGAAGTGGTCTTCTTTTATAAGGGGGAGGAGGGCCTGTTTAGGAATTTGTGAAACTGTTATTTTATTTTATAATGATACTCGATTTCGAAAAGTACCAAAAATCATAAGAGTCGAAGATAAGATGACCAATCATTGAAATAATATCATCCAATAAGAGTTGGACAGGTTTTGGATTTTATTTTAATATTTATAATCTTATTTATTTAAATGATTTAGTAATGATATAAACACTGCATCATTATTGTGTCATAAATAATTTAATTTATTTTTTTGTATAAAAATTATAAAAAAATACCATGATGTAGTAAATAATTTTATATTTTCCATGATTATTTATAGTTGAAAAGATAATTTATATAACCTCTTGTAAAAAATAATTTACTAAAAGAGATATCTTTTTGTTATTTTTTCCTTTACTATAAATTAATTAATCTAAATTGTCATTATCACTCCCATGTGGCTCAAAGGGGTCCCAAAATCGACCCAATGATTCCCATGGTCGTAAATGACTCAAAAAATAAGGTTTGTACAAGTGTTATGGTAATTTGGAATTATTATAATATTCTTTTTACCTTTAATTACCCTATTTACCATTAATCGTGGTAAATAAAAGTCAAAAGTTACTATTCACTGAAAATTATTTTCATCTTATTGAACCACATTTTACTTACTAATAACAACCATGCATGTCGGATTTTTGAAATTCAATTCACATAAGTGGTAAAATTTCATTTAAATGAAAAATTCAGTCTTTTAACAACTACTATGTGGTTTCAATATTCATCAAAAATTGAAGTTTTTCAGAAAAATACCAAAAATTCAGCCTTAGTTATATTTTAAATTCCAAATTCAAAAATGATGTCTATTTTTCCAAATTAATATAATATAAGTGTAATTAATTAAATTTAAAATCAATTCATGTTGTTAGAACAAATAGCGTGTTTCTAAGAAACAATAACTATCAAAAGATTGATATTTTTTTGTGTAAAATTTCAAAGTTAAATTAATTCCAATGACCAAAATTGGATTAAATGGTAAAAATATATTCTAATTAAAATTTAAAACCAATTAAAAAGATAATATAACTATACAAATAAATTATATTAAAAGACACTTTTAAATTAGAGTACAATATTTTCACTATTCATTAAAAAATGAACTTTATCGAAAAAATCCCAAAAATTTACAAATAGTAAATTGTGATGTCCCCATTTAAAAGAAGGATTTTATTTGGTCAATTAGAATATATTAAAGTGAATAAAACTATATTTAAAGAGATTTCTCCATTAAAAGGTAGTAAATCGACCTTTTAATGTAAATTATGCTTAAAAATAGATTCATTCACATTTTAAGAATCTAAATTTTATTGGATAAATGTAAATACATTTAACAAACATGTATAATCATATTTTAGTTTATTTTTTTTCATTCCCACCAATACAATAGCTAGGAGTTAACAACCATTTAAAATAATAATATTATATTATTAGTGTGCAATGTAAGATTTCAAAGAAACTCGTTGTTACGTATCAGGTATTCTATCGAACATAAAAACCCCTTTAAAGTAAAATTAATATTTAATTCACAAATATAAATAAATATGAAATATGTCTTATTATTTATTTAACTGGGATGTTACATCCTTCCCCCCGTTTGTAAATTGCATCCTCACATTTTTATTCACATATCAAAATAAGTTGGGGTATTTATCCCTCATAGAACTTTCAGATTCCCAAGTTTCCTCTCCAACCATTTGGTTTTTCCACAAAACCTTTACCTGGTGAATTACATTATTTCGCAACACTTGTTCTCTACGGTCAAGAATATGGGCTGATTGTTCTTCATAAGAGAGATTCTCTTCCAAATAAACTACCTATAGGCTCAAAACATGATATGGATCTGGAATATACTTTCTCAACATCGAAACATGAAAAACATTGTGTACCTGGGATAAAGTTGGAGGTAAAGCCACTCTGTATGCAACTAATCCAACTTTCTACAGAATTTTATAAGGTCTAATGATCCTCAGACTCAACTTCCCATTCTTACCAAAACGCATCGCACTTTTCCATGGAGAAACACTGAGAAAGACATGATCACCTACCTCAAATGAACGATCCTTCCTCCAGTTATATGCATAACGTTTCTATCTGCTATGAGCTATTCTCAGGTGCTTCTAAATAAACTAAACTTTCTCTACTATCTCTTCTACCAATTTTGGTCCCATTAGCTTCCTTTAACCTACTTCATTCCAAAAAGCTGGAGTTTGACAAAGCTTTCCATATACAGACTCAAATGGAGCCATATATATACTAGAATGAAAAATGTTATTATAATAAAATTTAACCAAAGAAAGATGTTTGACCCAACTTCCCTAAAAATCCAGTGAACAAGAATGTAGCATATCCTCCAAGGTATGAATTGTTAATTCTGACTTCCCATCTGATTGAGGATGAAAAATTGTACTAAAATTTAATTCATTACCCAATGACTTCTGAAGGCCTTTCCAAAAGTTATATGTAAACCTGGGATCATGATCAGATACAATGGAGAGGAGAACACCATGTAACCTGGCTAACTGTTTAACATAAAACCGATCAAGTTGATCTAGAGACAATGTATCTTGAATAGGATGGAAATGAGCAGATTTAGTCAATCAATCAACAATAACCCAGATTTCATTATTACCTCGAGATTTCTTCGGTAATTCCACAATAAAGTCCATGGATATATTTTCCCATTTCCACTATGGCACTGGTAAAGGCTGAAGCATTCTTTTTGGTAACTGTTGCTCTTCTTTAACTTTCTGACACGTCAAACACCTCACAACAAAATCAGTAATATCTCTTTTCACTACATCCCACCAGTAATAATCCTGAAGATCTCTGTATATCTTATTACTACCAGGATGAACTGAAAACAGAGAACTATAAGATTCACATAACAATTCATTCTTAAACTGTGAATCACAAGGCACACATAATCTCTTTCTAAACCTTAAAACACAATCATTATCAATGTTGAATTCAGGAATCTTACCATTCTGAACCTACTCTAACTTTTTCTGTAACTCATTGTCTTCTTTCTGCGCTTGCTTTATTCTGTCTAATAGAGATGATCTCACTGAAACCTGATACAAAACAGAGGAATTTCTAGCACCAACAACTTCTATGCCAAATTTCATGAAATAAAAAACCAAAGGATCTTGTTCTAAACATAACATAGTTAATGAAGCATTAATTTTTGGACTCAAAGCATCATCCACTTTATTTTCTTTTCATGGATGGTAATGGATCATGAAATCAAAATCCTTGATTAATTCTAACCATCTCCTATGTCTAATGTTAAATTCTTTATTAATGAATATATACTTCAATATTTTGTGATTAGTATATATTTCACACTTCACTCCATAAAAATGATGCCTCCAAATTTTTAAAGTAAAAACAAAAACATCTAATTCCAAATCATGTGTAGGGTAATTTAACTCATGTGGTTTCAACTGACATGAAGCATACAGAATTACCTGATTATTCTAAATAAAGAAACATTCATGTCTTTTCAACTCATCATCACTATAGATAACAAACTCACCATTTTTGGATGGTAGTTTCAAAACTGGATCATTCACCAATCTTATTTTCAATTCTTTAAAACAATCATCACATTCTTTTGTCCAAATGAACATAACACCTTTTCAAGTTAACTTAGTCATTGGACTAGATAACCATGAAAATTTTCAACAATCCTTTGGTAATAACCTGCCAAAACAAGAACACTACGAATCTCAGTTGTATTTGTGGGTCTTGGTCATTTTTATCAACTTTTATTTTAGCAGGATCAACAATTATGCCATTATTTGAAACAATGTGACCAAGGAAAGAAACTTGTTGTAACCAAAACTCACACTTTCTGAATTTCCAAAATAGTTTCTTTTCATTTATGTTTTGTAGGAGAACCATTAAATGACTTTCATGTTCCTAGTTACTTTTAGAATAAACCAAAATATAATCAATGAATACAACCACAAACTTATCCAAGAACTCAGGGAAAATTCGATTCCAAAGATACATGAATACAACAGGTCCATTGGTTAAACCAAAAGGCATAACTACAAATTCATAATGGCCATATCTATTATGAAATTCGGTCTTCGGAATGTCTGCTTCCTTTACATTCAACTAATGGTACCCCGATCTCAAGTCAATCTTCTAAAAATACAGAGTTCCCTATAGCTGATCAAACAAATCATCGATATCTTGCAAAGGATACTTGTTCTTAACAGGGATGTTATTTAATGACCTATAATAAATGCAATGTCTCATTGAAGCATCTTCATTTTTAACAAACAATACAGTAGTACCCCATGGTTATGTGCTTAGAGGAATGAATCCTTTATCTATTAACTCATGAAATTGATTCTTTAACTCTAAAAGTTCTATTTCAGCCATTCGATAAGGGTGTTTTGAAATTGGATTAGCATCAGGAACCAAGTCAATAGTAAATTCAACTTCCTGATCAGGTATAATACCAGGTAACTCATCAGGAAAAACATAAAGGAACTCATTTAACAATGGAACATCATTAATCTTAACACTTTCTTTATTTTCAACAATATGAGAAAGGTGACATTCATTTACTTCCTTTAATATTTTCTCAACTTACTGATATATTATCAAAATAAAGGGCTCATTATTGTACACAAACTATAATTCTTTCTTAAAGGAGACCACTTTAGCTCTACAGTCAATCTTAGCATGATAAACAGACAACCAATCCATGACCAAAATAACATCAAACTCTACTAGAGGCAAAATAATAAGGTTTGCAGGTAGATTCTTTCCACACACAAGGATAGGAAGGTTATTATGTTTTATTTTTGTCTCAAAATTTATTCTTGGTGTTTTTACCACAATTTATATATTCATATCTTGAGATGGAATTCCCAATTTATTAGAAAACTTCTCAGAATGGAAGAGTGTGTAGATCCTGAAACAAAAAACACATTGGCATAATCTGAAAAAACAAACTATGTACCTGGTACTACTTCTTTTGATGTCCCAACATCTCCTGAAGTAGTTGAAAAGGATTTCCCCACCCCTTTCTGCTTGTATTATGGATGGTTTCCCTCTATTGAGTTCTTCATTGGGAACTCATTTGCATAATGACCCATTTCATTACACTTAAAACATCTTACTGATGGATTTTCATTGCCTGATTGATCATTTTCCTTACAGTTATGAGCAAATTTACCAGACTTACCACACTGGAAGAGCACTTTCCAGACTTTGATAAAAATTCTTTATGATGATTTTTACCACACTTCTCACAAGTTGGATATTTAATTTTCTTACCTCCAGGCTTCATTGATGAATTCTTTCCCTTTTCTTGCCAACATGACCTCTTATTCTATTGTTTTTCAAGGAACACCTGATCATCAGAAAACACCATTTCCACCTTCTCTGCACATAGAACAAGTTTTTCATAACTTTTGGACTCAGGAGTGGATACTTCTATTTGATATCATGGCTTTAGTCCTGAGTAAAATTGATTTATCTTACTATAATGACCTCAGATGAAATTGGGTGCATACCTTGCCAGTCGAGTGAACTTTTCTTTATAAGCAGCCATTGAGTCATCCTCGTGCCTCAATTCTTGGAATTTTTTTTCCATCCTAAGGAAAACCACCATAGGAAATTTTTTCTCAAGAAACATACCTTTGAATTTTCCCAAATAAGAGAATCAATCTCATCACTATCCCAGATATTTTTAACCATCGACCACCACTGTCCAGCTTCAACTTCAAAAGGGTAAACAACGAGACTAACCTTTTGATGTTCTGAACAATCCATGACATCGAAAATCTTCTCTAGTGATTTAATCCACCCTTCAGCTATCACATGGTCATATGATCCTCTGAATTATGGGGGATGTTGAATCCTGAAATGATCCACTACTAACATTTTCATTTGTAGTTGATCTAGATGATCTCGTGCATGGATACCCCCACCATTTATTGCTTGAGTAAATTGTGCCATCACTACAACAAAATATTCAGTTCTGATTCCGACCATATCAGGTTATTGATTTGGAAGGTTGTCTTCCTCCTGATGTCATCCCAACATAGCTACCATGTTTCCTCTCTGGAAAACCATTCTGAACACATAAATATCTTAGGCGAAGCAACATGGTAATCTGTAAATGCTATATTATTTCAATATTACCATTAATTAATTTAGGGACATTAATTTAACAATACATTAACTCCTAATATTATCTAAACCGACCTCTGATACCAACTATAAGGACCCGACCTTAAACCTTACATAATATTGAATTAAATGAATAATTCACATTGAGGATCTTTTCAGGTTTAGAGTTTTAGAGAATTAAGACATAACTATCACATCTTAAAAGATTAAAAAGTAGACACTTCTACATAGTTTCCATTTTTTTTCATAAAACAAGAACTCTTGAAAAAAAGAGTCATGTCTAGTTCCATGTTTAAGACAACATGAATTTTCCTTAATCACATCCAAGACCATATTCCACATTTTTTCATGTGAAAAACATTTCAAAAACTTGGGATGAGCATAAAAAGCTCAGTAAGGGATAGACAAAGAAGAAAAACTGTTAGTTTTTTAAAACAACAAGTAAACCAGGAATACTTTAAAATAAATAATACTTTTCACCTATATGAAGTTGTAAATACTCTTAACTGAATAAAATATCACTACTTATCATTTTGTAACAAAAATATTACTCATATAAAGAACACATAACATATAAAGGTAACTTGGGACATAAACATACTTAAATGAAATAATCATACAGTCTACTTCCACACATATCACTAAATATAATAGCCATACGACCGACTTACAAACCCAATGCATTGGAGGTTATAACACAACCGCCAGTCCTGGTATTCACGGAACCACCCATCATTTGGTATATCACATAACCACCCGTAAAATGTCCAAGTACCATTATAAAATCGTAACCCATAAAACAAAAATAAAGGAAGGGAAGCATTTCCACATTTCAATAACAATATATCACTTACATATATTAACATAAAAAATCAATTATCAAAACCATTTTCAATACCAAAATACATAAAATTGTATATGGTATTTATTTTTCCTTAAAAAAAATTAAGGCTTGTTAAGGAAGCCAAAGAACAAATAATACTCACGGCGGCAGAAAGGTCGTTGTCACCGCTTATGTTAAAAGAAACATTCCTTTTGGACATTTAGTAAAACATTTTATAGAAAACTATTCCCCTCTAAAATTCAAATGTGTTTATACAACGTATAAAATAAAGACGTTTATTAAAACAAAATATGCCTCAATGAATGGAGATTGAGACGAAGTCCCTTACCTCGTGTCTGACTTGACTCGATCATTCTTTAATCTCCTGAATAATAAACTAAAGTTAATTTCTACTTGTTTAAGAACCTTTTTGAAGTTTATTATTAGTTTTATATCACTTATTACCATGTTATAAACATATGTAATCAATTAAGTTAAGGATGTTCATTTTGTCGATATATGGTACTTGAGTCAAAAATATACTTCTTATAATTACATGTTGTTCATGTGGTCAAAGGTTCATTATATCCAGAATAATATTCATGATTTAGATTTCATATATATCATATATATCCAGCATATAAATGTATTTATAATAGTACATAACATTTAGAGGTAAGAAATGAAATGAAACGTTCATAGAGACGGTAAGCCGTACGTACGCATGAACGCTACTTTCAATTCTATTTCTTATTTTAATGGAATTAAAACAAAATTATACATAGGTATATTATAATTCCAGTACAATGTCATATATAATATCATTAACTCCATCCTTTATGCGTCCCACATATGGCATTCATGAGTCATATCACTTTGAGGGGGCGGTAGTTCACACTTCCTCTAATGAGATTATCACGTTTACCAATAATGGAAATCATAAATGCATGCTATAAATGGAAATTACAGAATAATAAAGAAAAATTAAACATAATATATAACATATATAAATACAGTGCCATCATAATGGCCACCATGAGAGGCGGTAAGAGATAATTGAACAATCATCATTTCGTGAGGTGTTAGTTTTCCATCCACAAATACATTATGTTCTTCATCCATTAGATGGATGTGTGTGTAAGTGTAGTTCAAATACTTCTCAAAAAACATCCTAGTATATTTAGGATACTGGTGTTGTTACCAAATAATGTAATAAAAAGATGTTAGGGTTGGAGAATTTAAATAAAAGAAAACAATTTTATAGAAACCGTTATCTTTAATTTGTGTAACTCCCTTTGGTTTGAACCAAAGGACTTATTGAAGTGACTTATGCCTAAGGTAAGTCTTATAGTAGGAGGAGAGGGATGTAAGGTGATCAACTAGACAAAGTTTGGATTAGCCAAAAGGCTTTAGAGGTGTGTGGAATTGGTTATAATTGGTCTCCTTTTATAAGGGGGAGGAGGGTCTCTTTAGGAATGTGTGAAACTATTATTTTAATATATAGTCATATTCAGTTTCAAAAGGTCAAAAAGTTATTATAGTCTAAGATAAAATGACTTATGGTTGAAATAAAATCATCCAATAATAATTGTACAGGTTTTGGATGTTATTTTAATATTTGTAATCTTATTTATTTAAATGATTTATTAATGAGGTAAACACTGAATCATTATTGTGCCTTAAATAATATAATTTATTTGTTGTCTAAAAATTATATAAAAATACCATAATGTATGAAATAATTTTATATTTACACGGAATATTTATAGTTGAAAGGATAATTTATATAACCTCTTGTAAAAATTAATTTACTAAAAGATATTCTTTTTTTTCATTTTTGCCTTTACTTTAAATTAATTAATCTAAATTGTCATTATCACTCCCAAGTGGCTCAAAGGGGTCCCAAAATCGACCCAAAGATTCCCATGGCCGTAAATGACTCAAAAAATAAGGTTTGGATAAGTGTTAAGGTAATTTTAAATTATTATAATATTATTTTTACCTTGAATTGCGCTATTACCCTTTAACCGTGGTAAATAAAAGTCAAAAGTTAATATTCAAAAAAAATTATTTTCATCTTATTGAACAAAATTTAACTTTCTATTAACAACCAAGTATGTCATATTTTTTAAATTCAATTCATAGAAGTGGTAAAATTTCATATAAATGAAAAATTTAGTCTTTTAACTACTACTATGTGGTTTCACTATTCATCAAAAATTGAAGTTTTTCAGAAAAATACAAACAAATACGCCTAAGATATATTTGATATTCCTAATTCAAAAATGATGTCTATTTTTCAAAATTAAATACATAGAAATTTCATTAATTAATTTTAAAATTAATTCTTATTGCTATAACAAATAGCGTGTTTTTAAGGAACAATGACTATCAAAAGATTGATACTTGTTTATGTCCAATTTCAATGTGAAATTAATTACAATGACTAAAATTTGATTAAATAGTAAAAACATATTCCAATTACACTTTAAAACCAATTAAAAAGATAATCTAACCATATTAATTAATTATATCAAAAGGCACTTTTGAATTAAAATACAATATTTTCACTATTCATTAAAAATGAATTTTATCGGAAAAATCCCAAAAATTTACACAAAGTAAATTTTGATGTCCCCGTTATAAAGAAAGATTTTTTTGGTCAATTAAAATTTATTAAAGTGGAAAAACTATATTTAAGAAGGTTTCTCCATTAAAAGGTGTTAAATCGACCTTTTAATAAAAATTATGCTTAAAATTAGATTCATTCACATTTTAAGCCTCTAACTTGTGTTGGATAAATGTAAATACATTTAACAAACATGTATAACCATATTGTAGTTTATTTTGTTCACTACCACCAATAAAATAGCTAGGAGTTAACTATCATTTAAAATAATAATATTATATTATTAGTGAGCAATGTAATATTTCAAAGAAACCCGTTGCTTCGTATCAGGTATGCCATCGAACATAGAAATCACTTTAAAGTAAAATTAATATTTAATTCACAAATATTAATAAATATGAAATATGCCTTATTCATTATTTACCTGGGATGTTACACATAATATCATTATGAACCATTATATTTGGAACACAAAATGCTCATAAGAATATATTTTAGTAAAATTAAAATGGATAAAATAGATTGAAGCATAGAAATTCATAAGTTATAGAAATACATTAAATTTACAAGTTAACTCGTTAATTTCATTAGATTTTAATTTTTCTGTTTTGTAGTTTAAAATTTTAATCTTTAATTATCATTGTTTAGAGAAGAGGCTTGACTTTAGTGCAATTTAATTATACTTTTAAGGATAATATATTTTTTATGTTACCAGTCTAGATGATAAAAGAATTCCATAAATCACGGAAAATAATCATAAAAAAATTTCTTCCTAAATCATTTCTAATGAATTTATTATATCTTCACCCATCATAGATTTATGGTTTTGTAGTCATTGACTATCTCCTGATGATATTCTATATAAATATCAAGTAGTTATTTGGTGTTAGCCTTCTCATTCATGAATTTATCTTCCCTTCCTAATAATGTTCTCATACGTAGAAACCTTGTTATGTGATGAACATCACACTTTCATTTCTATCCTTTCAAGTGGATTCTTTAAGAACCCTATTTACAATGTGAGTTTTCAATGCATATATTTTTCAGGCATCAATATATTTCTTATTGTGTTTAAGATTAAATTAAGTGGAAATAATTAATTAAAGGGGGGAAGAATGTAATTCCCCAAGTTTATAATAAAAAGTGAAAACTATATTCGATATCATATTTGAAACACCACATAGAATACAAAAGAAACAATGAATATTTAAATATTCCCTTATTAACAATTATATTAAATTTTTATGTGAATATTATTAAATGACATACGATATAATATATATATATATATAATTATAAATTCTTAGTAAACAAATAATCATATTTTGGTAATGTCTTCTTGTCCATCAAAATATGTTTTATTCAAAAAATAATTCAAATAATTTTTATAAAATAATTATTATAATTATTTTATGGAACATTTATAAAAAATATTTTATAAAAATATCTTTATTGTTTACATTATCATATCAATATTAAAATAGGGTGATTTTTTTGATTTTTCAAAAATATCCATTCTTCAATGAATAGTGGAAATAACGTTTTAAGAGAAATAATCATTTCTTTTAAAAAATTAAGTAACATAAAAGTTCCAATAATATTTTAATTTTATATCAAGGTGATATATTTAATCCATAGTTACAATAAATTAAATTAATTACTTTTAAATCATTTTTAGACTGGATTTTAGTATATGTTTATTTTTATGATTAAATACACATTTTTATACATACTATTTTAAAATGAATAATGTTTCTCCATTTAGATTAATTTAAATAAAACCTCATGAAAAGTTATATAAATGGAATTTTTTGATTATATATCAATTTTAATTTATTTACTTACATATAATTTAGATTAATAGTAATAGAGTTAAAGAAAAAATCCGATTTTCGTTAAAAAGTTTTATTTTTTAAAAACCACCTTCCATCATACCCATGGGTTCTATAATAAATAAATTCTTCTAAATTTTTGAATTTATTTTCATAAATTTTATTCTACATTTGGAATAATTTTAATTAATATTAGGTAGTAAGGTGAACTAAATTTTTATATAATATTAATAGAAAAATTAGAAAATATTTATTACCATGGTAATGAAAAATTCCTTAATATGGGGTGTAAATAATTTGTCCAATACTAGAAACAATTTAAACCTAAAAAAGAATATTTATATTTCCTTTTCATTTAAATTATGCTTATATTTATTCTTTATTATTGTTTACTTTATAATTGATTAACTACCCCGTTTGATAAAAATTACATTTTGATACGATAAAACAGAAATTTAATTTTTGAGTAATATGTAATTTAAATTAAGAAATTACATTTGTAGAAATAATGTATTTTTAAAATAAATTATATTTTAAAAATATATTATTAATATATTATGATTGTTAAATTCAAATTATAACAAAATTTTTATAAAGTCATATGTAACTTTTTTAATGTTTTAAAAACTAGTATTGTCAAAAACCCAATCATTCATTAATAAATGTAATTTTCAGTTTAAAAGTTAAAAAATTAACATATTTATAGAATTATTTAGAACATATAAATATTATTTTTTGAATTATAACATAAAAATATCCAACATTGAATTTTTCATAATTTTCTAAGACAGACAATTTTATGGATAAAAAATAAATACTGTATATATATAATTTATGTTTTATGAAATCATAATGACCCAAAAGTTATATAATAATTTCTATAAATTGTATACATGACCAAATAAATGTTTCAAATTTTAAATAATTCAATTTTGAGTTTATTTTATTTACTCTTTAAATCCATTATGAATCCTCCAGTAACTATAATTTATTTTGATATTTTAAAATCATTTAATTAAGAGTGTAACTCACCTCTAAATAATCAAGGTGATTATTTTAATATGACAGGATATTTTACTTATAAAATAATGATAAAAAATACATTCTTATAGAAACATAGGTCATAAACCATGGGTTGGTTTTTGGTTTTTGATATTTTATTATGTAGAGTCCAAAACCTAAATAATAAATTAATCCCCCTCTTTTACTATATAAACCCACAGAATATCATATTTATCTTCCCTAAAACTCCTTTTATCATGAATACAATCTTCTCTCAACTCTATATAATCCTATAAAGGATTTCCAAATCTCTCAAGAATCCCCTCTTGTGATTTTGGAGTCACACACTCATGAAAGGGACCTTACACTCTTTTTAATTCAAGAACCTTATTTAATATTTCTCTTCTTAATTAATTTTTATATAATGTAATTTACTTATAAACACACCATAATATACATTGGATTTTATTTTAATTAGGTATCATTTATTATCCCCCATTTTGACCTTTATCTTATCCATTAATATGTCGAAATTCCATAAGGTATTTCTGTCTTCTCGTTTTTATTCAAGAACTCCTTTTTTGTCGTGTATATTAAATTTCATTTGATTTGGTTTGGATATGTTCATCCCAATTACCCTTACTGTCTATTTAATTTATAAATGATTAGATCCCTCTTTTCACTCTCATTAAGCCTTCCATGATCCTTTATTTATAGCTGTTACCATATTGAAATTTCACAAGGGATCTTTTTCGTTATCCTCTTTATTAAAGTATCTTTTTACCTTATGTATTTTATATTTGTTTACTTATGATAGGATATGTTATTAAATATCCATGTAAAATTTATTACCAAATTATGAGTGACCCCCTTTTCTCTCATCAACCCCTTTTATTAATTTTTAATTAACGTCGTTATGCAGCCAAAATTTCATCATGATTTTCCATGACAAAACAAATATGTAGTGATTATTATACCCAATTTTTATCAAAGGTATTCAAATTTATGAACATATAAATATATATTGGGTAATTAGTTTTATTTATTCCCCATTCCTTGATCCTTTAATAACTATGAAGATGAATTACTCCATGTTTTATGATCTATGTGGAACACATAATCATGAGAATGAAATGAATATATTGGGTGTGCCTAGATAGCTCTCCAATGCATTAAGTAATGTTTAGTATCATGTTATGTCATTTTTGGAGAGAGAGTGAAAACAATTACTTTATGGTAATAAATCCACCATGATTTCATTGAGGGTTTATACTTGACCAATGATCTTTATTCAATGTTTTATGTTGTTTCAACAATTCCCATGTTATGATTATTGTGTTATATCATGCATTAAAACTCATGATCCTTTTTTCATAATTGATATGACTATTTCTTAACATGTATCACTTATTCCATGTTTATTACCTTTTGTGGCATTGTAGATCAATGCTTTCATATGTATGTCCCTAGGTTATCCCAAGTAGTTTAATGTTTAAAGGTGTATTTTGAGTATGTTAAACATGTTTTCAATAAATATTTTTTATTCCCTATTTTATGTAGTTATGTAATGTCCCTAATTTCAAAATATAGTAGACTTATCAGTAATTTAGGTTGTATTAAGTTCATTATTATGCAGTAAATCAAGTGTTAATGTGAAAATATGAGAAGGGTTGTTATACCCATCCTGTAACATAATTGTGCTATATAGACACTCATTTAATATTTTGTGATGGTCGTATGGTATTTGAGTATGTAAATATTTAAAAAATGAAAAATTCATATTAAATATGACCTTTTAAGAGGATTTAAGACAGTTTTTACTTGTAATTCATTTGATAATTTCATATAATGTTTGAGATTTTCACATTTCAGCAAAGACTAAGCACATATGAAATTATGAAGCATGAATGATATTTTTGTAAGTCATAAGAAATTTTAGATTGTTATAGAAAAATATGTGTGACCATGTGGTATTTACCCACATAAATGTCATTCATACTTAAAAAAATTTCTTGAAAACAACAGATTGAAGAATACTTCATGGGGATGATTTGTAGTGATGTATATGAGGAAAATTTAGAATAAATATTCTGAATAAAAGAAAACAAAATCAGTTGATGCATTTACTATAACCATCCTAGATTCAGTAAAGCAACACTACTTTTATTACTTAACATTGATATAATTTAAACGATAAAAACATAAAAACATTACTTAATGAGGATCCAATGTTTTAGTGCCTTAGGAAAACATGGACCATAGATAAATTTTGATACATAAAACATAAAATTTTATTCAATTTAGTATTCTCTAGATTCTTATTGGACGTTTAGTTCTCCCTACTACATGTAATCTCTTGAGGATATACATCAAAAAGGGGTGATCTAAAAGCCTAGTAAGTAGATAAGAATATGAGAAAAGAATATCATGGTGTGAGAATTATCATAAAATCATCATCATAATCATAAGAAGTATCATTACATAATGTAATGGAATGTTGAAATGCATAAAAATGAAATATAATGTCTTAGTGGCTAAATACCACTCATAGTTTGAAAAAATGTTAGCATCATGCTCATGAATATTTCACTTTACTAATGAGGTTATTCACATTATCTAATGCGTTGGAGGGCTATATAAATCTAGGAAAACCTGTTAGATCATTATCATGCTAGCCATAGGGAAAATATATCAATCCTGAACATGAAACAAGACATGTATAGGAATGGGTGTAACTTCATAAATTATAAATTCATAAAATTTGGGTTCCAAAATTAAAGAGTAAATAACATAGTTGATACAAGTACCATCAACCGTGAGTGGGAATTAAAAGGTGTGTTTTTTAAAGAATATTTCATTTGGGAGAAATTTTGTTTGACATTAAATTCAGTGAAAAACATGTATATCCCCTAAAATTTAAGATAATGACGTTGAAATTTTTTTATGAATAACCATACAGATAATGGAGTGATAGAGGGAAAATCCGAAGAAGGAAATTTGGGCTCGAGAATTCCCCATACATTGTATCCAAAAACTCTATTCACTTTAATGTCTTATATAATTACATTATATTCATTAGTTAAAAATTAAATAACCTTTTGTACGTTAATATGATTCATTGTGGTTTCATTATGTTCTTTTATGGTTCTTTGGGTGACTTATCGAGCTTAAATTCAATGTTTGGGAGAGTTTTGTTTCTTAGTCTTCTTGAAAGGGTCAATTGTACATATGAATGAAAGATCATGAAGAACGTGGATAAACATCTATATTTTACATTAAATGTTATACATTTTCATATATTAGTTTAAATTATCTAATAATGAATTTGGTAATATAACATGAGGATGAATGATTAGATAAAATTTAATGATGATCGTCCTACATTAATTTGGGTGGTTTTTGGATCACAACGAATATATTTTGTTTTATCATTATGTAATATGTATAAATGTTGTTTCGATAATAGTAAAGGGATTAAAAAATAAATATTAAAATAATTTATCATCCATTTAATGGTTTTATTAACATCCATGAAGGTGTTAAAGGAAAATGATAGTCTATCGCCCCCAATGTCAGTAAATTGACACATCACGAGTGACAATTTAATTTTTATAAAAGAGAGAGAGGGAGGATTATAATGAATAATATTCCATTAAAATTATTTAATACCATTATATAAATCAAAACGTAGTTATCCTGACATTTTTATAAGATAATTTGAGGATAATAGAGGAAAAGAAATGGAATTTGAAAGGAAATTGAATGAAAATTGATAGAGGAATTACATATTGAATTTTCCTCTTTAGATACTCCTCAAGGAACCTATGATTGGTCTTTTGATGAGACCAAGATATCGTGGACATAGGGAAAGGGATAAGTAAATAGTTTGGGAATAATTTGAGAAAGGCGTGATACTTGATAGGTGTGAACAAATGAGGCTGTGAGGGGTCATATTTATAGTGGGGAGGAGGGGGTATTTTCTCAATATTTAATTCATTCATTTATTAATTTACATCATGAAAAGAAATAGTGATGATTCAATGACTAAATACAGTAATGTGGGAATTTGAGTTCTATATTTTGGTTCTTACATCACTCATGATTACAGGAATAGTGGATTTAACTTATAATTCATTATTATGGAAAATTACCTTATTTTATTGTTCACCAAAATTCAGATATTTTAGAACAATCTCAAATATTCACCCCAACCATTTTTCAATGTGTAGAATTAAAAAATTAAATCCACTTTGTGAAAATAATTTTATAATTATGTATAAATTAATTTTTAACTAAAATCATAATTTATTTGAAAAATACAAATTTTAAAATTAATATTCATTTTATAACACTTTGAAAATTTAATTAAGTCCTGGTAAAATTTTCAAATAATAATAAGTAATAAAAATATCAATTTATGAAGACATTTTATGAAAAATAATAATGTATTAAATTATTTAATTAATCATTAAATATTAATGACTTACAAAATGGCCAATAGTATAATATAATTAAATCCTATTGTCACTTAAAGGATTGATTAATTTTATTTATATTATCAATTTTAAGGTTACTATTCACTTAGATGATTTACTATTTATAAGGGTCACATTACTATTCATAAAAGTAAAATTAATATTCATAAGGTTATGCTAATATTTTAAAAAATTTTGTTCCCCCATTAGACTCCAAACGTCTGAGTGATCACAACTGCGTATGTTAGATTTTCATAATTCAAATCACAGAAGTGGGTAAATTATGTTTAATGGTAACATAGAATTTATTAGTTAATTCAATAATGATGTGTAATTGTGTTTCCTAATGTGATTTTATGTGATTATACTATTTGAGATTACTATAAGGAGGGATAAATTGCATTGATAAAAGTTTGGGTCGTTACATTCTTCCCTCCTTTTGAAATTTTACCCATGAAATTTTGTTTTTCAAATATAGGTGAGGGTACTTCTCCATCGTCACATCCTCCAGTTCCCAAGTTACATCATCAAACACATGTTCATTCCACAAATCATTGACTTGGTGGTTTGTCTTATTTTATAGAACCTTATCTCTTTGATCCAGAATCTTTACTGGATGCTCCTCATTAGGGAGATCATCGTCCAATTGTACCACCTCCATGTTCAGTACATGACAGGGATCGGGTATGTAATTCCTCTAGAGTGATACATGAAACACATCATTACTTGATCCATATTTGGTGGAAGTTTAAGATGATAGTCCATGGATCATATGTGTTTGTGGATCTAAAACGTGCCAATGTTCCTTGGGATTATCTTCCATTTCTTCCCAAATAACCTGAATCTATTCCATCGTGATTTTTGAAGAAGAATTTATCCCCATCATCAAATTCCAAGTCCCTTAGACATTTTTCTGCATAGCTCTTTTTCAGACTCTAAGAATCTTTGATATGTTGTCAGATGTCTTGAACCTTATCATCCATCTATTGTACGAGATCTAGTCCAATTTGAAAACTTTCCCCAACTTCATCCCAACAGGTTGGAGTTCAACATCGCTTTTAATACAGAGCTTCATATGGAGCCAGCTGGATACTCGAGTGGAAGATATTGTAGTATGAGAACTCAACAAATGTGAGATGTTGATCCCATCCGACCTTGAATTCTAGTGAGCAGGCTCTTAACATATCTTCGATTGTCTAAATAGTCCTTTCAGATTCTATATTTGTTTGTGGGTGATTGGTCATGGTAAAATACAATTCAATACTTAATAATGTTGAGGAATCCTCCAAAATTTTGATGTGAACCATGGATCACAATCAGAGAAAATTTATAGTGGAACCCGATGCACTCTCACCACTTCATTCACATACATATTAGAATGTTTTTCAAGTGAGAGATGTTTAAAAATATCAATAATGTGGGAAGTCTTGGTGAGTCGGTCCACCACAACTCATATCACAATATTTCCTTTGGATGTGTTCAAGAATCTCAGGACAAATTCTATTGTGACATTATCTCATTTTTACATGGGAATAAGAAATGGTTGCATCATACCTTTGGAGTTTTGTTTCACTTATTTAACTTTCTGGAATATCAATCCCCTTGATATATAGTCAGTAATATCTTTAATCATATTTTTTTCCACCAGACGTTTTCTTAGAGATCTTGGTACATCATGGTTGTATGAGGATGGATATAGAAATGTGAGATATATACCTTATCAAATAGATACTTCTATATTCAGGTCGTGAAGGCACACAAATTCGCGTTCTAAACTGAATCACACCATCATCATCAATATGGAACTCTTGCAGATTCCCATCTTCTACTCCATTCACCTTCTTTGGAAACTTCAGATCATCCCTTTGTGCCTCCTCATTCTTCTCTGGTATTGATGGTTGAGAAATAATATGGGAAATGTAGATGTATTCCCTGGTGTTATGATTTCTAAATCTATCCTTTATGTATCCATGAAAATAAGGTCTTTCTCAATCTGAAACATGGATAGAGTAGCAGGTTCTTCTCTCCTAATAGTATCAGCTACCTTATTCACTTTTCCAGGATGATAGTGAATAGAGGAATAATAGTATTTGAATACCTCTAACCATCTCCTTTGACACATGTTGAGCTCATTTTGTGTGAATATATAATTTAGGATCTTAGGATCTGTATATATGTCAGACTTCTCACCATATAGATAGTGACACCATATTTTCATTGAAAAAATCACAACTTCTAGATCTAGATAATGTGTCGGGGAGATCTTCTCTTAGATCATCAAATACCATGATGCATAGACCATCAAATTATCATTTTTCATGAGTACACAACCAAAGCCATTCTTGGATGCATCATTATATATCACATAACATTCTCCACTTTTCGACAATGTGTGTAGAGGTGTAGTTTCCATACGTATCATTAGTGGCTTGAATCATTCCTCACATTCTTCAATGCAGACATACTTCACCCATTTCCTTGTGAACATAACTAGTTGGCTTGACAATCGTGAGAAATTTATCACAAAACATCGGTACTACCCATATAATCTAAAGAAATTATGGATTTCTATGACACTAGAGGTTCTGTTCCATTCCTTATTCACTATTTTTTATGGGTCCACAAAAATTCCATCACTTATGATTAAATGTCTCTATAATGTGATTTACGTAATCCAAAAGTCACACATGATGAACTTGGATGACAACGTCTCCTTTCTCAATGTCACCAAAACAATCATAAGATGTTCTTCCTATTCCTCCTTTCCGTTAGAGTATATGATAATATCATCGATAAAAACTACCAAAAATTAGTTGTGGTAATGTATAAAGACTATATTCATCAAATAAATGAATAATTTAGGGAAATTTGTATGTCCGAAGGGCCTCACAATATACTGTTAGTTCCCATACATTGTAGGTAAGGTTGTCTTATTAATATATTCCTTATTCACCCTAAGCTGATGGTACTCAGAATGAAGATACACCTTTAAGAAGTATTGATCTCCTCACAACTGATTGAACATGTCCACAATCCTCAAGAGAGGATTCTTGTTATTTATGGTAATCTTTTTGAGTTCCCAATAATTGATACACAATCTCATATATTCATCCTTATTCATCAAAAAGAGCAATGGAACAACCCTAGGTGATGCACTATGGCATATGAAACCTTTGTCAAAATTCTCTTGAAACTACTTATCTAACTCATCTAGTTAAATAGGAACAATCCTACAGGGACACATTGAGAATGGAGTATCCTCAGGTGTGATTTCTATTTAGAACTATACCATAAGATTTAAGGGTAGTCTGGGTAACACTTCAAGAAATACATCATTGTATTCCCTCATGATGGGAATTTATCCTAGGTGGATATATTCCTTTGAATCAACCATTTGAGTGAGTCATGACTCTTCAAATGGAATCAACAGCCAAACCATTGAAGGATTTTTCAAAGGAGATTATTGATATTCCTTTCATATTTAGAGGATCGTGGTATGGTTTGGAATATGAATTGATATTTACTTTTCCCAATAGTTTATATGTTCTCTATATAAAGAGAGACAATCCATCTCTATTATAGTTTCAAATTCTACCAAGGAATGTATCACAATATTTTATATAATAATCTTTCCACATACCCCAATAAGTGAGGAGTATAAAATTTGGTTTGGAATGATTGCACGATGTTTTTTACTTATATCTCCATGTCAAGGTCTTAGGGATTCTATTCTCTATTTCTAGAAACCTTTCATGATATAAATTAATGAGTAAAAATATAATCAAATAATACTGTTGACATTATTTAGTGAATAAGAAGTGTACATTGTATGAATTCATTTTCATTATCTAATTCTACAATAGTGATAGAATAATACTTCATTTTTTCCTTTGGATTTAGTGGCTGCTGACATTACTTACCCATGAAAACTTAAGGTTTGCTTCACTAGATTACATAGTTTCATTTCTCCCTACAGTTGTAGAATTGGACCAAGGGTGGTGCTCTTCATTCCTCCACCACATTCTCTTACCTTCTCATTTCTTTTATACACCCTTTCACTTGGTGGTCTTTTCACCCACACTTGAAGAACTTCTCTATCCCTTTGAGGTAGTTCCCATTATGTTTCTTCCCACATTTTTGATATGTGGGCGATTGAGTTTTCTTTCCACCTTTCTCATTAGATCCTCTGACATGAAACTCCAACATTCATCTCTTATCAACATAGGCATGGGACCATTCTCCAAACTCTATATCCACTTTGAGAGCACATCATAAAAGTTCTTCATAACTCCCAAAGTATTTAATTACAAAAGCCTTTTGAAGGTTTGGTTTTAATCCGCAAAAGTATCCATAAATTTTTATATCATGGTTGATGAAAATCCCAATGCGGATGTTATAATAATTGTAAAATTCACATTGTAGGCCATGAAATATTCTCCATAATTTTTATTTAGCTATATAAATTATCTCCCTATCATTATATGAAGATTTCATGGGAAATACTTTTTATGAAAAACTATCTAAAAGTCTTCCTACTCCAAATTTTCAATTTCATCCCTTAGTTTAGTGTTCTTAATCAAATCCCGCCATTGGTGGACCTCTCCATAGATATGGTAAAGGACTAGAGCCACCTCTCTTTCTTATAATAGTGAAGCACAAACAAAATATTCTCTATTTATTTAACCAACTATTCCGCAAAAAGTACGTCAAGAGGTCTACAAAAAATCAGTGGTCATTGCTGCATAAAACAATCGACATCCAGTTTCTCCCTCTTAGGTAAAGTAGGATGTTCCAAATTATTCAGGTTACTATTCATAACATGTGACAGCTATGTAGAAATCACCATGATGTTTTTAACGCCACCTCCCAAAGCATTGGGGTTGTTGTTCGGGCAATCACTGCATTGTCCCTCAAACAGGTTTTTGGCCCGGTTTCATCATTCCCTCCATTTCTTGGAATTGAATTTGTTAGAAGAAATCATATGTAAAAAATTCAGGAATAAATAATTTATTCTTTTGTGATATTAACACTAATATTATATCTTATGTGATATCTATGTTCAGTAAATATTCCTATGTGCATATATATACTTAGTCTCATAGTAAAGGGTTTAAATATGGTTCTCAAATACTAATTCCCAATTTAACTAAACCATCATATGATACAAACTATAACAACCATGATTTTTTTCATAACTGTTAAATTATTTTAATGATAAACGACAAAAAAATATTACATTACAAGGATATAATGGTTCAGAATCATGGGAAAACTACAACTATACATATCCTTTTCAACATAAAATATAAAAATTTATTGAATTTCTTCTTTTCGATATTATTATTTACCCTTAAGTTCTCCTTAGTCTAGGTAATCAAATGAGGATATATATAAAAAATTAGGTGACCTAAAACCCCAGTAAGAGGATAAGAACTTGAGAAAATAATATCTGGGGGTGAGGATAATCATTACATCATAATCATAATAATGATATATAGCATTAGATAATGGCATGGAATGTGGAAATAAATAAACATTAAACATCATGTCTTAGTAGATAACTACCACACATAGTCTTAAACAAATATATCATTATGTTCATGAATATTTCACATTACCCATGAGGTTCTTTAGATTACCCAATGCATTGGAGCAATATATAATTCTTGGCACACCCATCACATTTTAAAATTGTCAAAATCATGCAAGCCACATGGAACATATATCAATATTGAACATAAAAAAACCCATTCAATGAAATTGGATTCAATTCATAAAGAATAAATTCAAAAATTTTAGGTTCCCATATGAAATAGGGAATAATATACTTGATAAAAGAACCATCAACCTCAAGTGGGAAATAAAAGGTGTGTTTTTGAATGAAGAGTTCTTTTGGAAAACATTGTGATTGGCATAAAATCCAACAGAAAACATTTAAATCATAGTAAATATAATAAAATGATTAATAAATTGTTTTTAATGAATAAACTTACTTAAAATGGAGTTAAATAGGGAAAATCCAAAGAAAAAAATTTGGGTTCCAGAAGTCCCCTTACCTAGTATTTAAACTCATTCTTCACTTTAATGTCTGGTATAATGTCATTACATTAATAAATTAACAATTATATAAACTTATATAAATTAATATGGTTCATTATGGTATAATTGTGTTCTTTTATGGGACTTTGGACGAACTGTAGATTTTATATTCATTGTTTGGGAGTGTTCTTTTTTGCAGTTTTCAGGAATAGTTTACAAGTACACATTAATGGAAGTTCCGGTTGAACATCGATAAACATCCAAAATTTATATTAAATTTTATTAATTATATTCCAATAGTTTAAATGATTTTATAAGTAATTGGTTTATATATGCTAAGGATTAATCAATAGATAATATTTAATGATGATTATTTTTGGTTAATTTGGGCGGTTTTTGGATCACAACAAACATGTTCTGTTTTATCAATTATTCTTATGTATTAAAGTTGTTTCAATAACATAAAAGGGGTTAAAAAATAAATATTAAAATCTATTTTTAACCTTTTATGTGTTTTAATAACATCCTTGAAGGTGTTAATGGAAAATTACAGTGCATCACCCACGGTGTTGGTAAATGGGCACATCATAGTTGATGATTTCATTTTTATAGTGGGAGAGAGAGAAAGAGAGATAAAGAAGATTATAATGAATAATATTCCATTAACATGATATAACAATTTTATATAATTATTAATGTAGTTATTGTGATATTTTTATAATAGAATTTGACGATAAGAGAAGAACAAAAATGAAATTTTAATGGAAATTGAATGAAAAGAGATAGTAGAATTACCTCTTGAATTCTCCTCTATAGATCCTCCTCAAGGAACATGAACTTGATATTTTGTTGAGACCAATAGTTCTTGGACATGTTGTAGGGTATAATGATGAGTTTTGGGCCATATTTGGACAATGGTTCAAGCTTTAGCGGTGTGAGGAAATCAGGCTGTGAGGGTGGTGTATATAGTGGAAGGGAGGGGTGCTTTCTCCATATTTAATTAATTAGTTAAATAATTTTCCTCAAGGAAAGAAATAGTGATGATTCCATGATTAAATACAGTAAATAGGGCCTACTAGTTCAATATATTCATTTTTGAATCACTTAGGATTTTAGGAATAGTGGATTTAACTTATAATGTCTTTAGACTGTAAATTATAGTATTTTACGATTCACTGAAATTCGGGTATTTTAGAAAAATATAAAAAATTAAGCCTAACCATTTTTTATGGGTAGAATGAATATATTAACTCCATTTTATGAAAATAATTATCTAAATAAGAGTAATTTAATTTTTAATTATAATCAGAATTTACTTAGAAAATACAAATTGTAAAATTAAAACTACTTCTGTAACACATTGAAAAATTAATCAAGGTCTCATTAAATTATCAAAAAATCATAAGACATCAAAATAAACGTGTATGAATAAATTTTAGAACAATAAATTTTCTTTTATATAATTAAATTAATAAATAAATATTCAATACATACAAAAATACCAACACTATAATATAATTATATCATATTTTTACTTATATTATGGATTAATTTTATTTTTAGTAGCATTGCTAAGGTTCCCATTTAATTGAGTGATATTCTATTCATAAGGGTATATTAATATTAATAAGGGTGAAATTACTATTCATAAGGTTACATTATTTTTAACCAAAATTTATGTTTTTCCTATCAAACTCCAAACATCATTTTGGATTGCATCTATGTATGTCAGATATTTTAAATTCAAATCATAGAAGTTAAAAAAATATGTTTAAAGGTAACATAAAAGCTAGTAGTTCATTTAAGAATGAAATGGAATTGTGTTTCACAATTTTATTTAATTTGATTATACAATATGAAATTACTATAAGAAGGGAGAAATTGCATTAATAAATGATTGGGTCATTACCTTAAAAAATCATAATCCAAGACAATATTTAAAGAAGGCCAGTCAATGGAGATGCTGGGAAGCCGATATGAGTTCAATGATATAGAAGAGGGTTTCAGTTCATTGTTCCATGCATGCCGAGATTTAAAAAAAGTATAGAATAGATATCTTTGATAATAAAAGAAGAAAATATCCCAAATCATTGAGTTATTTAAATGAGGAAGATGAATGAGTTACTACTAGAGAAAATCATGGGATATCAATAAGATATTTGTTCAATGTTTTAAGGTGAGAATACTGAACATGTTTTTGTGTTTAATTTAAAGTAGAGAAAAATAAAAGAGAAAACTCAACTTCAAAAAGACTGTTATTATAGAGATATATAAATAGTTTTTTATTTTTAGGAGTGTATTTTAACTAGAAATGTTTTCTAGTTTTTGAAAAGAATATTATCTACTACCATGGTTTATGGAGTTTCCATAAATGAAATATTTAGAAATATATTCATATTATTATTGTATGAACATATAATATTAAAGAGAGAATAATGGGATGTTGTTGGGAATTTTAACAATATTTAGAGACCCTAATACTATTGAACCATGGAAGAATAATAGTAATGTATTAATGGAGAGAGACCAAAAAATATGGGGGATCCTATGTATTAAAGGAAGAGGAAGAAGTTTAAATGTTGGAAGAAATTTCTTCTACCTATGATATTCCACTATCTTCATGAGATCTAGTGATAAAAGAGAAGTGATCCTAAATAATAAAGGATATACAAACATGAAGAAAAAGAAAAAAAATTATTTACCATTGAATAAAAATTTAAATACCTATTTAAAGGGGGAGTTAAAAATGACCCTTAAAGAACATTAAAGTGATATAATAAAGATCCTATTAGGATATGGAAATAATATTTTTGAGATATGGATTAAAATTGTGAGATACTGTTATAAAAAACCCATTGGGAGGTATATGATTTGTAATCTTGATGACTAAATATTTCTAGAGATTTTATATTTGGTATTTTAGCAAATTACTCATCATAATTTTTATGATATAGATTTCATATTATACTTAAGTTATTAATACTATACAAAACATGCCTTAGAAAATATAAACCTTGAAAATATTTGTCTTTCAAGAATGAACCATTAAAATCCTCATGTATTAGGACTTTTAAATTCTACATACTTGAGTGAGGATGTGGTATAATAAGAAGAGTTTATTTTTTCTTTAACCAAATACATGGGTTTAATTAAGAAGGTGTATTAAAAAAAGGACCAGTGATTCACCCATTACCCCACTCATTGATCTCACCAGACCCATAAACTACATACTAAATTTATTAGATTAAATTTGATAATATTGACATATTTAACAAAATACTTGGGATATTTGGGGAGATATATTTTAGGACAATTTATATTAATTTTAAAAGAGTAATGAAATTTATACATGGAGATGCTAAGATAAATAAACAAAATACATAGTGAAATAAAAATAATAATAAATTTCATAGGGGGGGAGGTGATAGTAGTGAAATAGATGATGATAGGGGTAAGAGGTGATGATAAGGGGGATGCAACAAACATTAATTGAGTTCCTAAAATATAACTGTATCAGACCCCAAAACACCTAAAGTAAACTTCTCTATCACCAAAGGATGGTGTAAATTGATAATGTTAATTTAAAATATCGTGGGTGATATATTTTCCTCTTATTTTTGGAATAATTTTTATAAAAGTCCTGAAATATTTTCACCACGATCATTGTGATCATCAAACACAGGTACAAAAAATTTGATGACCCTTGAGAGGGAACATGTTCAATAGGTTATCTGGATGATAGAATATGTAAAAATTATATGTACAAAAATTTAAAATTAACAAGTTTGAAATAAAACCATAAATCCAAAAAATGGTGTTAATGAAACAAAATTTGATTTTAGACGTAAAAGGTTTGCCAAATTCATCCAAAAGAAAAAAATTGGATACTCCAAAACTAAGTACTCCCATGGATAATACCAAGTACAACCCACATTAAATTTTCTATTCCACCTAAAAAAATCCCAAAAAGGTACCACCCATACTCCTTACTCTAAGTAAGTCTCTCTCCAATGCTTTGGGAGCTTCCCCCAACTTAGATCACATGTAAAATCATTTTCATGAATCCCCTGATAACACAAACATGGTGTGACCATGCTGATACACAATATGTGACTTCTACAACACTCATTAAAAACCTATCATAAACTAGTGTGTGTATGTGTGTGTGGAAACAATCGAATGAAAGAGAAATTAGAAAAATATTAGTCAAAATTAAATATCAAAGATATTTGACACATCATAAGTGTTAATATGTAAATACCTATATGAAGATGGTATCTACCAATACTACCTTCTCGAGGAACATTCATAGAATTTTATATAAACAAACATAACCGAGTCACAATGAAATACCCATCCCATTAAAAAAATCAAAATCACGTATACCAAGTCCTGTAATTCGTACATTAAGTCCCTTTGGTAATAGGGGAAATGAGTATTCAAAGTAAGGGTTTTAGATCCTATCCCATAATACTCACTTGATTTTATCCATTTGTAACACCCGGTAAATTTATTTTAAAAGAATAATAACCCTGATAGCTTTCTTAACACACAACACCAGAGTTTAAAGGAACAATGACATACTAAAAAAACATTTATTTAAATGTGACCATTATGACCTAGCCACTTAATTTTTAGTATGATTAGGAATATCCACATTTTTAAAATTTTTATAAATGTTTTGTATAATGAAAATTTATTCATTAATTCATAATCAATAAGTACTATATTTTCAATACTGTGATTTTATGATGTAGAAATATTTTTTCCTCAAAAAAGTTTTTTAATAGATTTTTTTCATGAACATTAAATTTAATTTATATATTTTTTTTAACTTTTATTTCATTAAATGATTTTCATTTTTTATGTCCTAATTTTTACATTAACTTAGCATGATTTTTTGTTATTTTTCTAAAAAAATTATTTTTAAGTGAATAGTGAGATGAACCGATTTTTGTAAAACTCATATTTCTTTTCCTTAAATAAAGCTATTTAAAAATATTATTATGTTTTCAATTATATATTAAAGTAAAATAATCCTACCTTATTTTAAAAAAATATAAATATTTACATATGATTCATTATTATACTTGATTTTGGTATAAGATCATTTTTGGGGAGTAAAATCATATTTTTCATAAAATTGCTTTTAATTGTGAAACATGTTTTTGTCAAAATAAATTATATAATTAATTATTGATTAAATTTTTTAATTAAATTTAAAGATTAAATATTCAATAAAAATATTTTAACATTCATTTTATAGTTTTTACTTGGAAAATAAATAAAGTGATATCAGTTTTATACTTAAAAATTCATTTTCCTAAAAATGGGTTTTCATTATGTTTTTCACGCCAATTATTAAAATTATTATTTTTCACCTAATAAAATGTGAAAGTGATAAATTGGATTCTATTTTTAGTGTCAATATGTTTAAATATTATAATTATACCACTTTCATTTTTGTCCATAATGAATTGTAATTATAGTAATAACTGGTTACCATAGTTATGGTTTAAAAATACTTATCATGGGGTGTTAAACTAAGAGATAAAGGTAAGACTACCACATAAAATTCTTTAATTACTATTTTATAATGATATTTTAAATCCATATTTTCTTACATTCGAATACTTTTCCATTTTGTTCCACATTCAAATAAAATTGGCTATATATTATTTAAATCTTCTATGTAAATCCATGTGTGTCCTCTTCCTCACATATAAAAGAGAACCTCCTCTCTTCGATTATTCACATTTTTTGAGCCTTATAGGTCAGACAAGACCTGACCCAAAACCATCCTAGATTCCTTAAAATTATCTAAGATCCATTGATTTTAATATCTAGTGCCTGTATGGGTGTTCATAATTTAGAGGAGATTTTAAAATTTGATTTAGTGTCTAGATTGAATTGGGAATCAAGATTCATAATTAGGTTTTGAGCCTTGTTACACCTCAAAATAAGTGTTTTATACATGTATAAAAGATCAGGACTCATAATAGGGGATCTTTGGAGCCTCATTAGATTTTTGGTAGCTTCTACATCTTCATTTGTAGTAGAGCCACGACTGTCCAGTAGGCAGAACCGAATCACTGGTAGGTACCATTGATATGACGATGTGGTTATAAATCGTAAAAACAACCATACTACAACCATTTAGTTTACGGGGATATCCTACCTACTTTATCCTCATATTGAATTCATGGAATGGGTGTATCCCACTTTTTTATCCCCTTTAAACACCCTCAAGGGAGGATTTATTAGGGAATTCTAGCATCGATTCCAGGTTGAAAATTCACTCAATAATTCCATGTTTGTATTATCCTACCTATCACAATAATTTTCCACATTATATTTAGGTATTTAGTTATTATTCCATCAAATTATGGGGGATTTGTCTCACCATGATGGGGCTTTCACTCTTTATTGGAAGTGGGTGACCTGAGACACTAACTGAACATAGCGACTCATCGCCTCAACCAGGGTACATCAAAGAATCAATTTCTTTGAGTATTTTTTTATGTTTTAATTGTAATTAGTATTTAATTAGCTCTAAGTATTTGGTATTTAAATCATTTTAGGTACACGAATGTGATAATGAAACGCGAGATATTGTTGGGAGTAATTCTTGTGTAATGTAGTGACCTGGTGAGTTATTCAACACTATTTCAATTTTTTTTTTATTAATAAATAAATTATAAATGTTTTAATTAATTGATTATAAATTATTGGATATATTAAAAAGATATAGTTAATTAGACAAACTTATTTGAACATGGGTGTGTCTGGGAAATCATAGACGTTTAGTTCCTTCCCTTAGAGGTAAAGCAGAATGCTTATAAAATGTTAGGTGGTATCATGTACCAGACCTATGGATTGTTATTTTTGATTATATAGAATGTGATGTAAGGTTTATCCAATTTAGTTAATTCCATTTTATTAAGTGGATATTAAATTTAAATTTAATGTTTAAATTAAATTAAAATTAATTAGCACAAGGGGTCTTGATCAACCCTTGTTTTCTAGCTTGTCACTGATGGTCGATGTTAGAACTAGCGAGCCACAATTTTCCCTCTAGACCTTATGAGAGGTGAGACTAGATCAGATGAGATTTATTAGACCAAAAATATGGGATTGTTACACCTCCACGATGTGGTGGAGTTATGGATTATAAAACATTAACCAAGTAGGTATTCAACAATCATTTTAGACATCGATCTATTATAGATAATGGATATATGGGTCATACACATTATCATATAACATCATATGTGACTAGAAATAGGTGAGAAAAATGAAGGAGGAATGAGATTTGGTTTGGTTGGGATGATTGACCAAGAGTCTCCGTGAGAATCAAGATAGGTTGTTGGCCATATATTGACTGCCACCATTATAGTGGGACCCTGTACAGATGGAAGGTAAATTCTACCACATTGATTATTTCATTGGACACAATGTCCATGTAGAATTGGGTGTTGGCCCAATATGATTTTTCATACTAGGGAATCCAAGTAGACTGACTCTGTCAGGATTAACCATAAATACCCCATTGGGCACCTCATGTATCGACCAAACCCGAATAGGTGAGCATGGGTATATGTGATAGTTTTTGTCCCATAAAAAACCTAATCACATTGTGAAATGATGTTTCCATGGTGGTAGAGGATGTTTTGGAATATGAAATAAACTTTTTTTACTTAATTATACATGAAACATAGTTTATGACCTAGGAGAAACCATGACATTGTGGATTTGGTACACACTCATAGAGAAGTATTCCATTTAGGACTAGTCATGGTAGGTTTGATAGATCTTGTAACACCCTGAGATTTTATGAAAAATATTATTTTTAATTTCATTAATGTCTTGTGTTGTACGCTACACCAAAAGGAGCTTGCACAACACGCATCCTTGACTTTCCTTGCATTAAACGCAATCACGACCTTCCTCGATAACGTGTGTAGTATGCAATACCGAGTTTCACTAAACAACGATATGCTATTAAAATATTATTAAAACTAGCCGTTATGAATAGTAATAACAAATTTTTGAAATTTTGTAAATTTTATTTATGAAAATGGACATATTTTTTGGATTCAGAATATCAAAATTAGCTTAGGGTGAAATTTTGGTACTTTTCGGATAACTTTCATATTCTGATGAATAGGGAAAATTAATAAATTTTAATTAAAAACAACTTTTTTAATCGAAATAATTAATAGTGATAGTTTATTAATTTGAGTGGTTTTAAATTATATTTAGAATATATTTTTACAATTTAATACAATTTTGTTTATTGGATGTAATTTCACATTTAAACCAGACATAAACAAGTGTCAATCTTTTGATAGTTATTATCTCTTAAAAACACGCTATTTGTTTTGACGATGAGAATTAATTTTTAAATTAGTTAATGTAACTGGAAGGTTTTCAATTTGGTAAAATAAAAATCATTTTTTAATTCATAATATAAAATATAGCTTAGGCCTAATTTTTGGTATTTTTCTGGAAACATTCATTTTTTGATGAATAGTGAAAACACTAAGTGGTAGTTAAAAAACTGAATTTTTTCATAAAACTGAATTTTACCGCTTCTGTGAGTGGAATTTGAAAAATCAGAGAGACACGGTCGATGTTAGTAAGTAAAATGTGGTTCAATGAGATGAAAATAATTTTTGGTGAATAGTAACTTTTTACTTTTTTTACCACGGTTAAAAGTAAATAGGGTAATTAAGGGTAAAAATGTTATTATTTTTACCCTAACACAGGTCCTAATTCTATTTGATAAGTGTAATTCGACCAAAAACAACCTTAGGAATAAAATATGACCATTTAGGCCCACTTGGATTAGATTAGGACATTTATTATTATTTAATTCAAAGAAGAGTTAAAAGAGTTAAAATCAATGTTTATTTACTACAACATTTTTAATATAGGGTTATACATAAGATAAATTAGATTTTAAATATGAATTAGAAAGATAACAGGATTTCCTCCATAATTATATTTTATTTATAATTTTTAGACATTAAATAATTTAATTTATTTATGACATAATTATGATGCAGTAATTACCATAATAGTGAAAAATTATTATAATTGATAATATAAATACCCAAAAAAATATAATTTGAGACTTTTTATGAATTCCACTAATTTTATAGGTTAATATGACATGTTATTATTGATTTAATTAACTTTTTTTGAACTAATCATTCTGTTATGATTTTCACAAAAATCAATTACTAAATAGTGTCAAAATTGACATAAAATAGTTTTTAAAACATAAATTATATTAGTAATTGTTATTTTATTCCTAAAAATCTAAGGTTCGGCCAAATGACTTAGATAAGGTTATATATATTAATAATAAACAACTTGGGGTTCTTTTGGCTGCTTATAGTAATTTTATTTACCTTATAGTATAAGAACACAAGAAGACACGATAAAAGTAAAATTATTTAACATAATGTTAAATCTATATGATAAGGATAAAATAGGAACCTAAACTTGTCTAAATTCTGTTGGATGAGAGGATTTTGACCCATCCCCACCTTATCTTCAAAATAAATCAATTTTGAGCTATATAAAACCGAATTTGACTTTATAATAAAATAATAGTTTTTGTTATTCCAAAGGTACCCCTCTCCTCCCTTATAAAAGGACACCCCTTCCCTCTCTTCCTCACACCACATTGAGCCTTCAAGCTCGGCCAACCCCTGCCAAATTATCTTCTCAACTTCCCTAGAAACATCCTAGAGGTTGTGGTCTTCCTCAAAGACCAATTTTAGTTCCCTAAAAGGAGATCTCAAAGAGGCGCTTCAAAGAAGAGGTAATGTCTGTTACCGATTCATTCAACTTTATTTCTTCTTCCACTTCTTCTTCTTAGGTTGTTTAATTAAGAAGTAATAACATCAGTATCACTCATATACTGATATGTTATTATAAGTATGAAACAAACCTATTTCACCATCTATCCATCCTAAGGAAAACGGAATCACCACGCGTGTGTGCGTACGGAATACCGTCTCCACACCATGGTGAAATCTATTTTCCACCACCACCTTACTTGGATGGGTATAATGGTGTAAAGAATAAAAATAAATGATTATTTTAAATTGATATTGATTCTGAAATAGAATGTATACACTCCAATACAGTCCCACGATCCTGAGAACGATATCATCGGTCGTGCGTACGTACGGACTACCGTCTCTACGACGCGATGAGATTCATTCTCCACTTTAATCATTCATGAATGATTATAAAGTATATATAATAATTAATAATGAAATATATTAAATAATAATGATACTGTATTTATGTGTATATATATGTATCTCATCTACTTAATTCCATTCAACTCAATAAGGAAACGAAAACAGCGTTCATGCGTACGTACGGCCTACCGTCTCAATGAACAGTGTATTTCTTTCCATTTACTGATTTATTATATATATGTATATTCTGAATATATATTATATATAAATCATGTTTTATATTCTGTAATTAAGTAATCATGATCTAAGTAATCATATGAATAATTACAAGTCAAAACACGGACGACAAATGAAACAATTTTACCCAAAACGCTCTTTAACATGGAATTTACAAAAGAACGGGTAATATAAAGTCATAAGTGAACCATATATGATATCATAAAAATGAGTATGATTCTGGAAGAAGTCAATGAAATTATTTAAACCATTATACAGGAGGTTCAGACACATACGAAGCAAATCGGACCTAAGGTAAGGGAAAATATCACAATCTCATTTTTATCCGAGATTGTTTATACTTTGGTATTTACTGGGGTGTATTTTATCATCCACATCAATTTTTCCTCAATATGTAATATTTATATCCTTATAAAATAGTTTATATTCAATTTTACCCTTCGGTGAGTTTTTAGTAAAATATATGAAAGGAATCTTTTGTCGTTTTTCGTACGAGGTACTTTTTGACTTTTCTGACAAAAGCATGAGAAGAATTTTTTTTAACTTATACGGCATGACTGGATTTTTAAAACATTATTTCCAAGAAGCTTACTTTACAATTTTTCAAGTTTATTTTTAATCAACATCTTTAGTTTAAAATTGTAAGACATGTTAAGAAAGGAAAATGTTTTTGAAGTAGAAAGGATATTTTCCTCAAGAATGGAGTTCAAGTGTTTTTTCAAAATTATTTTCCATCTAAGATAATATAGGGTTATGTTTATATACCTATTATTACATTAATTTGATTATGTTGTGATGGAATTATTTTTATGAATTCCTTTATATTATATGAATTGTTTTATGATGTCATATCGTTTAAGATTCCAATTTTTATTACATGGGTTATGCTACGATGTATGGTTTATGATTTTGTGGCACACATAAGAATGGTATAATTATGAGATGGGTGGGACCTATATCTCCCTCCAATGCATTGGGTAAAGATTTTATATCTCATGAGATAGACAATTCTAGAATGGTAGGTTATACCGGTTCAGTGAAACAGGACTAAAATGAGGAGTGCACTCGGTTCAGAAATGGACTTTGTCCACTAAGATAGGCTTGGCAATGAGTCTTGACTAATAATAAATAATTCTCTATGATTACGTGTGTTTGCCACAAAGTTTCATGTTTTAAGTTATGATTATTGGGATTACATTTCACTACTATGATTTATCCCATGTTATGATATTATGATCTCTTTTGCAGGTTAATATTTCCAAAATGTTATGTTCTTATGAATATGATTTGATTGATTTTTCTTTTGTTTACCTTTACTGAGCATTTGAGCTCACCCTATTATGTTTTCTTTTCCCCAGGATATAAAGAAATGTTTTTGGTAAGAAAAAAAAGGAAGATCTTTATGGGAGATGTTGAAGATCTTTCACCATGATTAGAAGATTACGTTCCGAGTTTCCAAAGACACTAAACTATTATAGTCCTTGTGTGTGTGTTTTTGTTATGTAATAAGTATTCCGCAAAAATAATGTAATTTCCTTATACGTCAAACTTTGGGTCTCTATAGTTGGTATCAGAGAAAATGTTTATTCAACCTTTGGAAACTAGGATTCGAAAATGTTAGTGAGATCCCTAGATATATTTCTAAGGTATGTCTAGGGATGTCCCTAAGGATATGTATACGTATAGGATATAGTCCTAGAACTATAGTAATGATCTTAGAATTTAATCTAAGATGTTAGATATTGAAGTTACTCCCCATTTATTATGATTTTTTCCTCTAACACTATTCTTTTTGGGTTTTAGAAAATGGATGGAAACAAAATGATTCACGATAATGGTGGATATTATGGACAATGGAATGATATTCTTCATGAGAAACCAAATGAAATGGTATTTGGAAGTCCAACCATCATTATTATGCCAAATCAGAAATCTCATAATATGATCAATAAACTCAAATTTTGTAAGTTTCCTAACTCAGCTAATAAGAGAAAGATGGAGTTTCATGATGATCATAGAGGAAAGAAAGTTCAATTTCCCCTATGTAAATCATGTGGGAAGAGGCATCAAGGAGAATGTTTCAAGGGAACTGGAAGATGCTTTGGGTGTGGAAAAGAAGGACACAAAGCTAGTAAGTGCAAAGGAAAAGGTTTAGTTAACACCATGGATGAGGATAATGGTATTGTTATGATATCAATAATGGTTAAATGTTTTAAATGTGGAATGTACGGGCATTATGCAAACCAATTCCTTAAGGGAATGTCTCATGAAGAGAATCAGTACGGCCGTATGAGTAGTATTTATGTTAATGATGATGAAGAGACTACAAATGATATGTGAGTTGAATGAATTGTTGAAGCTCAGTCAATGGTTTAATAAGGTAGTGGAATGATTACATGTTTATCAAGTGTAATGTTGTATAAGTAATCTCATGGTACTATGGAATAAAGAGACATCTAAGGATTGTTACACTGTTGTCTTTCCTTGAGTTTTGAAAGTGTATGATTAATGGTACCAGTATCCATTAAAGGTTATTCTGATATTTTTGGAATATAGATGATATGCGCATAATGAAGGGATAAGGAGAAAATTAAATGTTTGATAGTATTCATGAGCTCATGGTTGATATAAGGAGAAGGTTATGTCATGATTTGAGTATATAGAATTTTTTTGGATTTTGGTATGTGGAAAGAGTTAACTTTTGACAGAATTCATGTTTTCACTAAGGTTTAATGGGTATTCATTTTTCAAGAGAATACATGATTAAGGTATTCACATGATTGGAATGTGACCAACAAGATATATGGGGGATAAATGATGGTATTCACATGCTTGGTTGATGACATTTCAAGTAATCATTTTCTTTATATTATGAGCTTGGACCGAAGTATTTTAGATACGCCAAAAGATTGGAATGGATTATGGTGGACATAAGTTAGTATTGTTTAAGGATATAAATTTTGATATTATATAGTTTTAGAAAAGGGACAACCTGCATGACGGGCGACAACCCATCGTGTCGGACAAGGCCGTAGGAATCAAACCCACAACCGAAGTGCGACTGGCCTTTATCGCCTTCCACTGGCCTACAGGAAGTCCCTGTTTAGTAGAAACTAGTTTTATTATAATAAGAAGTATGATATATGAAGTATAAGTCCATTTTAGGAACCATATAAGATAAATCTCACTATATATGGACTTATGTATTTTTTGATAACTTTTCTAACCTTTTTTTTGAGACAGATGGAATGACCCATCATTCTATCACATGATCTGCTAACACATCATGAATGACAAATTCAACTTCATTCCTTTAAGAGATGAAGTGGAAATTGTCCAAAGAACGACCAATGGTTAGACTATACCAAAATCACGAAAGTATTTCTTCTAATTCCAATTTCATCAACTTTAGGGAAACGATCTTGAAAACCAAAAATTTTGTCCTAGTGCTCTTATATCCGATGAATCAGATGGTACCCTAGATCATCACAAATTTATGGTTTTGTGATTGCTGGCTTTTCCATAGCCATGTTCTCTACCACTCTCCATCAGAACATGATGATTAGATTTCTCTTCCATATCCATATTTTCACCTATGTGGAAACCCAGTGATTAGTTTATTTGGGTAACCGCTACGTTTCATACTTTGTTTTTTTAAATATTGGTTTTGGGATTCCTTTTTACGATGAAGGTTTCTATGAAGGAAACTTTTGATTAGTAAACCATTTATAACCCCGACGAATTTCGAGGGAGAAATTCATTTTAAGGGGGGTAGAATGTAACACCCTGAGATTTTATGAAAAAATATTCTTTTTAATTTCATTAATGTGTTGTGTTGTACGATACACCAAAAGGAGCTTGCACAACATGCATCCTTGACTTTCCTTGCATTAAATTCAATCGTGACCTTCCTCGATAGTGTGTGTAGTACGCAATACCGAGTTTTACTAAACAAAGATATGCTATTCAAATATTATTAAAACTAGCCGTTATGAATAGTAATAACCACTTTTTTGAAATTTTTTAAAATTTATTTTTCAAAATGGACTTCATTTTTGGATTTGGAATATCAAAATTAGCTTAGGGTGAAATTTTGATACTTTTCGGATAACTTTCATATTCTGATGAATAGTGAAAATTAATAAATTTTAATTAAAAACAAATTTTTTAACCGAAATATTTAATAGTGATAATTTATTAATTTGAGTGGGTTTAAAGTATATTTAGAATATATTTTTACAATTTAATACAATTTTGTTTATTGGATGTAATTTCACATTTAAACCAGACATAAACAAGTGTCAATCTTTTGATAATTATTATATCTTAAAAACACACTATTTGTTTTGACGACGAGAATTAATATTTAAATTTGTTAATGTAACTGGTATGTTTTGAATTTGGTAAAATAAACATCATTTTTGAATTCATAATATCCAATATAGCTTAGGCCTAATTTTTTGTATTTTTCTGGATACTTTCATTTTTTGATGAATAGTGAAACAACTAAGTGGTAGTTAAAAAACTGAATTTTTTCATAAAACATAATTTTACCACTTCTGTGAGTGGAATTTCAAAAATCCGAGAGACATGGTTGATGTTAGTAAGTAAAATGTGGTTCAATGAGATGAAAATAATTTTTGGTGAATAGTAACTTTTTACTTTTTTTTACCACAGGTAAAAGTAAATAGGGTAATTAAGGGTAAAAATGTTATTATTATTACCCTAACACATGTCCTAATTCTATTGGATAAGTTTAATTCGACCAAAAACAACCTTAGGAATAAAATATGACCATTTAGGCACACTTGGATTAGATTAGGACATTTATTATTATTTAATTCAAAGAAGAGTTAAAAGAGTAAAAATCAAAGTTTATTTACTAAAACATTTTTAATATAGGGAATACATAAGATAAATTAGATTTTAAATATTCATTAGAAAGATATTAAGATTTCCTACATAATGATATTTTATTTATAATTTTTAGACCTTAAATAATTTAATTTATATATGACACAATAATGATGTAGTAATTACCATAATAGTGAAACCTTATAATAATTGATAATATAAATACCAAAATAAATATAATTTGAGACTTTTTATGAATTAAACTAATTTTATATGTGAATATGAAATGTTAATATTTATTTAATAAACTCTTTTCGAACAAATAATTCTGTTATGATTTTCACAAAAATCAATTAGTAAATAGTGTCAAAATTGACATAAAATAGTTTAAAAAAAATATATTATATTAGTAATTGTTATTTTATTCCTAAAAATATAAGGTTCGGCCAAAAGACTTAGATAAGGTTATATATATTATTAATAAACAACTTGGGGTTCGTTTGGCTGCTTATTGTATGTTTATTAACCTTATAGTATAAGAACACAAGAAGACACGGTAAATGTAAAATTATTTAACTTAATCTTAAATCTAAATGATAAGGTTAAAATAGGAACCTAAACTTGTCTAAATTATATTTTATGAGAGGATTTCAACCCATCCCGACCTTAGCTTAGAAATAAATCAATTTGGAGTTATTTAAAATCGAATTTGACTTTATAATAAAATTATAGTTTTAGTTATTCCAAAGGTACCCCTCTCCTCCCTTATAAAATGACACCCCCTCCCTCTCTTCCCCACACCACTTTGAGCCTTCACGCTCGGACAACCCCTGCCGAATTCTCTTCTCCAATTCCCTAGAAACATCCTAGAGGTTCTGGTCTTCGTCAAAGACCAATTTTAGTGCCCTAAAAAGAGATCTCAAAGAGGCGCTTCAAAGAAGAGGTAATGTCTGTTACCAATTCTTTCAACTTTATTTCTTCTTCCACTTCTTCTTCTTAGGTTGTTTCATTATGAAGTAATAACATCAGTTTCACTCATATACTGATATGTTATTATAAGTATGAAACAACCTTATTTCACCATCCATCCATCCTACGGAAAATGAAATCACCGCGCGTGCGTACGTACGAAATACCGTCTCCACACCGTGGTGAAATCTATTTTCCACCACCACCTTACTTGGATGGGTATAATGGTGTAAATAATAACTATATATTATTATTTTACAGTGATATTGATTCTGAAATAGTATACATACACACCAATACAGTCCCATGATCATGAGAACGATATCATCGCTCGTGCGTTAAGTACGGACTACCGTCTCCACGACGCGATGAGATTCATTCTCCACTTTAACCATTCATTAATGATTATAAAGTATATATAATAATTAATCATGAAATATATGACATAATAATGATACTATATTTATGTGTATATATATGTATGTCATCTACTTAATTCCATTCAACTCAATAAGGAAACGAAAACAGCGTTCATGCGTACGTACGGCCTACCGTCTCCATGAACGGTGTATTTCTTTCCATTTACTGATTTATTATATATATGTATATTCTTAATATATATTATATATAAATCATGTTTTATATTATTTAATTAAGTAATCATTATCTAAGTAATCATATGAATAATTACAAGTCAAAACACGGACGACAAATGAAACAATTTTACCAAAAACGCTCTTTAACATGGAATTTACAAAAGAATGGGTAATATAAAGTCATAAGTGAACCATATATGATATCATAACAATGATTATGATTCTGTAATAAGTCAATTACATTATTTAAACCATTATACAGGAGGTTCGGACACTTACGAAGAAAATCGGACCTAAGGAAAGGGAAAATATCACAATCTCATTTTTATCCGAGATTGTTTATACTTTGGTATTTACTGGGGTATATTTCATCATCCACATCAATTTTTCCTCAATATGTAATATTTATCTCCTTATAAAATATTTTATATTCAATTTTACCCTTCGGTGAGTTTTTAGTCAAAGATATGAAAGGAATCTTTTGTTGTTTTTCGTACGAGGTACTTTTTGGCTTTTCCGACATAAGTACGAGAAGAATGTTTTTTTAACTTATACGGCATGAATGGATTTTTAAAACATTATTTCAAATAAGCTTCCTTTACAAGTTTTCAAGTTTATTTTTAATCAACTTCTTTAGTTTAAAATTGTAAGACATGTTAATAAAGGAAAATGTTTTTGAAGTATAAAGGATATTTTCCTCAAGAATGGAGTCCAAGTGTTTTATCAAAATTATTTTCCATCTAAGATAATATAGGGTTCTATTTCTATCCCTATTATTACATTTATTTGATATGTTGTGATGGAATTATTTTTATGAATTCCTTTATCTTATATGAATTGTTTTATGATGTCATATTGTTTAAGATTCCCATTTTTATTACATGGGTTATGCTACGATGTATGGTTTATGATTTTGTGGAACACATAAGATTGGTATCATTATGAGATGGGTGGGACCTATATATCCCTCCAATGCATTGGGTAAAGAATTTATATCTCATGAGATAGACATGGCTGGAATGGTAGGATATACCGATTCAGTGAAACAAGACTGAAACGAGGAGTGAACTCGGTTCAGAAATGGACTTTGTCCACTAAGATATTCTTGGAAATCAGTCTTGACTAATAAGAAATGATTCTCTATGATTATGTGTGTATTCCACAAAGATTCATGTTTTGTGTTATGATTATTGGGATTACATTTCACTACTATGATTTATCCCATGTTATGATATTATGATCTCTTTTGCAGGTTAAGATTTCCAAAATATTATGTTCTTATGAATATGATGTGATTGATTTTTCTTTTGTTTACCCTTACTGAGCATTTTAGCTCACCCTTTTATGTTTTATTTTCCCCAAGATATAGAGAAAGGTTTTAGGTAAGAAAAAAAAGGAAATCTTTATGGGATATGTTGAAGATCTTTCACCATGATTAGAAGATTACGTTCCAAGTTTCCAAAGACACTAAACTATTACGGTCCTTGTGTGTGTGTTTTTGTTATGTAATAAGTATTCCGCCAAAGTAATATAATGTCATTGTACGTCAGACTTCAGGTCTCTACAGATCTATGTGATGAGGATGGGATATCACCACTAGTTGGATGACCCCACATGTCATGGATATGGGTATATTACCCCCAATAGTATGTGATCTCTGGATGTGCCAAGGATTAGTTTATTAACCTCATTGTCTCACTATTCGATGAGGATGTGAACATTACCCTAAGATGGATGATATTGTGGGTCATAGGGATGGGATTGTTACCCTAATTGGGATACTCTTTGGATGGCCGATGGATATGTATATTACAACTAGTGACCTATTTTGCCATGACGATGGGTATATTATGTCCAGTTGGTAGATCTCGCATTTCACATGGATGGGAAGATTACCCTTGTTGGCTAATTATCCTGGATTTATATAGGGATGGGTATGTTACCCACATATGCACATAGCTCTATGGGATCACCCATAATCCCTTGTGAATTATCCAATGGGTTATATTTTTGTGAATGGTGTTAATTATGTGCTCAGATACACCTCCACACTAGTCCATGAATTTATGGTAGATCAACATATCGAACCTGAGGAAAAAAAATTGTTACTATGTTGGTGAAGTATTCATTATGTTCTCAGAGATACTCCACAATTAGGCCAAATTAAGAAACACTAATTTATGTTTATATATAAACTTTTTTTTAATTGTAGGTTAGTATTTAACATGAAAATATCATTATATATATAGGTTATTACAATACCATGTAAATAGTGATTAACTGAGTTATGTAATCACACCCTACTTGTCCTGACACATGATATGGGTACCCAAGAAGATATTCACTTGGTTATATTTATAGGTTGAGCCGAGGATAGTGGTTGATTGATTAGGATGGATCGAGTGTGTAAATTGATTTTGGGATGAGTTTTGTTTAGGGATGTAAAGGATCCATCGCCTTTATTTTTTATTTAATTTTATATACTGGGCCATCCTTGTGGGTTACCACTGTTTTATGTAAAAAATGGCTATTTTATCATTTGATTACTTTGATTACTATTAGTTTTTTAAATTATTCTACTTTAAATTTATTTGTGATTTATGATATCTGGTTATTTCAATGATTATTATTTACTCTTATAAGAGGGTATTGTCTCCCCACATTACCACCTTAGAAACTCAGTGAAAGTTGGTGGAATTTGACATATGGGGAGGTGTTCTTGAGGACACATGGGAAACTGGTCTAGTTACTGTTTATGGATTGAGCTAGGGTGGGACATTACAAAGTGGTATTTTAGGATTATTTTTAACATGTAATAATATTTTGGGATTTGGTAGACCAATGATTTAAGAATATGTTTGTGCCTTTTATGGATATCATATTGGTGTGTTGAGAGAAATTTTTCTACTAGTAATTATAGGTTACCAAGGAAATGAGGTGTTTTTTGGTTTTTGATGTTACATTTGATTATGATTTTTATTTTTAGTGACTCATATGGATTTTTTAGGTTATGGTTGTGTTATTGTATTTTTAATCTTGGACCATTAATAAGAGGCCAATGATTGGATTTGACTCTTATCTTGTAAAGGTAAGAGGCATATCTTGTATCATATCAATGATGTAGCATTAACATGACATATAGTCACTCATGTGATTGATTATACAGATTAATGAGGCTACATTATTTAAATGGTAAAAATATTCTCATACAATGTCGTCCCATATAAGTACTAGGTGTAATTATACTCAACTGGGAAGACTTCATTGTTGTTGTTTTATTCTAATGGAAATTCAAGTTAATCTATGATGAGGTTCTAAATGAAAATAATGATGATGAAATATATGGGAATAAGAGGTGAAGTGCCCCTTGTGGGGGAGTATAGAACCTTATACCTAATTATGGACTCCTTATGGGCCATTGGTATTTAGTTTTAGTTTTTTGATGTTTGAATAACATCCTATATTAAATTTAAATACATATATTGGAATGTAATTCTATATAACTAAACTATGTATTGTGTTTCCCTTGGTATGTATAATCTAGTATGCTATTATTGGTTATGGAATGAGTCAACTGATGAGTCATGATTCCATAGTGACTAGTTTGATGTTTATATTCTTGAAAGTGATGGGTTCCCTTGTTATTGGTTGATGATTTTACCATGCGACACTATAATATGTGAGACCCAATAGTGGGTTTTTTAGTTTTTTGATGTCATGGGTTACATGAGTGTGGTTGAAATTTTGTTAGATACAACCCAAGTGAAAGGGCTTGTCTTGTGGGATATGTGGTTTGACGTAGTGACCCTGAAATTAGATAGGATTATTAGGGTTTTGTGGTAGAACAAGAGACCATTAATTCTATTTCTACCATAGTAGGTCGGGGGTCTTCTATTTCAGTCTAGGATTAATGGGCTCCTTATAGATGAATGTGTAAGTAGTTTCTTCAGGGAATGATATCAATGTACGAGAGGTTCTCAGTGTTTTGTATTATAAATAACCATGAATGTAAGTTCGTTATGTATCAAGGTGTGGTTTGAAGTTATGGACTAGGGTGATGTTTTATCCAATGTGTTTTGGATGTGTTTTTATATAGTATTCATAGAATGGGTAAAAACTCATTATTGGAACAAAATCATGAGGTGGGTGGTTATGAAAGATATATCAGAGATTGGGTAGGTAGAGGATTTTGAAAATGAGCTCCAAGGGAGCTCCTTGAATGTGGATAATGATGTGAAAATGATCATATCTATTTTTGGTTTGGTTTTATATAATCATTGGGTTAATGATACCTTAAGGGAAAGGGTCTATCATAGTGGTTTAGCTGGTCTACTGGTGTAGGAACATACAGTAGTCCATTTTAAGAGAGACTAAGTTAACACATGTTGTTCATGCATGGGAACTATTGGAATCGAATTTGGTGATGGACATGAGTGGGTAGAGGTCTGATGAAATCATTTCATGTAATTTATTAAGGTTTGAGACCCTTATTATGAGTTAAATTTCATAAAAGTATATGTATTATGTTCCCTACAATAGGCCTTTGGCATTGAGGGTCATGCTTGGGTTTGAGCAGGATTGGGACACACCATTCATTTTGTCCTATTTAGGATGAGATACGGGATTTTGTAATTATATACCTATTTTGGGGGTGATATGGAAAAAATTCTTCTATGTCAGGGAGTGGGATGTTATCTATGAGTGTGGGATCCTCATGTGAGAAGGGTCGTTGGTGCATGGGTCCATACATTGGGTAGTTGTGTTAGCATTATAATACTAGAAAATAAATAGACTAGAGTATTACTGAATTACTTTGTGAACGTTAGGTAAAAATTCAGTTAGGGTACCATGTGGATTCTGAGCATGAGCATTGATCTCAGGCTGAATTATAACAACCCGAGTGTGTGTTAGATAAAGAATGTGTTGGAGCTCATTGCAAGCATCGTGTGGATTATGTTGGCTGGTGATACATTAAGGGAATCTAAATAGGGACTTGGGATATACTCTAGTTGACGTGTTTCAATGACCATGAGATTATTCTAGTAATAATGGAATTAGAATTAGGTGTTGGAAGCACATTGATAGTTAAGGATGAGTGTCTTTTAGAAGGCCCGACCAGAGGAGGCCCGATCGATTTTTTTCATGATATGGAATGTAGTGAGATATAAACTACATGGTGTATGTAATATAATGTGTTGTTAGGGTATTCAGGGTTTGTCTAATTCTTTCCAAGGGAGTCGGATGTGTTCAAAAACATCATGAACAGGAGATGATACCAATTTTATTTGGTTCAAAATTAATAATGTGGTGTGCTACCAGTGTTCGAATGGTTCTATATCTTTTGTCTATATGCGGTGATTTGGGGACCACATTAAGTACATCATGGTAATGTAGCTTCAAATTCTTGATATCCAATTCCAATGGTGGAATTTCCAAAATATTGAAAGTGGGAGTTAGGGAATAAGTTTTATAGTGGGGAGATCCATTGAAAAAATGATACATTAGGTGATAATGTGATCATGTTTGAGGATAGATGAGATAAGGAAAGAAACGTCTCAATGTTTCAGTGATGGTGGAAGCATTTGATCCAACACTTATAAAAATAATTCCAGAATCATAAAGTAGCATTGTGGGGGGTGATGTGAGCATTCATGGGAAGAACACAGTTGTTTTAGAAGATATCAGTGAATAGGGTAGGTCATGATATTTGGTTGGATGTCCACTATGTATTCTTGAGTATTTGTTGTAATAATGTGTCCAGTTTTTAAAACCACATGTTTATTCAAGAATTCAAAATTCTTAGGAAATTTTGAATTTGGGTTTAGTGGTCATGTGGAATTTATAATATAGACACAAAATTGAGTTCCATGGATTGGGAAACCTCAAAACATGTTTTTTAGACATGTTCAGCGGCCCAGGAGTCAAACAGAGTTCTCAAAGGTGCCTTAGAAAGGACCAGGTGGATACTAAAGTAGAGCCACCAGCTGGCCAGTAAGAACCCCTAGAATTTAGGGGGGGGGTATTAAAGGGTAAAAATAACCATTCCCCCCTCTAGTTTAAGGTGGAATCCACCCTCCTTTATCTTCTTATAGTTCACATGATAGGGGTGTCTCCCACATTATTATACCCTTCAACCACCCTCACTAAAGGGGGTTTTAGTGGATTCAAGAATCAATTCTAGGGTCATCTGAAACTCCATTTTTATCTATTGTAATTATTCCCTTAATTCTAAAATTTAATTTTATCCTGTTTAGGTATTCTGTTCTGATTCCAATAAATCACAATGGAGTTGTCAAAATACGATGGTACTATCCCTCTTCCTTGGAATATGGTGACCTAAGAGGCCTCTTACATAGAGTGGACCATCAATTCGACCAAGGTATGTCTCACCCTCAATTTATTGTGTATTTATTTTGGAATATGGATGATGAGGTTAAATAGACCCGCATGGGGCCATTTTATGTAGTTACAGTGTAGAAAAATGACCGAGTGAGTTATTTGGCATTATGTAAATTTGGGTTTTAATTATTAATTTAATAATAAATTTTATAATTAATTTATTATTTATTATTTTAATGAATTTAGAGCATGGTTGTTTGGGAGAAACTTGGTTGAGCATGGATGAGTTTGTATTGGGTCGAATTGGCTTTTCTAGTTGCAACTGGATCTTGGAGATAATAGTGGAATTCTTCTAAAATGGTTGGTTCTCTCATGTAATTTCCCAATAGATCATTGATATAGATTTTTCACCTTGAAATTTTTATACTTTACACTTTATATTATGATCATTTCTTAAATTTTTATTTAATATATATTTAATATTTAAATTCAATTAAAATATCAAATTAAAATGAATGAGTGAAATGGTACACAGAAAACCCTTGTGTGATAGCTTGTCACCTCATTCATCGATGACTGAGGTAGGTACTATTGAAACACCAGTTTTCCTTATACCCTCCTGACAGGTGAGGTCATTACCAACTATAATAATTATCATATTGATAAGGTCTTATGAAACCTCCATTATGGGGGTGAGTGTGAGCTTATAATACCATTACCAAGTAGGTATTAGAAATACTTTTTTCAATTTAATCTATATGGGATCATCATAAAGGGTGTTGGATGAATGATATTCTCCGATATGATGGGACTAGAACTAGGTGAATAGACCTTTTGTAGACCATGATTGGGTTTATGTGAATAGACCAACCTAGAGTTTCCCTGAGGATTGAGGTAGGTAATGGAGAATCTCTTGACTATCACCATTATGGTGGGACCCCATGTAGTCAGCAAGACTGTGCTACCCTTATGATGATGTCATGAGATGTGATGTCCTTAGATTGTAGAGTGTTGAACTGAGATTAAATTTGAGACTAGGGACTCCAAGTAGAGTGCATCTATTTGGATTGATTAGAGGGACCCCAGTGGGTGCTCCATGGACTTACTGATCCTAGGTAGGTTTGTACGGATATGGGTGTAAATGACTGTGGGTGTCACCATAAATCCAATGTAATGTTGTGAAAAAAGGAGTCCATGGTGGATGTGTAGGTTTAGTTGTGTGTTTGATCCTCATTTTACTTACTTTTCAATTCATAATGGTTTACACTTTAGGAGTGGTTGTGATGTTGTGGATCTAGTACACACTTATGGAGTAGTTTTCCTTATATAACATGCTGAGGTAGGTTTGATTTAATAGTTTCAAGGGGATGGGATTGTTACCCCTAGTTTGATGACACCACATGTCATAGTGATCGATATATTATCCTAATTTTATTCTTCTCTATAGATGGACTGGGTATGGGTATATTACCCTTGGTGTTTGACTATTCCACAAGGATGAGTATATTACCGCCAAATGGCTAGGGCCACAAGTCACAAGGATGAGTGTATTATCTATGTTGGCATATTCACCCTAGATGACCAAAGGATGGTTATATTAATCCCGATTCTTGAATATGCCTGAGGATGAGTATATTACCTCAATTGGATGAGCCCGTGTGTCACAAGGAAGAGTATAATACCCACATTTTTCTATTCTCCAAGAGTGGTTTGGGTATGGGTAGGTTTATAAAGGATGAACACTACTCTATGTGATTACCCAAGACCACCATGTGATTGGATATATGTCCATGTTTGTTGGAATTGTCATTATGATGTCTTTGAAGACACCCGAAAACTAGACGAAGAAATGTATATTCATTCAAGGACACAAACTCGAGGATCAATATTAATTTTTTATATTGGTGTGGTCATTAAGAAATTCATAGAGATGATTTGTAATCATGATTAATCTATAAGATCTTATTTTTGTTTATGAAGATACTATTTTTAGTTTAGATGACAATGTCACATCCACATGTCACTACATGTTCTGGTTAGTGCGAGACAACATTAGTGATTCTTCACTGAGTTATGTACTCGCACCCTACTCGAGATGCCTCTACAAATGGGAAACCATAAGGATTTTATTTTTGTGATAGGTATAGTTTGGGATTATGTCTAGGGATAATTGAGATGAATGGAATGTTTATGTAGAACATGGGATTACTTTGTCCTGAGGATTTCATGGATCCAATATATATATTTATTTATTTCATTTTATATATAGGGTCTGTCAGGTGGGTGAACATTGTTTTATGTATGAAATAAATGGTTGGGAATTTACTACATTTCATTTCTATCAGTTTTTTATATTTAATTTTCACACTTATTTTTTATATTTGATGTATGATATTTGGTTATTTAAACTTTTAATATTCTCTCGGAAAAATGGGGTATAGTCTCACCACAAAGACATCTTATACCCTTAGTGCTAGTCAGTAGCATCAGGAATTTTGGGAGACACACTTGGGGTCTTATATAAAACCATTCTATTTTCAATTCATGGAGTGATCCAGTCTTTCATGTTCAATTAGTTTTCTACTAATGCTAAAATTTCAAGGCTTAATGTATAATCCAAATTTGGTCTCTCAAAGAAGTGGTATAAATCTAAACTGATATATTTTAGTTTTATTTATTCTACCAAATTCTATAATATTATATTGTCCCTCATAATATTAATAATCCAATATCAACAATATCATTATATTTTTTTATGATGATGACAAACCTAATTTTCCATATCCTTTCAATCAGATGGGAAATGAAATTATTGATTGTGTGTATGTGGTGACTACCTCCTCCACATAGAGATATCATTCAGTTTCCACCACAATCTCACATTGATGGATATAATGAATTATTTAGTAAATATATATAATATATACAAAATAATTATCATTCTAAAATGAAAAATATTATCTATATTTGTTCCATTCTTTTTGTTAGAAAATACAAACAACATTCATGTATACGTAAAGTCTACCATCTCCATGAAATATGTAATTAATTTTTCTATATATACCAGTTATGAATGATTATAAATATTTATATAATGACTATATATTATATTTATATAATTATTTAAAATTTAGAGATAATGGAACCATGATCAGGATGCAAGGACCATAATAGCTGAGTCAAAATCTATGTGAAAAAATTATTATCACATGAAACATTGATTTTAAAAAATTGTTAATGAATGGGGGATAAAATTTTTATGTAAAACATCTATGTGATTGTAATTATTAATATGTATATGGTATATTAGTATAATAAATATATATTTTTGATAGATGTGTTTATAGAACATACGAAGAATGTGAAACTTTAAGTAAGTTTTCTCTATCTCAATATTGTAATATTGATACATGTTTGATGTGATGAAAATATTTATGTTTATGAAGTGTATATAATAAAAATTTGAGTTTCTTTTAATTTATAGATATTAATTCACATTATTTAATTTAACAATTCAAATTTTTTCATCCAATAGGTTTTGGTTTTAAATTTTCCAACGTGGTAAGGGTTTCTCATATCAAATATTCTTTTTTTGTAACATATGTTAAGTTACACACCAAAATTCTTATATTTCATGAATGCAATACCCATTTGATGTGTTTTATAATTAATAACCTTATTTTCATTGAATTTAATGTTTTATTTTAATTTATTAATTTCATGTAACATTTGAGTATAAAATCACCAAATGAGTAAGGGTTTTATGTTACCATCTCATTATTACTGGGAATATATAAGCATAAATTTACAATAATGAAATTATATTTTCTATCACTTAAAGATATAATTTATTTTCTTATAATCTGTTAATTTTTTTTATAAATCACATTCATTCATTTCGTTTTCCAATCTATAAGTACAAAAAAGTCCAAAATAATGTTCTAAAGGAAAACAAACTTTGTATTCTATTCATCCAGAAATATTTTCTTACATGTCTATATTTTATTTAAATTTATTTCAATAATATTTTTAATAAACCCCTATTATTGTTTGAATTCATGTTTAACAATGTTTTTCTATCTATTAAAACATTTAAAATTTAATTTTCTTGTGATTTTCTGAACGAGGTACTTTGAAATTTTTACCAAAGTTGTGAATGGAATAATTATCTTAACGTATAATTCATGAATGCATTTTACCATCATCATGACTAATAAAAGAATTTATTATTACATTAATTGTTTACATGTTACTTTTCAAGGAGAAATTTTTCTTAATATTTTGGAAAATTTTAGATTTTAGATAAGTGATTTTAAATTGAAAAGGATATTTTTCATAAGAAATATTATAGTGTTCTTTTGAAGGTATGTTTCATATAGGATAACATCCTTTTATATTACTTATGATTCACTAGGTATATGATGATATTATAATATCAATATTTTTTCTATTGATGTTTTATGATTATGACGATAAGAAATAGATGAGAATCATTTTTTTCAATAGGTCAAGCTGTGATGTAATAAAAAATGATTTTATGATCTTGGAAAATACATATTAATGGATTATGATCATGTGATAGGAGGGTCAATTATAACCTTCCAAAATGTAGGGTAAAGATTATTTTTTTATGATATTAAATGGTAAATAGGTGGTTATATCGAGACCAATAAGTTTACATAGGTGGCAATGTTAAAACAAAATTAGGTACACAAGTTGTTATCCTAAGCCTAACATGGGATGATTGTATTTGTTGGTTGACCTTATATAATATTTCATGTATTATGGTTATTCTACACTTTATTGAACTCTTTTATGGATTGATATTATGTAAATGTTATTCTATCATGGATTATTTTCTATGATTCCTTTCTGATTCATGTATTACGATCGACCAAGACTTATGGTATGACTCATGATAATGATATACGAATTACATGATATTATTTTCAAATGTTAATATCATGTTCTCAATCCCTTATGATCATGTTATATTAAAAAATTATCATTTATTGATATATCTATTGTTTACCCTTACTAATTCCTTGATATAATCCTTTATTATGTTTCCTTTTCCCAAGGATATGAATAATGTTTTTACGTATGCTATGTATAATAGGGGTTCTAGTTATGAATAATGTAGTGAGCAATGATGTGGATGTTTTATATACTAGTTATTTATGTATCCAATTTTCCTAATACAATAAAATATTATAGTTATTTCATGGATCATAATGATATGTTATCAATATACATATTATAAGATTTAATACTTATGCAAGTAATGTTGGGGTAACCTCAGTTGGTATCATAATAATGTTTAGTTATTTTTTATAAACTAATATATGGAAAGTTATATAAGAACCCTTAGGATAAAACAATTTATATGAGAATATCCTATGATATGGAAAATAAATAATTGTTTCTATAATAGAAAATACATCCTTATATTGATATAGAATGTGGATGTGGTTATGTAACAAATGAAGTTTGGGGTAACAACTCTAAAAAGGGAAGACTGGGTGTTGATTTAATAATTAATGTTGTACGATGAGAGGGCCTAAGACTACACACATGGCTAGAAACTATTTGGGGGAATTATTAGGTTAATTCACCTTTTCTTTGTAAACTATTATAAATTATTTCACTAGATTATGACTTTGGATGAACTAGTATTAATCCTATGGTTTCAATGATTGAAGAAATGTGTCATGATTTAGACATCCTATAATTGACATTCATCATTATATAATATATCACTCTGATTATTGTTGATAAAATTATAAATTTTTATTTTATCCAAAGAGTGTACCCTTGAGAAATGATGTTAACATTGAATGTGAAATACACTACAATGATATTCATTATGAGAATCCAAATGAAATGGGAGATGTAAAGTGAAATATTGTGATTATTACTAACTAGATATTCTGATATATTATTAATAACAGAAATAAAAGTTTGTTTACAAATAAACAAAATATAAAAAAATTGAGTTTCATGAATACCATAGAGGAAATAAGATCAAGATTCCAAAATGTCAAGAATGTGGGAAAAATAACCCAAGGAAATTTCTCAAAGGAATGAGAAGATGTTTTATGTGTTGAAAATAAAGGACTAAAGAATCTAATTTTTGAATAAAAATGAAGTGTTCAATGGGTGTAAATAAAATATATCTTAATGTACTATTCATAGTTCAATGCATTATGTGTGAGGAACTTTGGAATTATCTAAGTCTGTTCCCTAATCGAAGGCCTAACTCCTAGACCAAAGTGGCTATTTTATACCAATAATTGAAGTTAAATGATGGATGTCTTTGTGTTTTGGGTGTAAAAATTTATTTTGTAGATGTGTTTTTTCTATGATATTCTAGTCATAAGAACTATAAAACTCTTAATTGTTGTTCTGTAGTTTTTTTTGATTATGGATTTTAAAGAATATATAGAATGGTATTCATTACTTAGAAAATTTATTTAGTGGTAATGTGGTATTTTTTTGAAACACAGGATTAATGTATATATAACATTTAATATGTGTCTGATATTGAGATAATAATGTTTAGTTGGGATAAATAGATGATTCATATTGATAATGTAAATTGGATATCAACAATGACCTTGAGAATAATTTTTTATTTGAAGACTAATAGATTTATGTAATCTTTGATGAAGTATATAATATTTTTTTATTTATGTAATATATTCTATAGTCTATGATTTTATTTTAGGTGTAAGAATATATTTAGTTTTTAAATAATATAATTCATTGAAATTTTATGGTGATATAGGTTATAAACACATTTTAGGTGAATATATGATAAAGTTATTCTTGTGTTTTTTATGGGGAATTATGAGTTACTTAATGTTTTCTTGACATTAATGTTAAAATGATTTTTTAATTTAAGTGACCTAATTTTTTATAAATTTTTATTTTGTATTATTATTAAAATAATTGATATTAATATTTCAAAATATGTTTTATTTGTATTAGTTATAATAACATATACTAGAAATTTTTGGTTTCAATAAGTGAATAGAGACAAGAAGAATATATTTTAATCCTTTTACAGATATTATGGTCTATTAGATGTTTATTTTAGTATTTTAGGTATTTAAATTCATATTTTTTTATTTATCATTATAATATGGGATGAAAAGTGGAGAAAAATTGAAACACACTACCAAATGATGAAATAAATTTTATTAATATAAATAAATAAAGTAAGAATATTTTATAATATTCCATAGTAAAATAATCCTTAAAATCTATGAAAAGGGAATATGAAATTGAAAATATTTTTCCTTTTATTGTTAATTATGATGAATTGATTGTTATTTCCACCCAACTAAATTATAGATTTGGGGTCGTTAAATTTCTCATGACTATGTTAACTATCACTCTAGATAACTATTTAAAAATTATCATTATATTCCATGTCTTTATTTCATAATTCCCACTAACTTTTTCCTTATATGGGAACTCAATTATGTGTTATTTAAGGTAACCATTATGTTCCCCACACCCCCTTTTCAATGAAAGTTTTATTACTCCTTTGGGTGATGTGAGTTTTCAACAATGGTATTTTGAAATATTGAACCATGGATTACTGAGATAATTTTATGGTGGATACAATTTATTTAATGGAGGGAATGTAAAATATTTAAATAATTTATTTAAAATAATTATACGCTCAATAGCTTACCTTACACACAAAACTACTCATTAAGAAAAGTATGATATATTATAAAAAGGTAAATATTTAAATGTCATATTTATAACCCAACTGTTAAATTGGATGTATGAATAAGAATAACCTAATTATAAATATTTTTTATAAATGTTTTATATAATTAAAAATTATTTATTATATCCTAATAAATAATCACTCCACTTTATGTATAGTCATTTATACCTTAAAAATATATTTTCTTCAAAAAATGTATTTATTCCATTTTTGTACAAATTTTATAATTAAATTATACCATTTTTATATATTTTTTGGAAATTAATATAATTTTAAATAATCAAATTAATATTATTTTAGGGTATATTTTGATGATTTTTTCTGGAGAAAATTTATTTTTATATAATAAGTTAAAAATACTTATTTTTAGAAAGATAAAATTTATTTTCAATAAATATTCTAATTTAAAAGTATAATTTTTTTAAAATAAGTATTAAAGTAAAATTATTCTACTTTATTTACAAATAGTATAATAAATTATATATTAATAAACATTATACTTTATTTTTGGTATATTTTCAATTCGTGGGTTTAAAAACATATTTTTCATAAAACAATTTTTGTGGGTGCAATGTATTTTTATCAAAATAAATTAAATAAATGGATGTTATTGATGTTTTAATATAATTTTATGATTCTATATGCATTAAAATATTTAAAATTTCATTTCAAAATTATTATTAAGAAACTAGTGAATGTATATTTAGTTTTTTTCCTAAAAATGAAAACGTTCAAATAATGTGTTTTTTTATGTATTGCATGATCATATTTGAAATTAAAATTTACCACTTATATAAATTAAATTTGTTAAAATATATCCCATATTTTTAGTCATAATTTGCAAATTTGGTAATTATTTTAATTTTATTTTGGGTTATAATGAATAGTAAAAACACTTAAAATTGGTCACCACATTTTAGTTTAAAACATATTTATCAAGGCGGAGGGGTAAAACTATGTGACATGGGCAATAATTCCACATAAAAAATTATAATTTTTATTAGTTTCATATATTTTGACTCTATATGATAATAAATTTTAATAAATTTCTATTTGATGCGAATTTCACATGAAAGTGATGTTGTATAATTTAAATCATTTAAGTAATTTGATGTGTGTCCTCTCCCTCTCTTATAAAAGGGTGCCTCATGTCATCCATTAGACATGAAGATTTATCATTATATATAATCCAATACCTACCCAAAAACATTACTATGTTCATTAAATTCATTCTATATTAACTTTTAATCTATTAAGACTAATATATTAAGTCTTAAGGTGTAATCCAAAGGTGGTCTCTCAAAGAAGAGGTATAAATCCTAATCCAGATATTTTGATTTAAATTCATATTAAAACTTATAAAAAACTATTATATCTATAAAAATTGATTAATCTAGAATCATAAATATAAAAATATGTTATTATTATAATGGAACAACCATTTTCAACACCTATTTTAAATAAAATGGGAAATGTAATTACCGCTCATGTGTATATGTGGACTAATGTATCGTTATAACAATATGATTAATTTTCGATTATATCCAAAAATTTATTGATATAACGAATTATTAAATAAATATTTATTATATTTAAAATATAATTACTATTTGTATGATAAAATTTTATTTAAATTTCATTCATTCATTTTCTTTGAAAATGAAAACTCTATTCATGAATTTGTATGAAATACCGTCTCCATGAGCGGTGTAATTCATTTTTCTATCCGATAATTTTATATGTGGTTCTAAATATGTATATAATTAATATATAATATATTTGTAGAATTATATTTTTTTGGATATTATGTAACCATGATCAGAATTCAAGGACCATAACATCTGAATCGGAGCATTCATTAAAAATGAAACTATTACTCCCCGAACAATGATTCCAATAATGAATAATTAATCAATGGATGAAAATAATTTATAACTAAACCATATATGTTAATATATTTATGAATATTTTTTAAAATGTATAATAACTGAAAATTTATTATATTATAGGTTAGACCACTTATTATGTAATTCAAACTGGAGGTAAGAGTTCATCATCCCAATATTATTTCATTGAGACATGTTTTATGATATGAAAATATTTATTTTCTTGAGGCGTATATACTATCTAATTGAAATATTATATCATGTATAATTTTTAATCCATATTATTTAATGTTTTAATTCAAATTATTTCAACCAAGGGGTTTTAATTCGAAATTTAAAAATGTGGTAAGGGTTTATCATCTGAAATAATATTTTTTGGGACATATTTCATGTTATATTCCTATATTATTTTAAAATGTTTATCTCCTTATACTTTCATATGTTGTATCATGAATATACCTATGTTCATAGTATTGAAAATATTATTCCATGTTTTTTCTTTAATGGGACTTATGAATCAAATATTATCAATGCAGTAAGGGTTTCTAATTATAATCTCATTTTTAATAAATTTTTATGATAAAATGTCAGAGGTATAAATTATATGATCTATATATAATAAATATTTTTTATTTTTTTATCCCTTGGTTATTTTTGAAAATTTAATGTTTGTATTTTATTTTCCTCACGTTAATTACTCCATTATCTGAAATAATATTTTTAAGGAATACCGATATTGTTTTTATATTCGGTTGAGAATTTTTATTACATGTACATATTTATATTAAAATATTTTAGTTTTTTTTATATTTCCCTATTATTTTCTAAAGTAATTTCTACCCCTACTTTACTTTCTAAAAAAAGACTTAATTATAAATCTTCTTGTATCTTCCTGAATGAGATACTTTTGACATTATAGCAATGCTATGAATGGAATTTTAGATTTAACATAAATGGAGTGAATATATTTTACAACCATAACAAATACTCAATGATTTTAAGATTACATTAAAAGTTTCTATGATTATTTTATATAAATTTTTTTTCTTTAATATTTAGTAAATTTTGAGATTTTAAAAATGCGATTTCAAAATATAAAAGTTATTTTTCTAAAAAAATAATACAAAGAAATTTTAAAAGAAATTTGTTTCAATTATTACACAATTTTATGTTACATATACATTATTGAGGATATTATCCTATGATAATATCCTTACTCTTTCCCTATATGGTTGATGATTTTGATTATGAAATATCAATGAATCCCATTTTCATTTCCATGGGTTAACCTATGATGAAATAGTAAATGTTTTTATATTCTTGAGGCATATATATGAATTAATTATAATTATGTGATTGGTGAGTGTATTGTATCATAGAAAATAATTGGGTAAGGATTAATGTTGTATGAGATCAAAGGGTACACATGTGGTCAGATGAAGCCCAAAAAGGGTACATGGGAGGTTTTCTAAATCCCAAAAGTAGGTACATAGGTTATTATCCCAAGACTAACATGTGATTAATATATTTGTGGGTATCATTGATAAAATATTTAAATTTTTATGATTATTATATAGTTTATACCACACTTTAATGACATGATATTATTCTAATGAAATGCTATCCTGGATAATGTGCTTTGATTCCTTTTTGATTCATTTATTATGAACTAAAAAAGATTGTTCTAGGACTCATGATAATGATCTTTGAAATTACGGGTATGATTTTAAAATTTCAAATTATTTTTCTCATACCCTTATGCTCATGTTATGCTTAAAAATAATCACTAATTGATATCTCCCTTTTTTACCATTATTGTACATCTGATATCACCATTTATTTTGTTTATTGTTCCCAAGGATATGAAGAATGGTTTTAAGTATGATTTTTCTAAAAGGGGTTACAGTTGTGATGAACATAGAGGGAGACGATGTAACACTATTATATACCAGTTCATTATGTATCTACATTTCCAAATACATTAAAAATTATAGTTCTTATGAGGATAATAATTACATGTAATTAATATTCATCTAATAATATACAATAGATTTATATTCAACGTTTGGGTCTCATAAACATATAGGTACATGATAAAGATCAAATACCATTATATATATACACCTATATTCACAATATATCTCACAAATAAAATAATGTGATATATAACAATCTAATACAAAAGGCATGTAGTAAAAAAAAGAAATACACTCCTAAAAATTATGTTATTTAGTATAAATAAGTAAATATACTTATTTCAAATATAATTTTCCCAAAAAAATAATTATTCATCCCATGATTGGTTATAAAGAAAATACAATGCATAAAATTAATTGGCATGGTATGTAACATGAAAAATATGAATCAAATTAGCCAAAAAAATAATTTATTTTTGTAAAACCATTTTAGAAAAAATATATTTTCAAAGAACATTTTATTATAAATAGTTTTACATAGATCTATTCTATATTAAGATTACATTGTATGATTATGAGAGTAGGAAGGGGTTTACCTATCAAAACAAATGAAAAAGGTATTTTGAAGTCCAATAGGGAGATAGAACCACTAGATCCCAAATGAAAACATATGATAAGATATATTTATGGATTTATATCACATAAATTAAAGTGGAATGTGAATATTGAAAACAAATTATGATATTACCTTACATATACTTATAATCAACCTTCACAACAACATGTTGGAAGAAAAATGAAGGAATAAATGAGATAAAAACCCTGTACATTAAGAAAATATGTTATTGAGATCAATTCCATGAAAAAACATGAAGAAGGATGACTGGATGGTGACTACACCATTTCATTATTAAATATTATTTCCCATGAACAATCAAAAGAAACTAAGACCAAGGTTGATTTTGGATCTTCCTCGGACATGAGAGAGAAGAGGAAGTGCTCTATGAATTTAACAAAATAAAATAATTGAAAGATAATACTCACCACCCTTATATTTATTGGTAAAATTTTAATGGTGGAAGGAATTTTTTTCCACACTCTATGAAAGACCCACTACAATTCCACAAGGTACCCGTTCCATGTTCATCAAGTACCCAATGGTGTTGACAGTTCCTCTATAGCCATTGGGATGCTTCTAGGTACCTAGTTCCATCGCACTATATACCAAGTTCTATTTCATCTATTGGGTACCATAAATTATACTTTTAACCCCCCAATACTCCTCTAACTCATTCTCAGTTAATGTTTTTTACACAAACTAGAATTAAAAGGTGTTAATGAATAGGGATTACTAACTCGTACATGTGAGTGTCTTTATAACCTCCACGTCATCGATCTTCTCATCCCTGAGAAGCATCAATTTTATTCCTAAGGGAGATAATTTTCCCATTGGATTTTGACTTAGTCTTCTCTATAAAAATTTTCATTATGTGGCTTTCTATGTATCCATGTGACCTAAATAGGAGGTATCACCATCATTCCAACACTTTATCCCTATTATTATAGATGAAGATAGTATGATAAACATAGGATACATTGACATCAAACTCAATATTATCATACTAGATCTAGTGTGTAGGTCCAGATATGTAGATTTATAATAGAGATACATTTAGAATAATATTAATGGAACTAAATTCCAGAGGCAAGGCTAAAAGATTATCTATATTTCTATTGCTTCACACGAAATATTGAAAGGGCTATAAAAATATATAGTTAGTTTCCCTTTCATAACCACACTTTGATGATCCATTCATGGTAAAAATTGAAGGGATTCATAGTCCCCATCATTGAATTCCAAGGATCACATTAAACAATTGACATATAATGTTTTAAATATTTGAGTAGTTACAATTTTCTTCTAATTAATTTTCCTTAGTTATGTCATCTCTTAGAAAATATTAGGCCCAAAAGATTTAACTATTTTAGTCTAAAAAATAGGTTTATTATAAACCTTTATATAAGTCTCACAAAATTTTTTCATTTAAATGAATGATTAGTATCTATTATTTAAGTATAAATCAACTATGTATTTTTAATCCTCCATTAAGACATTAATGTCCAGAATAAAGGATCAAATCATACCCAACCAAACATGAATGGTTCACTCATATTGGCCATTTTTAAGATGAAAATAGGCACTAAATTGCACCTCAGAAACCAATGCTTACAAAATCACATATATCTTGGTAAGAGATGATACAAGATAGTGACATATAACATCTCTATCTCATCAATAGAAAAGTATCACTTAATATGATGGAAGTGAGACATCTTTTTTTGATGATCCATGATCAACCATGATATATCCTAGAATCTATATTGTAAAAAATTAGTCAAATCCATAGTGATTTCATCCCATTTACATAATGGTAAGGGTAGCAGTTAAATAACTCCTATAGGTCATTAGCGATTAACTTTTACATATTGATACTGAAATGACTAGTTTATCATGATGGGACACAGGGGAAGGGGATTAGTGTTCCTATTTTTTACCTAGTGTTAATTTCTCTATAGATTGGCCCCTATTGATTTAAAAACCATTATATTATATAAGAAGTATGGAGCCTTTTATTATCACCCAACACTCACCCTAACATTTCATACATTAATTAAATAAGATTAGTAGTACTCATGTTATTTTACAAGGTCCGGGTATAATGAGGAAACCTACTCCTTTTTGTGTTCAAATCCAATTAAGACTCAATATTATATTATAATTATTATATATTCAGAAAATTCACACAAAATGGCTAGGTAGGTATCATCCACTCCCCTAGGTTAGGTATCATCCACAGACCTTAATCTATCTATTGGTGTCCCATCTAGAATGGTGTTGTTTATAATGGAACCACCAATCTCTAATAATCCTTAATGAAATAAATGAATAAGATTTTTTTTATAATATGGATGTCACAATATCATCATAAGAATATTATCATCTTCAATGAATAGGTTTTCAACTACTAGAATACAATTAACAACAATTTATTGAGTCTGACCCTGTTCTTTATCTCAATCTCACTATGATATTTAATCACATTGGAAATTTAATATTATAGAGTGTCAACACAATTATAATAAGTAACAATAGTAGTTGATTTATCTCTATCAGTCATCTTATATGATATTTAAATAATATATGGAATCTCATTATACTTTTTATCAAATGTATTATATGATAGTAGGGTATAATAAACCTATTATTAATTCTTATTTAATTTACATGTGATTCTTTTTTGAGATATTCGAATTCTTATACTTAAATATAGAATAATAGTATTCATAACTTAAATATCAAGGTAAATTCTTTCTTATTCTTGTCATTTTTCTTATACATTTCTGCTTCTTATCTTATCCTATATCTTCCAAGAATATTATGATTTTTTTCAATAAATCGAATATGGAATCTTCACTTGATTTATGATAAAATATGATTTCATTTAAACTTGTAGATATTTCCAATTTTAATTTTCACAAAATAAATGTTAAGGATATATATTTTAAATCACCCAAGTGACTAGGTATTTAAGACTTTTTTAAAAACTCCCACAAAATCTATGGTCTTCTTGTCACGACCCGCCCTCGGGGTCCGTGCCGTGACTACCCCAAGCCCGCCTTCCATAGGCCAGGGGCTGGCGACTAGCACCAAGGCGTAAATCCCAGTAAAAAGGGAAGGCATTGCCTTTGAAAAGTAACCAACTCCACAGAGTAAGCAAGCGGAAAGTAAACACTAAACAAGCAGAGTACAACTGAAAGTGCGGAAAAGTAAATGGGCCAGAATACAAACCCAAACTGAAAGTAAAGTACAACTCGAAAAGGGAAAAACAGCAACTGTAAAGTAAAAGCCGCTACTCCGAGCTGTCCACCGGAAATCCCACCTGAAGGGTGGGTACAGATAGCTCCTCTGCTCCACGGGTCCCGCCGTCCGCTCCGTGCACGTCCCGCCCAGTGGTCCACCTCCGGGTACCGTCCCGCTCTACAAGCCTCAGCTAAGTCAACGCTGTCCGTCGTCTGCAACCAACACAACGTAGTGCGGGCGAAGCCCGTGCAGGGGTGAGTATAAGCTACTCAGTAGGGACCCCGAGACCCCTGAAGGTCTCTCAAATCCACAAAGGATAAACCACAAAGAAAAGTACAATCACGAAGTAACAACCGACACTGCTTAGGTATATGCCCATACATATACCTAAGTCATCAATTCAGATACGCTCCAACCTCCGAGCCCAAGTACAACTCAGTCCACGCAGGAAAGTATAAATAATCCACAAAGGGAAGCAAAATATAATCCACACAGGATTGCACAACACAATCCACACAGGAAAACAACAGGATTCATCTCACACAGGTATACTTCTTCAAGGACGATAAAGATGATCACTGATCCATCTAAGTCGTCGGACCCACGAAGGATCGATAGGTAACTAACCCCCGCAGAAGACCCACACAGGATCGGGCTCACACAGAACCTGTAGGCGCTGGCTCACACAGAACCGCTGAGCGCAAGGACCCACACAGGATCGGGCTCACACAGAACCTGTAGCACTGATCCACGTAGGATCGCTGAGTGCTGTAGTCGTCGTCGTCGAATCCACACAGGATCTCTGTACTGTCGTCGTCCAATCCACACAGGATCTCTGTACTGTCGTCGTCAAATCCACACAGGATCTCTGTACTGTCGTCGTCAAATCCACACAGGATCTCTGTACTGTCGTCGTCGCAGTCACAGTAGCAGTCGTAGCAGTAGAACAGTCGCAGCCAGCACTAGGGTTCCCGCACACAACAAGCTCGTACGGAGGGTCCGCTCCACGAGCCGAGAGGCTGATACATCAACTGTCACAAAGACCAGAGTTGATGTATCCAAAAGTTCCGTATCGTCAACAGGAACTCAACGCAACAGACGGCGCGTCGATCGGACGCCCGGTCTGAGAGTTATAGGCATTTTCGTCTCCGGGGCCCGGTTGGTTTTTAAGGCAAAACCAACCCGACCGTACTCCACCTGCGTCCAAACCTCGGGCGGAGTATGCCAAAAGATCCGTCTCACTAAGAGGAACACAACGCGACTGACGGCGCGTCAATCGGACGTCCGTAGCTCAAGATATGAGCGTTTCCGCTCCGAAGGCCCGGTTGGTTTCGTGAACGAACCAACCCGGCCGAACTCAAAGTAAACCGAAACCTTGAGTGCGATATACCGAAACGACCGTCTCGATCCAAGGATCGCGTTGCCGCAGACGGTTCGTTATTCGGAGGTCCGAGGCTCAAGTTATGAGCCAAAAACCGAAACTGGTCCGAAACGGGGGGGTCCGGGTCCGGGCCGACCCGGCCCGACCCCCCCCCCCCCCCCCCCCCCCCCCCCCGGGGGCGGCGCGGCGGCGGCGGGCTGCGGTGGCGGCGGCGGCGGCGGGCCGCGGGGGCGGCGGCGGCGGCGGGCCGCGGTGGCGGCGGCGGCGGGCCGCGGTGGCGGCGGCGGCGGGCCGCGGTGGCGGCGGCGGCGGGCCGCGGTGGTGGCGGGGTGCCGCGAGGTGGGTGTCACGCGGGGCTAAGCCCCGCGTTTTGCTGGAGGGGCGGCGCGGCATAAGGGCCGCGCCCCATTTTTTTCAAAGAGCCCCCCCCACGTGGGGGGCCTGCTGGTGGAACCGAGGGGGCAGCCGGCCCCCTCCCTTTAAAGAAACGCCCCCCCTCTTAAAGAGGGGGGTTTTCATGGTTGGCCGGGGGATTAAATTCCCCGGTTTTAAGTCATCCGGCCGGCCAGCTGGCCGGCCGGTTTTCTCAAACGGGACCGGAATTTCCGGTCCCCTTCTTCAGCTTCCGACGCCGGCGGCCCGGCCGCCGGTCTTGCCTTCCGCCGCGGCCCGGAACCGGCCGCGGTTTCCTCGTCCCGCCGCGGCCCGGAACCGGCCGCGGTCTTCTCGTCCCGCCGCGGCCCGGAACCGGCCGCGGCGTTCGTCATCCGGCGTGGTGCGTCGGCACCGCGCCCCTTCGCCGTGCTTCGATTCTTTTCAACGCGGCGCGACGGCGTCGCGTTCTTGAAGATTTTTCCTCGTCGTGGCGCGACGGCGCCGCATAAATTAATAAGCACGATCATCCGCGTGGTGCGACGGCACCACGCCTCTTGCTTCCACCCGCATGAATAATCATGAACGATGGAGGGGGGTTCGGCCGTGTTCGTGCGGTCCGGCCCCCCTCACGTTAAATTAAAAACGCAACTTAAAATAAATCAAGTCACACGTTAGTCTTGATAGAATCACGATCAAGAATAAAAAAAAGTAAACCAAAAGAAAACGACAACCCCTACCTCGGGTTTAAGATTCAAAGGTTCGGCTACGCTCCGCGGAAGACGGCGTCGCGGAGGTCGGGTGTCGTGGTTGACGTTCGTCAAATCCGTTGACGAAATGCTATGCCCGAAGAGACACGACCTTGGCGGATCTTCGTTTGCCGACGAAGAAGGTCCGAGGAGGAAGAAGAGGTCCGAAGATACCGGGTTGCCGAATCGATGATCCTTGACGAAGTGTTGTCATTCTTCGTTGAGGATGAAGACGTTCTTCGCCGGAGAAGATGAAGAGGAGCTCTCAAAGCTCTCAAGGGAAAAAACCAACAACCCATAAACAAATAAGATTACATCTTATTTTATTAACACATAACTCAAAAGAATTTCAAATGTTTGAAATTCAAAAGAGTTAACTCCCAAAATTAATTAAGAGTAACATAGGCCAATTAATTAGGGGTTAAGTACGTTGAGAGAATTTGAAAAGAAAAGGGGTTCGTGTGGGCCCCACCACACTTAATCCTCCCAAGGGAGGTTAAGTGGGTGTGGGTCCCACTTCCAACCACCTTTGATAGGTTTTTAAATAAGTTAAAATAAAATTTGTCTTACACAAATTTTTATTTAACTTAACTGAAAAACCCCAAAACGTAACTATCAACCCGCAACAAACGCAACTCCCGAAAAGGTCTCATTAAGCGAAAATCGGTGCTGCGAGTTCATCGGTGCCCTCGGTTTTCAATTCCGAGCACCGGATCAAAAGTTAGGAATTCCCGCTCGTTCGTTCACTGAACGTACCCGAGCCAAACTTCGGAAATTAATTCCGGGCACTCCGGGCCTCGGAATCAGGTGCCGTCTGAAACCGCGCTCTTGTAAAATTCTAAAGAAAATTAAGAAAAAATTTTCCTTGAATTTTACGGGTCTTTACATTACTCCCACCTCAGGGCTTTACGTCCCCGTAAAGCTACATCAAAAACTAGGGAAACCAAAAGAGAGTACTGAGCACGCATCTGAGCCTCCCGCTCCCATGTGCTCCCCTGGAGATTCCCGTGCCGCCATCTGTTGCGCACAAGAGGAATCGATCGCCCATGTAGGACCCGCTCCTGGATGACATGGACCTCCTCTGACGTGGCCCGGACCATCTCCGGTCCCACCAGAGCTGCAAGATTTCTCTTTTGCCGAAAAGAGAAATCTGGTCTCATCCCCTGGATGAACCACATTCTTTGCCTAAAACAGTCAATCCTAACATGGATGATACTAATCCATACTAAGGATGACGTCGTAAGGCCTCGACGCTACTACTAAGAGATTCAACCGTTACTCTCGCCTCCAAGGGTTGAGTCACACTGTCGGCATCAGTGTGTGGTAACTGGGTCTCCTCCAGTAGATGTCTCACAAGTGAGGGTCAAGTCAACAGCCAAAACTGGAACCTCTTAGTAACATTACGATAGAGGACAGGAACGAAAACATCACAAGGTATGCGTCTTTTATTAATGCAGCTCGTAATACAAGACGCTACACAAAAGCAACAAGGAACCAGAAGTACAAAGGATGTATCCACTAGTTCTGCTCCTGTCCATCGGCTCCCAAGGCTCCATGATCGAAGGCCTCGGCTGCCTGAAGCTGAGCTCTCCCCTGCGGTCGGGGTGGACCTCCTGGTGGTGGTGGTGGTAGAGCCTCAAAGCGTCGGCCACCACCAGCTGCTCGTCCAGCTCCTCTGCCTCGTCCGCCTCCTCCCTGCGGACCGCCACGGTCGAACCTCTGCCTCTGCCTAGGTGGTTCCTCAACCGTCTGCTGCTCCTCCGCATGGCGGGTCGGGCAGTCACGAGCCATGTGGCCTTGCCCGCCGCATGCATAGCACTGTCTTCCACTCGAAAGACTGGCTCCGCGTTGTGTGCCATGCACTGCTGAGCCAGTGCCCTGAGGTCTGGTCTATCTGGACCCCTGAGTCATTCGCCGACTACCAGCTGCAGATGACTCTGCCACGTGCCGTCCTGCGGTGGGTCTCTGTGCTGGTGTAGACTCAGCAAGGAAGCTCTCGATCAGAAGAGCCCGCTCCAGTACTCCTGTCTGAGTCGGTATGCTGAGGGAGATCAGCGATGCCCTGATCTCGTGTCTCAAACCCTGCTCGAAGGTCCGGGCCCGGAAGAATGGGTCCCGTACCATGTCGGTCGAGTAGCGCGAGAGATCGGTAAATCTCGCCGAGTACTGGGCGACCGTCATGCTGCCCTGCAGCAGCTGTAGAAGCTCCTGGATACGCACCGCACGAAGGGTGGCTGGGACGAACTCCGAGCGGAAGAGGCTCTCAAAGTCCGTCCAAAGTAGAGATGCCTCATCGTGCACCTGGAGCATCAAGCTCCACCATCGTCCAGCTGCTGCGTGTAGTAGGCTCGCAGCGAGGATCACCATGAGGTCTGCTGGTGTCCTCACTAGCCTAAACACTCGAACCACTGCCTCCAGCCAGTCCTCTGCTGCCTGGGGATCCGTATCCCCGCGAAACCTGGGCGGTCGCTGGCGCTGAAACTCATGCAGTGCGCTGAGGCGACGTGCATCGTCAGCGGCTGCTGCTGGAAGCATCGGGGGATCGGCGGGTAAAGCTACCGCCGGTGCCACTGCTGACAAAGGGCCCTCCACCGAAGCCTCGTCGCTCGGTGGGCTGTCGTCTCGCTCGACTCTTGGAACCCTAGCTGGCTGCCGTCGTGGGGCCATCCTGAAAAGGAAACAGGTGCGCCACGGTTAGAACAGTATACCTGGTGAGCTGATATAAGTAATCACAAAGAAAACTTTGAAACACACACGCAATCAATGTTTTCGTGCATTAAGTCGGAAATCAGAAGTCAGGGTCCTGGTGTACGGATACGTCGGCCGCCGCACCAACACTGGACTCCCTGGACTGATAACCACACTCAATACGCTAAACATTATTGCTTCACATAGAAAAGATCAGAGTTCGCGGTAGAACCGAACTCCTTTGATACCAATTTGTCACGACCCGCCCTCGGGGTCCGTGTCGTGACTACCCCAAGCCCGCCTTCCATAGGCCAGGGGCTGGCGACTAGCACCAAGGCGTAAATCCCAGTAAAAAGGGAAGGCATTGCCTTTGAAAAGTAACCAACTCCACAGAGTAAGCAAGCAGAAAGTAAACACTAAACAACCAGAGTACAACTGAAAGTGCGGAAAAGTAAATGGGCCAGAATACAAACCCAAACTGAAAGTAAAGTACAACTCGAAAAGGGAAAAACAGCAACTGTAAAGTAAAAGCCGCTACTCCGAGCTGTCCACCGGAAATCCCACCTGAAGGGTGGGTACAGATAGCTCCTCTGCTCCACGGGTCCCGCCGTCCGCTCCGTGCACGTCCCGCCCAGTGGTCCACCTCCGGGTACCGTCCCGCTCTACAAGCCTCAGCTAAGTCAACGCTGTCCGTCGTCTGCAACCAACACAACGTAGTGCGGGCGAAGCCCGTGCAGGGGTGAGTATAAGCTACTCAGTAGGGACCCCGAGACCCCTGAAGGTCTCTCAAATCCACAAAGGATAAACCACAAAGAAAAGTACAATCACGAAGTAACAACCGACACTGCTTAGGTATATGCCCATACATATACCTAAGTCATCAATTCAGATACGCTCCAACCTCCGAGCCCAAGTACAACTCAGTCCACGCAGGAAAGTATACGTAATCCACAAAGGGAAGCAAAATATAATCCACACAGGATTGCACAACACAATCCACACAGGAAAACAACAGGATTCAGCTCACACAGGTATACTTCTTCAAGGACGATAAAGATGATCACTGATCCATCTAAGTCGTCGGACCCACGAAGGATCGATAGATAACTAACCCCCGCAGAAGACCCACACAGGATCGGGCTCACACAGAACCTGTAGGCGCTGGCTCACACAGAACCGCTGAGCGCAAGGACCCACACAGGATCGGGCTCACACAGAACCTGTAGCACTGATCCACGTAGGATCGCTGAGTGCTGTAGTCGTCGTCGTCGAATCCACACAGGATCTCTGTACTGTCGTCGTCCAATCCACACAGGATCTCTGTACTGTCGTCGTCAAATCCACACAGGATCTCTGTACTGTCGTCGTCAAATCCACACAGGATCTCTGTACTGTCGTCGTCGCAGTCACAGTAGCAGTCGTAGCAGTAGAACAGTCGCAGCCAGCACTAGGGTTCCCGCACACAACAAGCTCGTACGGAGGGTCCGCTCCACGAGCCGAGAGGCTGATACATCAACTGTCACAAAGACCAGAGTTGATGTATCCAAAAGTTCCGTATCGTCAACAGGAACTCAACGCAACAGACGGCGCGTCGATCGGACGCCCGGTCTGAGAATTATAGGCATTTTCGTCTCCGGGGCCCGGTTGGTTTTTAAGGCAAAACCAACCCGACCGTACTCCACCTGCGTCCAAACCTCGGGCGGAGTATGCCAAAAGATCCGTCTCACTAAGAGGAACACAACGCGACTGACGGCGCGTCAATCGGACGTCCGTAGCTCAAGATATGAGCGTTTCCGCTCCGAAGGCCCGGTTGGTTTCGTGAACGAACCAACCCGGCCGAACTCAAAGTAAACCGAAACCTTGAGTGCGATATACCGAAACGACCGTCTCGATCCAAGGATCGCGTTGCCGCAGACGGTTCGTTATTCGGAGGTCCGAGGCTCAAGTTATGAGCCAAAAACCGAAACTGGTCCGAAACGGGGGGGTCCGGGTCCGGGCCGACCCGGCCCGACCCCCCCCCCCCCCCCCCGGGGGGGCGGCGGCAGGCCGCAGAGGCGGCGGCGGCGGCGGGCCGCGGTGGCGGCGGCGGCGGGCCGCGGGGGTGGCGGCGGCGGGCCGCGGTGGCGGCGGCGGCGGGCCGCGGTGGTGGCGGGGTGCCGCGAGGTGGGTGGCACGCGGGGCTAAGCCCCGCGTTTTGCTGGAGGGGCGGCGCGGCACAAGGGCCGCGCCCCATTTTTTTCAAAGAGCCCCCCCCACGTGGGGGGCCTGCTGGTGGAACCGAGGGGGCAGCCGGCCCCCTCCCTTTAAAGAAACGCCCCCCCTCCTAAAGAGGGGGGTTTTCATGGTTGGCCGGGGAATTAAATTCCCCGGTTTTAAGTCATCCGGCCAGCCAGCTGGCCGGCCGGTTTTCTCAAACGGGACCGGAATTTCCGGTCCCCTTCTTCGGCTTCCGACGCCGGCGGCCCGGCCGCCGGTCTTGCCTTCCGCCGCAGCCCGGAACCGGCCGCGGTTTCCTCGTCCCGCCGCGGCCCGGAACCGGCCGCGGTCTTCTCGTCCCGCCGCGGCCCGGAACCGGCCGCGGCGTTCGTCATCCGGCGCGGTGCGTCAGCACCGCGCCCCTTCGCCGTGCTTCGATTCTTTTCAACGCGGCGCGACGGCGTCGCGTTCTTGAAGATTTTTCCTCGTCGTGGCGCGACGGCGCCGCATAAATTAATAAGCACGATCATCCGCGTGGTGCGACGGCACCACTCCTCTTGCTTCCACCCGCATGAATAATCATGAACGATGGAGGGGGGTTCGGCCGTGTTCGTGCGGTCCGGCCCCCCTCACGTTAAATTAAAAACGCAACTTAAAATAAATCAAGTCACACGTTAGTCTTGATAGAATCACGATCAATAATAAAAAAAAGTAAACCAAAAGAAAACGACAACCCCTACCTCGGGTTTAAGATTCAAAGGTTCGGCTACGCTCCGCGGAAGACGGCGTCGCGGAGGTCGGGTGTCGTGGTTGACGTTCGTCAAATCCGTTGACGAAATGCTATGCCCGAAGAGACACGACGTTGGTGGATCTTCGTTTGCCGACGAAGAAGGTCCGAGGAGGAAGAAGAGGTCCGAAGATACCGGGTTGCCGAATCGATGATCCTTGACGAAGTGTTGTCGTTCTTCGTTGAGGATGAAGACGTTCTTCGCTGGAGAAGATGAAGAGGAGCTCTCAAAGCTCTCAAGGGAAAAAACCAACAACCCATAAACAAATAAGATTACATCTTATTTTATTAACACATAACTCAAAAGAATTTCAAATGTTTGAAATTCAAAAGAGTTAACTCCCAAAATTAATTAAGAGTAACATAGGCCAATTAATTAGGGGTTAAGTACGTTGAGAGAATTTGAAAAGAAAAGGGGTTCGTGTGGGCCCCACCACACTTAATCCTCCCAAGGGAGGTTAAGTGGGTGTGGGTCCCACTTCCAACCACCTTTGATAGGTTTTTAAATAAGTTAAAATAAAATTTGTCTTACACAAATTTTTATTTAACTTAACTGAAAAACCCCAAAACGTAACTATCAACCCGCAACAAACGCAACTCCCGAAAAGGTCTCATTAAGCGAAAATCGGTGCTGCGAGTTCATCGGTGCCCTCAGTTTTCAATTCCGAGCACCGGATCAAAAGTTAGGAATTCCCGCTCGTTCGTTCACTGAACGTACCCGAGCCAAACTTCGGAAATTAATTCCGGGCACTCCGGGCCTCGGAATCAGGTGCCGTCTGAAACCGCGCTCTTGTAAAATTCTAAAGAAAATTAAGAAAAAATTTTCCTTGAATTTTACGGGTCTTTACACTTCTAATTCATTTCCCTGGCAACATGGAATAAATTTATTCATAGTGTGTAAAAATCATTTATTGTATGACTAACTTATCTTATCATAAAATAAGATTTAAAATTTTCCATATATATATTTTTGAATCATAAAATCTATTATAGAGTATATATTACTTTTATTTAAATGAATCACAAATATTTCATTGTCGGATTTAGTTTTCTAATTCTTCTTGAAATATCATATTTTTAAATGCAAGTTATCCTTATGGATGACCTCTCTATTATCCTTTACATAAAATTAAATATTATAAATATAGATTCCCATTATTTCTTTCTTATACCATATTTCCATCCCAAATGATATATCATAATATTAAAAAATCTCTTTATGATACGAGACAATATTAATATTCAAGACTGTAATAATATCGTAAAAGTAAATGAATATTATGATCCTATGATATTTTATAAATTTACTTATTTTCACATCAAATGATATTCTATAAGAGTAAATAAATTTTACAGACTTCCATAAATTACTCATACAATGTAGAACAACGACACATAAATATTTTTAAATGAAAATTAAAATTTCACAAGTAAATATTATATAAATAAAGGATGACTCTTATAGAGTTTTCATTGACTGTAATGAACAGTATGATGAGTCTCATGATCATTCCACTCCTTTTATAATTCTATAATCCCTAGTGGAAATTAAAACCTAAAAATATAAAATTTCTATTATGTATAATTACTTATCCAATTCATAATTCTAAAATTCATATTTAATGAAAAACATCATCTAAACCTTCTAAAAAATATTCCAATAGCCTCAAATTTTCACAAAAAAACATTGAAAACTTTGAAAATTAATAAATCCTATTAAAAACTATTCATCACCATTCCCATTATATCTTGAAACATTTAAATTATTTGTAGAATTTTTCAATGAATCATCAATTCCATTAAATTTTGTCTTCACTTATACTTCCTAAAACCATCATCCAATAAGTGTGGAACACCAAACACTCCATCCAACATTGTAAATAAATATTTGGATGATTTTTTCAAAAGTGATGATATATTTTAATTTATATTAGTTACATATTCAAAAGTTTTATAATTAAAATATTCACCATTACATTGAGGTGTTTTCCGAAAATAAATCTCATAGAAAACTCACTTATCTTTCACATGAAGAATATCTCACCAATCATAAGATGTATGGGATACTATTATGAATATCTTTTATAAGATATTTATGTAGAAATATGAACTAAAACACTTTTTAAAACATGTAAATTAATCATAAAGTATCCTTCACTGGTAAGAAAGATCACCATCTATTTACATATCTCCCAACATATAATGAAATATTCAGAATCCATATGAAAAATGTACATATTAACAACTCATAAAATTACCAATGTTTGATTAGAGTCTTCAATTCCCCCCCCTATGAATTTCATATCAATTCCACTAAATAAATATATGTCAATATGTTCTTATTAACTTTTTTGTATCCCCATTACTGAAAATAAATCCATAGGAAAGTAAGGGAATGTATCACTCATATTTATGCTACATTCATGAATTTGAAAATAATTTCTTCACCCCATTTAGTTCAAGTTAAATCCTAAACCAATAATTTTGATAAGGATGGTTTCAAAACATTATTAGAAATAATCCTCAAATCAAAAAATTCTAGGTATTCTTGAGTAATGGCTAGTGTACAAAAAATAGAGTGATTGACTCAGGTATTAATAATGAACATAACCAATCCAACAAGTTATAACACTCTTAGATGTCTTAACATAGGTGATGTTCAAATGGATTAATATAATAATTTATAAACTTTACTCATATTTAATAAAAACATATAAAATAATCACATAAAAGAATATATCTTGAGAATTTTTCTCAACAAATCCTTGAAAAAAAATATTTAACATAACCTTAAATAAAGATGATAAAATAATTATTTTACCTAAAAATTAATATTTCTCAAAAACGTTATTGATTTCTATATTCTATAAAATTTGATTCATTTTATACAGTTTATTTTTAGTCCCACCTCAAGGGATTCACTCCAATAACCTTTATCATGGTTGATCTTTTTTAATGATAATATTTAATAATACTTTAATACTCCTTGAATATTTAATAATTAACTAATGGATGAAACCATATAGTTGAATAGAAATTACATCCTCTATCTAGTTCTTATTTTTCAAATTCGACTACCAATACTATACATGAAAACATATTCAACTAAATGTTGTTGAGTAAGGTGATTTTTTCCCTTTATTAACATTATAAGAGAAACAAGCCTAAGACATAGATATCATACCAAAAAAAAATTCCTCTATAGCTCCATATTCTATAAAACTACTAATTATTATACTACATTTGATTCTTTAACTTGGTGTTTCCATAGACAATATATATTTATTACTCTCTTTAAAAATCATAATGATTTTAATATTCTTGTCCACATCATCCAAGGATGAAAGTGTTTCCCTTTGTGGTTTATTTATCTTTTTTTAATAACAATTACTGAGTTACAAAGATGGTCTTAGAAATTTTTCCAACTCATCTATCCGACCTTCACATTACATAAATATCTTCATAAAATTTTGGTTCATCCATTTTAGAAAAAGACTCATGAAATTTGAGTTCTTGTTCTTATCGAAGGAAATTTTTCTATTTATATATTGAAATAAATTTTTCATTATAAATAGGTTATACATTTATAATTGATCTACAAAAGTTGTCATAATTTTTTTAACATCTATATTTTAATTCACACATGGTTTCATAACACTATTTTTTCATTTTTTGGGAAAATCCACTAATTCTTAATCTAGTACATCAAATCCTAAACCAATACTCTGATATCCCTCTTGGATTTTCTACCCGTTTGAATTTACCTTTTTTATTTTGATTTCTATTTCCATGTACTATTTTTAATGGTCTTTGTTGTGACTTTTTCTCCCATAGTATTAGCATATCTATTGTGATTTGTAATCATTTATATATTTCTTCTCTAGATTCTTAGGAGTACTTTTGTGAGAACTTTTCTTCTGTTTATTCCACAAGGAAGACTCACACAAATTTATTCTATGTTTATCTTTGTTGTTGTGGTCTTCATTACACACAATCATATGAATGGGGCCTAATTGGTAAACATTAACACTATTTATATCTATGAACACATTATTTCTCAATAATTACATATTTTATTCAAGAATTCAAATCTTTTCTAAGGGAATAGTTTTTCTTTTTCTTTAAAATCCACCTCATAATTTCATATTTCCCCTTTACACTATATATTAACCCCTTAATCAGAGAAATCTATATAGTTATGATTTTCAAAAGTTATACCAAAATTATTTGTCCCTATTTTCAAACTTCTGACAACACTAAGATTGGGCTGTAAATATTCTTCTTCTTAATTTAGTTGTAGTCTAACCAATTTTTGATGCATTAAAAACATTTTATTATTTGTATAAACTCAATATTTTTTCTTTTCGCGGACATATTATTTTCATTGAAATTATTACAACCACCCTTTATTTATTGGTGGATATTATTTTAAAAAATTACACCCCTTTTCCACTAGATTATGAATTCAAATTTTAACAAGAAATAAAAACAAAATTTTTACATATAACATTTACTATGTTATAGATTACATTTCTATAGGATATTTTTTTAGTTTGATCATGAAATGATTAAAAAATATTGTTTCCATGAATATGAGTCTTTTATAGGGCATATCTCAAATCATAAGTTTACTTGTTATAATTTTTATTGTATATAGCTTTTGAAGATTCAGTATGTTTCTAAAATGAAGTTATCATTTTGACTTCATGTTTAGGATGATTCTGGTTTATGGTATTTTTCTCATCCTAGGATGATCTCAATATATCGTCGCATTCTATCATCATCTTCTAAATTAGATCCTAATTAATTTTTCCTAGCCCGTGTAAATAGTTTTTAATCAATATTATTCTCATTTTTCTAACTCAAACAGATCATATTTGATATTCATAGATGTATTGCGTAGTTTATCAAATTAATTAATATTTTCTTCAACAATATTTTTAATAAATAATTTCCTGAAAACATTTATTCATAGATCTTATTCAATAAGAGAAATATATTTATTGAGAATTAATAAAAAATATTATTTGGCTTTAACAAGTTGTATGTGAGTTTTTCATCTTCAGAATTTTTTAGCCAAATAATTATTTATATCGTCAACATCTAGTTCTAGAAATTAATTTTAATTAATAATTCATTTGATTAATCTAAAATATGTAGGCGACTGATTCAATGGGAACTTATTTAAAATAATCCTTGACATCAGATTAGAGTTCATCTACTATTTCAATTGACTTATCCTCCTTATACTCTCCAAAAAATAAACTTTTTTCTTGAAAAGGATCACTATCACATGATTTATTAGTTTAACAATAAACAAATTGATCATCTATATATAGTGGTAGATATCTCTTATCTTTTGATATATTTTTTAATTTATTTGAATATTTTTTCTTCTTGTTACTGAGGGTTTTTTTCCCAGAACTTCATTTTATCTTCGATAGGGAAGGAGAGTGAGTTAACTATCTACCGTACATTTGAAAATTATTCAAATATTCACTTCATGAGAGTATAAATAATTTGTATAATAATTTATATCCAATAATATAATACATTATTTCATATAATACAACTTAAAATTCATAGTGGACATGAAAGGGACATGAGGGGGGAATCAGTGTTCCTCTATTTTACTGAGTTTTACTTTTCTATAGATTATACATTCTTGATACCCAAACCTCTATCTTAGTTAACATGCACATATATTTTAATGTCTTCTCAAACCTGAACATGAAATGAAATATAATAATTAAATACAAACAAAGACATGTATTTTTTACATGGATAAACTAAAATGAGGAAGCCTAATACGTACTGTATAAGATTCCAACCAAACATAGATTATCACTATTATTTTTTAGTTATTAGAAGTTCTTAAAAATTACAATATGATGGTAGAGAAGGTATCATATCCTTCCATAGTTCAAATAACATATACATTCCATAATTTATCTCTCGAAATCTTATCCAGTCTCCTGACAAGAATGATTATTTTTATACTAGGACCACCAATCTATAATGATCATTTACAAACTCCCTGAATAATGTGTTCCTTATATTTCCAAAGTCATAACATTAATATAATAAGATATTCTTCCTCAATGATAAGATATTGAACTGAAACAATATAATAAATACTTATTCATTTTTTTCTATTATATTATTTTTCTCAATCTCACAATGAACATCAAATACAACGACTTTTCAATCTTCCAAAGAATCAACACAAATTATAATACACTAAAATTGTAGATGAACTATCTCTCTGAGTCATTTTATATGATATAAGGCACATATTATAGATTATCCACCTCATCCTCCTCAATCTCAATAATGTTCTATGATATAAGGGTATTATAGGACTCCAAATTCTTCTTCCACGATGAAAATGTTATTCTGCCTTGTTATAGTCAACATCTTATACTCTGATATGCATGAATTTAATTCTTAGTAGTAGTATTTGAGTCACATTTCTTTATATTTTTCTTATATTATTTTATTAAATATTTCTAGTATATCATAAATATTTAATTCCATAATTTGAATATAGAAATTCCACTTTATTTATGGTTGGTGATCTTCCCATTCCAAGTAAAAGATATTTATAGTTTGAACTATCATAAAATAATAGTATAATATATCTCTATTAAATACTACAAGAGACTTTGTCATTACTTATTCTTTAAAAGGTTCCCCAAAATCTATGTGATTTTAATTATTTTCCACATTTACATGGAAGTAATGTCTTCGTAGAATGGAAAACACTTTTTCAATGTGACTACCATCTCTTATCACAAAACTAGATTCATATAATTACTTTTCTCAACTCGAATTAGGAACTCTTTCATTGATTAATTATGATTCTTATTTTCATGAAGAACATATCTTTCTCTAAATCATTTTTTATAATTTTTCAACAATCCCATTTTTAATAAATGGTTGAGGGGGAACTAATATGAGCCACCATTTTCATGGATGGAAAAATCCCTGAAAGAAAAAGACCATGACACCATAGATATTGACCACCCCACTTGTAATTACCCGATCCTAGTTTCCCAGAGCCAGTGCCTTATTTGATTACATTGGCATATAAAAATGGAATAAGAATCTTGAAGGACCGATTAGTTTAGTATTATTGGAAAATTGATTCATACATATGTTAAACATTACAACTTAAAAAGAAATACAACATAGAGACTCCTTAGAAAGCATTCATTACTCATAGGTTATTTTTGCATGTCATTTATAATAATCATCTTACTGTCATTAGAAAAAGAAACATAATAAAGAGGTGAGATCAAATTTCTAGTAAGGGTAATAAATATAGTGGAAGATAAAATAAACATTATACATGGTGAATAGTTGAAAACACATGCCTCTAAAAATAAACTAGATCATAATATGGCTGAAAAATGAGATGAGTAAATATTTACATAACGTAACATAATCACAGGTATTATACTAGTATAATAACCAAATGAAATATCAATAATATTTTAATAATGAGGGAATTCATAATAAGGGACAACATAACAATATTGTCACGGCCTTGTGACAAGACCATAAATAATCATTTTGTCAAGGCCTTGTGCCAGGACTGTAGTTTCTCTCATGAGAACTACTGATGCACAGAGGGGATATAGCAGGTCCCACCCAACACTTCCTATGTCCAATAATTTTCTCATATGAACATGGATAATTACAAACAAAATATACATTCATACTGAAACAAATATATGAAATGTAAATAACCTCCCCCCAACATTAAGCATAAACAATAACCCTTCAGTGTAAAATGATGAATGGTTTTAAGATAGCACATCTATAGAAAATATTGTCATAAAACATTAAATTAAATATGGTAGATGATACCATGAAATATTAATCTCAATAATACATAAGAATCAATAAGAGTGTTGAAATAGATGAAGATACTCTTATAAATTCATCATGTAATTATTGAGTTAAATACCCTTTTAGATTGAAACGAAGAGTTCTTTTGAAAAAATATTTGTATAAAACCAAAATTAAACTAAAGTATCATTTTCATAATAAAATTATTGATTTTATAAATATAAATTTTTTCCAAAAACATATTATATGGAACCCTTGAAAATGGGTAAGATTTTGAGAAATTCCCTTGAACTGGGGTTGTATTTTGGAAATAATTTTGAAAGTATTATTTAAAATGTGTAACTATACATAAAATAAGGAATGATTCTGGTTGGTAAACATATATATAACCCAATTTTTTGGAATTAAATAATAATAAAAAATAGTTTCATTAAGGTATTATACAATAAAAGTAACCCGAATAAAAATGGATGTCTAGCTGGAAAAACCCTTACCTAAAATCTGAACGTGTTCTGCTCTTGAACTTAAGATACTGGAATATAAAATTATACTTATTAGTAACCTATTTAAAAACCTAATATACATTTATTTAGTTTATCATAATTCATTTTATTTCAATTATTCCCTTATTGATAAGTTATTATATTAAATTTTGTCATTCTGTAGTGTTCGTTTTCTTTATTTTCATAACGGGTTCACTAGTTCTTAAGTAATGGAGTTCATGAGTAATGGATGTAAATCTCTAGAATTGAATTTGAATATTATTAATGATAATATATATGAGTTAGTGGTCATTTATATAACATTTTTACATTTTATGAGGATGAATTATTATATATAACTTTAATGATAACTGCTTCAGTTAATTTGTGGGTTTTGATCACAAAGAACACATTTTTATTTATAAATTAATACCATTTGTACAAATAGATTAAAAATATTTAAATAGGATATATTAAATATATAATAATATGTTTCATCCATAACAAGAATGGTTTCATGACCATAATTGAGAATGATATTAGAAATCGAAGGCCCATCATCCTTGAATGTCGTAAATTGACACATCTCAGATGGTGTTCTTGATACTATTATAAAAGAAGGTAAAAGGAAGAGATGGTGATAAATTTTTCCACTATCATGAAAAGATTCAGTACATGTATGTTACTAGATTCATTAAAACATTTTGATTAAGATGGATAACAATATAAAAATAAAATAAATGAAATTGAAAGGAAAAGAAAAGAATTGAAAAGAGGAATTTACATCTTGAACCAAACATCCTTGAGAGCCTCTTCAAGGGGGAGGTTTTGGTCTTTTTGTGAGACCAAGGCTTTCTAGGCTTGGTATAGGAGCTTGGGAAGATATTTGGATAGATTTTGGGGAAGTAACACGGCTTGATATGAGTAAAGAGAAGAGGGATTGATGAGGGTTTTTATAGTGGACTGGGGAGGGGATTTCTCAATTTTATATTCATTAATTTATTATTTCTCCACAAGACCAGGCATTGTGAGTGACCCATGAACAAGAATAGTAATTTTATCAATTGAATTAGAATAAATTGGGCTTAAATAAGTCGAACATCATACATGACCCTATAATTAGTGTATTTAGCTTATTTTGTAAATTATTGAATTTCACTTTTCATAAAAAATTCAAGTATTTCAAAAACAATCTCAAAACTTCTCCCCAACCATTTTCAATGTGTTGAATCCAAAAATAAAGTCCATTTTTTAGAAATAGTTTTCTAAATATGATTAATTTAATATTCAATTAAAATCATAATTAATTCTAAAAAACAGTTTTAAAACATTTATTTACTTCTTCCAAAATATAGATATATCATACTTCAAGTTGAATATTATTTATATACTATAATAGGCAAGGTTACAATTCATTAGGGTATATCTCTATTTATAAGATTATGTTTCTATTCGTAAGGGTAGGTTACTATTAACCAAAAATAATGTTCTCCTTATCAGACTCCAAATAACTTACTAATCGCAATTGTGTCTGTCAGATTTTCAAAATTCACATCAAAGAAGTGAAAAAATTATGTTTAAAGGTCACATAGCACATAGTAATTCATTATGTTGTGATTTAATAAGAATATGAAATGTTTATAAGAATGGAATTTCAATTGAAAAATTTTGATTCATTACATTCTCCCCTCCTTACAAAAATTTCGTCCTTGAAATTCACAAAATGTTACCGAAAAATATTTTGTTATGTCACGACCCATCCTCGAGGCCCGTGTCGTGACTACCCCAAGACCGCCTTCCATAGGCCAGGGGCTGGCGACTAGCATCAAAGGCGTAAATCCCGATAACTGGGAAGGCATTGCCTTTATAAAAGTAAACAAAACACCACAGAGTAGAAGCGGAATAAAAACACTAAGTACAAAAGGAAGTGCTGAAAAGTAAATGGGCCAGAATACAAACCCAACTGAAAGTACATCTACAACTGAACAAAATTACAACAGAAAAAGACAACAGCTAGAAGGAAGGAAGCAGCTCCTAGGTCGTCGTCCTCGGATCCTACCTGAAGGGTTGGCACAGATAGCGCAGCTCCAAGATCGTCCACCACGGATCCTACCTGAAGGGTTGGTACAGTCAACCTCCACAATTCCCTCGCTAGTCAACCTCCTCCGAGTGTCATCTCGCCGTGATGTCCACCTCCGGATACTAACTCGTCGTGTGGTCCTCCTCCGGGTACCGTCTAGTCCTCAAACACTCGGCCTCTGTTAGCTCTACCCGTCGTCTAGAACCAACACAATGAGGTGCGGGCATAGCCCGTGCAGGGGTGAGTATAATGATACTCAGTAGGGATCCCGAGACCCTCAAGGTCTCACTAAAACCAACATGGATAACCACAAAGAAAATCTCCACAAATAACTTCTACTTAGGTATATGCCCATGCATATACCTAAGTTATCAAGTAACCCATCTCAATCATGAGGAAAACACAAAGATCCTGAAATCAATGGATAACCACTACCCAAGTATATTCCCATACAAATACTTAAGTTATCAAGTGACCCATCTCAATCAAGGGGTAAACACAAAGGTCAAAAGTGTCATCTCAAACCAGGATTTTCGTTATCGAAATCGAAACTGCTGAAGAGCTCCATCTCTGGAGTGTATAGTGGTCCTGTCACGACTCCGAGTACTGCTCACTAACCTAAGACTGCTAAGGTACTGCTCCTGTCGAGTACCGCAGGTCTGCGGCCTACTACTGGGAGCTCTGTCCGCTGTGGGTCTATTGCCAAATACCGGGCGCTCCCCCTAATAGCCTATAGAGGTAGTCCTCCTGTCGAGTACCGCGGGTCTGTGGCCAACTACCGGGCACTCCGTCCACCGTGGGTCTATCGCCAAATACCGGGCGCTCCGTCCACTGGGCTAGTCGACTCACTCCAAGTCAAGTCGGTCAAGCAGTTGTCAGGTCTAAGCCGACTACACGGTCTCCGTACTCCGTATGCTCATCTCCAGGAGGGTCCGCTCCACGAGCTACAGGTCGATACTCCAAGTATCACAAAGTCCCTTGAAGAAGTATCTCAAAGTACCACCTCGTCATAGGGGTCTCAACGCAATAGTCGTCACGTCAATCAGACGCCCGGACTGTGAGTTACTACCCTTTTCATCCCCAGTGCCCAGTTGGTTTTGTGTGCGAACCAATCCGGCCATTACTCAACTATACCCTAAACTCTCACATGGTATACTCATAGGGACCCTTTCTCAACGTGATCACCAACACCGTTGACGGTTCATCAAACAGACATGTGGTCTCAAAGATATTAGCTTTTTTGTTCCAAGGGCCCGGTTGGATTTCGGGTACAATAAAACCCGGCCTCTATCCAACAACAAAAAAGCTCAGGAAAAGTATGCCAAAAGCTCCGTCTCATCAAGAGGAAAACAACAATACAGATGGCACGTCAATCAAACGCCCGGTCTGTGAGTTATTGGCTTCTTCGTTCCAGGGGCCCGGTTGGTTTCGTGAGCGAACCAACCCGACCGCACTCCGACGACATCCAAACCTTGATCAGAGTAATCCAAAATATCCGTCTCACTACGAGGAATCCAACAAAGTTGACGGCACATCAATCAGTCGTCCGGAGCTCAAGATATGAGTGTTTCCGCTCCGAGGGCCCGGTTGGTTCCGTATCCGAACAAACCCGACCGAACCCAAAGTATTCCGATACCTTGATTATAATATTCTGAAACGACCGTCTCGTCCCAAGAATCACTATGCAACAGATGGTGCATCGATCAGAGGTCCGTAGCCCATGATATGGGAAAAATACCAAAGAGGGTCTGAAAACGGGGGGTATGGGCCCGAACCGACCCGGCAGGGCCTGGCCCGGCTGGCTCGACCGGCCGGCCGCGGCTCGGCCAGCACGGCCGAGCGGAAGCCGCGGAGCGGGGGGGGGGGGGGGGGGTGGTGCGCGGCCTGCCCTCGCTGTTGATTGAGGCCGTCAGCGGATCTGCCGCCGCCAATCTTCCAGCGGCGCGCTCGGGCGCCGCGCCGGCGACCCGCGCCTCCGTGTGTTTCCGCGGGCCACCGGAGTTGCTCCGGTGGTCCGTTTTCATAACCGTCTGAGCCGATGTTCATCTCGGGTCTCGAACTTTACTGCGCAAGCTTCAAAAATACATTGCGGCCCCGTTTGTCGTCGCCCGTCATTCCGCACATCAAATAACAAAACGTACCGACTTTTTGGTTTTCCGGCGTGATGCGATGGCGCCGCGCCCCTTCGCCGCGGCGCGACTCCGGCCGCAGTTCGTTTTCGGATCTTCGGCAAGGCGCGACAACGCCGTGGAAATGGTTCAAAAAATTGAATGGGCGGCATGACAACGTCGCACATTTCTTGCCGCTCAATCCCACATGGTGCGACGACACCACGTTACTTTCATTCGATCCACAATAACAAGGAAAACAATAAGGGAGGGGGACGGCCGTGTTTGTGTGGTCCGGCCTCCTCCCATTAACTGATATCATGCGGTTCAAAAATACGTGGATAAAAGATGGAAGAGAAATACGTATAGAAAACACGTAAACCCCCTACCTCGTGCGAGCATGAACAGAGGATCGTCGAATCAGGATTCATCATGGAAAGAGATGTCGTGAAAGAACCATCGCAGCAAAAGGCATCGCGTGGTCGGTCGCTAAAGACTCAGCGTTCTTCGACGGTGTTCGATGCGTTCTTCGCGTTCTTCGTGTTCTTCGACAAAGAAGATGAAGAACTATAGCTTTCCTTAGATTTTCTCCCCAAACCTTTCATGAAACAGAGGTTCCAACCCCAAAATAAAATAATCTTACCTCTTATTTTATTAACATAACAAATATTTGAATTTCAAGAGTTTAAAATTCAAATAACCACACTTAACTCACTTAATTAATAACATAAGTTATTAAACTTAAGTTGTCATATATTAAATGTGAGTTGAGGGGGGTTAAAGAATGTGAAGAGTTATGGAAGGTTAGGGAAGGTGAAGGGGTCAGGTTCGTGTGGGCCCCACCACCTTCGTAACCTCCCTTGGGAAGTTGGGTAGTAACCCAACTTACACCCAAAGCCTAATCCACTTAGTTAAAATAAAAATTGTAGTTTAATTTTTATTTCAACTTTCACAAATTCCAACAACTTACCGCGTGTAAACGCAACTTCGGAAGTGGCGTTCCTCAAAAATTACCGGCTCTACGGTTCCATCGGTGCCCTCGGAATTCGATTCCAAGAACCGGTTCAAAATATAGGAATTCTCGCTCATTCGTCCACTGAACGTACATGAGCTAAAATTTGGAAATTGATTCTGGGCACACCGGGCCTCAGAATCAGGTGCCGTCAGAAACTGCGTTCTTGTAAAATTCCAAAGAAAATTAAGAAAAAATTTTCCTTGAATTTTACGGGTCTTTACATTACTCCCACCTCAAAGATTTACGTCCTCGTAAAGCTTTAAGACAAACTAGGGTCACAAAAGCGGTACAGAGCATGCATCGGAGCCTCCCGCTCTCATGTGCTCACCTGGAGGTTCCCGTACTGCCAGTGAATTCACACATGAGGAATCGTCCATCCTCATAGGATCCGCTCCTGTTGATCCTCGATTCCTACTGGAACCTCCGTGAAAGTCACCCCATCGCAAAGTCCATCTCACCATGGCCGATGATATGCGAAGGTTCAAACACGTACCTCCTCAGTTGAGATACGTGGAAGTCGTCGTACACCTGGTGAAACTGAGGTGGAAGCATCAAGCGGTAAACCACTTTGCCTACATAGCTTAGGACATAAGAAGGTCCACTGAACCTCTGGGATAACTTGATGCCTTTCCCATATCTCTGTAAACCTCATCGAGGTGAAACCCGTATAAGGACGTGATCGTCATCCTCGAACTCTATAGGCCTCCCAGTCCTGTCAGCATAAGGCTTCTGTCGGCCCTGTGCTGTCCTCATCCGCTCTTGGATGACCTGGACCTTCTCTAGTCTCACAAGAGCTGCTATGATTTCTTCTTTTTCGATAAGAGAAATCTGGTCTCATCCCCTGGATGAACCACAATCATTGCCTAATACAGTCAATACTGACATTAATGATGCATTCATTCCATGGATGACGTCATAAGGCCTCGACGTAACTACCAAGAGATCCAACTGTCACTCTCGCCTCCAAGTGTGGAGTCACACTGTCGGCATCTGTGTGATGTCACTAGGTCTCCTCCAATAGAAATCTCGAAAGTGAGGGTCAAGTCAACAGTTTTAAACGGAACCACTCAGTATCAACCAAACAAAAGGACAGGAAAGAAAACATCACAAAGATAAGTGTCTTTTTATTATTGCAGCTCATAGTACAAAGACATGAAGTGACTACAAAAAAACATCAACAAAACTAGAAGCAACAGGATCAATAGCCTCCAGGTATGGAGCTTGTCCCGCTGCTGTCCATCTGCTTCCGGAGCTCCATGACCATAGGTCTCAGCTGCCTGAAGCTGAGCTCTCCCATGTCCTCCTATCCCCTGCGGTCGAGGTGGGACTCCTGGTGGTGGGGGTGGCAACACCCCGAAGCGTCGTCCACCTCCAGTTGCACGACCAGCTCCTCTTCCAGGGCCGCCTGCTCCTTGCGGTCTGCCCTGATCAAACCTATGCCTCTGGCTGGGAGGTTCTTAATTTAACTGCTGGTCATCTACATGGCGGGTCAGACAATCACGTGCCATGTGAACAATTCTGGCGCAGGAGTAACATTGTCCACTCTCGGCACGCCCGACTCTGACTCCACCCCGGTTTCCCCACACAACTGAACCTGAGTCGTGCTGTCGGCCACCGGTAGGTCTGGTCCTCTTGGACCTCTGGGCCATCTGTCTACTGCTTGCTACAGAAGACTCTTCCATAACCCGGCTAGTGGTGGGTCCTTCTGCTGGAGACTGCTCAGCAAGTAAACTCTCCACTAAGAGGGCTCTCTCCAACACCCATGTCTGCGTCGGAATGCTGTGAGAAAAAATGGAATCTCTAATCTCTCGCCTAAGCCCCTGCTCGAAGGTTCGGGCCCTCAAGAACGGGTCCCGTACCATATCATTGGAGTAGCGCGAGATGTCTGTGAACCTCGCTGAATATTGTGCCTCTGTCATGCTGCCATGACGTAGCTGAAGTAGCTCCTGTATACGCACCTCTCGAAGGGTGGCTGGTACAAACTCTGCCCGGTACAGGATCTCGAAGTTTGCCCAAAGAAGTGTTGCCTCGTGATGCATATAGAGCATCAGACTCCACCATCTGCCTGCTGTTTCCTGAATAAGGCTGGCAGCAAGGATCACCATGATGTCTGCCGGCATCCCCACTAGCCTGAAGACTCTCACCACAACCTCCAGCCAACCCTCAGCCGCCTGCGGGTCCGTCTCTCCCCGGAACCTGGGTGGCCTCTGGTGCTGGAACTCGTGCAGTGCGCTCAAGCGATGTGCACCCTCAACTGCTGGGGCTGGTGGCATCGGTGGCCCAACGGGTAGTCGTACCGCTGGTGCCTCAACTAGAATAGAGACTTGTACTGAGGCCACGTCGCTCGGTGGGCTGTCAGTATGAAAAAATATCGGGCCTCTAGCTGGTCGTCCACGGGGAGGCATCCTGAAAGAAACAATCATGACATGGTCAAAAGACTTATACCTGGTGAGCTGACCTAGTTTGAGCTGACATTTAAAAACTTCTGGACACACACACGCAATCAGTGTTTTCGTGCACAAAGTCGGAAATCAGTTGTCAGGGTCCTGTTGTATGGATACGTCAGCCGCCCGCACTAACACTGGACTCCCTGAACTGAAGACCACACTCGGTACCCTTAACACTATTGCTTCATAGAAATAAAATATCAGATTTATAATTTCTGCGGTAGAACCGACTCCTCTAATACCAATATGTCACGACCCATCCTCGGGGCCCGTGTCGTGACTACCCCAAGCCCGCCTTCCATAGGCCAGGGGCTGGCGACTAGCACCAAAGGCGTAAATCCCGATAACTGGGAATGCATTGCCTTTATAAAAGTAAACAATACACCACATAGTACAAGCGGAAGAAAAACACTAAGTACAAAAGGAAGTGATGAAAAGTAAATGGGCCAGAATACAAACCCAACTGAAAGTACAGCTACAACATAATATAAGTACAAAAGAAAAAGAAAATAGTTGGAAGGAAGGAAACAGCTCCTGGGTCGTCGTCCTCGGATCCTACCTGAAGGGTAGGTACCGATAGAGCAGCTCTTGGATCGTCCACCATAGATCCTACCTGAAGGGTAGGTACAGTCAGCCTCCAAAACACCCTCGCCCGTCAACCTCCTCCGAGTGTCATCTCGCCGTGATGTCCACCTCCGAATACTAACTCATCGTGTGGTCCTCCTCCAGGTACCATCTTGTCCTCAAACACTCGGCCTCCGTCAGCTCTGCCCGTCATCTGCAACCAACACAATGTGGTGCGGGCATAGCCCATGCAGGGGTGTGTATAATGATACTCAGTAGGGACCCCGATACCCTCAAGGTCTCACTAAAACCAACATGGATAACCACAAAGAAGATCTCAACAGATAACCTCTACTTAGGTTTATGCCCATGCATATACCTAAGTTATAAAGTAACCCATCTCAATCATGAGGAAAACACCAAGATCATGAAATCAACGGATAACCACTTCCCAAGTATATGCCCATAAAAATACCTAAGTTATCAAGTGACCCATCTCAATCAAGGGGTAAACACAAAGGTCAAAAGTGTCAGCTCAAACCAGGATTTTCGTTATCGAAACCGAAACTGCTGAAGAGCTCCGTCTCTGGACTGTACAGTGGTCCTGTCACGACTCCGAGGTACTGCTCACTAACCTAAGACTGTTGAGGTACTCCTCCTGTCGAGTACCGCAGGTCTGCGGACTAATATCGGGCGCTCCATCCGCTGTGCGTCTATCGCCAAATTCCGGGCGATCCCCCTAATAGCCTATAGAGGTACTCCTCTTGTCACGTACTATGGGTATGCGGCCAACTACCGGGCGCTCCATCTGCCATGGTTCTGTCGCCAAATACCGGGCACTCCGTCCACTGGGCTAGTCGCCCCACTCCAAGTCGATTCAGTCAAGCAGTCGTCAGGTCTCAGCCGGCTACACGGTCTCCGTACTCCGTACGCTCGTCTCCAGGAGGGTCCGCTCCAAGATCTACAGGTCGATAATCCAAGTATCACAAAGTCCCACGAAGAAGTATCTCAAAGGACAACCTCGTCATAGGGGTCTCAACTCAACAGTCGGCGTGTCTATCAGACGCCCGGTCTGTGAGTTACTAGCCTTTTCGTCCCCGGGACCCGGTTGGTTTCGTGTGCGAACCAATCCGGCCGTAACTTAAATATACCCCGAACCCTCATAGGGAATACTCATAGGGACCGTTTCTCAATGTGATCACCAACGCTACTGACGGTTCGTTAAACAGACGTCTGGTCTGAAAGATATCAGCTTTTCCATTCTAGGGGCCCATTTGGATTTCGGGTACAATCCAACCCAGCCACTATCCAATAGAAACCAAAACTCAGGCGAAGTATGCCAAAAGTTCCGTCTCATCAAGAGGAAAACAACGAGACAGACGACGTGTCAATCGGACGCCCGGTCTGTGAGTTATTGGCTTCTTTGTTCTAGGGGCCCGGTTGGTTTTGTGAGCGAACCAACCCGACCGCACTCTGAAGGCATCCAATCCTCGAGCAGAGTAAGCCAAATGATCCGTCTCACTAATAGGAATCCATCAATGTCGACGACACGTCAATCAGACATCCAGAGCTCATGATATGAGTGTTTCCGCTCCGAGGGCCCGGTTGGTTCAGTATCCGAACCAACTCGGATGAACCCAAAGTATTCCTAAACCTTGAGTATAATATACCAAAACTACCTCCTCGTTACAAGGATCACTACGCAACTGACGGTGTATCGATTGGAGTTCCTTAGCCCATGATATGGGCAAAAGACCAAAGAGGGTATGAAACCGGGGGGTCGGGGCCACGACCGACCCGGCCCGAACCCCCCGGGGTCGGCTCGAACCGGGTCGACCCGGACCGGCCCGGCCGGCTCGGTCCGGCTCGAACGGCCAGCCATGGCTCGACCAACGCGGCCGAGCGGAAGCCGTGGAGCGGGGGGGTGCGCGGCCCGCACTCGCCGTTGATTGAGGCCAGCGGCGGATCCGCCGCCGCCAATCTTCCGGCGGCGCGCTCGGGCGCCGCTGCCTCCTGGCGGCCGGATGGCTCTGGCCGCCGCCACCAGTCGCTGACGGCGCCGTGCCGGCGACCCGCGCCTCCGGGTGTTTCCGCGGGCCACTGGAGTTGCTCCGGTGGTCGGTTTTCAAAACCGTCTGAGCCGGTGTTCATCTCGGGTCTCGAACTTTACTCCGCAAGCTTCAAAAATACATTGCGGCCCCGTTTCTCGTCGCCCATCATTCCGCACATCAAATAACAAAACGTACCATCTTTGTGGTTTTCCGGAGAGACGTGATGGCGCCACGCCCGATCACCGCGGCCCGACTCCGGCCGTGGTTCTTTTGCGGTTTTTCGGCAAGGCGCGACGGCGCCGTGGAATTGGTTCAAAAAATTGAATGCGCGGCGTGACGACGTCGCACATTTCTTGCCGCTCAATCCCACGCTGTGCGATGACACCACTTTACTTTCATTCGATCCGAAATAACAAGGAAAACAATAAGGGAGGGGGACATCCGTGTTTGTGCGGTCCGGCCTCCTCCCGTTAACTGATATCATGCGGTCCAAAAAGACGCGGATAAAAGATGGAAGAGAAACACGTATAGAAAACACGTATGTAACGCCCCGACCCCATCCACCCAGAGACGGTGCATTACTTCGTAACATTGGCATGATCACAAAAGATCAAGTCTCGAAAGACCAGTTAGTTTAGTAGCCTTGGAAACACTAGATACATTCATAAATGTTACATTACATCATAAAGTGAAAAACTACAATAACAAAGTCTCCATAGTCCACACTCATAACCTCTTCTGACTATCCCTACAGGTCATTCATAAAATACTTCTTCACATACTGGAAAATATTAAAACATTGAAAGGGGTGAGCTCAGATGCTCAGTAAGGATAACAATATAGCGTAAGCTTTCATAAATAAACATTAACATTTAAAGAAATGTATAACTAAAAAAAAATCCTTTTAAACTTGAACTTTAGAATAATATGGAAAAAGTAAACTGAAATAATGCCATTTACTTACTCACATGGATATTCTACTAGTCGAATAATCACATGAAATATCAATAACCACTTTCATAATGATGGAATGCATAATGTCAGACTATCATAACCACGTAGCCAAGGCCTCGTTCCAAGACCACAAATAAGATTTTGTCAAGGCCTCGTGCCAAGACAATAGTTTATCTAATGAGACCTACCGATGCATCGAGGAGATATAGCGAGCTTCACCCGTTACTTATTAAGTCCAATGCATTCCTCATATGAATAGGTTTAACATATCATAAACCATAACATAATCGTATCACATAAAACATGCATAAAGAAAACATAACATTTCCACATTTCAATCACAAGATATCAATACAACACATTGATATAATAAAAACGCTTTCAAAACCATTTTCAATACCAAAATAAAAGAAAGTTAAAACTTTGTATTTATTTTTCATAAAAAAATGATGGCTTGTAGAGGAAGCCGAAACTCAAATAATGGTCACGACGGTGGAGAAGTAGTTGTCGCCGCATATGTACGGAAAGAAAAACATTCCCTTTTTTCGATTAGTAAAACGCTTCGTATAAAAGGATTCCTTTTTAATAAATGTAAAAGTCAAAGGGGTTTATACACCGTATAAAAGAAAGTTGTGTATAAAACCAAATATGCCTCAATGAAAGGAGATTGAGATGAAGTCCTTAAAAAGATCATTTTTAAAATAAAATAGATCTATTATGTGTATTTACTATAGGTACACATAAAGAAAGTAAAAATACAAAATATGACATAATAATATCAGGACATAATTTGAAAGTAGGAGATTAACCCAAAGAATGGAAGTTGGGTTAATAAATTCCCTTACCTTGTGTCCGACTTGACTCAACCGTTCTTTAACCTCCTGAATAATAAACTAGAGTTAATATATACCTTATTAAGAACAATTTTAAATTTAATTATCCTTTTTATATCACTTATTACAATGTTATGAACATTATGTAATTATTTAAGTTAATAACGGTCGTTTTGTCGATCTTTGGTACTTGAGTCAACAATAAACATCTTATAATTACAAGTTGTTCATGTGGTGAAATATCCATTATATCCAGAATTATATTCATGATTTAGATATCATATATATCATATATATCAAGTATATACATTCATTCATAATATTACGTAACATTTAGAGGTAAGAAATTAAATGCACCGTTCATGGAGACAGTAAGCCGTACGTATGCATTACCGCTACTTTCATTTTTATTTTGTATTTAATGGAATAAAATCATAATTATATAAAGGTATAATATATTTCTAGTATAATATTATATATAATATCATTTAATCCATCCCTTATACATCCCACATATGTCATTAACGATTCACATCACTTTGAGGGGGCAGTAGTCCGCACTTCCAAAAATGAAATTATCGCGTTTACCCATAATGGAAATCATAAAGTATGCCATAAATGATAAATAATGAAGCATAAGAAAAACATAAACATATTATATATCATATATAAATATGTTTACATCTTAATGGCCACCTTTTAAGGTGTTATGTGAGTGTTGAACAATCATCGTTTCGTGAGGCAGAAATTCGCCATCCACAGAAACCGTTTGTTCTTTAACCATTAGATGTTTGTGTGTGTAAGTGTAGCTAGAATACTCATTATAACAACATCCAAGTATATTGATTATACTGTTGTTGTTAAAAAATAAAGGAATAAAAAGAGTTTAAGGGGTTGGAGAAGAAAAATAAAACAAAACAACATTAGAGAAGACATTACCTTAAAACCGGTTAACTCTTTTTTATTTGAGCCAAAGGCTTCATTGGGAAGCATTATTCCCAAGGTGAGGCTTCTAGGAGTAAGGTAGTAAAGTTGGGAGAGTATTTGGGCAGAGTTTGGACGAGCCAAATGGCTTGAAAGTGTAAATGAGGTGGTAGAGGTGGGGGCCTTTTATAAGAGGAGAGGAGGGGAACTCTTGGAAAGTAAGGAAATGTTACATCATTATACAATGATTTTCTGATTCCAATGGTCCCACACTTATATACTTCGAAGATAAGGTGATAAGTGTTCTAAATCTACTCATCCAATAGGTTTTTGACAAGTTTAAGCCTTGTATTTTACATTATCTTTTCATTTTATTTAAATCGTTAAATAATGAGGTCATTGCTCCATCATCATGATGTCATAAATAATTTAATATATTTAATGTCTAAAAATTATAAAAAAAATACTATGATGTAGGAAATATTTCTAGATTTCCAATGACTATTTATAGTCAAAAATATGACTTGTATGACCCCATGTAAAAATTGTTTTAGTAAAACATTTCATGTTTGTGTCATTTTTTACTTTAACATTAAGTAAAAGTTATTTATGTAATTTTCCAACTAAAGTGGCTCCATGGGGTCCCCAAGTTGACCCATGGATTGTCTCGGTCGGCCATGGAACATCCAATGAGTGTAGGACATGTTTCAAGATCATGGATAATAACAATCTCCCATGGTTAAATATATAATAATGTAATCAAAATCCCCAAAAATAACTCCAACTCAATGAAAAAACCCCCATTGTCCATATTCCATCCATCTGATGCACATGTGAATACATGGTCACTATGGTTATGATATCAATCACGGTCCAAGAAAGATGTCAAAACCATAAAGTTTATACATGTCCCAAGGGTCCCGTACAACAGGTGAGTATGAAATTATCAGGCCACCAGCAATGTGTGCCTATTTTATATCCATAACTATACAATGTTTTCTTATATAAGTAAGGAGAAATTACACTCATTCATAAAATACACAATCCTTTTTTACTCATGGTTAATATCCATGATAAAGAGCTTACCTACTTCAGATAATGCATGAAAAATGATATGATAAATCCATGGTAATTTACATTAGAATAAACTTGGTATCTCACACAAGTGCATGTTACATGGAACCTTCTTCTAATCAAAACCACATTCTTCCTCACACAGTGTACAACTGGTATCCCAATAGAACACCCAACAAGGATGAAAACATTCCCACATACTTTTTTTCAAAATTAACCCTCACATAAATAACCCCACATCTTGAGGCATGATGATACCCATCCTCTAATAAATAATAAAACATAGTTAGCTCAACAGCCTAACATCCCAAGGAATGAAGATATCCATCATATGATGAATAATAAAACACTATTGGATCAAAAAATTAATTATCAAGGCACAGTGATATCCTTTATCTAATAATATATTCCAATTAGTCTCAAATTTTAATGGTGACCTTATCCCATAATTTATGGTCACAAACACAATTAATCATCTCTTTCTATAAAGATCACCTCCTCCATAATGGTTGGTCAACACCATCCCCTAATCCACCATAACTACAGAGTCCTCCATCCTCAATAAGTGTTCAAAATCAACTCAATTGAGTTTTATCTCTGTACAAACGACTCCAATGGATATATCAAATAATAATGGTGAGTGGAAATCAAGAATAATTCTTAAGCCACACCAAATGAAAACGTCGTTTTCATATGAGAAAATAATCATGCATCTGCAGCATAAACACCACCATCCAGCTCAACCTGAGGACCGCATCATCTCAATTATGATGTCCAAAGACATCCCATAAATCACATTCCACATCCCCAACATGAAAAAACTTACTATCCTAGTCCCTAGGATCATTACCACCTTATAACTTGGAAAATTCCCATCATTTTCCTTCATAACTCATATAGTCTTATTACATTTAATTAATTTTAAAAAATTAAACAATTTTCATAAACATCCCAACCAACCAAAAAAATCATACCTGACATCACATAATTAATGAGGTGAGATAATTCAATCATCATCATATTGTAAATCAATTAATTGTATGACAAAAATTATTTTTCTACGAGTCTCACTAGGACAATCCACATTTTCCTATTTAATAACACACCCCTAAACACCCATATATTTATGGATAAAACTAGGAAACCACTACCTTATAGTATTAAATTCTAGATCATTTATTATTATCCCCTAATACAAGACTAAACTAGGGAAATCAATAATCTATATAAACTCCCTAAAAATAAGGAAGAAGAGCTCGTGTGAATTTAGAATTCTGTATGGAATGATAAATGAATAATGGATGAATGGGGATTGATAGTCTTAGAAATCTTTTTCAAATTAACCCAAAAAATGTACAAATTAAAGCTTATATGAAGAATATACAAATAAAACTATAAGAGGAATAAAATAGGAGAGCCCCCTACTACATGCACATGAATGATAAGACAAAGGAGGAGGAAAAAAAGTAATACATGGGAGGGTAAAAATAGAATTTAAATATTTTTAAATAGAATAATGGTTAGGTCTTATGGTTTGAATAACCATTCACTAACTATGTGATCTCACTCTCTAAAGGGGTTACCCATCCCATGGCTAGGAGCTAGGTTTACTAAACTGTGCAAATCCCATACAGATTCCCCTGTCCAACCCACTAAACCCCACATAGATAGGCACACAGTTTACCAAAAAATTCCCCATGAAAATCACCTCTATTAAAAGATGTAGAAAACGTTCATGGTTGTTCACCCCACTTGGAAGGTTTCAATAACTATAATCTATAACAAAAGTGGGTGTCATGGATTACCCTATATGGCTGCACAGTTTGATCAAACCATGGACCCCAACCTGAATGTTTTGAAACTGGGTTTTTAGGTCCCAATGCTCCTAAAACCCACAAATTAACTAATTATCCCTTAAACCAATTTAAAAACACAACATATTATTTTTAAAATTAATACAATTCAGTTTAAAATATTTTAATTTATGTTGTAAAGGACACCAAACTCAAAAAATCTTATTTACATGGGAATTTTGACCCACATAAAAACCTAGTAGGTTTTAGTCTCCACAACATAAAATATGTTATCCATGAGCTACGATGTTTCATGACGAGATGGTAGTAAAAAAAACCATATTATAACATCATCCTATTCCAACCATATTACTTAGTCATGTTTCCATTCTTCTCATGGTGCTCCCCACCAGAGGAATTACCTACTCGCTCACATTACGACCTAAAATTCAACATCATGATGGTTCAGTGTGACTATAATTATACAAAAAATTCCTCCCGTGATAGATCATTATTAAAAAAACCTCAGCACATCCTCAATTATTCCCATGTCACACCTAACACTCATTATATCCCATATCTAATAAAATACTCATTAGTAAATGTGTCATACATTAGACCCATCAATACTCACACCTCACCATGTCTAACAGTTATGTATCACAACTAATGATAAAAATTAATACTAAATCATATATATATATATATAATTAATTCCAATAAAATTAATGATTGCTGAAAAACTCATACAAAACATGTGTCACACCTGATGCACACATACTAACCCATATTTGGATAGTTTAATTACAACATTTTCACCTCATGTATCCTTTTGAATCATGTCTAAAATAAAATGAAAATTCATAACTAAGGTATACCTATAAATTTTTTCCGATATGCAACCTACTTTGACCTTCTCATCTCAAGAGCGTGTTCTTGACCCGAATCCAAACTACTTGAGGGATGACCTTCTTATGGAGCTACACCAGCTACTGGCCCCTGACCCCACTGCTAGTTATCTCTGTATCTCCAATACATGAAATGTAAATGGATAATAATCATATATACTAGCTCCAAATAATACTCTCGATCCTATATTATATCCCTATGTATGACATGGTCCTTAAATCCCAGCATACCATGAAGTATTCTTCTATAACCTCTCCAAGAACCCCATTTGGCCGCATGCCCGAAACTCCTTTGGAGGCTATTCACAGTGTGTCCAAACATCTCATGACTACTAAAAATGAGACAAAACTATCAAGAATTCACTCCAATATTATTTTACCGAATCATTGGAAAAGGTTTTATGTTGATAATCTTTACGACCCCACTTTTGGAATCCTAAAGCATCACTACCAGTCTCACTTGACGCTATCACCCAACATGAATAAGTCTGATCTATTAGATCCCCATCATATATCATTTCTTGATTTAATACCATTGAAAATGAATTTAATCTAAATATATTTCCATGCAAACCAAATGAATACCTCAATACATCCTAAAAACTCCTCATCTTGGTGGTGTCATATCCCACCATTGAATGAACAAATCGGGATAGGTCTATTAAATTCACCGCATAATCTATAATGAATGTATATTAATACTTTTTGTTCATGGGATCAAAATATATATCATCCATGAAAATATTCATGATGAAATGCCTGAAGAACCTAGAATCAAAATACTTCCATATCAATCCCTCATTCCAACCAACCTTTACCTATACATCAAACATATTCTTTTTTGTTTTTCTGAGAAAATAAGTAGCCAGTTTCACCCTCCAACTTCAGGGGTGTCTCAAGCTAGTCAAAAATAACTTTCACAGACATGATCTTGTTAACTTCTACCTATAGTCTACCCTCATCCTAAAACAGTTTTGGGTTATGATACAGGTACTCATAAGATAGATAAGCTATGGATGACTCAACTCATTGAGCCCCCATTCAATAATCGATTTTACTCTTACTCAAGTATCCCTAAGATTATATTGTATACATATACCAAAATCATTAATCTATTATGGGTATTCCCCCTTCCTTGGAATGTATTATTTTGGATCATGATCATCATGACCCTCAGTGGATACATACCAACCCTCAAGGACCTCATCCTAGAAACACTCTAGTAGCGACACATCTCTACCCTCTTGACACTCCATCAAGAGCTGTTTAGGTGAAATCACAATGAATACCAAATACCATGTTCAGTATATCAATATATATATATATATAAACAAATCATTGATAAGAAAATATTTAATAGCCAGTGCATCACACCACTGTTACACTCCCCTACTGAACCCATGTCACATGTCATCAGGCCTCATGTCCCATTACCTACCAATAACAATGTTAGACATCACATATCATCTTTCCTCATGGACCATTTCCACCACACAATATATTCAGGTATCAAATCACAGGCATATCGGATATCATAAATCTAGTGTGGTTGAGTATAATGAAACCAAAAATGATATACATAGATACACTATTTATGTTTTTTTGACACATTAAACAACTCAACTTCTTAAAATATTCATTCATTATAATATCTAATTCGGGCCTATATATAATATACTCATAGTGTCTCTTACTGATCTTCTTAGTAACCACATATGTGGTTTGATTTATTAGAATGAAACCAAAATGCTAAATAGAAAAACACCATTTATGTTTTTGATGAAGCATTAAACATCCCAACCAATCTACCAACTTTACAAGTTCCCAGTGGAAATAACATGCATGTACACAAATTATAAGTTCCTATGTTCCAACCATGATTCATAAATACACATCACTTGCTATACCAAGCCAAGGGTCAGAATATCATAATCTAATAACATTGAAACCATGTGTGCTACTCTATGTGGAAAACAACCAACTATAAAATAACACAAAAACATTAATTTTTAACCCCTAGAAACTTTTTCTATCCCCTGTTCATGGGCATGATGTCACCCAAACATGATAACTTTATGTAATTATGACTAGAACCTAGTCTCTGATCTACCATAACTGAAATATTAACACAAAAAAAGGGAAATAAATTCCCTTAATAACATTTTTAGTTCCCAAAACCTATGTCCACTTAATTACCATTCTCCGGGATAGTGGAAAACTAGGCCTTAATCATGCCTCCCCATGTGTCAAAGTGGGGGTTTGATTTGGGGATTTTGGAGATGTTATACCCTCTAGTGATGATAATATTAATGTTCATATAATAATGAAACACTTTGAAATTAGAAATTCCAAAATCAACAAAAGAAATTATAATGAATTATAGGAAATACAATCCCAAGTTATTATACCATTTTCTGATAAGAACACATGTCATAATAGTCATATAGAAATAAATAAGAAAGATCCCTTGTGGATGACCATATAATAATGTAATAAAAAAAATATTTAATCCTAATGCATAGAACCATAGTTTCCCATACACCATCAATCCCATTCCCCTATGCATCCTGAATCACAATCATCCATAGATTGATATTGGCCCATATTATGATCTCAAAACTATAAAGTCTACACGCATCCTAAGGGGATGTGTAGGGTGTTAGTATGAACTCAGTAGGCCACCAAAATTTTTTTTCTTTCTTAAATTTATAATTATATAGTGTATTCATATGTTAGTAAATGTAAATCTCAATCATTCATAAAAAATGTATCTCTCATTACTCGTGCTTAACATTCATGAAGAAGTGTTTACCAACATTTTCAAACATCAAAAAAATGGTATGATATATCCATGGTAAGTCTTACCCTAATATCATGGGTATCTCATCCACATGCATGTTACTCATCGCCTTATGCTAAGAAAAACCACATGATGCCTTGCATTGAGTAAAACTAGCATCCCATCAACATACCCAACAAGTATGTCAGAGGTCCTACAAATTTTTGTTCAAAATTCACCATCGAATCAATAACTGGAATTTAGAGGAATTAAAATATTCATCATCCAATGAATAATAAAACACTATAGTCTCAATATACCAACATCTCAAGAACAAAAATATCCCTCCTCCAAGAAATAATATAACACCTTCATCTTAATAGCTCGACATCCCAAGCCACAATTAAATTTATCCTCCAATAATCCTATCCCATCAACCACAAATATAAACATTGAGCCTAAATCCCAAACCTATGGTCTATGACACCATAAATAAAGTATTTATGTGATCAGAAAATTCTCTAAAATTGATGGTCAACACCATTCCCTGTGCCACTATAACAATGAAGGGTACCACTCAAAAGAGTGGTCAAAACCACCTCAATTGAGTCCTATCTATGTGCACACAACTCCAATGGAAACATCATCCAAAAATGGTGAGTAGTAATCCCCAACATTTCTTAACCCAAACCAAACTATAATTTAATTTCTACATGTGAACCTCTTTTCCCATCCACAGAATGGTCACCTCTATTCCCCTTAACCTGATGATCACATAACCTCAGTTCTGATGGTCAACATCATACCATAAATCATGGGAAATGAACTCTTTAATCTCGGATACAATGATAAAAATCACCTAAATACCAAATTCCATTCCCATATTGATCCCTCATAACTCATACAGTCATATAAAATTTATTTAATTTAAACAGTTTTGATATTTGGAATAACCTACCCAAATAACCACATGCCTCATACCCATCTTAACAAAATTAAAGAGGAAATAGAATTCCTATATATATAAATATCTAATAAAATTAATTTAAAAATTTTAATTCCATAATTAATTTATTATGTCCCTCACTCAGACAACCCAGATATGTGTATTTAATAATGGACCCCATAACACCCACATAATTAAAAAGAAATCTAAACACCAACTACCTTAGACTTATAGACACTCTATCACTGATTACCATACAATATTTTGATCGAAAATGATATAAATAATGATTTTATAAAAACACAATAAAAATATTAAAAATCACTCACATAGATTTAGCACTACATATGTAGAGATAAAAGAAGAAAGGATGAAATGGGATTGACAGTCCTACCACTACACTTCCAAAAAACCTGATAGAATATAAATCTGATCTTGGATGAAGTAAATACAATGAAACCTAGAGGGGGAATAAAATTGGAGAGCCCACTTGTGTGTACATTAAAAGGAGGATAAAGGAGGGATAAACAAAGAAATATATGTGAGGGGTAATAAAATATTTTCACACTTTTTAAAGAGGCGCATAGGTAGGTTGTTTAGTTTTGCTAACCATCCACTGACCATGTGAACTCACAATTCGATGTGGTCAACCCATATATGGATAGGCACATGGTTTTCCAAACCATGGACAAACCATGTGGGTTTCACTTTCCAAGGTACCCACTACACATGGATAGGGTCAAAATTTACAAAACTGGGAGCAGCTTGTCTGGATCACCTCATCTAAAAACTACAAACAATGTGCATGTTCATGAACCCCTACCCACATGGATTTATTAAAAATTTTCTACAACAAAAATGGGTTACCCCATTTCAACTGTACGACCAAACAGTTTCAGAAAACTATGTTCCTCAATCTATGATTTCAAAAACTACGTTTTTTGGGCCCCGACACACCCCGAAATCACCTATGTCCTATGGAAAACACAATGTATTAACTTCATCTAAAAAATTCATTATATCATTAAAACTATAGTAATTAGGTTCAAAATATTTGATTTTACTTTGGTCCAACCACCAAACTCAAAAATTCATGTTTTCCCTTGAATTTCGACCCGTTCAAAACCCAGAATGTTACAGACTGTTTTCCAACTCTTACTAATATTATTTACATTGTTAATACCATATTACCTTATATTCTTTATTTTTTAAATATATCATAATAGAAGTAATCTTGGATATATCCTGAATAAAATGGTGATAATATACCACTAGCCGTAAGAAATTCCTTACCTTAAAAGTGGTTGATGGAACATTCCTAGAAATCCCTAATTGTACCTTTTTAGAGTCCAATGAGATCCCTGATTCAAAAATAACATGCCCATGTAACATTATTTCTATGATCCAAAAGGAACTCCTTGTCACTTTGGCATAAAATTGATGTACTCAAAATGACTCCATGATTATGCAAATATGTCAATCATGATATTTTGATGACCTAGGGTAGGCAAGGATATTATCCACAATGACATAAAAATGATTCTAAGAATGAATAAAATATTTTTTGTCAATTCCATGAATATGAACAGATCATTATTTAGAAAAATTGGAATTTCAAAATATAAAAAATTTCCATATGAATTATAAAAATATATCATTAGAACGTCTTATGATCTTACTTGAAGTATAAGCTCACTTGAATGTAGTTATAATTTGAAAAAAATACTTTTGTCCTTTATCAAATAAAATATATTTTAATTTATAGCATTGGATAATGATTATTTTTCACTTCCAAATTCTTCTAAATATTTCCTACATACAGATTTAGACTCCCATTTAATTTCATTTCAATTGGAACTAGAGAAAAACTTGGAGAAGTGATTAGTGTAATAAACCCTTTCATCTAGAGTTCACACAATTGAATATTAAGTTACGTAAAATCAATTAGTTCCATCTAATAAAGATGGATTGAAATAATTTCATTTCTAAATGAAAGATAAATTGGATAATCCACTTCTTAATTAAAAAAATTCCAATGAAATTTTTAGGTAACATGTCAGGATAAATATCGAAAATAGGATGTAAAGCCTATAATTATTTATCATAAAATACAATTAGGAAAATTCTAACCAAATAAGTGGTGATTTATCCATCATACCCTTGATGATGACCTACTCGATATTCCGGAATATCCAATTCTCAATGACGTGTACATTGAAAACTAAAAGTTGATGAGAAAGATATATTCTTATTTTAATGGTGCATACAAACAAAAAACCGGGTTACCCAGTCTATTTCCAAATTAAAATTGATGTATTTAATATTAAGGGACAACAAATACAATAAAAAATCCAAGGATGAATGTTCTCAGGTACCAGATAAATACATTATTATTGGATCTATTATCATTCCTTGAGGTGTATCAATAATTGTAAAATTAGGGGGTACCTACACATTAAAATAAAGAAGAGATAACTTTTTTTTAGATAACTAAAATAGAACACTATATATGAAAATAAATAAAAAACTAAAGTAAAAGATACTAGAATAATACCTCTAACAATAAAAGGCCCTTCTTAGTATTGATTAATGATTTCTCTATGAAACACAACCTTTCTAAATACTCATACAAACCCAGTGGTGGAAAACCCACACAATCGATTGAACAATGTCCAAGTGTACCAGATTTCAACACAAACCACGGAGAACAAATATCCTAGATGGGTTTTGGCTACCTCTACTTGAATAATTAGGTGAATGTTCTTGAGATACACGGTTCATTTGAGGTAATAGCATGAAACTATTTGATGTGCTCAATTGGTATAATCTTGGAAGATCAACATATTAGAAATAGGAGTAGAATAACATATACTTGAAGGAATTATTTAATATGAAATGCATTGAGTGTCCATATTGAAGTCACCAAATAAAATATCTTCCTAAGCTATGTGATAGAAGAACTCCAAAACCAAGACCACCTAAATAAGATACACCTATAATAATCTCTTACTGCCATCACTTCCAGACACATGATGAGATATCATTAGTGGTCTAATCTAGAAATGAGTTAACCTCCCCTAATACTTCTTTAAATCGTATATTAGTAGGGAATGATTTATTCACTACCGTAGAAAAGTAGTTCTAATTTAAGATCATTACCCAAGCCTATAATCTCTCCATGAGACCCATTCCAAACCACATCACCTGTTATTAATCATATACAGTCACATATGGATATAATGTAAGTAGGTCTACAAATTTAGTAGTTTATTATTTAACAGAAAAGAATCTTTGTGCAAGGTCCACAAACACTTAATTCTTCACCGGATGTATATTTTTTGGGTATAAATTCATAAAGAATAACAGTTAAATGTTAAATTATTTAAGATAATGAAATTGATTATATTTAATTAGGGCATTCCACCACCAAATAGGTTTTCCTTTCAGTATGATGGTAACTAAAATGAACTAGAGGTTTGCTAAGTCCTCTATGATCTTAAAAATACAATGGAGATGATAAAACCACACCTCATCCACTGGTAAATATACATCATCTCAAATATTATAGGATGATTGAATTATAAAAACCTCATAATATAATAGTTCATGTGATCCAGATGAGGATCTCCCTAAATAACAGCTTGATGTTTCTATGAATGTCATTCTATGACTTAATGAGCAACTTTAGGTTGATCTAGAAAAGTATTTTAATCTTCCCCTTACTAGATAGATGGATTTGGTTTTCCAGACTACAGTATATACAATATAGTAGAGAATAATATCAAAAATTCCAAACAAAGGATAGATAAGTCAATGCTTATAAATGAATAATAAATTTCAGGTCTAACTACATTCCTCTCTCCAAAAATATTTTTTAATATTTTTTAAAATCATAATTTATCAAAATTTTAAAATATTCTATATAACATAATAAAGAATAAATAACCAATAAGTCCTATAAACCAAGATAAAAACATTTTACATTCTACATAATATCTATTTAAATTAGTTTAAATAAATTAATTAAAGATAAATATATATATTTTAAATATAATAATAAATGACTTTTCTCAATCAATGGGATAATTTTTGGGTTTAGGTTAACCAAATAAAAACAACAAATATATAGTAAAACACTATTTATTTATTGATGTTGTATTAGTTAATATGAATCATCCATTAGTTTTGATAAAAAAATAATAAATTATAGACATTAAATAATATTTTATGGCATTATACCCTAATTCTACATACCTACAAACTCCTAGAATGATGCATGAGATTCAAGAACCAATAACTTAATGAAAGAAGAAATAAAAATAGATCCCACAATACCCATGTTAACTTAATATTCCACTGTAATTATATTGTATATAGATATTTAGGGCTTACTTCCTCAGTATAGATAACCCTATATTCAAAACAATATGTATTTTTATACCAAAGATCCCTTAAAAATACCTGATAATATTTTATAATGAATGGGTCTAAAATATCTAAAAAATTAAAAAATCAAATAGTCAAAACACTTTAAGGGAACCTCCCAATCACCATAAGATAGTATGAAAATCTAGGGTTTCTTATATGGTTGTGGGAGATAGTTTTAATGATTTATATTTAGAATAGGTAATATAAAATTCATACAAATTTTTTATCATGATCAATGTGACCATTGAACTTTAGAACTAAAATATATATTACCCTCGAATGGGAAATATTTTATTTGTTATTTGGACAATAGAATAAAAAAACTATATGTATGTAAAGCCCCAGAAATTTCAAGGTAATTTTTTTCTTAATTTCTTTGGAATTTTGCGAGTCTGTGGATTCTGACGACACCTGATTCCAAGGCCCGGTGTGCCCAGAATCCTTTTCCGAAGTTTAGCTTGGTTACGTTCAGGGAACAAACGAGTAGGTTTTTCTAACTTTTGAACCGGTGCTCGGAATCGAAATCCAAGGGCACTGATGAAACCACAACGCCGTTTTTTTCTTAAGGATACTTCCACTGGAGTTGTGTTTACTCGGGAGGTGATGTTAAAAAAATGTAGTGGTTTAATTAAAGAGTGAAATAAAACATGTGCTGAAATTTTATTTCTACTCTGTGTAATTAAAACCTATTAGTGGAAGTTGAGGTGGGACCCACTATATACTAACTCCTTGTCATAGGAAATTAGTGAGGTGGGGCCGACACGATCCCCACCGCTTCAAATCCCTTAAACCTCCCTCATGCATTTATTGTGCAGCACACCCGCACCCCCTTTTAATGACATTTCAACTCATGCAATTAATTAGACTGTTAAAGGCTCTTCAATTAATTTAATTATTTGAATGGGAACTTTTGATTTTCAAATTAATATTTTCCTGTGCGTGTGTGAATAAAATAAGACAATGCCTTATTTTATTGTGGGTTGATTCGTTGTGTGGAATAGAGGAGAGAACTCTCATGGTCTTGAAGAACTTCATCTCCTTCGCGAAGAACGCCGAGTCTACGATGAAGATTTCCATCATAGCAAGGGGAGATCGCCGTGTCGTCTCCTCTCCTCTCCACAGTCAGTGAGTGACACATTTTCCGGAGAATTATGGCGCGCCCACCTTTGATCCTCTTCCTGCGTCAAAGAAAGGGGGACGCCGCATCCTTAATCGGGTGAACACCGACGAGGCTTATGGAGCCTCGTTCCGCGATGCCATCTCACGCGACGTCTTTTACCCACGACGATCCTCGTTCGACGACTTCTTTGTGGTAGGGGTGTGTTTTTAAGAAGTGATTATTCTTTTCATTCTCCGTTAAATATTTGGGCCGCCTATTATCAATTTAATGGAAGGAGTTCAGACTACCCGAACACGGACGATCCTCCTACCCCTTGTAGTTGTGTTCATTACGGCTCGAACGAAGGCAGGACGGTGCAAAAACTCCGCGTGAAAACAAGGAGGAACATGGCGAAGAAGCGCGGTGCCATCACGCCGTGCCATTGAGGCCGAAAGAGGCCGCAGCGGATCAGGGAGCGGCGGCTGGAACCGCCGGCCGCCGGCGCGTGGAGGGAGGGACCAGCCGGTCCCACGTGGTACACTGGCCGGCCGTTACGGCCGGCCATATCCTGAAAACTGGGGGTTTTAACACCCGGTCAATGCAGCAAGGTGGACACCCCGTCGGGTCCGACGTCCAGTTCGAAGGGGGTGGCGGTTCCCCCCCTTCCGTGCTCACACGGCGCGCGGTGCCCGCGTCGAGCCGGGCCGCCCACGCCGGATCGGGCCGCGCCGACTAGGCCGGGCCACGCCATCCCGGTCAAGCTGCACCTGGATGGGATGGACTCGGACCCAGGTCCGGTCGACCAGGTTCGGGCCGACGCAGGGGGTCTCGGGCCGGGCGGTCCGGGCCCAAAACCCCCAAAAAACGGGCAGGTTCGTTAAAATTCCAATAACATGGGATACATACCTCCGATCGATGCACCGTCAGTTGCGATGCGATCCTCGGATCAAGACAGTCGGCTTGGTATATTACACTCAAGGTTTCGAAGAACATTGGGTATAGCCAGGTTGGTTCGAACACGAAACCAGCCGGGCCCTCAGAGCGGAAACACCAATAACTTGAGATCCGAACATCCGATTGACGTGCCGTTGACTTTTTTGGTTTCCCCTTAGTGAGAAGGACATTTTGGATTACTATACATGAAGTTTGGACGAAGTTGGAGTATTGTTGGGTTGGTTTTGACTCAAAAACCAACCAAGCCCCTGGGACGGAAAAGCCAATAACTCTCAGACAGGGCGTCCGATTAACGCACCATCTGTCACATTGTGTTCCTCTTGACATGAACGAACTTTGGGATACATCAACTCCGGACTACGTGTTATTTGATGTATCGACCTATTGGATCGTGGAGTGGACCCTCCCAGAATGAGCGTGCTGTGTGCAGGAACCCTAGAGCTGGCTGAGACTTGGCGACTACCGCTCGATCGACTCAGAGTGTTTTGGATAGCCCAGTGGGAAGCTCTTGGTTGTAGCGGAATACCCACGGAGGAGGAGCGCTTGGCTGTAGTGGAAGACCCACAGTACTCAATAGAAGGAGTACCTCTCTAGGCTATGAAGGGGAGTGCTTGGTTATAGCAGCAGACCCATGGTGGGGAGAACGTGGTTGTAGCAGCAGGCCCACAGTACTCGATTGGTAGAGTACTATAGCAGTCCAAGGTTAGTGGGAAGCGCTTGGTTGCAGCGGCAGGCCCACTGTACTCGATAGAGGAGGAGTTCCCCAACAGCTATGGTTTCGACATCATGATTAAAATCCTGGTTTGAGATGAGTCTTGACTGTCAATCATTATCTTCGATGTGATTGACTTGATATCCTGTGTGGATTGGATCTTGTTTTCCTGGGTGGATTAAGTTATGATTTTCTGTGTGGATTGGATCTTACTTTCCTATGTGGATTAAGTTATACATCCCAGAGTGAACTAGGTTGTACATGAGCTTGTGAGATGGATCTGTATTGGTTTTGATGACTTAGGTATATGTATGGGCATATACCTAAGTAGTGTTAGAGGATACTTCGTGATTGTATCTTTTCTTTGTGGTTTATCCTTTGTGGATTCAGGGAGACCTTTGGGGGTCTCAGGGTCCCTACTGAGTATCGTATACTCACCCATGCACGGGCTATGCCCACACTTCATTTTGTTGGATGTAGACGACAGACAACGCTGATCAAAGTTGAGGATTGTAGAGCTAGATGGTACCCGGAGGTGGACGGGACGATGAGACGGTACCCGGAGGTGGACTTCACGACGAGACGACACCCGGAGGTGATAGATGGATGTGGAGAGTTGAGGTGCCCATCTGTACTTACCATTTAGGTAGGGACTCTGGAGGATGATCCAGGAGAAGATTGATACCTTCCTGTTGTTTTTTTTTCTTGTACTTTACTGTTGGGCTTGTATTTCCGTCCCCCTTTGTACTTTCAGCACCCTTGTTATATTATTTTACATAGTGTTTGCTTCTGATCGTACTCTGTCTGTGTGTGTGTTTACGTTTCATAAAGGCAATGCCTTCCTAGTTATAGGGATTTACACATTTGGTGCAAGTCAACAACCCCTGGACTATGGAAGGAGGGCTTGGGGTAGTTACGACATGGGCCCCGGGGGACGGGTCGTGAAAAATTGGTATCAGAGGTGTTCGGTTCTACCGCAGAACTCAGGAATCTGATATTTATTCTATGTGAATAAATAGTGTTAAAGGTATTGAGTGTGGTTATCAGTCCAGGGAGTCCAGTGTTGGTGCGGCGGCCGACGTATCCATACACCAGGACCCTTACTTTTGATTTATGACTCAATGCACAAAAACATTGATTGCATTTGTGTATCAAATGTTTTCTTTGTGTTTACTTTGTGTCAGCTCACCAGGTATACTGTTTTGATCGTTGTGCACCTGTCCCTTTTCAGGATGGCCCCACGACAAAAACGAGCTAGGGTTCCGATCTTTGTGAGAGACGACATCCCACTGAGCGACGAGGCCTCGGTGTGGGGCCCTTTTACTGTAGAGGCACTGGCGGTACCTCTACCTGTCGAGCCACCGATGCCACCAGCCCCAGCCCCTGAGAGTGCACGTCGCCTTAATGCACTTCATGAGTTTCAGCATCAGAGACCGCCTAGGTTCCACAAGGAAACGGACCATCAGGCAGCTGGGGATTTGCTGGAGGCTTTTGTTCGAGTTTTTAGATTGGTAGGGACGCCAACAGACTTCATGGTGATTCTTGCAGCGAGTCTCCCGCACGTGGCAGCAGGAAGATGGTAGAGCTTGATGCTCCAGGTGCACGATGAGGCATCACTTTCGTGGGAAGACATCGAGAGAATGTTCCGGGCAGAGTTTGTACCAGCCACCCTTCGAGCAGTGCACATACATGAGATACTTCATCTTCATCAGGGTAGCATGATGGTGGCGCAGTATTCAACGAGGTTCACCGATCTCTCGCGCTACTCCACAGATATGGTACGAGACCCGTTCTTTAGGTCCCGGACCTTCGAGAACGAGCTCAGGAGAGATATTAGAGCTTTAGTTTTTTCTCACAGCATCCCGACACAGACAGGGGTGTTGGAGCGAGCCCTCTTAGTCGAGAGTTTCCTTGCTGAGCAGTCTCGAGCAGTAGGACCTACCACTAGCCGATATGCGGCAGAGTCTTCTGCAGCAGGCTGTAGACAGATGACGTAGAGGTCCAAGAGGACCAGACCTCCAGGTGGTCGACCGCATGAAACAATATCGCGTGTGCGAGGCACCCAGGGCGGAGAACGACTTACCAGGAGCGGACAGTGTTACTCCTGCGGTGGGGTTGGAAACATGGCATGTGACTGTCCGACCCGCCATACAGATGACCAGCATATAAACGAAGGACCTCCCAGGTAGAGGCAGAGGTTCGATCAGGGAAGATCGCAAGGAGCAGGAGACCGAGGAAGGGGAGCTGGCCGTGCAGTTGGAGGTGGACGACGCTTCGAGGTGTTTCCACCACCACCACAAGGAGGTCCACCCCGACAGCAGGGAACATGTGGACAAGGGAGAGCTCATCTTCAGTCAGATGAGGCTTATGACCATGGAGCTCCGAGAGAAGATGGACAGGAGCAGGACTAGTTCTAGGCATGTGACCTTGATCTTGGTGCTTCTGGTTTCGTTCTTATCATTGTTGTGTGTCTTTGTACTTGAGCTGCAATAATGAAAGACACTTTTCCTTTTGACGTTTACTTCCTCTCTTTTTTTTGTACAAAGAGGTTTTGGTTTAAACTATTGACTTGACCCTCACTTTTGAGATATCTACTGGAGGAGACCCAGTGACCACACACTAATGCCGACTGTGTGACTCAACCCTAGGAGGCGAGAGTAACGATTGGATCTCTTGGTAGTAGCGTCAAGGAATTATGACATCATCCATGGTATGGATTAATATCAACCATGTCGGGATTGACTGTATTAGGCAACAAAACGTGGTTCATCCTAGGGATGAGACTGAATTTCTCTTATCGGCAAAGAAGAAATATTAGAATCTCTTGTAGGACCAAAGAAAGTCCAGGTCATCCCGGAGCGGATGATGACAGCTCAGAGCCAACAAAAGACTTTTGCTGACAGGAGGCGGAGACCACCAGAGTTCAAGGATGGTGACCAAGTTTTCCAACGGGTCTCATCTCGACGTGAATTATGGAGATTTGGCCAGGGCGGCAAGTTATCTCCACGCTTCATCGGACCCTACTAGGCCCTCAACATGGTAGGCTAGGTGGTTTACAATTTGACCCATTCACCTCAGTTGCACTAGGTGCATGACGTTTTCCATGTGTCTCAGGTTAGGAGATACGTGCACGACCCGACACATATCATCGACCATGGGGAGCTAAACATCGATGAAGGGGTGACGTTTTCGGATTTCCTAGTGGAGATCATGGATCGACCGGAGTGGGTCCTACATGGGTGGGTGATTCCTCTTGTATGCATCAGGTGGCAGCACGGGAACCTCCAGGAGAGCACTTGGGAGCGGGAGGCTCAGATGCGTGCTCAGTACCCTCTTTTGTTTCCGTAGTTTGTGTTATAGCTTTACGGGGACATGAATCCCTCAGGTGGGAGTAATGTAAAGACCCCGAAATTTCAATGGAATTTTTTTTCTTAATTTATTTGGAATTTTTCGAATCTTTGTATTATGACGGAACCAGATTCTGAGGCCCGGTGTGCCCGAAATCATTTTCCAAAGATTAGTTCGGGTACATTCAGTGAACGAACGAGTGGGTTTTTCTAACTTTTGAACTGCTGCTCGGAATCGAAATACTAGGGCATCGATAAAACCACAGTGCCGGTTTTTTCTTAAGGATACTTCCACTAGAGTTTCATTTTTCAGGAGGTGATGTTAAATAAATTGATTGGTTTAATTAAAGAGGGAAATAAAATATGTGCTGAAATTTAATTTCTACTCTGTGTAATTATAAACCTACGTGTGGAAGTAGAGGTGGGACCCAATAAATCCTAACTCCTCCTGGTAGGATATTAGTAAGGTGGGGCCCACAAGAGCCCCACCCCTTCAAATCCCATAAACCTCCCTCATGAATTTGTTGTGTAACACCCCCTCACCCCCTTTTAATGACATGTCAACTCACACAATTAATTGAATGTTAAAGGATCTTCAATTAATTTAATTAATTCAATGAGATCTTTTGATTTTCAAATTAATGTTGGAATGTGTGTGTGTGAATAAAATAAGACAATGTCTTATTTTATTGTGGGCTATTAGTTGTGTGGAATAGAGGAGAGAACTCTCGCGGTATTGAATAACTTCATCTCCTTCATGAAGAACGCCGATTCTATGATGAAGATTTCCGCCACTGCAAGGGGAGATCGCTGTGTCGTCTCCTCTCCTCTCCAAATCCGGTGAGTGACGCCTTTTCCATAGAACGAATATGCGCCCAACTTCGATCCTATTCCTGCGTCAAAGAAAGGGGACGCCACATCCTTCATCGGGTGAACACCGACGACGCTTACGGAACCTCGTTTCACGACACCGGCTTCCACGATGTCTTTTTCCCGTGACGATCCTCGTTTGATGACTTCTTCGAGGTAGGGGTGTGTTTTTACAAAGTGATTATTCTTTGCATTCTCCGTTAAATATTTGGGATGCCTATTATCAATTTAACGGAAGGAGGTATGACCTCCTGAACACAGCCGATCCTCCTCCCCCTTGTGGTTGTGTTCGTTGCGCCTCGAACGATGGCGACGCGGTGCAACGACACCAAACGGAAACAAGGAGGAACTCGGCGAAGAAGCGTGGCGCCGTCGCGCCGTGCCATTGATGCCGAAAGAGGTCGCGACTAGAGCGGGGATGCGACGGAGGGGCGGGGCGCCGTTACGTCGTGCCAGTCGGACCAAGGCCGCGACGGATCAGGAAGCGGCGTCCAGAACCGCCGGTCGCCGGCGCATGGAGGGCGGGACCAACCAGTCCCACGTGGTACACTGTCAGACCATTACGGTCGGCCAGATCTAATAACCGGGAGTTTGAACCCCCAGTCAACGTAGCAGGGCAGACCCCCCTGGGGCTCCGCCATCCAGTTCGAAGGGGGTGGCGGTTCCCCCCCTTCCGCACTCATGCGGCCCGCGACGCCCGTGCCGGGCTGGGCCACCAGCGCCGGGCCGGGCCGCCCACGCCGGGCCGAGCCGCGCTGGTGGGGCCGGGCTGCGCCAGCCGGGCCAGGCCACTCCCTGATGGACCGGAACTAGACACTGGTCGGGTCGCCCCAGTTCGGGTCGACCCATGGGATCTCAGGTCGGGTCGGTCTGGTCCCAAAACCCCCTAAAAACGGACAGGTTCGTTAAAACGCATGTAACTTGGGCTACAGACCTTTGAATGATGCATCGTCAGTTGCGATGCGATCCTTGGATCGAGACGATCGTTTTTTTATATTACACTCAAAGTTTCAGAGAACATTGGGTATCTCCGTGTTGGTTCGAACACAAAACCAACCGGGCCCTCGGAGCGGAAACACCTATAACTTGAGTTCCGGACGTCCGATTGACGTGACATCAACTTTTTTGGTTTTCTCTTAGTGAGACGGACCTTTTGGCTTACTCCACCCGAAGTTTGGACGCAGTTGGAGTACGTTCAGGTTGGTTTTGACTTAAAAACCAACTGGGCCCCTAGGACGGAAAAACCAATAACTCTCAGACATGGCATCCGATTGACGCACCATCTGTCACGTTGTGTTCCTATTGATGTGACGGAACATTGGGATAAATCTAATCCAGACTAAATTTTAGTTGATGTATTGACCTGTTGGCTCATTGAGCGGACCCTCCCAGAACAATCGTGCTGTGTGCGGGAACCCTGGAGTTGGATGAGACATGACAACTGCTGATCGATCAACTCAGAGTGTTTTGGATAGCCCAGTGGGGAGCGCTTGGTTGTAGCGGCAGACCCACAGTAGAGGAGTGCTTGGTTGTAGCGGCAGACCCGCGGTACTCAACAGAAGGAGTACCTCTGTAGGCTATGTGGGGGAGCACTAGGTTGTAGCAGCAGAACCATGGTGGGAAGCACTTGGTTGTAGTAGCAGGCCCACAGTACTCGACAGGTGGAGTACTCTAGCAGTCCAAGGTTAGTGGGAAGCACTTGGTTGTAGCGGTAGGCCCACTGTAATTGATAGATGAGGAGTCCCCCAGCAGCTATGGTTTCGACATCATGATTAAAATCCTAGTTTGAGCAGAGTATTGACGGTCAATCATTATCTTCGATGTGATTAACTTGATATCCTATGTGGATTGGATCTTGTTTTCCTGGGTGGATTAAGTTATGCTTTCCTGTGATGATTGGATCGTACATTCCTATGTGGATTAAGTTATACATCCCTGAGTGAACTAGGTTGTACACGAGCTCGTGAGATGGAGTTTTACTAGTTTTGATGACTTAGGTATATGTATGGGCATATACAAAAGTAGTGTTGGATGATACATCATGATTGTATCTTTTCATTGTGGTTTATCCTTTGTGGATTTAGGGAGACATTCAGGGGTCTCGGGGTCCCTACTGAGTATCGTATACTCACCCCTGAACAGGCTATGCCCACACTTCATTATGTTTGATGCAGACGACAGACAACGCTGATCAAAGTTGAGGCTTGTAGAGATAGACGGTACCCGAAGGTGGACTTGATGACGAGACAGTACCCAGAGGTGGACTTCACGACGACACGGTACCCTGAGGTGACAGACGGACGTGGAGAGGTGAGGTGACCATATGTACCTACCCTTCAGTTAGGGACTCCAGAGGATGATCCAGGAGTAGCTTGACACCTTCCTGCAGTTGTTTCTATTTCATGTACTTTACTATTGGGATTGTATTTCTGGACCCCTTTGTACTTTCACCACCCTTGTTATATTTCTTTACATAGTGTTTGCTTCCACTTGTACACTGGTTGATTTGTGTTTATGTTTCACAAAGGCAATTCCTTTCCAGTTATTTGGATTTACGCCTTTGGTTCTAGTCACCAGCCCCTGGCCTATGGATGGCGGGCTCGGGGTAGTTACGACACGGGCCCCAGGGGATGGGTCGTGACAATGTATATATATACCAAATGAATAAGGAAAAATATATCCTTAAATTAAATAAATAGGGATAAAAAAGGATATTTTTTACACAAAACAGTGAGGAAAAAAATTCATAAGCAGAAAAATTATAGATTTTTCATGTGATAACTCCCATAGATCCACTCCACCCATAAAATATAAAAAAATACATTCTATACTCTACACTCCATGTGTGTATAACTCCAATGATCAATGGAATTTCTATTACTTAGATCTCTTTCAAAAGTGTCTACACATGTATCATAAAGACATGTAAAAGGAATAAGCATAAAAATACCTAGTAAGAAGTTTCCACCACACACCCTAACCAATTTTAAAAAACAAGAATATGTGTGTAAAAAAAGTCAAGTCTATAGGAATTAGAAAAACAATAGTCATCATGGTATATTGGATATGTTTGATGAATCATAAGTGATTATAAGCAACTCCTTATGTGGGGAGGGTCCTTAACAATACAATATTAATTAACACAATGGCCAAAATATAAGATGAATGTATATAATAGTGTCAGGGGGATATACCCATCCCATATAGTGAAAGAGAATCATGTATACCAGGTTAGGGAAATCTTATATCCCATCCCTTCATGAATAGTCAAAAGGGGTATACTAAGTTAAGGAACATTTATCCCATCCCATAATGCACACATGTTCATCAATATATGGGAATAATCAATCTTAGATACCAACACACGCACAACACACACATAATCCAATCTAGCCAATATAATTAAAATATGATGTAATAGGCCATATGTCATGCTTAACAAACAATGAATGTAGTTTAAACAAGAAAACAACTCCCAATAGTACCATATAATGGGATAAAATATTAATATACGTATTTCAAAGATCATTTAACATTAATAAATCAATAATAAATTCAAGTAAATTCAATGAAAAAATAAAAGGTATATGATTAATAATCATGAAACCCTAGCATTGAAAATATACATCAAATTAGAAAAAAAATATTTTATTTCACAAAAACATTTTTGAAATAAATCATTATTTGATTACTTTTAATTCAAATTAGATTCACTACATGAAATTATTTCAAGGATAAAGATATAAATATTAGTAGAGGAGTGGATTTATCTACAAAAATAAATGTTGAAGGTTCTTTGGAGGTCAGGAGGAAGAAGGTATTATACCATTAAATGATACACAACAACCAATGTTAAGATATATTTAGGGATTGATATTATTTACATTAATTATATGGGTGAATCTAAAATTCAAAAAGACGATCTTTTCATAGATTTAGAAAGCCTTATCCCCTCCAACATATTTACAGTAGAAAAAATAATATAATCAAAGAGATTAATAGGGAGTAGATTAGGGATTGCGGTGATAGATATTGATACCATGAATAAACAATGTAACAAGGGATATTATAGGGATTCTATGGCCTTAACATGGTGAAGTAAATTTCTCATGAAAAATTATATGTGATTGAGAATAAGGTTGTTGAAGGATCCACTAACGGTGAGATATAGAGAAGTAATCACTCTTAGGAGAACAAAAATAACTAAAATGAGGGATAATACCATGATACATTAGATTTACGGGTAATATTTCAGATATACATGGATGGTTTTTCCCAAAGAATAAAACCTACGGTGCCATAGGGTTCCATCCCAATGGGATCTTAATGTTGTCAAAACAGTTAGGTAATACCTATTTATCATTAATCCTCCCTTAAAACCACTCTAAATCATCCAATAATTTAAAAAATAAATCATAATACAATTTAATTTCTTTAATTAAGAACGATAAATATCATATAATGGTTAAGGTATTTTCAAGGGTAGATATGATGTTAGGGGAGGATGATAGGTGATAGTTTGGGGGTGACATAGGATGAAAAAGTGACAGTCGATGACAATAGTCAGTAGTGTGGTGGTGACTAGTGTGGTGTGAAACAATGATGGGGGGGATTTATTAATTGAAAGAGTTTAGTGTTATATGGAATCATTGGTTTTGGTAAGACAAAAGGGAGTAAAAGGGTAAGGTGTTTAACTTTTTAAAAACCCTTAGTGGGAATTTTTTAAATACTAACACTAATTAAATTATTTGGAGTAAATTTTTAATATCACATTTAAAAAATATTGAAACATAACAAATTATAAATTTCATGTGAATTTCAGAAAACTATGTTATTTATATATATTATCATATTGTTTTATGACCCCTAAAAATGTTGTATTTGAGAAATATAACATCAATCATTTAGAACAAACATAAATTAAAAAAACGATGAATATAAAGTGAAAAAAAGAATAAAAAACACATCAAAAAATATTGATATGTCAGGAATATAATATAGTTTGGATACATTCATATGTTTGAGAAGAAATAATGAAATACACTAGAATAATGAAATGGGAGAAACTATCATGTTATAAGTGATCTCACCAATCACTACTAAAAAAAGCTAATTAAAATTTAATAAATTACACTTGGGGAAAACTTATTTATTGTAAAATCATATGAGATATAACCAATATCCATTCATCAAGTGGATAAAATTTTCACTGAATATTAATCCATCTCCTATTAATATTTAACTTAATTTTTATGACATACTTTTAAAAACAATGGATATTGGGAATCCACTACGCAAATACATCCAATCATTGATTGGTTCTTTATCCCCTACCCAACATTGTTCAACAATTGATTTATTATTTCTATAGATCATCATCAATATTAATCCAAATTTTCTTTGGATAACCATATTAATGCTCCTCCAAAAAATGGTTAGATTGAGGAATATGATTCACACCTCAATAATAACCCACTTTAGAATTGTTTTTATATCTTTCCATTAAACTATATTTCAAACTTATCACTTCTTTTTATTTTCTTATTATATGGACATTCCAATTTCCTTTCCTCTTCTAAGACCCATTTAGAAACTTCATCATCCCAAGCATTATTATACTATGTAATTTTTTTACACGTATACCATATTTTAACTAAAACTCACCTTCTATAGTTTAAAACATTACCTTTTTAGGATCCCCACATTTTTTTATAGATGTGTCATGATTTTTTTCAGGTAATAATTTTATTTGTTTTGTTATAGCTTTTGTGGGTTTTCTTTTAGGGTGGTTTTCTGTGAAAATTTGAGAATTTTAAAGAAAAAAATGGTTGTTCACGGTTGTTACATGGTTAGGGAAAATGATGTATTTTGGCCCAGGAAACAATGCACCCTATTTGTAGAGATTGGAGGTGGTGCATGGTTTGAACAAAATCGTGCAACATACCTCCTTAAACTATGTAATCTCTAACAGAAAGGAATTTCACTGTAGGGGAATAGTTTTTCAAAGTATGTGCCACATAGGAGTAACTATGTGAACCCTAAGGATATGCACACTCTTTTTCTAAATGTGAACCATTTACCAATAAACTATGTGAGAAGGTTTTAAAATAATGTAAATTTTATTTTAAATTCTCAAATCCCCAGATTTTAACACCTATTCGACCCCATATGACACTTTTATATTTCTTGTAATATTATAGGATTACATGAAGATTACAAGGTTCTTTTAACACCTTTATTGATGATTCAATGATCTAATTGAATGATTAACACAATGTTGGTATTTGTTTTAATCCATGACTAGTTTTTCACTCTCTTTATAATCCATATTCTTGGATGAAGATGTGGGATTTTTACTCCATTAGCATTGGTTTAGATAAAGTTTTTGATATATATTAATACTTTTGATATCAATATTAGTTATTGCTCCTAGATCTTACGTTCTGTTGTGATCCTGATCGTTCTACATCAATTTGGGGATTTTGGATTAGCGAATGTTTTTTAATTTCCTTCAGGTAGGTGGTCAAAATGTCAATTCCCATAATCCTAACTTTAATTTCATGTACGTATTTTTGAAATAGAAATTTCCATGTAGAGATATACCATCAAAAATAGAATTCACCAGTTGATTTAACTCATGATTATTAAATTGGTAAATGTTGTGATTATGAAATTGTTAAATGTTAGGAATATTAAATTGTTTGTAATTGTGATAATACCATTGATTAATAATAGTGTAATAAAATTTAGATGGTCAACGTAGTTGTGAAAAATGAAACCACCCTTGGGGTGTTCTAATAAGAGGAATATGATGATTTTTAATTTTTGATTTCTTAATATATAAAATTTGGAAATGAGTGAATAATTAATTATAATATTTTATGATAAATGGTTATAAATATAGAACCATGTGATATAATATATGTGGATAAGTTGTGGGATCTAGAATGATTCTCTATATACCCATGGTTTGATAGTATTCTACTCTTGTCACCTAGTATATTTATGTATATATGTGGTCATTGGGTTGTGGGATAGATACTACTACTCAAAATACCCACTGGGTTCCAGACTGCTACTATAGGCCTCCATTTTATGAATATAAAATTTGAATTACTTGATTAATGGAAACCCATTATGGAATAAAATGTGATATCCCATTTGGTGTGGTTCGAACTCTGGAATGGGATGAAGTAGGTATGGATTGATAGGGTGTCATAACAAATTGATGATTTGTGTGGTCAAATAAAGGATAATTTAATGTGAAATCTATTAAATTTATTATTTCACATTATTCTTTAAAATTCAATACACAATCTTATAGAATGGATATTGCTTTAGATTCCATTAGTGGTCACCAGCATAGTTATACTAACAACCTATTTGGGTTTCCTGGTGAGTACATGATTTTACATTATGTTTTTAGGACATGATAAGGGAAAAATCCCTATGTTAGATGGATGAGTTTGGATAGAGCATGGACGAGGGAAATAGACATGGTGTCAGGACCCACTCGATAGTGTTATTATGTATTTATTGGGGGGGGTTTAATTTAACATTTGACACATATATGGCATAACATACCTAAAAATTTTGTTTCGATATTGTTTTAATGTTTTGGTTTATCATGTGATACTGGTACGTATTGGTCATGGTATTATTTAGGTTATTATTTATCATCAGTTGGATATTGTTTATTTATTTCCATTATATTGATTCTTTGATAAAGATGTTATAGTATCCCAGTGATATCTATATTAGAACCTCACTTCTAGTTAGTAGACTATGGTGTATGGGGAGGCACACCTGAGGTTATGTGACCAAATGGCTCAGGGCACTCATATGTGGAACCATGGTCGGGATGTCACACAACACTATCTGAGGGTTTTTTCTTTTCTTTTTCATATTTTTTTCATACAATTTTGAATGTATTATAAGTAAATATAATGATTTCATCCTTGGTAATTATCATATACATGAGATTAGAAAACCCATGTATGAAGAAGAATCAATGTACCCATAGTGGGGTTGTTGTTATTTATGTTTTATGCTATATCTGGATGATATTTCACTTGGAGTGATGCATTTTAGTGTGATTTTTTTATATTTTTGATATTTCATTCCTATAATAGTATAGAATGAGTGTTTTCTATACATGAATCATTTAGGAATTCTATATTTATTGTGACATGCATTATATTAGGTATGCCTGAAAAAGTAGGTTTTTGGTGAGTTCTTAAATGAAACGTTTTCTCTTGCTTGATTAATTTAAAATAAATGGTTTCTAATGTGAAATTGTATATTATGAATGTTGAAAACTGGGGTAAAATAGAAATCGATAAATGGTAGTCTCATGAGAAACATGGATAATGAAAATGTGTTACACTATGTTAACCATGACCCAAGTGAAGAATGTTTGAGGGTATAGTCAGTGCCTCTATTTTGACCCAGAGGTGGGAAATGGGGGATGAATTGATATGGCTATATGTGAATTCCTCTTATGTAAATTATTTAGAAATATGTTAACTATCCTAATAAATGTGTTTGGAATTGTAGGGATATACCACCGCGATGACATATTTTAATGGGTTAGAAGGGGGATATGGCTGTAAATGATCCTCCAGTAGTGGAACCTACGGCTCTGATAAATTCAGATGAAGAGCTGGGAGAGTAAGATCCATGAGAAATTTTCTCACATTATACAATTTATGGAATGGTAACCATAGTGGGTTCAGAAGAATTTTTTCAACTTGACATGGGAGTTCCAGTTGCAGTACCCTCTGATATTTATCATAGAGGGTGGATAGAGGTAGATATGTTTTGGATTGAGTCAATCTAGATGATCCTTGAACACATAGATACTCTTAATGATAAGAGGGTCAAACTAGTTTCTTATGTGTTACATGTTTGTGAGAAGCGTTATGGGAAAATCTAGACTCAAGATGGAAATATGGAGAATATGGAGTGGAAGTACTTCAAGGTGATGTTCATGGAGCCTTTTTACTGTGAGATTATTAGGAAGTATAGGTAAGATACGTTATGAGGTTGACCCAAGGGAGTATGTCTGTAGTGGAATTTGATGGTTACTTTAATAATTTGCTACACTTTAATCTTTTTCTGGTAGTAGATGTGGCTACTACAGTTAATTGCTTTCAAGATGGGATTAAATGTGAGATTAAGTTATATGTTTACATATTTAGGTAGAACAAGTTTTCTAAGGTGGTAAATCAGGATCCCATTTATGAAGGAATCCTAAAAGAGGATTCTAATGGAATGAAGGTTGTTTTTTCTTGATGAATAAAAGGTACATCTTCTAAGAGTATGAAGCGTCACTTTAAGAACAAAACTGTGGAAATAGAAAATGAAGTGGCAAGGGAAAAGGATCAGTTACTCAGACCAGTAACCATATTTATTACCAAAAGTGACCTAGGTCGAGGAACATTCATATCTAGTGTCCCAAACCACTATTAGAGTTTAGATCTTGTGGAATGATGGGTTAGTTGTAGAGTTATTTTAAGAATTTACAACCCACGGGTAGTAATAGAGGGAACATGAAGAGATAGAACATTGGGTGGGGGTCTTCTACACTATATTAGTTTGGAAGTTAGAGTTCTTTTGGATATGGTGGTCAAGGTAGTGGATGTGGTTCATCATAGAAAGAAATAATATACTGGTAGAGTTGTTCCACTCAGGGGACTCAAACTACAGAATAGGGAAGAGGGGTGAGATAATTGAATGTAGTTCATCCAGCAATTGTGGATAGGAAGGCTAGGCCATCAAATGTCATAGGAACTATTCTTGTATATTCTATACTTGTTAGTTCCTTATTTGATATAATATCCTCTCATTATGTTATATCAACATTACTTTTTAAGGATTTCATTTTGGTAGTGGAGTTTTTGAGTGGCGATATGAATGTCGACACACCATTAAGAGTGCAGTTGAGGTATATCTATTTTCGTAAGGGGTGTTCTATCATGGTTGGGGAGTATTATTTCTGTTAGGATATTTATAAACTGACATGTCATGATTTGACTAGATTTTTGGTTATGTATTGGTTTGTACTATACTGACCCCACATTGAATTTTACCATAATTTAGGTATCCTAAGGGTGATAATTATATACATTGTAGATAGTGGGATATATAAGAAGGTCATGCGTGACCAGTTAATCGGTAATTCAAGGATCTCACCTCCCTTGTTTCTAGTCTTTTTTTTAGACGAAGGGGGTATAAATCGTTATACCTTTCCACTATTAGTGGACTAGTTCTAGTACACGTTTCTTAAGGAATTATTAGGGCTTACACCTGAGAGGGATGTTGAGTTTACAATTGAGATCATGCATTGAGATAAGCCATTTTCTATTCCAATTAAAATAATTGAACCAACAATGCTTCAAGATCTTATGAATTAGATGATAAAGTTTATGTATAATGGAATTATCCATCCAAGTACATCTCTTTGGGGTTCTCTAGTTTTTTTCTAATATAGGTAAGAATTCCCTATGTTTATGTGTCGATTACTATAAGTTGAATTAGATTATAGTGAAGAAACAAGATCCTATTCTAAATATCGATGATCTCTTTGAACAATTGAGAGGAGATTATATTTTATATAATATTGACATGAGATTAGGGTATCATCCGTTGAGAGTTTTTCCTTCTAATATACAATTTTTTTATTAAGGTTTGACCTTTATTTGATCATTATAATGTCATTTGGGATGATGAAAACATTGATAATATTTTTGACCATGATGTATTGAATATTTCCCCTATACCCAGATCAATTTGTGGTTGTTTTTGTGGATCCCATCATGGTGTTCTATAAGACTCATGATGATCATTATCAACATATTGACATTGTCCTGATTATACTTAGAGAGAATTTTCTATACACCAAGCTTTAATCCTTGATCAATATGGTACATTTATTGGGTCACAACTTCTATGAGGAAGGTGTTCCAGTGGTTCCAAAGAACGTAATGTTAGTAGTTTCATGGGAGTATCCCCTGAATTTTGTTGACATCAATATATTTATAGTATTAGTAGGTTGTTATCGAAGTTTATCCAGAACATTGCCCACTCAAAAGTGCCAATTTCAGTCTGAAACAAGAAGGAAATAAAGTTGTAATTTCTCAAGCATGTGAGAAGGATTTATAAGAGATGAAGAATCAGTTGACTACTACGACAATATTGATCCTACCCATGTCTGTCTTGGATTATACTGTGTTTTATGATGCATCGAAGATAGGTCTTGGAGGATGGTTGATGTAAGGGGATTGAGTTATAGTGTATGGTTTATGATCATTGAGGCCACATGAATATAATTAACCTACAAACGATCTCACGTTAGCTACGGTAGTTTATTCCTTGAAGTATTGGAATCATTATCTCTTGGGAAATAATTTTACTATGTATACCGATTAAAAAAGATTAAATTAAATTTTATTTGTAATAATATTTAAATTTCTAAAAGGGGTGGGTTGAGTATATATAGAAATTTTATTCTGAATTCTCTTATACACTTGGGAAAGAAACATTATTGACAACATTTTGATAATAAAGACATAGAATCATACAGTTCAAGAGTCTAGTTTATAGTGGAAGATAATGACCATTCTAGATGAGATAAAAACGTTAGTTTGAGAGGGGTGGGTGTAGATAACCCTCATATTAGTATCAGTTGATTCCACCAATATGAACTAGATCATAGAGAGATATTATAGGGATCTAGAATGTCTGGACTTAAGGGAAAGCCTTAATGTATGGGTGTCACATTCCCATTGGACTATAGAAGAGGATTGTATCATCTTTGTGTAGAACCTTGCTGTTTTTCTATGAGTACGTGATAGGAGCTTCGATGTGAATTTCATTCCATAAAGTTGGTTGTACATTATATTATGGCTAAAATGTACCAGAGCCTATGTCAACAATATTGGTGACCGAACATGAAAAAGGGTATTGTAGGGTTAATGACCCGATTCAATAACTATAAACATATGATGTCCATGCATTAATGGCCTGATGGTTTACTACAACCATTTCCCATTCATAAATTGATGTGGGATGAAATAAGATTGTATTTTATGGAAGGTATTTTTTGGAATCGTCATAATAATGATGCTAAATTGGTGATAATATACCTATTGAAAAAATTATCCCATTTATTGACTATTAGGGATACATTCCCAATGGATCAGTTAGGGGAATTATATATTTATGAGATATTCCATCTTTATGGCGAATTGAAGAGTATAGTTTTGGATAGTGACTTACGTTTCACATCAATTTTTTGAAAAGGCTTGTAGAAGTTACTTGGTATGCAGGTATTTCTAAGCATATATTTCTACCCTTAATATAGATTGGTAGTTAGAATATGCTATTCAGGTTTTAGAGTACATGATATGAGAATGTGTGCCTGAAGTTAGTGGGTCTTGGGATAAGCACTTATCACTCAGTGAGTTCAACTATAATAACAATTATCAAGAGACTATTCAGATGGAACCATATGAGGTAGTTTATGGTAGGACATAAATATTACCTCTTTTCTTGATGTAGGTAGACAAGTTAGAGTTATTGGGACCATGTCTCATGTAGGAGACATCAGAATAGGTTTAGATGATTTAGAAATGTATTGAAATAGATCAAAGTATAAAAAATTTGTATGTTGGTCAATGGTAATGAACCCCTGAGTTTATAGTGGGTGATCATGTGTTCATTCAGGTGTCTGCTAGAATGGGTCACTACAGGATTCAAAGACAATTTATATTGGTGGCCAAGTCTATAAGACCTTTTGAAATTGGGGATCTAATCAGTCTAGTGTCATACCAATTCGATCTTCCACAAAACGTATAATACTATTCACAATGTTTTTTATGTGTCACAAATTTTAGTGGTATCACCCCGACCATTTTCCTGTGATCGATGTTGACAATGCTGATGTTGATGGTAATGATTCCTTTGAGTATCATCTAACTATTATTGTGGATCATAGTGAGAAAGTGTTGTGGGGAAATACTGTGCCATTAATTTGGGTATTGTGGAAACATGGTTGTGATTAGGAGGAATCATTGGATAGAGAAGAAGATCTACGAGCATAGTTGGAAGATTTTTTCACCACAAAATCATAGAGATTCATGGGATAATAGGATGAGGAAGGGAACTTATATGGGTGGGAGTTCGTAAGATCCTGAATTTTTTTGAAGATATCACATGATGATTTTTAGGTACTCTTTTCGCTTGTTTTGGTTATACCACTTGTGCATTTTTTGGGGTGGTATTGGGTAAAAGATCTGACAATTTTGGAAGAAAAATGCTATGTTGAAGTTTGTTAACTAGTTAGAGAAAATTATGCATTTGGGACTAGAAAATTGTGCGCCCACTTTGACGATATAGGAGGTGGCACACGGTTTTAGAAAACCATGAGGCGCCCATCCCTAAACCATGCAACCTCTAATAGAGGGGAATTTCATTGTTTTCACCCAATTTTTCAAACTGAACACCACTTAGGAGTAACCATATGACCCATAAGGTGTGGAACACAGTTTCGAAAACTATGTGACTCTACCAAAGAATCCTTTTTCACTAGTTTTTAATTACTTGAAATTTTATTTTAAATTTTAAAACCCCTCATATTTAACACCTATTCCCACCCACTCATTCCTATCATATTTCCTATGATTTTATAATATTTCAAAAAGATTACAAGAATCCTTTAGCCCCTTTCTTGAGGAATTAATGATCCGATTAGAGGATATGAATCCCATTGGTAACTTTTTCTCTTCACCAATTGGTTTACCTCTACCCAATACCTCATTCTAGATAAATAGAAGTGATTTTTTCATCCATTGGATATAGTTTTGATCAAAGTTTTGAGAGATATTAATCCTTATTAATATCGATCTTAGGTATTGGTCTGAGATCTTCTGTGCTGTTTTAATCTTGATCATTCTACATCAATTTGGGTATTTTGGTTTGGTTAACGATTTTCAATGACCATGTGGTAGGTGGTATAAATTTTAATTCCCCTAGTCTTGATTTAAATTTCATGTATGTATTTGTGAAATTGAAATTTCCACAATGGGTAATTGCATCCAAAATTGTATTTCTCCATTGATTTAACATGTGATTTTGAAATTGGTTAATGTTGTGATTATAAAATTGTAAAATTTTATGATAATGTAATTGGATGGAATTTTTATTTTAAAATTTATGAATAATGGGTTATTAAAATTATTTTGATCAATGGAATTTTGAAAATGGTAGCCACCCTTGGGGTGTGTTTATAAGACACAAATAATGATTTATAATTTTTTCTATCTTGATAAATGAAATTATGAAAAGTGTTAATAATTAATTTTGTAATTGATGATAATATTTTGGAAATATGAAACCATGTGATGTGATATCTATGATATTTTTTTGGGATAAGGACTACATATCCAAATTCCCATGGGGTTCCAGACATTCTCTCTAGGCCCCCATTATATTTATGTATATATGTTATAACCGATTTATGGGATGGGGACTACTACCCAAAATTTCCATGGGGTTTCAGATAGTTTCTATAGTGCCCCATAATGTGAATATGAAATTTAAAAGACTTTATTAATGGAAACTCATAATGGAATAAAATGTGATATCCCATTACGGATGGTTCAGACTCCAGGAATCTCCAATCTCGGGATTGATGGTTAGGTACATCAAAACCTTCATAAATAATATCACTGACGTAATATTTTAACTGAATTTATTTCAACCGTGGATGAAATAGAATCTTCGTTCAAAGTTACATAATAATCTAAATGTAATTTACTAAAATTATATTCCAATGATTCATTCTAGTTTCTTCTAAAAACAAATTATTCATACAAGCTCTTTCCTAGAATAAATCACTACCAAATTCCCTTATTTTCTAAGTGAACACATAGCCTATTATACTCCTTGGGCTATTTTCATCTCCTGAAAAATCTTTATCTAAATATTATAAAAATGATCATCTATTTTGAAACACAGATACAATTCAATGATCTCTATGAGATACTAGAGTATCCATTTTATTACTTACTAGTTTTACTTCCCTATATTATATATAAACATGTTGATAATACCCAATAAAAAAAATTTATTTATTTATTTTTAAAACCATAGAATAAATCATTATTCTAACTAGTCACTCATTCATAACTCTATCCATGTATTTAGTTTCATTATTCGTTACATGTACCTGCTATATAGATATCTTGTTGTAATTGGGAAATGGGGTTTAAATATGATTTGATCTATATTTTTCAAACCATACCAAGTACTTTATGATTTTCTTGATTGATATAACATAATGATTCTTTTATTATAGTCTATACTGATCATTATACCTAAAATACTTTTTTCCACTTTGAAATATTTCATCACAAACATTCCTACAAGATACCACCATAACTCTAATATCAATTACACATTTAGACGTTCCAAGAAAATATCATCCATATATAAGATACGAATGATTAAATCCTTATAATAAAACCCCATAAATTATTAATAATGATCCATATTCAACTGTATGAAGGATTTAGTACTTGGATGTTTTATGTAATATTTTCAATAAATATTTTTTTTATACTTTAGTAGCTTTAGTTTCACACAATCTTGAGTTAAAAAAAACCAAAATATTCCCTTAGTATAAAATTACAATTATTACCTAGCTGTTAGTTTAGCATAAATAATTATAACTAACTTATAAAAATCCATTGATAATTCTTTGGCTATCAATTATTTATGAAAAATATAAATCAATTAGATATTTTTATATTTTTGAGTGAATTAAGTTTGGAAGTGAAATTAATGTGATATATATGTGTTATATACATAATAAAATATTTTTGATATTAATATAATTGATATTTTTGTCCTAGGATATGAATAAAACCCTATTTGACATATAAAAACATATTTTTAATGTTTAATTTTACACCTTTTAAAGGATAAAAACTTTTAAATTAATATTTCTCAACATTAATGGTTTTTATATAAAAAAAATTAATATTTCATTTTTATGTGGCATATAAAAATTTTTTTTGGGTGAATTTTTGATATTTTTCTCATAACATTCATGTTTTGATGAATTGTATAAATACGATAAAATTTAAATGAAAATAAAAATTTTCATTGAAATAATTTATAGGATTAAATTATATTATTTATGGTTTCAAAGATTAAATATAATATACTTTTACCCTTTAATACAACTTAGGTCATTGGAATTAATTTTACATTAAAATTAGATGTAAAACATTTCAATCTTTTACAGGATTTTAACATTTAAAACATGTTTACTAATCCAACAATGGGATTAATTTTAAATTAATTACTGCATCTTATGTGTTTTGAATTTTGAAAAATTGATCACATATATTGATTATGTGGGTCCAAATTAGGTTAAAAGTCTAAATTAATTTTTTGGGGTTATAAATAGTAACATTTGTAATTATTTTTATTACCATGGTTAAAGGTAAATCACGTATTTGATGGTACAAATAATTTTATAAAATTATCTTAAAACCTACAAAAAACCTATTTAAATACTAAATTACTCCATTATCATCTATTTTTTTTTGAAATGGATTAACTTAATGGCCACTTACCTATGAATATGACATGAATTTAACAAAATCTAATAAATGTGTCAAAATGTCAGAATCTCATTTTATCTAAGTATATTAATTTTAATATATGGATAACTATGAGATAATATCAACTTTTATATGACCTCTTTATTAGTTGTATCATTATAAATTAATAAAATAAGTATCAATAATTTACATGCATGTTATTAAAAATATTGAAACAAAATATTTCTACTTTAATACTTCATATGAAAAAAAAAATCAACGTGCGTGCATATGTATGGATTACCATCTCCCCATCATGGTGTAATATGTTTTTTCACCACCCACTTAGTTTTATGGGTATAATGATTGAAATAATATCTATATATTATTATTGTAAAATTTTAATAATTATCAAATATTTTATGCCATCCACTTCAATACCATTCAACAATTAATGGAACAATATCGTTGTTCGTGCGTACATACGGCTTACCGTCTCCATTATGGGATGTGATTAGTTCTACATAATCTTGTGCAAAGCATGATTCTATAAATAAACTTAATGAATTAATTTGATTTATATTATACTAATACTATTCTCTAAATGATATAACTATAACCTAAAATATAAATAAGATCATATCCAAAAAACATGCATAAGAACATAAAGCAGTTAATACCTGAATAACGTGTAACATTGAAATATAACTAAAAAACAGATATAAATAGGATCATAAAATTTATCACAAAAATTATTATGAATCTAGAATAAATAATTAAAATTATTTAAATCATTATATATGAGGTTCAGATAACTACGATGCATATCAGATAAAATCTAATGAATAACATCACAATTCTCATTTTCTCCATGATTGTTTATTTATAAGTATTTAATGTGGGTATATTTAACATACAGATATATGTATCAAATATATATATTTCAAAATATCATTTTTTTCATTCTATAATGTTTTAAATAATAATTTACCAATTGGTGAATTTTTATTAAAAGATATGAAAAGAATCATTTGTTGTTATTCGATTTGAGGAACTTTTTTACTTTTCTAGTAAAAGTATAAGAAGAGTGTTTTTTTAAATTATATAGCATGAATAGATTTTTAAAGTTTCATGAAATCTTATTTCCATGAATCTTCCTCAACACTATTTCAATTTTACAATCAAAAAATTATTTCTTATAAAATTGCACGACATTTTGAAAAAATAAAACACTTTTTAGAAAGAAAGAATGTTTTCCTCATGAAATAATTTCATGTGTTTTCTGAAAATTATTTTTCCAAATAAGTTGTCACTAATTAAAAAGAGTTATATTTAAATACCTATTATTACTATGATTTAATTGTTTTTATGATGGAATATGATTTAAGAAGTACATTTTTTTATATCAATTACGATGGAATGATGTTTACGAAACTCATTTTATTTCATGGGTTATGCTGTGGGGAATGATTATATATTTTTGTGGAACCTATAAAAATGGATTCATTATGATATTGGTTGGGCATATATAATCCAAAAATTAATTTCGTAATGATTTATATCTCATGTGACAGAAATGACTTGAATAAAAAGTAAATATACTTCAGTAATACAGGGTTGGAACGAGGAGTGAACTTAGTTCAGAAATGGATGTTGTTCACTATGATTGTCTTAGAAATGAGACTTTACTATTTTAAAATTATTTTATATGATTATTTTTGTATTCCACTACTTTTAATGTCTTATGTTATGACTATTGGTTTGACATTTCACTTTTATGATTTATCCCATGACATAATATTATGATATTTTATATAGAGGATAATATTTTCCAATCTTATGTTCTCATTATTATGATATGATTGATATATTTATTTTTTACCCTTACTAACCATTTGAGCTCACCATTTCATATGTTTCTTTTCTCCATGTCATGAAGAAGGGTATTAAGTAATAAATTTGAAAAAGGATTCTAGTTATGAAAAACTATGTGAAAGATAATGTAGATATTTTTATGAACTGGTTGTTTATGACTCCTTGTTTCTATAACCCCAAAACATATATGGTCTTAGAGTGTTTTTTTATGTTAGGAAATAAATATTCTTCAATGTTGAATTATTATCTATATGTAAAGTATGGACAGTTATAGATAAAATAGAAATAGTCAACCTTTGCAAACTAATATTTGAGAACCTTACTAAGAACCCTAAGTATGTTCTTGAATAACCTAGGATACAACCATAAGTTTCCTAAATTGAAATTTTATTCATGAATTATGTGGTTTTTTCCATTATGAATAGTGTTTCTCATACTATGCATCTTGGTTTTAGTCAATGGATGGAACCTAAAGGAACTGTTTTAATGCTAAATGCAAAAGGCAATGAAATGATTATCTTTCTGAGAAAACAAATGTTATGGGAGTTAGAATGAAAAATAATGTAGCCATTCCCACACAAATATCACAATATATGATTCATTTCATACTTTTAAATGAACAAATTGGAGAGAAAAATTCTATAGAATCCTTCATGAGGTAGAGTCCACCTTCATTTAGTGGGTCTTCTGAACCTTTAGTGGATTAACAATGGATCAGTACCACTGAAAAGATATTTTCAGTTGTACAATGTTATGAACCTGATAAAGTCATCATAGCAGTATATCAATTGGAAGGTGGTGCTGATGATTGGTTGAATATTATCAAGAATATGAGGCAATGAGATGAAATGTAGTCCCTATAATGAGATTATTTAAAGAAATTATTTTTCAATAAGTAATTTCATCGTATTCTTAGAACATATATGGAGACGAAGTTACATGAAATCAAGAAAAATGATGATGAATCTGTTGGAACCTAAAAAAATGTTTTTATTATATTTTCTAGGTATGCTTCTAGAATTATTATCCAACCTAATAGTAAAATTGATAGATTCTTTAAGGGCCTAAAACCAAGTCTCCAAATTGTATTATCCATAAGGGACTTCAGTATATATGGGAATAATGTAAGATGGGCTATCAAGGTTTGTATTGAGATTGAAGTAACCCATCAGCCATATGGGTTCGATAAGAAGAGAAAAATTGAATTCAATGGATAATCGAAAGACCACACTGAAAAAAAGATGTGTTTTCCATTATGCACAATGTGTTGAAAGAAACATGGAGGGAATTTTCTTAAAGGTACTAGTAAATTATTTAAGTGTGAAAAATATGTTCATTGGGAAGTTGAATGCCAAAGTGATGAAATAATATATCTAATGATTCAAACAAAGAAAAGGCTACACAGAATACCCCTTTTATACTTCAATGATACAAGTGCAAGGAAATTGGGAATTATTTCAATCAGTTCCCTAATCCAAGGGTTATTGATGATTATTGACGTTAATAAACTCTTAAGGCCAAAGAAAAAGGAGAGTCATATGTAATCACTATCGATGACATGGAATACAATATTTAAGTGGTGAATATTACACATACCATCCACTCTAAAGTATACAATACTTTATATGATTATGGATCCACCCACTCTTTTATAATGGAAGATTTTTCTAATGGTATAGTCGTATTATATAAAAAAAATTAGATGTTGAGTTAGATCTGACAACCTGTAATGGCACAATGATATCATTAAATGTTTATAATTCTTCTTTAGTTGAAGTTTGTGGGAAATAGCTTCCTGAAAATTTTGTGATCCTTCATATAGTGGAATTTTATGTGATTATTGGCATGAATTGCCTTTCTCTATATAGAGATCATATCAATTTAGAAGAAAAGTAAGTCAAATTTAATATTCCATATCATTCTATGATGATCAATCAATGAAATGATGAATATAACAATCCAGTAGACATTTCCTTCATCTTATTGGTCATGATTCATATAAATTAATGTTATTTATCTCAAATGGTTGGGGAGGAACTCATGGTTAAGAATACTCTGATTGTATATGATTTTGATGATGTATTTATGGAATAATTTCTTGGTCATCCACCAAATCATGGTATTGAGTTTTCAATATAACTATCACTGGGTGCTATGCCTATTAGAAAGACACCTTATAGAATCAACCCAGTTGAGATGTCCGAATTGAAGAAGAAACTCCACGAAAATCATTATAAGAGATTCATATTCCCTATTTCATCTCATTAGGGATAACCTATTATATTTTTTGAGAATAAATATGGATTAATGAGACTCTACGTTGATTATTGAGAACATAAAAAGAACACTATCAAGAAAAATATCATCTTACCTGCATTAATGACATATTTGAGCAACTACGCAGAGATCAGTACTTTTACATAATTGATCTTTATTCATGATATAATCAATTAAGTGTAAAAAGGATATTACAAAGAAAAAATTCTATACAATGTATCAACACTATGAATTTATAGTTATTCCATTTGGTCTTACTAATTCCCCTACTTTATTCATGGATCTAATGAATAGATTCTTTAGAGACAATCTTGTCAATTTTTTGGTAGTCTTTATAAATGATATTATTGTATATTATAAGAGAAAGGAATAACATGAAGACCACATTAGAGTTGTACTAATGACCCTGAGTAACGATAATATTTATGATAAATTTACTAAGTGTAAATTTTTTCATCAAAAAGTTTCATTTTTGGGTCACATAATTTCAAGAGAAGGGATACTTGTGGATCCATCAAAAACATAAGTTGTTGAAATTAGGCTAAGACCAAAAAATGATAACATAGATCCAATGTTTTCCTAGGTTTTATGGATATCATTGAGTATTTGTGAATTTCTTTTCATGATTATCTAATCCAATAACCATGTTTAATCAAAAAGAAGTTATGTTCATTTAGATGGAGGAAGATGGAGAGAATTTCAAAGAGCTAAAAAGAAGCTTAGGTAGTGCACCCGTTCTTACACTTCCTTATAGTAGAAAAAGGTTTGTGATCTACAATGATACATCCATGAAGGGTCAAGGATATGTACTTAGATAAAATGATATGTTGATATCCTATGCCTCACATCAGTTGAAAATTAATGAGAAAATTACCCAACTCATGATTTTGAGTTAGCTGTAAAAATATTTCCACTAATGATATGGAGGTGTTATCTTTTTGGTGAAAGGTGTGATATTTATACTAAAATAAATTGATTAATTTATATTTTCACAAAAAAGAAGATGAATATGTGACAATGGAGATGATTGGAGTTGATTCAATATTATGACTACTCAATACATTACCACCTCGGGAATGAGAACAATGTGATAGATGCTTCAAGTTGACAAAACCATGATTGCCTATCCATGAAGAGTATCACAATAGATCCAATCTTTATGGATTTGTAATGAACAGACCTTGAAATTTGTATGTAAGGTGCAAAAACATATGTTTATCCAATGAATGTTCAACCATCTATAAAATTGACTATTTAAGAGGTGTAGAAGAAATATGTAGAGATACAAAATAATGTGAGAAATGTTCCTGAATTCAACCTTGATTATGATGAAAAAATAAGGTTCTAGAATAGGGATTTTATTCATCCAATACCAAAATTATCGAAGGATCTATTGGATGAGTCTCATAGTTATTCTTTATCTATTCAATGTAGAAGCAGAAATATGTATAGGGGCATGAAAGTGTATTTTGGGGGGGGATTAAATGAAAAGAGATTTCACCATATATTCCTATTGATGCATGGTTTGTCAGCATGTTAAGGATAATATATAGAAGTCTAATGGGATGTTACAACCATTCACTATACCATTATTGAAATGGGAAAACATTACTATGGACTTTATTATCGGACTTCCCAAAACATATAAAGGCTATAATTATAAATGGGTTATAGTATAACTCCTTACGAAGTTGACCCAGTTCATTACTATTAGATATGATTTCTATCTTGATCGGATTTTGAGGATAAATGTAAAGAAAGTTTTAAGATAGCATGGAGTACCAGTTTCCATTATATCTGATCAGGATTTGAGGTTTACCTCAGAGTTTTGGAAAATTCTCCAGTATGCTCTAGATAAAGAGTCATGTTTTAACATTGCTTATCATCCTCAGAAAGATGGTCAGTCTGAGAGGAAAATTAAAACACTAGAAGACATAGAGAGAGTTTGATTTATGTATTTAAAAGGTCGTTGGGAACAACAACTACCTTTGGTGTAATTTTCATACAACAATAGAATTCACTACAGTTTTAAGAGGACTCCTTATGAATCCCTATTTTGAATGAAGTGAAATAACCCAACATACTGGGATGATGTTGTGGAATGAAAGCTATTAGAAACTGGTCATTTGGATGAAATGACAGAAAATGTCAGATCTATTCCACATCACATAAGATGTGCTCAGAGTCAATAAGAAAGTTATGCTGACTAACAAAAAAAGACCTAGAGTTTGAAGTGGGTGATATGGTGTTCTTACAAATATCTACCTTGAAGAGAGTAATGAGATTTCAAATAAAGGGAATGTTGAGCACTATGTATATCCATACTATTGAAATTCATGATCGTGTTGGGAACGTAGATTTATTATTCAAACTTCCATATAATCTCTCTCAAGTTCATGATGTGTTCTATGTATCTCTCCTGATAAAGTTCATACCTGATCCATCACAAGTACTAAGCTGAGAATTTGTACCATTGGAGAAAGATATTTATTATTAAGAACAACCTATAGAGATTTTGGATTATAGTGAAAAGGTTCTACGAAACAAGACCACTCACTTGGTTAAACATTTATGGAGGAACCAAAAATTTAATGAATCTACATGGGAACATGAGGATTTTATGAGGGAGAGGTATCCTCATCTGTTTTTTTACATGTGACGAATTTTTAGTTGGAAAATTAGTTTTTGGGTGTATAATGTAGCATTCTTATGTTCTTATGAAATATTTTATATAAATAATTTTTATTCTTCAGTAGCTTGCCTTGCACAAAATTGTGAGTTTAAAAGAATCATGATATTCCCTTAGTTTGAAATTACCATTATTGCCTTTCCCCTAGGTTAATTGAAATAATTTTCACTAACTTATGAAAATTCAAAGAGAATTCTTTGGCTATCAATTATTTATGAAAAATATAAATAAATTAGATATTTGTATTTTTGAGTGAATTTCTTTTTTTAAAAAACATTAATGTCATACATATGTATAATATATTAAATAAAATATTTTTTTTATTCATCCAATGGATATTTTAGTTATAGGCTACGAATAAAACCTTATTCTATGTATAAAAACATATTTTTAAAGGTTTAATTTTACACATTTGAATGGAAACCCCATTTTAAATTACAATTTTGAAAAATTAATATGTTTTAAATGAAAACCAAAAAATTTATTTTTAATGGTCAAAAAAATCTACTTTTGATGAATTTATGATATTTTTCTGATAAAATTCATGTTTTGATGAATAGTGAAAATACACTAAAATTTAATTAAAAATAACCTTTTTCTATTGAAATAATTTATTTGGTTAGTTAATAAAATTTAATGGTTTAAAAGTATAAATATAATATATTTTTACCATTTTGTATAATTTGCGTCATTGAAATTAATTATACATTAAATTCATAGGTAAAAACATTTCAATCTTATGTAATATTTTATCTTTTAAAACATATTTTCTCCTTTCAACAATGAGATTAATTTAATATTAATTACTACAACTTATGTGTTTTAAATTTTGAAAAAAGTATTCCATATTTTTAATTAGTTGGACCAAATTATGTTAATAGAAAACTTTACTTTTTTGTCATTAGGAATAGTAACTTTGGTAATTATTTTTATTACCAAGGTTAAATGTTAATCGGATAATTAAAGATAAAAAAATATTATAAAATTTCATTAACAACTATAAAAATCCTATTGGATGACTAAATTTAACCCTTATAATCTATGTTTCTAAATGGAATAACTTAATGGCCAATTACAAATTCATATGACCAGAATAAAAAAACTAATGAATGTGACAAATTGTCACAATCTCATTTTATATATGTATAGTGATTTTAATATAAGGATAACGAGGATATAATATTGAAGATATATGGTATATACAAAGATAAAATAATTACCTACATCTTAGATATTTATTTTTAATTTTTAGGATTAAATAATTACCATTAATGGTGACACCATAATGATATAGAAATTATTTTATTAATAGAAATATAAAAAATGGAATAGAAATATTAAAATAAATAGAATATGAACTAATTAATGTGATCCAGGAATTTTTGAGGTTAATATGACATTTTAGAAGTGTATTAGATATTTTTTAGTTTTTCTTTGGTGTGAATTTTATTTAAAGTCAAATAAATGAATAGATTCAAAATGAAACTATTGATATTATTTGAAAATAAAATATTATTAAATTATTAAAAAATCATAAAAATATTAAAAAATTGCTAATTGACAATTATAAGATTTAATATTTTATAAAATATTCATTTATACTCAGTTAACACCATATAAAAAAAATTTATAGCCATTAAATATAAAAATTGTTATTACCACAATTAAAATTAAATAGAAGGACTAAGTGTCAACAAAAAAGATATGATTTAAATTGACAAAATAACTTGTAAAAAATTTAATTTTGATGATATTACAAACCTATATCATCTAATATTCTAAATTGGGACATTATGTAGGATTTTTGTGTATGGTTTTAATTTATTATAATTAATATTTATAAAGTTTCCAAAAATTTCTCTCACCTCAATTATAAAAAGCACCTCCTCCCTCACATTTTTTAGTTCATTTTTAGCCATTAATCTAGGTCATCCCCTTACATTATTCCTTATAAACTTCCCTATTTTTATTATATAGGTTTTTTTCACCTCCAAATTCCAACTCTATTTCTCTAAGAAGATATTTAGTGGAAGGACATCAGGGAAGAGGTAATCTCTTCTACCGATTATTTCAAAATTATTTCTTCTTCTACTTTCTCTCCATTAGTTTTTTCATTTTAAAGCAATATCATCAGTATAAATAATATACTAATATGTTATCATAAATATTAAACAACCATATTTATCCTTCTATCTATCCTATGAAAAATTAAATCACCATGCACGTGTACGTACAGTTTAACTTCTCCACACTGTGGTATTATCTGTTTTTCACCAACACCATACATGGATAGGTATAATGATAGAAATACTAACTATATATGATTATTATAACATTTTACTAATTATATAATATTATACACTATAAAATTATGTACCATTAAAAAATTATGGTAACGATATCGTCGCTCGTGCGTATGTACGAATTACCGTCTCCATGGTGTAATATGATTTGTTCTACATAATATACATTAAAACAAGATTATATAAATGAATTGAATTAATGAATATAATATATATTATACTAATAATGTTATGTAAATTATTTTACTATAACTAAAAATTATTAATAAGAACTTATCCAACAAAACATGCATAACAACATAAACCAGTTAATACCTGAATAATGGGAAACATTTGAATGTTACAAACAGACAGATGAAAATATGATGATAAATGTTACCATAAAATTGATTATGATTATAGAATAAATAATTAACATTATTTAAATAATTATAAAATAGTATCAGATACATATGAAGCATATCATACCTAAGGTATGTGGGAACATTACAAATCTCATTTTTATTTGAGATTATTTATTTTTAATTATTTACTGGAGTATATTTATTGTCCACATCCATGTTTACTAAAAATTTATTTTAACATATTATTTATATGTTTATATAATTTTTTAATGTTAATTTTACCATTTAGTTAATTTTTATTTAATGTTATGAAATGAATCTTTTGTCGTTATTCGATTAGAGGTACTTTTTAACTTTTCCGATAAAAATATGAGAAGAATATTTTTGTATTACAAGATGAATTTATTTCTACGTTTTCATGAACCCTTATTTAAATTAAGATTATTATACACTATTTAATGTTTATTTTCTACAGAATTAGTTTCTTTTAAAATTTCACATAATTTTGAGGAAAGAAATCATTTTCGAAAAAAAGGATATTTTCCTCTAGAATTAATTTAAAGTGTTTTCTAAAAATAATATTCCAGATAATATGAAACTCTTTAAATAAAGTTATATTTATATAGTTGTTATCAAAATGATTATATTGTGTTTATTATGGATTTTTATTTATGAAATCCATTTTTTATATCAATTATGATGGTATGATGTTTAAGAAACCCATTTTATTTCACGGGTTATGCTATAGTGAATGTTTTTATGTTTATGTGGCACACATAATAATGGCTTCATTTGGATATGGGTGGGACCTCTATCACACAAAACTTCATTGGGAAATGATTTATATCTCATTAGATAAACATGAATGGAATTATATGTAAGTCCACTTCAATAATACAGGGCTGGGACAAGGAGTGACTGCAGTTCAAAAATGGTTGTTGTCCGCTATTATTATCTTGGTAATGTGCCTTGAATAATCGGGAATTATTGTATATTCTTATTTCTATATGACATGAAATGGATTTTCTTATGTTATGACTATTGGGATTATATTTCACTTTTATGATTTATCTCATGACATGAAAATATGATCTTTTATATGTAGGATAAGATTTTCAAATGTTATTTTCATATGATTATGATATAATTGATATTTCCATTTTACCCTTACTGGTCATTTAAGACCACCCTTTCATATATTTCTTTTCCCCGGGTCAAGAATAACGGTATTAAGTAAGATATGTCAAAAAGGATTATATTTATGTAAAAATAAGCAGGATACAATTTAGATGTTTTATGAATCTATTGTTTCTATTTCCCAGTTTCTAAAGACACTAAATCTATAGGTCCTAGAATGGGTTTTGTTATGTTATGTAATAAATATTCATCAATGTTGATGTTTTATCTATATGTAAATCATGGTCCATTATAACGGCTTTATATATAATAAAATCATCGAAACATTTGTTTTATTATCTATTTCTTGATTCATGCCATAAAAATTATATTTGAGAATGCACGGTAAATATACCTTTCTTTTTTATTTAATACATGGTAGATACACAATGGAAGGTTATTCCTATAAATCATTATGACGAAATGCTGTATTCACATATAATTACTCAAAATATTGGGCTTATGATGTGTTCATTTTTAGTACTATTCATATAGTTGTATACTTCACCGTCTAAGATACTATTTACCATAAATCAGTACCTTCATTTTATTGATATACTTTTATAAATAACCATACCGTATACCATTTTATACCACCTTCTTTTTCCTTCAAAAAATATACCTATTTTTTATAATGTACATGCTTCCTTGGATGTTGATATGTCATCTTCCATGTTGCATTCACACAAAAGGAATCAATTTTTAAGTCCTTTTTAATATAATCTATGTTGAGATACTCATAATTTATAACTCTTCTAGGATTTTGGGATCCCCACTATCCCTTATGTTCATGATTTATAAATATAATTAAAACCTCTGCATTGATATTATATCCATCTAAGATCATTGTAAATAACCTCAAGTCTCCATTTATTCTTCAAAAATTTCAGTCATGATTTAATAGTCTGTGATCATTTTAGTACACCAATCCTTTCAAGTACCTATAAAGATAATTTTGTTTTGGTATTTTTTAAATTTTTTGTACCTTTGAGAAATTAAAACTCCATATACTATATAATATTTTTGGAATTTATTTTAGTCTTTATCCAAGAATTATTTGTTCTGAAATTTATGTTACACCAATTGAGGAACCTCATAGATGATATGTTCATTAAAGACAAAATTCCAACATCTAATGACATTAGATTAATCCTTATCCCAAACACTAAATCCAAAATCTCCATCACTATGAACCATAAAGAATCATGTGCCTGACTTATTTTCTAGCTTGTCCTTCTCACAAGAATATTCTATGATATAATTGATGCTTCTCAAGACATTAAATAATGATACATATATATTATATATATAGTATGATGTTACTCAGAAAATTATTCCTCATCAGTATAGATGGAATAAAATTGGTTAAATAATCCATATAAATTCACTACTTCTAAAAAACCTCTGGAAATATAAAATTTATCCATTTGATCTATGATCTATCATTTATTATCTTGTCCATTCATTCAAACAAAGCATTATACTATTGTTTTATAAGTACTATTTTCACAAAAAAAACTTCTTTTTAGATTAATGTTTTTAAATTATTTAATTCCATACAAGTATATTCTCATCCATGTATGACTACACATCAAAATAACCATCACATGGCCTTATGGGATCTTCCCAATAACCCGAGGTTAGAGACTGTGGGTAATGGAAATGAAATGATAAAAAGGAAAAAATGTCGACCCAATAAGATCAAGTAACATCCCATAATTCCAATTGATATCATTGAGTCAAACAAGACATTAAGGTATAAATCATAAGCTAAAAAGTAGAATGTAAAACCAGATGAGACCATAAAATGAAATATATAAAAACCCCATTTTACCACAAAATATCAATAAAAAACTCCAAAGTGTTACTGGAAACCACATGCCACCCATAAATTCCTTTTTCATTTACCTGGAATTACATGCATATAATTTGTACATATATGATGTGTGAATGTGAAGTAAGTGAGAGTAAAATACTTAGTAGAAACCATAAAAATTTCAACTGTATGAAGGAATCTGTTTTTTAAGACATATAAATAATTTAAAGATTAAATGATTTAATTGATATCATTTTTGTTGTGTAATAAGAGATAGGTGTGAACTATGACATCCATGTAATCCAAACCTACGTTTTCCAATACCAATAATCATGGATCAATAAACGATGTCTATAATTAATCATGAAACCATAGAATCAACCAAGGATAACTATTATATTTGAAAAAACACATACAATACTCTAAATTACATTTCATCCCACTAAATCAAGTATATATTTCCCATCAAGACCAATTATTACTCGCATGGAATATCATATGTTAGTCTCTTGAGGAAATGTATTCCATACATTAGTATTCCCATTCTTAGGTCACCATAGTTCATATGAATATAACCATAATCATGGATCCTTCAAGAAAAAGAATTAAAAAAATCACAAACATCACATTATCCTCATGGCATATTAACATATTCATCCAATAATATTCTACATTAACATTTCAAAAACATAATCAAAGTATTTGAAAATACCAAGGATTTACTAATAAAGTTACAATATTTTAGAACAAATTTTAGCAGGAAAAATAAATCTTAAATATACTCCATTTTGGCCCCTTAAATCTCAAATTTAAATGCTAGGATCTTTAAGAAACCAATTCTAAATAATCTACTCTTTAATCCATTTAATGTATATTTCTGGATTTTAAAAAATTATTTTAGAAAACCTACCAAACATCCACATTATCCTTAAAAACAACTGTGTAATTTAGAAGTTAATTTTTTTTATCAAATGGAATTATATATTTTACATTTGAATGTGAAAAATAACCATAAAAACATAATCTTTTAAATAGGCAATGTAATGTTTAATTTTTGTCAAAAGAATATCAGAGTTAAAAATGTCATCAAATATATTACCAAGAAATATTTGGCTACAAATTATTCTTTAATCCAATTATAACATTAAATTCTATCACTTTTTATCCCTTTTAGTCACCCCATTATTATTAATTTAATCATCTCATAATAAAAAAGTCCATTTTTCCACCAATTTATTACTTTAGGCATTTCTAACCACAATTTTAATCCCTCATCCACCTCTTTAGGTTTCAGTTACTCATAAAAAATTGATTAAAAATTCACTATTTAACAATTTAACCAATTTCCATTTTAATAAAATCATTAAATACTAAAAATACTAGAAATAGAGGATTTAGGAGGATGATGGAGGATTGGGCCCCCAAATATTTGTTAAATTCATCACGAATTTCCCCTAAATTGATGGATACTCAAGTCAAGAGAAAAATCCCACATACATAAAAAGGATAATCTACCCCTTTTTAGTGAACATCGGTCTGGTTCACACTACATTCCTTGAAAAAACCAACCGATCACCCAATGTCTTACTGATGCCTTGTTTTAAGCCACTAGACACTAGCTGGATTGTAGTATAGACCTACACCACTACCTGATCTATAGGGTACATGGTATCCCACCACTGGGTACCCAATGGCCAATGAGAGTACATAATTGAATGTTATACCTCTTTCTACTCTGCTATTTTCATAACTTAACCCTAAAATACTTATATCACAACCAAAATAAAACTAAAAACAAGCCATAAAAGTAAAATAAAATAAATAGCTTTAAAATGAGGTTCTTTAAAAATACCTAACTATAAGGATTCTCATACCTATGAAGCATTATCTAGAATCTCTAATAAACAATTCATGTAGTTTCCCAAACCCACACTCTTGAGATGTGGTGATCATTACCACTTTATTTACACACTGGATTAAAAATGAACTGATGTGACAAAATTTTAACCATAAATAATTTAAATGTCACCGACAAATATTGAGTCACTAACATCCAAATGATATTTTATGTTTACAGTTTTAAATAGTTAAGAAAAAATAATAATTAACAAATACCATTTCGTTCTCATTAAATGTACAGTTTTACCACTAAATAAGAAGCTACTTAATATTTAATATGTCCTCTATTTTCCCTGAAAATTTCTCTATGTATGATACTATTGTTGAAAAATAATGTGGAACAATTATCTACAAAACCTAGGGAAATTGAAGCATATGAGGGGTGAGATGGAATTCATATTAAGGGAAAATATATAACATAATATATCATGATATGAATAATATTAAAATAATATTTAAGAGTCAAATAATTCGATATAACTAATCACATGAGATTAATAATAAATCCACTGATGAAATAGTATAAATAATCACATGGTTTGTAACAACTAAATTAATAGGGATGGAATTTATAATTACAAACAAATTTAACAGTTAAGGAATCAACCAAGACCTAATTCTTACCATCAAGGTCATTGTTAATACATCATGATGAAATTGGGCTAACATACTCCATATACCTATAACTTTTATATAATGAAACCAACTAATGCATCTAGGGGTTATATAATACCATGCCAAATCCATCACTTCTTTATGTCCAATGCAGTCACAATGTGAATTAAATGAATATCAATTCAATGAATAAAAAATTTTCCTTAAAAATAAATAAACATTCATGTTATGATACAAAATTATGTAATGTTAGTAATTTTTTAGTCATTAAATTATCTCAATCCATCTATATAAAGTGGATGGTTACATGATAAATAATCAACTTTATTTTATATTAAATAAACATATGTATCCAAATAACACGAATATATATTTTCCATATTTCTCATATCAATAATTAGAATATATTTATATGTATGTATCCCTAAAATTAAAACCATATAGAGTATGGAGTTTACGGTTAACCCAATAATTTCTCATTTAAATTAATGTATGGAATCGAGGTAAACACCCTTCAATCAATGCAATAAAATGTAGAGTGTAAACATAGGAAAGACATTGGAAGGAAAATCATGCTTATAGGAGAGGATGATTTGGAAAGACAGAGGTAGTGATAAATCATTTATTAGGTATAATAGATCATTACATAACCAATATATAGATGGAAGTTAGATATAATCCTTTGAAAATTTTCCCTGATCAACAACAATATTCTTCAAAGGATATAACTTAGATGAGAATCATTTTTTAGGTGTTTTATAAAAAATACATTGTAAATAATAAATATACTAGATCATAAAAATAAGATTTAAAATAAATATTTTTATATGACTAGGATATCATGATTGTTATTAAACCATGAAAATGTACACATTTTTTTTCATATAAAATAAAAAATGGTAGAAAATGTGTTGACATGGAAAATATTAAAAATAAAGCTTTTTTCACATTTTGATGAAAATGACCCATATGGAAAACATTAAAATTTCCAATAAATGTTTTATAAAAAATAAAATGTTGTATAAAATGAAATTAATAAATTATTGAGGAATATATATTGACATTTTAAAAATCATCCAATGAATATAGACATGGAAAAAGGGAGGTTCCCAACCAAAAAGAAGAGATGAGGTCAGTTTTACTTATTAGATACACATCGGGTAAAATAGGATTCCTGGAGAAATTAATTTTTTTGGGTACATGTAAAAAACCAAGAATAAAGAGAAAATAATAATGGGTTTTATAATTCATATTGATTCCCCTTATATATTATCATTCAGAAACAATCGTGGATTGAAAATAAGATTGGAAAAGAACCCCTTACAGATTGAGTAGCATGTAATCTAAACCCCATTAAATAAAGGGAATGAAATTGAACATAAAATACCAGGAATAAAATATAGTTCATTATATAAAAAATAAATTGGTCAAATTAGGAAAAAATTAAAAACATTGTGTGAATATCAAACATGTCTCATGGATTTAAAAATGAAGCAAAGAATCCCTTACAATAAATACTGACTGCTTCTAAAGCACATGAATCTCCTATATAAAAAAATAAATTTATTAAAAAACTATTTTGGAACCTTATTAGTATTTATAAACTTTTATATAAATATTTTATATTTATTATCTATATTTATATTAGTTATTTATTATCTATTTTTAATATTTGGTTTAAGATCTCTTCATTGTTTTAAACTAGTTTTGTAATAATGATGTTTTTATTCATTATTCTACAAAAGTAAATCATTCCTATATCATTAACGGTACTGTAATTGATTTTTTATAATTAATTATAATATTATAATTTCATTCTATGTTATTTTTGGTTATGATACTTGAATATGGAATTGACAATGAGCATGTTTCTGTGATTTTACATGAATAAATGATGGTATCTTAATTAAAGAATTTAAAACTAATGATAACATTCCAGAACCAAATTTGAATAATTATTCTATTAATTTTATAATAAATTATTTTTAATTAAGTTCAAATATTCTTATGTGAGTTATTTTATAACACTATTCAACTTGGTGGTTTGACGGACCCAAACAAGAACCAACTATAATTAATGGATGATTATGATTATGATACTGATTTAGTCATAATAATATCAGTACTAAAGATAGATAATTATATTATTTTTATTCATTTTATATGTTTTATCATATTTTAAAATGATTCATTAAATAATAACCATATGGGAAATGAGATATGTTACTTTTTGTTGGTGATAGTCTGCACAGACACAAATGACATTTTTGTTTTTCTTAATTGAAAAGGGGTGTTGTGGTTAATATTTATTACCTAATAATTATAAAATTGAATACATAAAATTATAATTTAATTATATATTAATGATAAATTATATGTGGGGAAGTAAGATAAGAGGTAAAAGAGTTAAGGAAAAATCAGTACTCATGTTGATTACTTGAGTTTTCCCTTAGAGGAATCCATTTAAAGGGATAAAATAGGGTAATAAATTTTAAAGGAGGCTCAAGGAAAAGTAATAATATTATATAGGAAGAATTGGTCTTGAATGTGTGGTGATAGGCCCCTTTTATAAGTAGTGGGAATGACATTTTTAAAATATTTTACCTTATTATAAAGAGGGAAGATGTTTCAAAAAATGAGAGACACTTGAATACAATAATTGAGAAATAACATTTAATAATATCATGAGAATAAAGGGATTAATGATATAATATTCCAAAGGACAGTATATACACTATATTAGAGTGAATTGGTGCATAACAACAATGAAGTCTCAATGGAAATGTAAATTGAGATGAAATCCCTTATAAAGATGGTATCCTTAAATTAAGGATAAATAAATCTCATAATTATGTGTGAAAAATATAAATACACCCAATATAAGTGGATATTAAGGGTAAAATAATCAAATGACATTCACACATATTCAAAGAATGACATATTCAATAACTACATGTTGAACCCAAAGAAATCGAAATTGGGTTAAGAAGTTCCCTTGACAGCCTAACAGTGTCACATCAAATTTCTGAAAAAGAGTTGATGAGAGATATAAAGGGTACCTCATCACTTGGAAATAAAATTTACGGCAATAAGTATGTATAATAACATATCCCCACATAATAAGATAAAAATTAAAAGACATAACAATAGAAGTCTTTTAAAAAGAGGAGGGTGAAAGGTTCCCTTACCGATTTGGGTAACTTTCGAAACGTACACCCCATGAAAGAAGGAATATACAAAATTGATGTAAATACTCATAAACGAAAGTATGTTACACAAATATTAGAATAATACAAATTACATACACCACTCAAAAGTAAATACTGGCTAATGTAGCATGAATCTCATGAAAACACAAAGTGAGTTAAAAAGACCCTTACGAAATTCTGGCAGCCTAACGGCGCCAATTAAAACATCCAAAAAGGATTCATGAGAGAAAATAGGGCCTCTAATCATATGAATGTAAAAATTACATTAATGGTAATATAAAAGAACATCCCAATCATAAGAAATATGAGCATAAAAGGAAAGACATAAAAGAGTGTACTTAAAAAGAAAGAGAGGGGTAGGATCCATTACCTCGGGTCCGACTTGACTCGATCGTTCTTTAACCTCCTGAATAATATACTTGAGTTAATTTCTTCTTGCTTAAGAACCTTTTTCAAGTTCATTATTCCATTTATATCACTTACTAACATGCTATTAACACTATGTAATTATTTAAGTTAATAATGGTCATTTTGTAGATCATTGCTACTTGAGTCAAAAAAACTCTTTATAATTACAAATTGTTCATGTGGAAAAATATATATTATATCACAAATTATATTAATTATTTAGATATCATATATATCATATATATCCATTATATAAATGAATTTATAATGTTACATAACATTTAGAGGTAAGAAATGAAATGCACCATTCATGGAGACGATAAGCCATACGTACACATGAACGCTACTTCCATTTCTATTTATTATTTAATGGAATTAAAACACAATGATAAATAATAGTATTATAATTACATTACGGTATCATATATAATATAAATAAATTTATCCTTTATATTTACCACATATGGTGTTAACGAATCAAATCACATTGAGGGGGCGGTAGTCTGCACGTCCTAAAATGAAGATATCGCATTTAACCATAATGGAAACCATAAAGGTATTCCATAAATGAAAAATAAAGAAGCTTAAGTAAAACATAAACATATTATATATCATATATAAATATAGTGTCATCTTAATGTCCACCTTTGAAGGTGTTAGAAGAATATTGAACAATCATCGTTTCGTGAAGCAGAAATTCGTCATCCACGGAAACAGTATGCTATTTAACCATTAGATGAAGGTGTGTGTAATTGTATCTCGAATTATTATTATAAAAACATCCAAGTATACTGAAGATACTTGTGTTTTTACAAAAGAAAAGAATGAAAAGTGTTTATGGGGTTGGAGAAGCAAAATAAAACAAATCAACACAAGTGAAGACATTACCTTAAAATCGGGTATCTCTCTTTGATTTGAGCTCAAAGACTTCCTTGGGAAGACTTCTGCCCAACATGAGGCTTATAGGAGTAAGAGAGGGATGTAGAGAGACAAAATGAGAAGGTTTTGGCCAATCCAAAGGCTTGAGAGGTGTGGGTAAGGTGGTAGAGGTGGGGGCCTTTTATAAGAGGAGAGGAGGGCACTCTTGGAAAGTTACAAAATGTTACTTTATTTTCAAATGAGTTTTGAATTTTAAAGGTCCCAAAATTATATATTTCTAGGATAAGGTGGTAAGGGTTCGAAATATACTCATCCAGTAGGTCTTTGACAGGTTTAAGTTATAGTTTTAACATTATATTTTCATTTTATTTAAATCCTTTATTAATGAGGTAATCGCTGCATCATCATGATGTCATAAATAAAATAATTTATTTAATGTCTAAAATTTATAAAAAAATATCATGATGTAGGAAATAATTTTATATTTCTAATGAATATTTATTGTAAAATTATGACTTGTATAACCCCATTTAAAAATTGTTTTAGTAAAAAAACTCATGCTTGTGACATTTTTATTTTAACATTAAATAAAAAGTTATTTATGTCATTTTCCAACCAATGTGGATCCATTGGGTCCCCAAGTTGACCCATGGATTGTCTTGGTCGGCCATAACACATACAGAGAGGGTAGGACATGTGTATAGGTCATTTAATATTATTAAAACATTTTTTTACCTTAAATTACACTAATTACCTTTAATCACGATTAAAAACTTAAAAGATACTATTCACCAAAAAATTATTTTAATCCTATTGAACCACATTTTACATCCTAATGACAAATATTTATGTCAGATTTTTTAAATTAAAGTCATTGAAGTGGTAAAGTTTCATTTAAATGAAAAATCAATTTTTAAACTACCACTTAGTGGTTTCACTATTCATCAAATATTGATGTTTTTCAGAAAACTACCAAAAATTCACCCTAAGCTATATTTAATATTACGAATTCTATAATGAAGTCTATTTTACAAAATTCAAAACATATATGTTTCATTAATTAATTTAATAATTAATTCCTGCTATCAAAACAAATAGCGTGTTTTTAAGAAACAATATCTATTAAAAGATTGACACTAGTTTAAGTCCAATTTCAAAGTGAAATTAATTCCAATGACCACCATTAAATTAAATGGTAAAAATATATTCTAAATACAGTTTAATATAAATTAAAAATATAATCTATCCATATAAATAAATCAGATTAAAAAGAAGATTTTGAATTAAAATGCAACATTTTCAATAAAAATGATCTTTATCGGAAAAAGAACAAAATTTTACACAAAGTAAATTTTGATGTCCAGATTCTAAAGAAGGAATTAATTTTTGTCAAACACTACATATAAAATTGTCAAAAGTATATTTAAAAAGGGTTCTCCATCAAAAGGCGATTAATCGACCTTTTAATGAATACTAGAAGATTTATGCTTAAAATTGGATTCATTTGCAATTTAAGCCTCTAACATTTATTGGATAAAAGAAAAAATATTTTACAAACATATATAATAATTTTTTAGTTAGTTCCGTTCATTTCTGCCATTATAATGGCTAGGCGTTAAATAACTTTTAAAATAATATTATTTTATAATTAGAGTGTAACGTAAGATTTCTATGAACCTCGTTGTTGCGTATTGGGTACGCCATCGAGCATAGTATTCCCTTTAAAGTAATATTAATATTTTATTCAAAAATATGAATAAATATGAAAATGTCATATTAATTATTTACCTGGGGTGTTACATCCTTCCCCCCTTTTGGGAATTGCGTCCTCGCAATTTTGAAGTTGGGCTAGGAAGCTTCATTGAAAATCCCACATCGGAACAAGAGTCAGTAAAACTATCACTTTAAAATAATGGGAGAGAAGTACAAATGTCACCCGAGTGAACCCATACTAGGATTCCAAGTATGAAAATATGGATATGGAAGAGAAAACAAAGGGTCATGTCTTGATGGAGAGTGATAGTAAACATGTCTAGGAGAAAGTTAACAATAAGAAAATCACAAACTTGTGATGGGTTAAATGGTATTTGATTCCCCAGTAGGAAAAATTAACAGACAACATTTTTGTTTTAAGTTACTTTTCATTGAGGAATTTAATTATGAGCTTAACTAGAACATTAGGAAGAATACTTAATTGTCATGTTGACTTTCAACTTTTACTAGATTTTTTACACGAACTCATATTTTCTCCAAAATATGAGTATTTGGGATGACTTGTTCACATTAAGAGAGATATAATCAACTTCTAGAGAATCACCTAATCCAAAAAAGAGAACTATATACTTCCCATGTCTTTAGACCTTAACCAAAACTAATACCAAAAAGGCTAGTATGAGATCAGATAATACCCAAAAAGGATAATACTTTATATTAAAAAAATCTATTCTTAATCTCCAAAATTTTTCAAACAAAACCCAATGTTCAACAAAGACCATTCAATAAACAACTATCCATAAAATTCTACAAAGTAAAACAAACTAAGATTGAATCCCAAAATGTATTAACTAGAAATTTCCTCAAATACAAGGATCATATAAACCCAAATGGTTGTTTATAACTATATCCACAAAAGAAAGGATAATTATTCCTTGAATAAAAATTTTGTATATCAAACATCAGGGATACTATAAAAAGTCTTCTAATTTAACCCCATCATCAAAAGAGACTTAATACATCTTCGAATTTCACCATCCTAAAATCTACCATAACTCTTGAATCCTTTATATGATTACTTCTTACTCATTCAACATTATTCATGATCCATTATCCATTCCTTTTCAACTTATTTTGAAATACTTCTTTCCTAAAAACAAAATCATGAATCATATCCTAAGATTCCAATAATAGGAAAACATATGTTATGAAATAATCCATACCATTCATTCTTCATTGTCAGTTTCTTCATCCTCAATCAGAATGGAATTAGGTATTGGTAAATGAATATTTGTACGTTCATGGTTACCCCATTCACGAAACTTCTTCGTAGGACATGTGTTTGCATAATGACCATGCACACCACATTTAAAACATTCAATTTATCCATCAGAAAGAACTTCTTTCCCCTTCCTAGATTCAACTAGATGCTTCCTTTTTCCATGGAAGGTTCTTGCTTTATGACCTTCATTTCCAAACCTATAGCATCTTTCTGTCCCTTTGAAACATTTTCTTATGTGTTTCATTCCACATATTTTACACATAGGTTTTTGAGCATACATAACTTTATGATTATTCTCGGAACATCCGTAGGTATTTGTTTCTCGCATATATGATGCCTTATAAAAATCACTAAGGTTCAGGTGGTCAGTCATGACTCCATATATTTGGTTGAGGATAACCACAAGAGTTCTCATTGCAGCTCCTATATCATTCAGTTGTTCTTTCATAAAACCGTCACAGTTTTCTTCAAATCCATTGTTACTTTGGTGCCTGCTAGATCCGACCATTTACTAAAACCAAAAAGGTCAGTGTGAGTATATCAGTAAAATCATCAAATAAAAAAGAGGAAGATAAAAACCAAGATATAATTATCCAATTTATCTCAAACTCATTATAACTTTCAAAAAAAAATGATGACTCCAGCTAATATACTAACCATTGTGGTTATACACAACTTGACACATTTTCTTAAACAACACGCTAACCTCTAAAGTTATCTACGATGACCTCTGATACCAACTATAAGGCCCTGACCTTAAACCATACTTAATATTTAATTAAATGAATAATTCACATTGAGGAACCTTTCAGGTTTAGAGTTTTGTTGAATTATATCATAAATCATGAATTACATTCCACATTTAAACACAATGGTTACATAAAAGATAGTATTCGTTTTTTCCAATCAATGGAAACATATTTATAATAAAACATGGATTCTTTCTTGACACTTCCTTGACACTATCATCATAACATGAACCTTTCCCTTGACCTGTGAAAAACATTTAAAAAACCTGGGATGAGCATAAAAAGCTCAGTAAGGGATATAAAAGTACGAAAAGAAAACATTATTCCATTTATGAAATCATAATTTACTCATAAAATATAAGCATTTTAACATACCTCATAAAATCATGAATAAATCATAGAAATCATAAGGAATAAAGGTATCTTGAGGTATTCATAACATTCTTACGTAGGGAGTAACCCTCTGGGTTACGTTTGGAATACCCATCATAGTATATTCCCTAAATCTCTTCGGAGAAACCTTAACGTTTAACTCCTTCGCATTACCCATTGCATTGGAGAGCTATATCGGGTTCACCCTCCCTTTGTTTATCACGGAACCACCCATCTTCATAAACAATGCCCAATAACCATAACATAATCATATCATATAACTTAAGCATAAATGAAAGATAACATTCCAACATTTCAATAACAATATAACATTTTAAGATATTGAAATAATAAATCCATTCTAAAAACCATTTAAAACATTTAATAAAGAGATTTTTGAATCCAAGTGTCCCATACCACTTTGATGCTTTTAACATTATAAACCATTAATATCCATATAAATAAATCCTTAAAAACATTTTGAAAACATGGATATTAATGAGAAATATTTATAATAATAAATCATTAAAACATTTAAAATGATATTTTAGTTAAAGGGTTTTTAACAAAATGAGAGACACTTGAATACAATAATTGAGGAATAAAATTTAATAATATCATGAGAATAAAGGGATTCATGATATAATATTCCAAATGACAATATATACACCATATAAGAGTGAATTGGTGTATAACAAAAATGAAGTCTCAATGGAAATGTAAATTGAGATGAAATCCATTATAAAGATGGTATCCTTAAATTAAGGATAAATCAATCTCATAATTATGAGTGAAAATTATAAATACACCCAATATATGTGGATATTAAGTGTAAAATAATCAATTTTCATTCACACATATTCAAAGGATGACGTATTCAATAACTACATGTTGAACCCAAAGAAATCAAAATTGGGTTAAGAAGTTCCCTTGACAGCCTAATGGTGACACATCAAATTATATAAAAAGAGTTGATGAGAGAGATAAAGGGTACCTCATCACTTGGAAATAAAATTTACGTCAATAAGGATATATAATAAGTTATCCCCACATAATAAGATGAAAATTAAAAGACATAACAAAATAAGTCTTTTAAAAAGAGGAGTGTGAAAGGTTCCCTTACCGATTTGGGTAACATTCAAAACGTACACCCCATGAAAGAAGGACTATACAACATTGATGTAAATACTAATAAAAAAAATTATTTTACACAAATATTAGAATAATGTAAATTAAATACACCACTCAAAAGTAAATATTGGCTAATGTAGCATGAATCTCACGAAAACACAATGTGAGATAAAAAGCCCCTTACGAAATTCGGGCAGCCTAACGACACCAATTAAAACATCCAAAAAGGATTCATGAGAGAAAATAGGGTATCTCATCATATGAAAATAAAAAGTACAGAAAGAGTAATATAAAAGAACATCCCAATCATAAGAAATATGAGCTTAAAAGTAAATACATTAAAGAGTGTACTTAAAAAGAAAGAGAGGGGTAGGATCCATTACCACGGGTCCGACTTGACTCGATCGTTCTTTAACCTCCTGAATAATATACTTGAGTTAATTTCTTATTGCGTAAGAACCTTTTTCAAGTTCATTATTCCTTTTATATCACTTAATAACATGCTATGAACACTATGTAATTATTTAAGTTAATAATGGTCGTTTTGTAGATCATTGCTACTTGAGTCAAAAAAAATCATTATAATTACATGTTGTTAATGTGGTAAAATATATATTATATCCAGAATTATATTATTTATTTAGATATCATATATATCATATATATCCATTATATACATGCATTTATAATGTTACATAACATTTAGAGGTAAGAAATGAAATACACCATTCATGGAGACGATAAGCCGTACGTACGCATGAACGCTACTACCATTTATATTTATTATTTAATGGAATTAAAACACAATTATACATAATAGTATTATAATTAAAGTATGGTATCATATATAATATCATTAAATTTATCCTTTATACGTACCAAATATGGTGTAAACGAATCAAATCACTTTGAGGGGGTGGTAGTCCGCACTTCCTAAAATGAAGATATCGCATTTGACTATAATGGAAACCATAAATGTATTCCATAAATGAAAAATACATAAGCTTAAGAAAAAAATAAACATATTATATATAATATATAAATATAGAGTCATCTTAATGTCCACCTTTGAAGGTGTTAGAAGAATATTGAACAATCATCGTTTCGTGAAGCAGAAATCCGCCATCCACAGAAACAGTATGCTTTTTAACCATTAGAGGATTGTGTGTGTAAGTGTAGCTTTAATACTTATTATAAAAACATCCTAGTATATTGAATATAATGGTTTTTAAAAAAAATAAAAGAATAAAAAGCGTTTAGGGGGTTGGAGAAGCAAAATAAAACAAAAGAACACAAGTGAAGACATTACATTAAAATCGGGTATCTCTCTTTGATTTGAGATCAAAGGCTTCCTTGGGAAGACTTCTTCCTAATGTGAGGCCTCTAGGAGTAAGAGAGGGATGTGGAGTGACAAAAGGAGCAGGGGTTGTCTGTGAAAAAGGCTTGATAGGTGTGGGTAAGGAGGTAGAGGTGGGAGCCTTTTATAAGAGGAGAGAAGGGGCACTCTTGGAAAGTTACAAAATGTTGCTTTATTTTCAAATGAGTTTCGGATTTTAAAGGTCCCAAATTTATGTATTTCGAGGATAAGGTGGTAAGGGTTCGAAATATACTCATTCAATAGGTCTTTGAAAGGTTTAAGTTATAGTTTTAACATTATCGTTTTATTTTATTTAAATCCTTTATTAATGAGGTAATCGCTGCATCATCATGATGTCATAAATAATTTAATTTATTTAAAATATAAAATTTATAAAAAACTATCATGATGTAGGAATTAATTTTATCTTTCTAATTAATATTTATAGTCAAAAATATGACTTGTATAACCCCGTTTAATAATTGTTTTAGTAAAACAACTCATGCTTGTGACATTTTTATTTTAACATTAAATAAAAAGTTATTTATGTCATTTTCCAACCAAAGTGGCTCCATGGGGTCCCCAAGATGTCCCATGGATTGTCTTGGTCGGCCATGACACATCCAATGAGGGTAGGACATGTGTGTATGTCATTTCATATTATTAAAACATTATTTTTACCTTAAATTACATTAATTACCTCTAATAGCGATTAAAAACTTAAAAGTTACTATTCACCAAAAAAATATTTTAATCCCATTGAACCACATTTTACATCATAATGACAAACATTTATGTAAGATTTTTGAAATTAATATCACATAAGTGGTAATGTTTCATTTAAACGAAATATCATTTTTTAAACTACCACTTAGTGGTTTCACTATTTATCAAAAATTGAAGTTTTTCCGAAAAATACCAAAAATTCACCATAAGAAATATTTAATATTCAGAATAGAATAATGATGTATATTTTACAAAATTAAAAACATATATGTTGCATTAATTAATTTGATAATTAATTCTCACTGTCAAAACAAATAGCGTGTTTTTAAGAAACAATATCTATTAAAAGATTGACACTAGTTTAAGTCCAATCTAAAAGTGAAATTAATAAAAATGACCACCATTAGATTAAATGATGAAAATATATTCTAAATACACTTTAATATAAATTAAAAATATAATCTATCCATATAAATAAATCAGATTAAAAGGATGTTCTGAATTAAAATGCAACATTTTCAATAAAAATGTTCTTTATCGGAAAAACAACAAAATTTTACACAAAGTAAATTTTGATGTCCAGATTCTAAAGACGGATTTTATTTTGTCAATAAAAACATATAAAATTGTCAAAAGTATATTTAAAAGGGGTTCTCCATCAAAAAGCGATTAATCAGCCTTTTAAAGAATATTAGAATATTTATGCTTAAAATTGGATTCATTTGTATTTTAAGCCTCTAACATTTATTGGATAAAAGTAAAAATATTTGACAAACATATATAATAATTTTGTAGTTAGTTCCATTCATTCCCGCCATTATAACGGCTAGGCGTTAACTACCTTTTAAAATAATATTATTTTATTATTTGAGTGTAATGTAAGATTTCTAAGAAACTCGTTGTTGCGTATTGGGTATGCCCTCGAGCATAGCATTCCCTTTAAAGTAATATTAATATTTTATTCAAACATATGGATAAATATGAAAATGTCATATTCTTTATTTACCTGGGGTGTTACACAATAAAACTTCATTTAAAACATTATAATTAAATAAAAAGTAATAGAAAATAAAATTAATAAATTATTTAGGAATAGGGTATAAAATTTTCAAAATCAACCAATGAATATTGAATTGGATTATAGGTGAAGAAAAAATTGTAGACCTTCTAGAGGAAACTGAATATTGGGAGTATTCATGAACGGGTAGTGAGAGGCCCATTTTATAAGTGGTGAGAATGAAAATTTTTAAAATATTTCAACATAATATAAAGATATAACATTTTTCACATGTATGGATGAAAAAAATATAAATATCCATGGATTTGGGGATGATATAAGTCTGAAAATTCTATAACCATTCATTTTTACTCATGTTTTAAACAAGTTTTATGCCCTTTAATCATAGAATTTTTACTTTTACGTTTTTTTTGTTTTACTATGGTAACTAGTTTCTATATAAGTAAATCATTTTTACCTAAAAATATGATATTATTTCATAATTTATACCTACTAATTACAAATATCAAATACATTTTATCAGATAACATTTATATGTATAAGAAGAATAAATTTTAAAATTAGTGCATGTAGCGCGTAAAAAACTCTGGTTAGAATTTGTTTTGTATTTATAATTTATATATAGGATAAAATAATAAATATATTTAATTTTAAATATATAAACTGATTTATAATAAAAAAATAAACGTTACATGGATTAAAAATAATTCAAAAAACAAATTTTATAACAAAAAATTTAATTAAAATAAAATACAAAAAAAATATTTTGTTCAAAAATATAACATAAGTTGTAAAAAATATAATTTATAAATTAATTATATTAATTTTTAATGTATAATTTTAATCCTTAATACATGTTTGATCATGAAATTTTTTTATTAATTTTTATGTTATACTTATTGCCTGATATAGAAATAAATTCTACGCTTTTTGTGAAAACTGTATTATCAACAACGGACAAACAAATCCCTTATTTTTGAAAAATATCATCATTTTACCTTAAAATAATATTGTTTTGTAATTAAAAACGATTTTATTATTAAAAAAAAATAAAATTCTTAAATTTATAAATTTTCCCTTTAAATTAAAATTCACAATATAAATATTTTTTTTTGAAAAATTGTTTTCTTAAACATTACACGCTCTAAATATTATTTCCTAATAAATTATAATTTAAATTATTATAATATAATTGTTAATTTAAATATTATATATTATCATAATAATCATTTAAAATAAGTTGATTTAATTTATAGATTATTAAAAAGTTGATTTGAGAATAAAAAATCATATTAATTATATATTTTTTAAAATATAATAATTTTTATTTGTATGATATATTTTTACTTACTCAGGGTTTTATTAATTCTATAATTTTTTTGATAATATTTATCTAATATGTTTTGGAACATTATAGTTCATTATTTCTTATGGAAAAATCTATCAAACAAAATATTAGGTCTTACATGAATAGATAATTTAAAATCCAAGGGTGTTACAACTTTGACCATGTGAACTTATCTTAATGTCTCATTCATATGTTTCCACTTGAACCTTTCCTTACATCCTTAAAATAACTACATGTGGAACAACCTATAATAACAACCACTTCCTACTATGATCAACAAATCACATTGAATTCTCCTCAAATGAAGCATATGTTTCTTGCTCGACATCATCACACTAAATAACATGTGTCATATCAAGTTCATACTTCCTCAATTAAGTAACAAGAAAAATGTCATGCATAGATCTATAATTTTAATATAGTTTATTATAGAAGTAAAAATTTTCAATCCTATGTAAAATATAAAATACCACATCATACTATGTAGCCCACATTCCTTTCTTACCAATCCAATAATTTGATAACATAGTGATAACGGATGGAAAACATGTTACCAAACCAAAGATTGAAAAATTATGTGTGTATGGTTGGAATCAGGATTCAATTTACTTTTTAAAATAATTAAACACTTCTTGATAATATACACAAAATCATAGGCATCCTATATAAAGATAGGACCAACCAAATAAATTTCCCCATATTACATGAAATAGATTGGAAATTAACATGACATACCATATAATTATTTAAAAGGATACATATAGATGGATTCATAGTAACTGTATTTTTAAATAAACTCAAAAAACGTCATACGACTTTTAGAAACATTGAAAAATATAAGAACACTTTTTTATATCATTCCCTCAAAAGTATAAATTATATAATCAGATTTTTCTTTTATTTTTGGATGATAAGTTATGCTCAAAATTACACGAGAACCAAAATAGCCTATAAAACATTATAAAATAGTGATTCAAATATCATATGATAATCTAACATGATACTATAAGTTAAACCATGAATTTTTACATCCTCACTGACATAAATTATTACAATATCCTTAATCATACAGGTCTCCATAATTATAAAGAAACATGAAACTTCCGTTAACTAATTAATAATAGTCCATAATGCATCCTTCCCTTTCCATGACCTTTGAATACCATTCAATAAATACATGGTTACATTTTCTCACATCCAACCAAGAAAGGGAAAATACTTAATCTATCCTTTTGGGTAGTGGTGATGAAATTGAACTCATAAGAAGGTTATACATTTCAAAATGAACCCATCCATATCCCTCTTTACACCTAGCCATCATATGTATCATCGAGCCCCATGTAACATCTTACTCAAACAACGATGAACTACCCACTAATACATGTGAAATTAAAATATCACTTATTCTCATATATGTAGTATAAAATATATCGTTTCCTTAAAATATTGGAGGGATTCGTCTCTAAGATCCCTTCCCATAATCTATTCCCCACAATAAATATTTATTGTTTTAAATATAGTATTGGAAATTAGTTATATATTGATCCTTCACCAACTCCACTAAGGATGATGTGATAAATAAATTCAAAAGAACATTAAACCATGTTCCCCAGCCAAATAAATATATATCAATGAATTTGTTTTGATAAGATTCCACTATTATTTTGACACCTAAACAACATCCAATTGGGACATCCTGCTTAATGATTTGATATCAACATTCCATTTTCCAGGTTTATATATCATCTCAAAGTCAAAATGTCTAAAGGTATTCAACCAATATCATCTTTAATTGATTTAAAACCCTATAATAAAATCTATACTTAAATATTTTATTGTCTATGTACAAGAAAAACCATTTACAAAACACCAAAATCCTCCAAAATTTTAAATCCTAAAAAACCATGATAACTCAAGATAATGAGTGGGGTAATTCTTCTCAAGCAGCCCAAACTATCATGATACCTATTACAGAACTCAATTTTTTTATATAAAGACACAACTAAATACCACACCATAATAATCAATATATACTTCACATATTTTACCAAGATCCAATAATATTTGAATAGGATTTGATTTTAGTATCTTCTCCAGCACTCAAAATTATTCCTCACACTTTCCAACCCACTTGAACTTTAATCCATTCCTAGTTAGTGTCATAATTATAAAATATTTTCATGATAAATCTTAAATAAATAATCAATAATATCCCTTGATACCTAATAGTTTTATAGTAAATAAAAAATTGTTAATGATATCCAAATAACCCAAAATTAATGTGTTCTCATGTTCAATAGATATTACCAATTTTAAAAATAAATTCCTGAGAAAATTCACTTATGAAGTGTAAAATTGGTAATTCAATAGATTTTCATAAAACATGTGATACCATAAAGTATTAATGTTGATAACCAAATGTTCACTATTATTCTATTAGGATATCTAATGTATCAAAATATATTCAATAAACATGGTTAAAACCTAGTCTATATAAATGATAATTACACGATTAATAAAATCCATAAACATACTAGTATTTTCTTCCTCCTAAATGACATATATATAATTTTCTAATTACCACATAATGTTTGAAAAGCCTTATTAAAAAAATAATAACCTCACACTCTCAGTTGATGAAAACACGATTAGAGGTAAATCTTAGAGAACCATCAAGTTCCCTTCTATTAATCAAATAAATAACCAATTCATGTTAAAGGATACAATTTTATTTATGATTACTGTTTTTAACTCATATTAATCAACACATAACCTAAACCATTCATAATCTTTTATTCAGACAAGACGAATAACACCTCATACTGATACACTATGTCAAATATGAGATTTTAGATTCTTTGACCATTTATTTAACTCATGATTCTCAATTGTATCCTTATGATATAAACTAATATAAATTTTAATAGTACTCGATATCTTGTAAATCATGTACTTCAACATTCTCTTAGGTGGTAACCTAAAAAAATACTCTAGAAGCACCTTCAGATTATGATCAATTATAGAAGGAAACACATAACCAACAATAGTCTCTTCTGAACTAATATATAACCCTATCACTTGAGATGTGATCCTTCCGAACAACATTAAATTAGGACCCATATAGCAGAAATGATAATTACACTCTCCCATAGTACTAAAAACACCACTCTAGATACATGAACATCATGCTTGTCCTGTTGAACCCAATATGTAGTTGAATTTATGACAACCATACCATCCCTATAATCCTATAAAATCACTTCAATATAAAGAGAAAAATACTAGATTTTACCTTAACCACACATGCCAATAACATAATACAATCACCTATAAATTAACCCTACTATCATCCCCAATGAGGTATATATAATTAAAACACATGAAAACAATTTGATATAAAAACAATTATTAGAAAACAAATAAATCAATATAAAAGAATGAAATGAAACTTAATCAAAAAATAAACAATAAAAAGTATTAGTAACCAACATTTCACCTCTAAATATAAATTAACACCCCAAAACCCATAATTTATTAGTCAAACACAATCAACTTCCAGAAACCAAGACTAAGACTATACCCCTAAACTATCTGGTTCCCCTTTACAACATCTCCCACTAACCCTACCCTTAAGAGCCCCTATCACTTCCAAGACCTACCCACATATAATATATATGGATCACACTATACCAAAAAACACTAGTTGATTCATATAATTCTATATTTTATTCTGTTCCACGACCATTACTCCACTTAAAACCCCACCGATAGAACCTCAAGATGTGGTCCATCATTTTACACGAGTGACACTCTATAGGGCCACAATGAAAAAACTGATTATATCCATTCTTAATACATATTAAAAACACAATCTATGACCCTTATATAGAATAATAATACAATAATGTCTTCCCATGACCACAATAATTCTCTCCATCCCATAGATAATCTTCTCATTTCCTCTTATTATATTCACTGATCAGTCTAATCCCACTGATGATTGCGTCTATTCCATAATATATTTCTCATTCATAAGATATATGATTTAATCTACCTTAATATAGATATAAAAATATTTAAAACTTATAATGGATATTCAGTCATATCCCATTTTGAAACAGAAGAGCCTTAGAAAGCTCACCACTTCCATGGTAGGAGAAAACTAAAGAAAATCCTTGAACTGAGAAGGATAAAAAAATAATATACAGGTCGTACATATTATATTCAATAAAAAATTATTCCCCATCTATTTAAATATTATAATAAAAAAATTACTAATAAATATAACTTTAAATTCTTCTTAAGACAACCCTTTAGACCTACAAGCTTGGACAGAGATAACCCACCAGTGCAATGTTAGTCCCCCGGGATTTTAAAAAGCTAGCTTAACCTTTTAATCAAAATCTAGAACATTGATGAACCCAAATATATAATACATTCCCTATTTCCATTCTATATACCCTCAATGTCCAATTACTATTGTAAAAATAGGAGGGTACAATTCTTGGAATCCAAAAATCAAATGAGAGACAACAATAACTTCCTAGGATGGTATCACCAAGCTACCATGGACCAACATAATTTTTTTAGTAATATTAATTTCTATTAGGGAATATAGATTATAATCTAAAATAACATTCTCTTATTCCCTTTACTTAATTCCCTCATCAGAGGGTTCATGTTAATCTTCTTTTTCCCATGGTTGATGAACAAGTTTCATTGATGAGTTATCTATGTAAAAGAACTAACATACCCATTAGAAAGACCAATAAAATATATTCATATACACACACACACACACACACACACACACACACACACACACACACACACACACACACATATATATATATATTTATCATGAAATAATCCCTATATATGTTTAGAATATAATTCATCATACATAAATTATCACATTATATCACCAAAATAAATTCATAAAAACTTGTGCATATAATCATATTCCATATTTCTATATTCAAAGAGTGACGAATGAATTTCCTAATATATACCCTCATATGGTTGATAATACTAACCAAAAATATTTTAATAAACCGAAAAACCCATTCTCCATATAATTTAGCATTGCACTATAGTTATGATTACTAGGAACCAACAAATAGCTTTTGTACTAATTCTCGACTCATAGCATTCACTCTACCAAATTTAAAATATCAAGACTATTGGAGATAAATTATATAATATTTTTTAATAAAAATACCTTGTAAAACTATACCCCTAAATAAAATCATCACATGGACTCAATTTCACACTCTGTTCACTAGAAGCCTTTAATTTTCACCGAGGGTTTAGTAACATTGCATGGGGAGAGATTCTCCCCTAATGTGATGTCACAATATATAAAATAAATATGAAATTAAAATAAACAATAGATAGTGGAAGAAATATATATCAAATATATAAGATTAAATAATATCCCATCATTACCACAAATTTCATTTAGTCAAACAATAACATAAAGTATAACTCAAAAGATATAAAGTATAAAGCACAACTAGATAAGAAAATAAAATGAAATGTGGATAGAACAATTTTAAAAACGCTAAATTTCCATAAATAAATCTATATGTCATCACTAGACACCATCTCTCAGCAATAGAGGTCTCTTCCCTTTCCCAAAAATTCCTAGCATTTGATGTGTATGCACAAGAGGAGTGTATGTCTTGTAAGAAAGAATACATTTATTAGTATAAACCATTTTAACCAAAATCAACTCAAGGATTAAATTTGAAAAAAATATATAACTATTATAATGATTAAATGATTTAATAGATATCATAAACCCCATGTAAAAATAGATATGTGTGAACCATGTCACCAAATTAAACTAAGCATGCTTTGGACAATGCTAGTATTAGTGTATCAAGGACCAAAGGAATATCTCATCATGCAACCTTATCCTCTCCCAAGGAAAACCATTCTCACTAAATAAACATATCTAGGATTACTATGTAATTTCCATCCCACAATATCATGAATATCCACCCCCTTCAGGGACAACATGTTTTATATATAACATTACAATTATAACCACTCAAGGCCAACCATTTCATATCATGTCATGTCCCATCTTAGGTCACCATAGGCTTCCATCTATAAACATTATTCATGGATCATTGATAATATGAAATACTTAGAGATAAACATCCCATGACCCACTTTATCTTCAAAACCATTGAATAATTTCAACATGTAATATTCATTATGAATATTTTAACCCATTTCCCAAACATATGAAAAAAGGATTTACAAATTCATTTATTGATTTTATGAAGTAATTTTATTTTGAAAATAGGGTATACAACCCAATTTTAGTCCCTTTAATACCACATTTAAATTCTAGGTTATTTAAGAAACCTTTTCAATTTTTTTAACCTTTAATACATTTATATTCCAATTTCATCTTTTACACAATCCTTTAAACAACTATAAAAACACCAAAATTAAACATCTTTGAAAATAGTTAATTAAAAAGGTACTCTAGGATCATTAATCCCATTGAATTAAAATTTCACCCATGAATGTGCATAATAATACCTGTATCACAATCTTTTAAACATACAAGGTAGTGTCTAATTTACTATTAATTCATATTAAAATTCCCAGTTTCCTCACATGTACTTCCAAGCCGTGTTTGAGACTAAATGATTCTCTTTTCCATTTCCAACATTAAATTTTAGCTCTTATTTGTCCCATTAAATCACTCTAATGTTATTTAAGATAATACCATGCATTAAATAGGTCACTTTCCCACTAATTAATAACTTTAAGAATGGCTATACACTATTCATAGATATTATCAACCACTTTATGTTCCAATTACCCGACATTAATTCATGAAATATTATTCACATAAAAATGCAACAAATTTTGAAATGAATCAAAAAATTAAAGTAACAAAATAATTTTAATACCTCACATATAGTATAAACAGAAATTCCAAATCCATGTGATAGAAATAGGTAACCCACCTTATTAAAGGAAAGCTGTGTGAGAATGGTATGGGCCCTTAAAAATTCCATGAACTCATGGATTAAAAAATATGAAAACTAAATATAAGATAAATGGGAATAGAACCACATAGTTTTCAAGTCCTCATATCACTCACAAAAAAAAGATAATATTCAAGAATCACTTAGTAGGATAAATATTACATACCAATTGAATCACAATTCTGATTTAAATTGATGAAAAAAATCATACCTTGAAGCTATGGGATTTAGAGAGAGGATATGGATCCAAAGATATGTTGAAATCATCCCAAATGACCCCTAAATAAAAGTATCAATTTTATGTTTCGAGTGCAGTGGAAGTGTGAGTTGTGGTTGATATATTAAAAAATCTTTTAATTATTATAGCCCGAAACTAGGAGTGGGAATCCTGCATTTTAAATTTAAATTTAATAAATTTAATATATGATTAAATGAATACATAGGTTTATGAACTTTCTTTGTTGATGAATTTTTATTATCTATAAAGACCCTTTTGTATTTCTTTCATTGTACTATAATGATCTAAGGATAGAATCAATCTATGGTGATCTACACATGTTCTTATGATCTCTGATCAATGCCACTCGTTCTATGGGTTCTAGCATAATGAATTGACTATATTGTGTTGTTCATTATTGATTTCTAATTATTTGGACTTGAAGAAATATATCTTTCATTCCTTGTTATTGGGAGGGAGATATAAAGAGGATTCAACAGACACTTCATTGTGTACAATAATTATCTCACATTCGATTTCACAATGATCGATACTCCAAACAATAGACATAACTGTCTATTCATAGAGATGGGGTTTAGATTAAAATAATAATATAGTTTCATGTTAAAAAATTAAATAATATTATAACCTCTGATGAAACCCCATGACAAAAAATAATAATAATTTTATTATTATTTTGTGGCACATAACAATTTTTAAAAAATGATAAATAATATTTAACATATTATAAGTAATTATTTATCAACAGATGCAGTTTGAATAAATTCAAACACTTTATAATTTTATTGAATACAGAAATTAATATTTTATTCATATATACATATTTAATTCTTCAACCAAATAATAAATATTTATTAAATATTAAATAAAAGAAATAAAAATATTTTATCTATATACTAGTTAATAAATCATAATTAAATTTATGTAGTCAATATAACATAAATTAAAATTATTCCTAGTTATTTAGAATAATATTTATTAAATTAAATAGATTAAAATATAATTTAATTGAGATAAAAGGAAACACATAGTGGGTAACCATCTCAGATTTCTTTCCCATTGGTATTAGGTGGGCTTGCGAAAATCAAATATTACTATTTTGTAATGGGTTGGGGAACCCTAGAGAAAGAAAATAATATCACCACATCGAAAACCACATATGAATAATAAGTATGTAATATAATACCTCTTTCATAATAATCCATCATGGTGGTTTCGAAACGGTTTCATACACCTATATTATCGATACATATTTCGTTCACTATTTGAAATAGACACATCATTACACCATGACCATGTAATTTAGGGTGACCATTATATTCTAGTTAAAGGGCCAAGATATCATCTTCTATAAATATGGAAGGTAAAAATCAATAATCTATTATCCATTAATGTATTTCCAATCATCATCCACCCACTGAACCCAACTTTCCACCATTATATTGTGTGATTATTTCCACTAGTAAATCTAAGTTAATTTATCATGGTATTTACCAATGAGAATATAAATGTCAAAGTACCATTTAAATTTATAACATATAGGAATATATGATGACACAAAAACATATAAAATTATTACTGGCAGGTCTATTCCCATAATTTCCCATCTTAGAGACTACCAAGTGCAAAATTCTTAAGAAGAAGCCACGTCTACTTACGAGTACACTCACTTGGAAGTATAAATACCAAGCTTCCCATAATAATATGTTATCTAACAACAAATTTTTATTAAGAATATTATCATAACACATAATGGTTGTCATCATAATAGGGAACTAATATTACCATATTAATGAGAAAAATACTCTAAGACATAATTACATTAAATACTTATATAACAATGACATTTTTTTAATAACATGTTTAGTTATAATTCAATATATCAAATATATTTGTAATTAAATTACAAATAATGGGTCTTAGGATACCAACTCCCGAAACTCCCACTTATACTAGAGCCAACAACCTATGACTTTCAATCCGCTAAACCTCACATGATAATTTGGATTCTATCGAGTCATGGATTTAGTTAAAGGGTCTACCATGTTTTCTTCTATGGGTATACTACTCACACCATCCACACCTCTATAATAAAAATACACCAAGTGATTATACTTATATTGTATGTGATTCATCAATTAATGTGACCTTGGATCTTTTGTGAGATTCACCACTAGAGAATTACAATAATAGAGTATGGTAGGATCATTAGTGATTAGTACCATGTCATGATCGTGGATGAAGTTTTTAATCAATAAATCTTATTTAGCTACCTTAGATTCTACAATATACTCGAAATATTCATTAGATTCTGCAACCACATCCTACTCTAAGCTATTACGTCTCACAAAACATCTATTCAAATTGATTATTAATTTCATTTATGACTTCATGTAATCTTGATCAGTTTGGAAATTGGCATCTACATAACATCTGATGGCTAGTTCATCATCTCATCTATAGACCATGAGAATATCCTTATCACGCCATAAATACTTATGTATTATCTGGATTTACATCCAATGGTGCTCACATTGATCAACTTGCTATATTCCAAATGCACTCAATGCATTGGAAACATCTAGCGTAGTACATAGGATAACAAAAATGAATGAAACAATCGTAGAAGCATATGGAATCTTTTACCTTCTGATTATTTCCTCATGGGTCTAAGGACACATTTTCGTGGAAATATGAGTTCCATGTGATACTGGAAACAATCCCTTCCTGGATTTTTCTGTTATGAATTTATTTAGTATCTTTTCAATGTATATACCTTAACATAGGACGATAACTCTCTTTGATATATCATAATCGATCTTGATCCCAATAATATTTAATTCCTCACCTAAGTCCATTATGGATAATAATTTATTCAATCATGTTTTAATAGACTATAAGATTGGTATTTCATTTCCTATGAGTAATATGTCATCAACATATTCTGTTAATAAAATAAAATAACCCCCACTAAACCATTTATATACACAAGGAACACATTCATTCATTATAAAACCAAATTACATTATAGACTCAATAAAATAAATGTTCTGTGACTAGGATATTTCCTATAATTAAGAAATGAATTTTTTAGACTTTCATACCTTGTTGTCATCCATTGGAGTAACACACCCATTAGGTTGTGTCATATATACAACTTCCTGAAGGTTCCCATTAAGGAAATTTATTTTGAAATCCATTTTCCAAATCTCATAATCCTAGACGGCCAAAATGGAATGTAGAATTTTTATGGATTTCAGCATTGAAAATAGAGAAAATGATTCATTGTACCAAAAGCATTGGGGGACATTTTTTGACTATTAGCTCCTTGTAGGTATTGATTTGTCCATCCATGTTTAGTTTCTTCTTGAATACCCATTTTTATATAATGTTATTGACATCAACTAGAGGTTCTACTAAAATATATACTTGGTTTTAGTACATGGAATCCATTTCCTAATACATGGCTTCTTGACACTTGGAAACATCTATTCCACTTAATTCTCCAATTTAGGTAATAGAATCATTATTTTCAACAAATAATTAGTCTCTATACTCAGTGAATCGAAAACCATATCATTTTGGTTCTCTAACCACTCTTGTAATATAAAATAGTACGTGTGTCCCTAGAATAGTTTCATATTCCATGGGGATTTTTTGAACTTGTTCATGTACCAACTCTTATGTACCTTGATCCTCGACATCATAAAATTTATCTCACTCCCACAATCTCTTTTAAATATGTTCTCTATATTAAGGAATATTTCATGTCTTTTCACTATAACATATTTATCTGAGGGCTCATATTTGTAATACCCACTTGCTTCATTAGGGTATATTATAATGATACACATTATTCATTTATGTGTGAATTTTTTACATGAAGTGGCCTTACCAACTGATTCACTTCCCCACACATGTAAATTCAATAACATAGTTTTTCTCCCACTATAAGATTCATTTGGATTAATATTTATTGATTTAGTGGGTACTTTTTTTAGTATGAGTCTATCTATTTATAATGCATTTCCCCAAAAGGATAATTGAAAAACTTCATGACTCATAATTGTTCTCACATTGTACAACAAGCTGCAGTTACTCCTTTCTCTTACACTATTACACTAAGGCATGTAAGGATGAGTGATATGGGATATGATCCAAAAATCATGTATGTAATCAATAAAGTTTTTATTAGGATATTACCCACCATGTTCTAAGAATAGTTTCTTAATATTATTACCATGGGGGTTCTCAAATTCATTATTATATTCCTTAAATTTATAAAAAAAAGTCTGACTTGTACTTAATTAAGTAGACATATCATATCTACTAATATCATCAGTAAAATTTATGATGTATGAGTACCCATCCCATGCTTCAATAGTAAATGGTCCACAAAAATTAGTATGAACTAATTCAAGAATCTCTTTATCACTATCACCATTCCCACTAAATAGGGCTATAATCATTATAACTTGTAAACATCTATGACATACACCATGTGGTTTTAGTTCAAAATAATCTAAATATCCATCTTGACATAGTTTATTCATGCCCTGTTAATTTACATTTCCATGTCGGTGATTCCCAAGTAGCATGTGGTATGCTTTATGTGACGTTATTTTTTTTATCAATTTTAATTACTTGATTTTTGTAGGCCAACACATAAATATAGTTATTTAATTATACCATATCATACAAATTTTATCTTAATAAAATATTAAATATTTATTTCCAAATTTTAAAAGAAAATTATGTATATCTTGTGTAGTTACTAATATAATGTTCTCATAATAGATAGAACATAATAAAAAACATTCAAGACTATGATAATTCTATTTGACACTATTAGGTGGTAGTCCCTGATAGATACATCAAAAATTTTATCTCTCTTACCTATTAATAGATCTACCTCCCCTCATTAGAAATTTATAATTATAAATGGTTGTTTCATTTGAATACATATTTGACCCCAAATGATGTATTAAATACCCAATTTGTAAAAATAAATAAATTAAACATAATAACTATTACATCTAAATATTCCCCCTGATTTTTTGAATGGGTGTATTTTTTTTCATTTAGTAACCCTTATTTCCCTATTGAAATAGAAAACAACATATTCCTGTAATTTCTCCTTAATATTGATATTATTGGATTTCATAAAGATGATTTGGGATGAAATCTCGTCGCTTAAACATTATGTTTATTCCCCATAAGGATAAAATTATTTTTCATTTCAAATATTTATCATCTTAGCGAAGGCGAGTATAAATATCTGGTAGATACTTCTTAATTTTTTTCATATTAAAATTTACAACAAACCTAAGAATATCATAAGGGGTGATTCAAGAATTATATTGGTGCCTAGTTCTTTAGGGATTTTAACTCCTAAAACCTCTAGGAACTCATTATAGATAATGAGAATGATTATATAAGGCTCAGCAGAGGAAGCCTCTCAATGATTTCTCTGGAAAACCTCCATAGAAATATAAAAAAAAAATTCATATCTAGATATCTCCTTATAAAGACAACATATGTGCTCAAGAATTCTATACACGTCTATATTTTCATTGTGAGAATCCACGATTTCACTAGATATAGATGAAAACCTCAAAAATTGAACATCATCTGCAGTGTTCATATGTTTTATCATGGAAATGGAACTATTTATTACTCACATCCTTAGAAGAATTAACTGAACATGAGGATTCCAGTATGTATGATTTGCACTCATGGCACGAAACACCCCAAAGGGGTCTGTACCATTCATGAATGTTACTATCAGTTAGAAAGTTATCATTATCCAATATTGATTTTAGGGATAATGCATATGATGATATTTCCATTTTATTTTAAAATTAAAAGATAATATTATTAGTAATTTCTTTGATTAAAAATCATGTGAGAAATAATAAATTAATATATCTTATTAAATATAAAATATCCCAATATTTTATCAAGTCCCAATATCCATCTCTATTGAACAAGGAATGAATAGTTTCTATGGAATTCTAGATGCAAGGATCCATATTCCCATTATCGTAACCCCAAAAAGTGTTTTCAAGCTACTTGTAGGTATTTATGTAGGTAAGTCTTTGCCAATGCTAGGATTACAACTCCATGATCTATTCAGTTGAATCCCTTGTCATGAAATTACGATTTGGATTTTCTCAACACTTGCCGCCAAACTACCCTATGTCTAAAAAGGATACTCCTCCTTATGTTAAATAGTTACGTCAATCCATAACCATTGTTTGATATTACTATATAAAAGTAAGTGTCCCAAAATTTTTTGGTCAAACACATAGTTGTATTATGTTTCATTCCGAATCAATTAATCAAAGGACAATTATGGATGATTATTTAGTCATGAGATTTTAATTTAATATTAATAAATTTTATCTTATTTTATCATTTAAATGTATTTTTAATATTATGTGGATGATACATAATTGATTAACCATGTTAGATAAAACATTTACAAACAATTAATTTATTTAATTTATATATTTTCACATTATTTAATTTATTTATGTGATCATGGTCTTTAATTCATAAAATAAATAATTACATTAACCGAAATAAATAAATAATTAAATAATCAAATAATAAGAATTATCTAACAGTTAATTTAATTAGTGGAAATTAAATAAACCTATTACCTAGGTGAAAAGACTCATATTGTCGGTCTTGGATTATGTTACGAAATTCCACTTATAAACCCATGTATCACTGAGTTGGAATCACCATTTTTCTAGCTTCAACCACTTCCATGAAGCTTGGGATGATTCTTTAATTAAAATTATATATTAATCCCATATGTATGAGGGAAAAAGGATTAGTTAAAAGGGATTACATAAATATCATTGGACATGTGTGTAACGACCCAATGTTTCATTAATGGAAAATCCCTCTTGATACAGTTAAATGTTTCTTTATGAATTTCTTTTTATAAGATGTAAACTTCTTTAGTTTTAAGTTATGATTTGTGACCGTTACTTTTATAGTCGTTGAACAGTGATCATCTGAGTAGTATAAATATAAGGCTTTAACAAACCAATTTTCTACTCAGACAAAGGAAGCGATGGCCTCATCCAGTAGAATTGCCCCTTATGAAGCCCATTTGTCGGAGCTCGGAAAAGAGGTGGCGTCTTTTGGCTTTGCCCTTGACCAAGCCCAAGCTGAGCTTCATCAAGTCAAGCTCGAACGTGATCGTCTACGGGAAAAATGAAAGTTGATTGAAATTACAACTCGAGCGATGTTATCCGAGCAACCCCAAGAGTCTGTCACCATCGCACACCTTACCCTTAGGTCTTATGCGGCTATTTTAAGGGGTTATGTAACAAATAAGTAGTGCTATGTTCATGTACATTATTTTTGTATATAATAATGAATATAATTTCTAGTCATTTTTGATACATTGTAATTAGTTTTTAAAGTACAAATGGTGTTTTTAGTTATTATTTAATTAAGAATTATATTTTATTAAATTAAAGGATTTTTGAATTAAATAATATTTTAATAAAATATTATTATTAATATTAAATTAATTTTTTATTAAGTATAAATGATCTTATAATTTTATGGATGCAATTAAAATTTTTATTAAGGTTTGAAAGCCATTTCTGTCAAAACCCGTGAATTTTTTTATAAATGTCGGTTTTTATTTTACAAGTGAAAATTCACATATTTAGAAAATTATTTAGATAAAATAAATATTATTTTTGGAATCAGGATGTCGAAATTATCCAACAGTGAATTTTTCATAATTTTCTGAGACAGTCAAATTTTTGGGTAAAAATTAAATACCATTTAAATATATAATGTGTTTTATGACATCATAATGACTCAATGGTGATGTAATAAAATACCATAATCCTTATTTTCGGCCAATATATGTTTTATCATTAAAATAATGAGGTTTTGGGTTTGTTTGACTCACTTTTCAAAGCATTAATGGAGCCCTCATGACTTATTCAACACTTTGCCTTTTTAAATTAATTTCCATGGGAGTGTGACTCACCTCCACATAAGAAACCCTAATTTTTTAATAAGTTCGGACCTTGGCCTTGTAAAATATTGTTTTCCTATTTCCTTTTCCAGAAACCACGGGCAAATACCATGAGATGGTTTGTGGTTTGGATTATTTTAATTTAAGGGGTCCCAAACCTAAATAATAAAGAATTCTCTCACCTTTCTATATAAACCCACCCACGCTCACACTTACTCCTCACTAAAAGCCCATGAAGTTCTTCCAACCTCTACCCTACCCTCTCTAGAATCCTCCCAAGGTGCCCCAAGCTCCCAAGAAGCCTCTCACAATCCTCTCTCTAGCCTTTGGAAGCGCACTTCCAAGTAAGGGTTTTTTTCTTCCTTTCTCATTTTTATCAATTTTCTTTAAGTTGTATTGCCCTTTTTATTTCAATTATGAATGTTGGGGTATGGTTTCGCACCTCCCCCATACTGCCCTCTTATTGTTTGAATTATGGGAGAACCCTTTCCCTCTCATTAAATGCCTCCCATGTACACCCGTTACTATGCCGAAATTCCGAAAGGAACTTCTCTCTCTTCTTTTACATTCAAGAAATACTTTTGTATCATGAAAATAAATTCCATTTAGATTGTTGGGACATGTATATATATGACCTCCTTACTGTCCATTACATATAAATATGATGAGGAACCCCTTTCTCTCTCATAAACTTTTTTTTATGAATTCTTATGTCACGCCGTTACACTGCCGAAATCGCACCGATTTTCTACGCCAATGTCTTTGTGTAGTGAATACCATGCCCATTTCTCCATCAAGGGTATTCACCTTTATGCACATTTACATATTTATTGTAAAGTGTTATTTATGAATTCCACATTCCTTTACCATGGATGAAATGATTATGTTTTATGAATCCATGTTTTATGATCCATGTGGCACACTTATGCATGAAATGAAATGTTTAAGAAGGGTGCGCCCTTTATAGCGCTCCAACGCATTTGGTAAAGTATAGTATCATGATACGTCATGTGCAATGAGTTTTTACTCATGATAATTCATGTGCAACGAGTGTTTACTCATGCTTCAAGTGCAATGAGGGTTTACTCATGCTCCATGTGCAATGAGCCTTGGCTCATGCTAATTCAATGTTAAGTGTTGTTGCCACATTTTCATGTTATGATTATCATGATTTATCATTCATTTATGTTTATGTTTCTCTTATGCTATATTGATATGCCTATTGCCTAACATGAATTTTACTCCTCATGTTATTCATTGTGTACTCCGTTACTGGGCTTTATAGCTCACCCTTTTCTTATGCATGTCCTCAGGTTATCCCATGAAATGATAAGTACGAGGGAATGTAGTGGTCATGTAAAGGAAGTTTTCAATAAAGATGATGTATTTCAAGTTTAAAGTTGTTATGTAATTATCCTAAGCCCCAAATACACTAATCCTCTCGATCTTCTTTGTTGTATCAAGTAAATTTTTATGTAATAAAGCATGTTTAAGTTGTAATAAAAAGCATGGTTATCATAGTTGGTATCAAAGGATAGGTTTAGTTATTTTTGGGATTAGGAAACCCTAGTAATGCCTTAGATACAAGACTAAGTATAATAAAAACATCCCTATGTTTTGGTAAATACTATGTAAGTGGTTTATCAAACAAATACATCCCTGTCTGGATACGAGCAGGTAGAGGCGGCTCTGGCACAGATGTATCCTAGGGGTAAAACCCAAAAACACCGCTTTGAGCTAGACTCGAACGGAAACTGGTGCACGACAACGGGCCTTGCTGCACTCTTGGTTACGACACTCCCGAGGGATATGTTTGGATAAATTCACAATCTTAGTATGAACCCTTATTAAGGGAAAAATTCCCCTAAGAATATATGTTAGAAGGAAGATCATGAAAAGCCTAGATTGAATCCTATAGAATCATGAGTTAAAGAGATTAAAGTTTATTTATAAGTCATCAACTTTTGTCTTTGGATTACCCTTTATGTGTTACCCCTAACTTTCCTTTTATTCCAGCCAATGGCCGGTAATTGGAGAACTCGGGCTAACAACCGTTGTGAAGATCAGTGTGATGATTGTACTAATGAGATGCCCAATCCAATGGGAGCGGGAATCACAAACATTGTCACGCTTATCTCTCAGCTTACTCAAGTCTTGAATAGAAACACTGGTCAAGAGGAACGTTCAACCCCCCCTAAGAAAGAACAAGTCCCTATTGAATGCTTCATGAGACAAAGGCCTCCTAATTTTAGTGGATAATCCGATCCCACGATCACTGAACAATGGATCAACTCCATTGAAAAGATATTCTCCATCCTCCAATACTCTGAAAAAGAGAAGGTTCTCCTGGCGGCTTATCGTATGGTGGGTAAAGCTGATCAATGGTGGACGTTGATCAAAAATACAAAGCCTGAGGAGGAGATCGAGGCTTTGGAATGGAAGGAATTCTGGAAGATTTTTTTCGATAAATATTTTCCACGCACCCTCCGTCTTAAGATAGAAAGGGACTTCCTTTCCCTCAAACTGAAAGATGAAGAATCTGTGGGAGCGTACGAGGAAAACTTCACAAGGCTTGCACAATATGCTTCCGGCTTTGTCGTTACCCCCAAATGCAAGGTTGACTGCTTCTTTGGTGGGCTGAAGCCTAGCTTGCGGAAAGAATTAGTGATCCGTGACTTCGACAGCTATGAGGAAATTTTCCGATGTGCCCTCAAGGTTGAAATGGAGATCGGAGAATCACATGGGTATCATGGGGACAAGAAGCGTAAGGTGGACTTCAATGCTGGTGGTCCGATGGATAAATCCAATGGCACTAAGAAGTTACAGCACCCCACTTTCCAATAGTGTGGAATGAAGAACCCTGGAAATTGCCTTAGGGGGACAAGAAAATGCTTCAAGTGTGGAAGAGAAGGGCACCTAGCTATTAACTGTCAGCAAGAAGGACCCGCGGCTGCAACAGAGGAGAGGAACACTCCGTTCAAACCTCAACGCGTTGTTCAATGCTTCAAATGCAAAGAACCGGGTCATTTTGCAAATCAGTGCCCTAATACAAGGGTTATCAAAGGCAACCAGCAACCTCCAAGACAGCAAGGAAAAACTTTTGCCATCACTTCTGCCGAAGTGAACCCCGACAACGAAGTGGTGATAGGTACGCTAGTTATTCATTCAAGAATAGCGAACGCACTTTTTGATTCAGGTTCTACGCATTCTTTTATATCTAAAAAGTTTAGTAGAGCAATCCCTGCACCACCAAAAATCATGGAAGTAAAGATGTCGGTGAGTACGGAAAATGGGGCAATCATTGCATCCCATGAGTATAAGTCCTCCCCTGTTATAATATGTGGATTGAATTTCCCAGCGAACCTCGTCATACTCCCTTTGGTGGAATTTGATGCAATTCTTGGCATGGATTGGCTTTCCTTATATAGAGCCAACATAAATTGTCGGGAGAGGGAAATCACACTCCATATGGAGAATCGACCCCCGATTCTTTACAAGTGTCAGGCGGAAGATGAATCTCCTTTAGGACCATCATCTCAAGCATGGATATTACTGCCTTATGAGTAGGCATATCTGGCTCAGATGATTGAGTCCAAGGAAGAAACCACCCTTGAAGAAATGCCTATTGTGAGGGAATTCGCTGAAGTATTTCTCGAGGAACATCCTGGTCTTCCTCCAAGAAGAGATGTTGAGTTCTCAATTGAACGTATACCTGGGGCGCTACCAATATCCAAGACTCCATATAGAATGGCTGTTGTTGAGCTGGAATAGCTGAAGATACAACTACAGGAGAATCTGGATAAAGGGTTTATACGCCCAAGTGCATCACCATGGGGTGCACCAGTCCCCTTCGTCAAGAAGAAGGATGGGTCAATGCGACTTTGCATCGATTATCGTGAACATAACAAAATCACGATAAAGAACAAGTATCCTCTCCCAAGAATCGATGAATTGTTTGATCAGCTGCGTGGAGCACAATACCTCTCCAAGGTGGACATGCGGTCGGGATATTATCAAGTAAGGGCGAAGAAGGAAGATATCCCCAAGACTGCTTTTCGTACAAGGTACGAGCACTATGAATTCATAGTAATGCCTTTCAGACTCACAAATGCTCCAGAAATATTCATGGAATTGATGAAAAGAATCATTAGAGATTACCTAGACAAATTTTTGGTAGTCTTTATAGATGATATTCTTATATACTCCAAAACCAAGGAGGACCATGAGGAGCATTTAATAACTGTACTGGAGACTTTGCGCAAGTAGAAGCTCTATGCCAAGTACAGAAAGTGTGAGTTCTGGTTGAAGGAGGTCTCATTCTTGGGCCATATCATCACAAGCAATGGGATATTTGTGGACCCCTCCAAAACAGAAGCAATAGAGGGATGGACGAGGCCAACATCGGTAACAGATATTCGTAGCTTCTTGGGGTTAACTGGATATTATCGATGATTTGTGAGAAATTTCTCACGATTGTCCAACCCTCTTACCAAGCTAACTCGAAAGGGAGTAATGTTTTCTTGGAGTGATGAATGCGAAGAAAGCTTCATGGAGTTGAAAAGGAGGCTTATCACTGCACCCGTGCTCACGTTACCCACAAGTGGGGAGCTTTTTGTGGTATTCAGTGATGCTTCGAAGAAGGGCTTAGGATGTGTGCCGATGCAGAATGATAAAGTGATATCCTATGCCTCAAGGCAGTTGAAAATCCATGAGCGAAACTATCCAACGCATGATCTGGAGTTGACAGCGGTGATCTTTGCCTTGAAAATCTGGAGGCATTATCTCTATGGAGAGAAATGTGAGATATATACTGACCACAAGAGTCTTAAATATATATTCACACAGAAAGAGCTTAACATGCGCCAGAGAAGATGGATAGAGCTCATCAAGGATTATGACCATTCAATAGATTACCACCCTGGGAAGGTGAACAAGGTGGCGGATGCCCTAAGTAGAAAGGATCCAGCGATTCTATCAATGATGAGAATTGAGAAGGATCCAATCTTCTTAGACTTGATGAAGATGGACGTGGGAATCATAAAGAAGGGAACATCATCAATCCTTTCACAAATGATTGCTCAACCATCTCTTTTGGAAAGGTTAAAAAATGCTCAAAAGGATGATGCGAGAATCCAAGAAAAATTGGAAGCTATCAAAAAGGGAAAATCCTCAGAGTTTAATGTTAATGGAGAAGGAATTGTGCGGTTTGGGAAAAGACTATGTGTTCCATCAAGTTCGGAGCTGAAGAAGGAACTTTTGGATGACGCACATAGTTCAAATTTCTCTATTCACCCAAGGAGCACAAAGATGTATCAGGATCTCTGAGAAAACTTTTGGTGGGATAATATGAAGAAGGAGATCGCTGAATATACATCAAAGTGCCTAGTGTGTCAGCAAGTGAAGGCAGAGAGGCAGAAGTCTAAGGGGATGATGCAACCATTTCCCATACCAGAATGGAAATGGGATAACATCACCATGGACTTCGTTACTGTACTTCCAAGTACATACAAAAGAAACAATGCAATCTGGGTTATTGTGGATCGTCTTACAAAGACTACACACTTCATTGCTATTCGAGAGGATTTCTCTTTGGATCAACTGGCACAGATATATATCAGGGAAGTGGTACGGTTGCATGGAGTACCAATATCTATTGTGTCTGACCAAGATCCAAGATTTACCTCTAAGTTTTGGAAGTGTCTTCAACATGCTCTGGATACTGAACTGAACTTCAGTACGGCCTATCATCCTCAAACTGATGGCCAATCTGAGCGGACTATCCAAACACATGAGGATATGTTGAGAGCATGCTCAATGGACATTAAAGGAGGATGGGATCAACATCTTCCTCTGGTTGAGTTCTCTTATAATAATAGTTTCCAATCGAGCATCCAAATGGCACCATGTGAAGCCCTGTATGGGTAAAGGTGTAGAACACCGGCATGTTGGGATGAGGTCGGTGAACATAAGCTGCTTGGACCAGAAATGGTCGAAGAAATGGTGGGGAAGGTGAAAACCATTCAGCAACATATCAAGGCAGCCCAAAGTCGAAAGAATATTTATCCAGATAATCGTCGACGAGACCTTGAGTTTAATGTCGGAGATATGGTGTTTTTACGCATATCTCCGTGGAAGAAGGTCATGAGGTTTGGAAAGAAAGGGAGGTTAAGTCCAAGGTACATCGGCCCCTTCGAGATTCTTTCATCGTGTTGGGGCTGTGGCTTATCGACTAGAACATCCACCTACTATGGCCAAGGTGCATGATGTCTTCCATGTAACCCTCTTAAGGAAGTACATACCAGACCCTTCACATGTACTCTCTTCCGAGGTGGTACAATTAGAAGACGATCTTTCTTATGAGGAGCAACCAGTGAAGATCTTAGATCGTAGAGAAAAAGTTCTACGAAATAAGACAATTCCCCTCATCAAGGTGTTGTGGAGAAACCACATGTTTGAAGAAGCAACTTGGGAGTCAGAGGATATGATGAAGCTAAGTTACCCACATTTGTTTTAGTGTGGGAAAAGGAAAAATTTTGAGGGTGAAATTTCTTAAGGGGGGAATGTTGTAACGACCCAAAGTTTCATTAATGGAAAATACCTCTTGATCCAGTTAAATGTTTCTTTATGAATTTTTTTTATAAGATGTCAACTTCTTTTGTTTTACGTTATGATTTGTGACCGTTACTTTTATAGCCGTTGAACAGTGATCATATTAGTAGTATAAATATAAGGCTTTAACGAACCAATTTTCTACTCAGGCAAAGGAAGCGATGGCCTAATCTAGTAGAATTTCCCCTTAAGAAGCCCATTTGTCGGAGCTCGGAAAAGTGGTGGCGTCTTTGGGATTTTCCCTTGACCAAGCCCAAGCTGAGCTTCATCAAGTCAAGCTCGAACGTGATCGTCTACGGGAAAAATGGAAGTTGATTGAAATTACAACTCGAGCGATGTTATCCGAGCAACCCCAAGAGTCTGTCACCATCACACACCTTACCCTTAGGTCTTATGCGGCTATTTTAAGGGGTTATGTAACAAATAAGTAGTGTTATGTTCATGTACATTATTTTTGTATATAATAATGAATATAATTTCTAGTCATTTTTGATACATTGTAATTAGTTTTTAAAGTACAAATGGTGTTTTTAGTTATTATTTAATTAAGAATTATATTTTATTAAATTAAAGGATTTTTGAAATAAATAATATTTTAATAAAATATTATTATTAATATCAAATTAATTTTTTATTATGTATAAATGATCTTATAATTTTATGAATGCAATTAAAATTTTTATTAAGGTTTGAAAGCCATTTCTGTCAAAACCCGTGATTTTTTTATAAATGTCGGTTTTTAGTTTAAAAGTGAAAATTCACATATTTAGAAAATTATTTAGATAAAATAAATATTATTTTTGGAATCAGGACGTCAAAATTATCCAATGGTAAATTTTTCATAATTTCCTGAGACAGTCAAATTTTTGGGTAAAAATTAAATACCATTTTAATATATAATGTGTTTTATGACATCATAATGACCCAATTGTGATGTAATAAAATACCATAATCCTTATGTTAGGCCAATATATGTTTTATAATTAAAATAATGAGGTTTTGGGTTTGTTTTACTTACTTTTCAAAGCATTAATGGAGCCCTCAAGACTTATTCAACACTTTGCCTTTTTAAATTAATTTCCATGGGAGTGTGACTCACCTCCACATAAGAAACCCTAATTTTTTAATAAGTTAGGACCTTGTCCTTGTAAAATATTGTTTTTCTCTTTCCTTTTCCAGTATCCATTTGCAAATACCATGGGATGGTTTGTGGTTTGGATTATTTTAATATAAGGGGTCCCAAACCTAAATAATAAAGAATTCTCTCACCTTTCCTATATAAACCCACCCAAGCTCCCACTTCCTCCTCACTCAATGCCCTTGATGTTCGTCCAACCTCTTCCCTACTCTCTCTAGAATCCTCCCAAGGTGCCCCAAGCTCCCAAGAATCCTCTCACAAGCCTCTCTCTAGCCTTTGGAAGCACACTTCCAAGTAAGGGTTTTTTTCTTCCTTTCTCATTTTTGTCAATTTTCTTTAAGTTGTATTGCCCATTTTATTTCAATTATGAATGTTGGGGTATGGTTTCGCATCTCCCCCATACTTCTCTCTTATTGTTTGAATGATGGGAGAACCATCTATCTCTCATTAAATGCCTCCCATGTACACCCGTTACTATGCCGAAATTCCGAAAGGAACTTCTCTCTCTTATTTTACATTCAAGAAATACTTTTGTATCATGAATCTAACATCAATTTAGATTGTTGGGACATGTATATATATGACCTACTTACTGTCCATTACATATAAATATGATGAGGAACCCCTTTCTCTCTCAGTAACTTTTTTTTATGAATTCTTATGTCACGCCGTTACGCTGCCGAAATCGCACCGATTTTCTAAGACAATGTCTTTGTGTAGTGAATACCATGCCCATTTATCCATCAAGGGTATTCACCTTTATGCACATTTACATATTGACTGTAAAGTTTCATGTATGAATTCCACATTCGTTTATCGTTGAAGAAATTATTATGTTTTATGAATCCATGTTTTATGATCCATGTGGCACACTTATGCATGAAATGAAATGTTTAAGAAGGGTGAACCCTTTATAGCGCTCCAATGCATTGGGTAAAGTATAGTATCATGATACTTCATGTGCAATGAGTTTTTACTCATGATAATTCATGTGCAACGAGGGTTTACTCGTGCTTCAAGTGCAATGAGGGTTTACTCATGCTCCATGTGCAATGAGCCTTGGCTCATGCTAATTCAATGTTAAGTGTTGTTTCCACATTTCCATGTTATGATTATCATGATTTATCATGCCTTTATGTTCATGTTTCTATTATGCTCTATTGATTTGCCTATTTCCTAACATGTATTGTACTCCTCATGTTATTCATTGTGTACTCCCTTACTGGGCTTTATAGCTCACCCTTTTCTTATGCATGTCCTCAGGTTATCCCATGCAATGATAAGTACGAGGGAATGTAGTGGTCATGTAAAGGAAGTTTTCAATAAAGATGATGTATTTCAAGTTTAATGTTTTTATGTAATGATCCTAATCCCCAAAGACACTAAACCTCTCGATCTTATTTGTTTTATCAAGTGATGTTTTATGTAATAAAGCATGTTTAAGTTGTAATAAAAAGCAGGGTTGTCATAATGTGGATCCTACATAATAATGGAAGGAGGGAAGGCTCATAGGATGTCATTTAATTTAATATTAAATAATTGAAAAAAAATCAATAAATTAATTTAAAATATACAACACATAAATACGTCTTTTTCAAGCTCATGAATTTAAATACATGTAATGAATATAAGAATGTAACAGAATAACATTCATCTCATTATCAATTCTTTAATATTAATCTCAACAAACTAACATTAATTTTATTATTAGTTAACTAATTCTATTTAATCTTATTTATCATCCCATATTTATTGGAGATACTCATAATTTAGGGAATTGTTGGAAAATAAAAGGAAAATATAATAATGAAATATATTTATTACAAAAAATTAATTGAGAATTTTAAATTATTACAAACCATTATTTAAATTCCAAACACACAATGGTGTTTCAATCAATTAAATATGGTATCAATGATGCAATTTTTCAATTTAATATATTTTTAATTCTATAAAATAATGGAAGAGTACAATACATGTACATCCAGCTACATATTGTGTATCTTGATTTTTTTGTACCTATGGTACACAATTGGGTCTACATCATGTTCTGTGGTTGGACTAAATGACATGTACAAACCAGCTACATATGTTGTGTTCCACATATTGTGTTTCCAATTACATTATGATTAGATCAGTGTGTTCTTTAGATATGCAATTTGTTGAAATAAAAACAATGTAAACTATATACACATCATGTATATAATAAATTATTAATGTTGTTAGTATCATGCGGTTTTGACTGTGTATAATGTCCACACAAATTGCATGATTTATGATTCTAACCCATGTAAACTACATGATGTGTAAATCAATACACCCCATGTATTCTGAAAACAATTTTCCAGGTTGTCTAGTCCCCATTCATCATGCACTACATGTAGTTTCTACATGACAACTGTGTATTCCTTGGTGCATCCAAATGTTGTACTCTAGGGTACATGATGTGTACTTCTATGTAAAAATTGTGTAACTATATCTTACTAATAGAAAATTATGAGTTTACCAATATAATATCCGGATATTTTTCATCTTTTCTTAAAATATTAAGAGAATAAAACAATTAAAAATCAAGATTAATATGTTAAATCATGTTAAATTAAATCATATTAAAGAATGAATGACATGAAATTAAAATCTAATGACAATTGAATTTATATCATCAATCAAATAAATAATTATAAATTAAAATGTATCTGATCTGATACTAATTGTTGGTTTTTAGTGTTGTGGAAGCATGTATTGGTGGGAGAAATATTAATTTTTTTAATTATCATTGCTTGAAACCACGAGTGATGATCTTTCACATCAAATTTATGACTAATTTATTTAATATCTGAAGAAATGAATAAAATGGCTTAGGAAATTTCTTATTTGTAGAAAATTGTTCATCTTATAATCCCCTTTCAAATTTCCTTCCATGCACTATTAGGATCCAAGGATATAATCCCTACATCAGTGATCGACATGTGATGCTACAATACATATGCACCGCCACTCGATTTGTGGGTACTAGCACAAAGAATTGAATATCTTATGTTATTCATTCTTGATTTATCATTAATTAGTAATTATGAAATACCTATATTGATTATCATTATTATTAGGGAGATAGTATTAGTAGTTGAGAGATAATTAATTATGCATAATAATTCCCTCTTTTTCAATTGTACACTTATCGATACCCCAAAAAATAGACAGAACAATATATTTATTATACTAGGGTTTAGGTTATAATAATAATTTAATTTTATGGTGACCATTAAACAATATTACAAACATTAATGAAATACCATGACACATAATAATAATAATAATTTTGTTGGCATTCACCAACTTGTGTAAATTGATAAATAATATTTACTAACTTGTGAATAATTATTTATCAATGATTGTGGTATTGGTCTATTCGAAATCTTTGGTATTTATTGAATACCGAAATAATTATTTTATTCATAATTAAAAATATTTTATTAACATACTAGAAAATAAATATTAAATAAAATATATAAATATACTTTTATTCCCATGTTAGTGAGTAAACATTTATTAAATTTATATGATCAATATAATCCTAATAAAAACCATTCATTGGTATTTATAATAATATTTATTAAATTAATTAAATTCAAATAGAACTTAATCAAGATCAACAGAAACACTTAGTTTGTGACCCTCTTATATTCTATCTCATTGTAATTAGGCATGCTTGCGTAAATTTCAGGGTTAGAGTCTAGTAACAGGTTAAGGCACCGAAGAGAAGTAACTTAATGTTGTAAGGTTGACAACCACATGAATATTATCACAAGGTAATATAGTCCCTTAATCATAATATATATTCAATAAGGTTTCACAATGGTATCATCAACCTAAATTTTTGATAAGTATTTTTTTGACTATCTGATATAAACACATCAATACACTACGGACCTGGAATTTATAGAGATGGTTATTTTCTAATAAATGGTAAGAGATATAATCTTCCAAAAATATTGTAGGGAAAAATAATTCCTCAACATATCCATTAATGGAATTTGAATCATGATTCACCCAATATACTATAAATCCAAGTGTGTTCGTCATGATATGCCCTAATGATAATATTAAAGTCTAAGTATTATTACTCATGCTCGCAGATAAGAATATATCATGACAATAAAACATGAAAAATTCATACCAGTGGATCTATTCTCATAATATTCCATATCAGATTTTACCAAATGAATACTTAATTAGAAGAAGCCTATCCCTCTTACAAGTAATTTTATGTGATGTTCTAAACACAATGTGTATCATAATAGAACATTATCAAACTATAGAACTATATTAGGAATATTTTCATAACACTTCAAGGTACTCATCAAAGTGGGGAACTATTATGACCTTATTAATCAGAAAAATAATCAATGACATTACTACATTAAATATAGGTATAATAATTAACAATTTGTAATATTATGTTTAATTAAAATTCAATTAATTAAAAATACTTGTAATAAAACAACAAAAAGATGCTCTTATGACACCAAATCCAACATCCTTGAGTTAATGTGTAATTACTATGAACATAAATTAGACAATTATAAACTTATTTAAAAAAATTCATAATGATCATTGATTACCTTGCCTTAAAAGACCAGCCATCTGATGGTTCAGAGATCACCCAGTCACTCACTGGCCTCCTAGTGGCTTACAAGACACATGATGTCTCATCGGAAAACTGATTTCTAGTCCACCGACCACTTTCTAGTGTATCCAATAGAGTGTTACCATTTAATATCCAAGAAGATACCTAGTACATCACCATTAGATACTTGGTGGACTCTATTAATCTATAAAATATTCTTCCACCTCTATATCCTCCTGCATTCACCAATATTCACATAGAACTACCTAAACCACATTCAATATATAACAAAAAACATACAAAAACACTAGTATAAAATAAAATTCGTACTAGAATGATGGGTACATTATAGTACTCAAAAAAATTATTAGACATGAAGCATTTCATCATTAAATCAATAGATTTTTCAACCATGAATCTCTATCTAAGGAAAAAATTGAATACAATAGACTTATAATATTGAAAATACACCTAAAAACTCATATAGAATTATTAATGATGGTAACATGGTATAGTAAAACACCATGAGGTAGTATTTTAGTTTTTATCCACAAACATGCAAACAATAATATATGTGTTTGTGTGTGTGTTTGTGCGTGATCAAGCCTCCAAGACCTGGGTTCCATCCTTGTATAGGAAAATAGATTTCCTAATTTACAAGGTTATAATAATCACATGCTCTACAATTCACTTTATTTATAATTAACATATCTTTATAATCTATTATGTTGTTTTATCACTCATGCAATGATGATTACAAAGATATAACTAGGAATCTCTTATTGAAGAACTAAAAACCAATTTCACCTTTCACACCTTTGGTAATCACCATGACACCATTTTGATTTTCAAAATACCTCTCATAATAACATTACATATATATGATTCATCCATAAAATGTATCAAAATCATATTCCTTCATAATCCCAGTACATTTTGACCCCTTCAAATTAAAAAAGTATCTTTTATTTATCAATATATCCTTATCACATTTTTTGTAATATCGAAATATTTATCATTGAGAAGATGAACCATACTAAAACCTATGAACACATAATTTTCCACACATAATATCTCTAATGTTTAGGGAAATGATGCAATATATTTTATGATTCAAGAATCTAATGGATTTTTGACACTGAGCAATAATATGTTGTCACCTTTCATGGTCATGATATTTGGTGATGAACATATAGATTTTACCCTTCAATCCTTGTAGTATTTCTTCATATTTCATTTCTTATAATACTATAATCATGCCATACATAGACCTACTAATTATCCATGGACCCTTTAAATCAATCCACTTATCTCTTTATAACTTCTCTATTTAGATAGTTATTTCCAAACGTCTATAATATATGTTGTTTAAGTAGATATCAAGACAACCTTCTCTTTTATCTCTTCAGTTATAAAAAAATTATAGAAATACTTAAATACCAATTCATTATTTACCACATGAGATACTGAATGATGTAATAATCGCATCCCATAACACTAGAAATGGTGATAATAGGATCATTACTCACAATCCACCCATAAAATTCACATTCAATGATTCTAACTGGAATCTGATCATATTGAATTCATTCAAATGAAAATCTACCAACATTCGTTTAATCATATTTTGAATAAATATTTTCTACCTATGAAACAATTTTTTAATTATGGTGGGCTTCTCATATATGTTTTTAGTATAGAAATAAACGCATTAATGGAATTAATATACTATTCCTAGAAAGAAACAGTCCTTGATAAAATCATCAAATAAAATACAATCTCTTTTAGGTTAATATTCTCCCATACACATTCCCAATTATTTCTTGTTTGAAACTAGATAATGATAGATCAAAATATTTATAAAAAAATAACCTTATATTTTCATATTCTAAAAACCCAAATCTATCCCATTAAACCAACCAATATTTATCATTCCTTCTTAAAATTCAATATTATTTGAATAGAAAACCCAAAATAAAAATTAAATATAAAATATGAAACACAAAAACATATTGATAACTTCACTTATCTGGGATCATTAATTATATCTATAGAACCCAATGTTTTTATAATAATTGTAGTTCCCTCTAGGAATATATATATAGGATCAAAACATATATTCACCATACATACATCTAATGGGGTTAAGTATAAGATATCTAGATACATCTAATAATGGTGTATTCGAGTAAAACAATATACACTATATATACTTGATAAGACTTTTGAAAGAAAACTATGAACAAAAAGATAATAATAAATAAACTATTGCATAAAAAACACGAATACATAGGAAATTTAAAATGTTATAATAAATTAACTATATCCATTGAGAAATTCTACAATCCACAATAAGAGATAAGAGTTAGAATATATTGAGTTAGAAGTAGTCTCTCTAATCCATTATCAAATGAAAATATTACAAGGTATGAATATCATATCGGGACAACTTATTTATAAGTAAATCATTGAAAATCTCACCAATTACCACTAAAAAATGGACTGAATATTATTTAAATATTCCTTTTTCATTAATTATTATTTCACTCAGTTTTTCTAACATACTTATCGATGCTGTTGAAACTGGAACTATATTTCACAAAATCATTTAGTCCTTGATTAGTTACTTATTATGCTACCAAATTTCACAATACAATTAATCTTTTGGTATTAACTATTAATGATTATTGCTGATCCCATTTTTCACTGATTGATCCCATTAATGATTCCCCCTAAGTTTTCATGTCAAAAAATTATAATTACCCATTAATTGTTTATTTTTAGAGTAAAGATAAAAATATGTGATATCATTGCCTAGGGTACGTCTAAGTCACATGTTACAAAAATAGAGCATTGTATTTCCCCAAAACAAATTATTGGTAGTGGCACAAATCAAAATAATATGTTTTTTATTTGGAATTGTTAATGATATAGATTTATCATCATCAGTAAAATCAAACATGACCTACAATATGGAATGATGATATTGTAATAACAATAATAACTTATATCATTGGATAAAATATAAAATATCGTTATTTGTGATAAAAAGAAATCATATTAGTTATCCCTATTACATTTGGATTATTTTATAGAAATATTATATATCATAGGTATAGATTTAATGATATCAAAACTTCAGATATTGGTGTATTTTTTAAATTTTCTAATTAAATGTATAATTTATAAAGTGTTTATAAATTATAAAATGTGTTTTTATTTATGAATTGTTAATATATTAAATATTAAATTTTTAATATCAATAGTTCATAATTTAATCATTATATATTTATAAAATATTTATATAAACTTTAATTGTTTCTATTAATGGATTATTTTGATAAACATTATACTATTTTTTTTAAAATAGAATACCAAAGACTAAATTTGTTTCATATGGGATAAATATTAAAATATATATTATTTTAAAAAATAAAAATACATTACCATATATTTTATGAAATATTATTAATGAATTAATTATAAAAAAATTTAACTTTTTAATTAATTAAATACTTATATAAAACCGAAAGAGTTTATTTTTTCCATGTAATTATATGATGCGACCACATAAATTTATAATATTTATATTTTTTGGTTCCCAATTGACCATTTATTGTAAGACACTATGATATAAAAGGATGGGTTTAATTAGTGTGTCATTGTATTAAAAAAATTTAATTCACTAACCAAGTATAGTTCTTAAAATATAATATATCTTTGAACCATGTTTTCAAAATTTTAACCTCTTATTAATTATCTTGTAAATCTATTCATTAAAATTTCCATCCAAACACAAACTCACATATAGATTGGTCACACCAAGATTTCATATGGGTTTTGTGCATAATTTTACTTGCTAAAAAATGACCAGTCTTGAAAGGGACTCAACATTCCTCCCCTTAACCCAATCTATAAGAGTGTTACTAGTCTTTTATTTTTTCTAAAATTACTTATGCTTTATTAAATATCTTTATCAATGTCTTATTTTTTATATGTTAAGGAATTAAAGGGGTAACCCATTTAGGATTAATATCACCACATGATCTTACAGTCTTAAAAAAATGTATGGGTGACTTACATGGACCCATGCCAAAATTCCTTATAATTCTTCTCCTAATGTCTACTACTAATATTTGAACTAATATATTGGATTAATCTCACATTATATAGTTTAATAGGAATCTAAATACCATAAAAATAATGTTTTGGTGTGGGACTCAATATTATACACCTTATACTCGTCTAAAGTGGGTTTTTAGTCCCTAGTTATTCCCTTTAATTTTTTTACTATACAATATTTTTTAATATTCAATTTTAATTTACAATATTCACTTATTTAATTGTTTTCTTATTTCATGATACATCAATTAATTATTTTGTTTTATTTTCTCAATCAGTTAACATTCATTGTAATCACCTTCAATTCCTTTTTTCATTATATTATATATTAACACCACATATGAATTTTTTTTATCTTCCATAATATGAATATTTATTTCATTATATCTTTTAATGAATGTATTTTTTCACATAATTAGAAATAACTCCACTTTCATAATTTTCATGAGATTCTTTCTTCAGGGTAATATTTTCAACCAAAATTTTATATATTGTAGAAATATAATTATTTAGTTATGATGTTCCCATGTGGATAGATATAGATATGATTTTATTTTTTTACAATAATATTTTTATAGGAACATAAAATAATGTTGGAGTTTAGAAGCTGCCATTATAGATGGAAACAAAATATGGTAATGGAGCAGCATCACTAAATATCTGGATAGATTGGTTATTGGAAAACGATCATTAACATGTGATGATTGATTATATATTATTCAAGTTAAATATAAGTGATCATGAATGAAAACTATTTAAAATAGTTCAAAGTATGTTTTAGAGGATTCCCATTAATGGGGAGAATAAATAATCAGTATTAATAAAGAAACACTTGTCGATGATCTATGAAACCATCCAATATATTTTTGGAGATAAAATATACTATGAATAGGTGGTGAATAACTTTTATATAGTTATTTAGAGTCAATTATTGGTATTTAAGAAGTACCTAAAATGATTTGAGTTATGATGGATAAAATATATAATTTCAAAGATGAAGATAAACTTAAAAAACTTCTCAACCCTTCACACTCTGTTAGGTTTCTAGACAATATATGGATTAACTATAGCATATTAATAATATTTTATAGAATTGTTATGATTGAAAAATTGATAAAAATTTGATATTTATAAGGTTATTATGGACTTTTTATAGATTTAGTGACATCATAAAATAGCATCCAAAGGAAAGTGTAAAATTTATAAGGTTTACAACAAGATGTTTATAAGGTTGAAATAAATTTTAGGGTACAATTCAATCATTATATAAAGTTTCATGATGTCATTATTAGGAACTGTTAGTCATTTTAAGGTTCAAGGAGTTTATAATGTTGATCATCATAATGTTATTTTCAATTCCATAAGGTTTTATCCTTGATAAAAAATCATGTTGATCAATATTTCAAGGTACGTTTTAGGAAAACCTATGAAAATAAGATTTTAGTAGTGGGATATTTGGAATAAAATAATTAAAAAATGATTATTTTTGAGTTATATTAGTCAAAATAAATATCACAATAAGAGGATGTAATTTAAGATGATTAATTAGAGTTCTATACCGCAAGAAAATAAGCCATGTCACAATTCATGGATGCATACAGACGTGGAGAGAGTATAAAATAATTTTTATTTAGTTCATATTGTAGAGATGAACATAATATTCAAATATCACATGTGAAGAAAAAAATAGAGCGTTTTAAGGGAAACATTAATGAATACCATTACATAAAATTCAAATGATGGAAGTGTGAAAGAATTTTGACTTAGAAATCCATTAGTATGGATCAAAATAACATTAGCCATCCAATAATTAATTATATTACATAATTTGATATGGAAATAATATTTATGATATTATTATATTGGTTTAAAAAATATAGGAGGAGAAGAAGATAAATAAATGTTACTCCTATATTATTTATAAGAGAGTATTTTTGGAATTAAGGATAATACACATACTATATTTAATAGAACACACTTTCATTTAAGAAGTTGAATAGAATGACTATAATACATTATAATTATATAAGGTGATAAATATTTCAAGGATCCTATATTACTATTTTAGTATTATTGTTGAGGAGAAGGGGATAACCATGAACCACTTCCCATGACCTGTGTTATCATCATATTTTTAGTAGAAAAAGTTTACCAAGGGAATTTCCCCATCAGATGACTTGTTAAATTGTAATTTAAATAGAAAAAGGCCAAAACACCAAGGTATAATTCATTATTTAGAATTTAATACCTATTCATGGGAGTGTTGAGGACCGCATTAATAATATTTAGAGCCAGTATAATGAAATGGTTAGGAGACTATAGAAATAGATTATCTATGTGTGACAGCTTTAACTAACATGATCTGAAACAAGTAATGCATCAGGAGTTTTTTGTTGTCTTTAACTTTGAACTAATAATTTCAAGATATTTTTAATCATTATTTTAAGGATATATATTTTACTAATACTTATATTGATTTATAGTAGAAATATAGTTCTCAAAACTAGAATAAAACATAGAAAAGAGTAGACTATCACATTAAGGACAAACCTTGAAAATATCTTTGTCTTATGCCATTATATACTGCATTATCCAGGTATGGTTGAGATGATAAAGAGTGAGAGAATTTATATCTTATTTGAATCAAAGGTTGAATTTAATGTAGATATCATACAATAGATCATCGATTCACCCCACCCCTGTTAATGATTTATCCGAAGCTGGCCACTTCAAATGACATCATTGCAAACCAGGTTACCTTTGAAAGATCCATCCATGACTAAAATTGATGATGTATAGCCTAAATCATGTAATTACTAGTGGAATTTTATATTATTTGACAAAAATTTTAATTTATGTAAGAACGTAATGATTCAATATATTATATCTTATTGGCCCTAATGTTGTAGATACAACCAATAAAGGATTTCCAAAAATTGACAAAGATGATAAAATTGCATTCATGGCTAACAGAAACATTTATGTAGATGTAAAATATAGGAATTCAATATGAAGATGCCTGTAAAAAGGTTATGGGACTATAATATTATAATTAAGTATGGGATAATATTGAGGGTATTTTTGATGGTAATATAAAATTCAAAGATGTACTTGTGTACATTTGGAGAAGAAATTTCAAATATGTGAGGCTTGATAATGATAAAACCATTTATGGTTAATTGTATAGAGTAAATGAGATCATGATTAAAATATAAAAGTTTAGATATACCCTATAAGATTTCAATATTATAATGAAATCATTGGGGAACTTCTTAGATAGGTTTCATACTGATGTTTCTACATAGGAAGATAACGATGACCTATCTGAAGATAAAATTCTCAAAATAATTTTGTATATGAATTGAGGAAAAATCTCATATTCAAGAATAATATCAAGGATGTGGTGTAATTTTAATATATGAATTATTTAAATCAAAAATAGAATAAATTAGAAATTTATTATATTTTAATGTGGATAAATAAAGTGATAAAGAGAGAATCAAAGGGGATAAGATATTCATGTAATTTATCTGTAATAAAAGATGAAGTGTAATATAAAAATAACAACTATTATTCCTCTAAAATACTTTAGTTTCAGTGGTATTTATATTTTCCATCTAAATACTAATGAAAATCATAAAATGAAACTGATTGGGATGATGAAGAAGAATACATCTCAAATAGAATATTTGGGGAAACAAAATCAAGTTGAATATGGAAAGAATAATAAGTCCTAAAAAAATTATAGAATAAATATGATGTCTAGGGAATAAGATAATGACACATAAATATTGAGTGATTATTAATATAGAGAAACATATTATAATATCAAAATATTTATAGTTATGGTCAATAATCATGAATACACCAAAAAAATGATGATAAAAAATAAGAAATATATACTAAGCACTTTTTGGGATATGAACTATACTTTTATATTAAGTATAATAGCTGGATTAAGAAAATAATAAGATTTTTAAGAAGTAATAATGAAAAGTGTGTCATAATGTGAATTACCACATTGACTAAATTAATAATCCTAAAGTTAATATTGCAAATAAAGATATAATAATCCAACATTCAGAAACAAATCATGCTGCAAAAGATAAATAATTGAGTGAAGTATGATCTGGTAACCTTAAAGATAAAAAAATCATGAAGATGATAATAAAATATTATGATAATTCTATTGATGTATATGATGATTTATCCAAAGCTACTATGAAATATATCCCAACGATTAATGTAAAAGTTGAGCCTATGCTTTCTAGTGATAGTAAATATATTTAATTAAGATGTAGAGATTATTAAGTTAAAAATAAAAGTGTAGGATCTGAATAAAATTATAGAAAATGAAATCTAATATAAATGATATTTAGGGATGAGGTGAGAGTACATTTTCCACAAAACAATAGAAAAATGTGGGAATGAATAATCCTTGATAGTAAGATTTTTATCTCAAATAGTTCAATCAAAATCATTTATGATATAAATTTTGATGAATTTGTTTTGTGTTGGAGGTCTTTTGGACTCAAGGACTGAAACTAATGGTTTAACATTTCATTGAAAATAATTTACCATGAACCTAGTGGGGGTAAATTTTGGAAATAGGATAATTAGTTCTGTTCGATGAAGAAACCAACTTAGATTAAAGAAATTTATAGACGCGAAGTCAAGATGGAAGACTCTAAAGGCTATTAATGTTTAAAAATATGATAATGATAATGAATATGATTTTATCATATATTAATTTAGAATATTTTATGGATTATTTTTGGATCTATGAACTGAGGATAAGGCATGTTCTTTTGAGTCTGAGGGAGTTTAAAATTAATTTTCGAAGAATATTATTTATATTTAATATCATGGGTGCATAATTTTCATGAAAAAAGTGGAATAAATCTCAAACCGAGTCTCAGATCAGAAATATGAGGGAACCTCTGAATTCAGAGAATATATTTTAACAAATTTGAGACTTAACCTTGGAGCATGTTTAATTTTCAATTTATGAACAATTGTATATTTATTTTTAAATAAGTAAAAGAAATTATTTATATTAATTTATTTATTCACAATGACCTAGAATGATCTATAAATATGCTTTTATGACCAATTAAAAGGGTTAGACACAAAACCTTACAATTTGAAAGAGGGAATTGGATGAAAGAATTCTTAGTGGGATATATTCAATCAGATTGTGATTAAAGATCATTAATGTATCGAAATTCAAGGATCTCTCCATTGAGAAATTCATGGATTAATTATTCATTAGTTATTGATCCATATCAAGGCATGGGTTTTTATGTGGATTTATCCTCATTATAAATTTCATATAATGAAAAAAATCAGGTAACTAACTAAATGATTCAAGTATTGGGTTTATTATGGGTATGGGTGAGATTTATGCAGAATTGAAGGATTTATTTATTTACTATGTCATATATATTCTCTCATCATTATAATGGAAAAAAATTGATACTGAAATTAACATTTGCTGAGATGATTTCCTCCAATTGTTTATGATTTTTCCCCCTGTTTTCATTCATTATGAGTAATTCATTTGGCCCACATATTGATGAATTCCCAAAAATTTGTCATTGGACACCCATTACATGGAATAATAGATTGATTCCACATATCTTAGTTCGTATTGATGATGTAATTGACCTAAAATTATGTATCATCAATCATGGTCATATTTAGGGATACTGGTTCTTCTTATCCTCAACATTTGTTGAAAGTGTGGCTTGAAAGATTAGTTTTTAGAATATCGAGGCATAATATCTAGTCAGAAGACGACGATGTGGCTCAGTCAGAACATTTCAATGATATATGGGTTATATTGATAGAATAATTGGAGGGTATGGATACACATGCATACATGGAGGAAGAATATGGGATTTTATTAAATATGGTTTACATAGCTTGTAATATGGAATTATATGTTCTTTCAGAACCCACGATGTGGAGATAGGGTTTTGGAATATAGATAAATTTCACATTCCATGTGAATTGGTCACATGTTGTGTGAACCTTCCCAATTAGCTCGATGTGTAGAGGTTGTACATGACCAAGTAGTTGGGTGGTGTTACACATTTTGTGGGCTAGAAAACACACCGTGTACACCCTGAAAGGAGGTCCATCATGTGCTGGCGGTACACACATCGGAGACCGTGTGGATCCACACGCCACGTAGAGAGCCAAATCATGTTTACTCAAACACTGATATGTGAATAGTCCTTGATACATTACTAGAAACAGATACTGAAACGAAACACCATGTACATCTAGTACACGTAGTTTACATATTCAAATATGGATTGAAGACTTTTACTCTTATTCTTAGACAATTTTCATAAGGTTAAGTTCCCTTGATCCATTCCATATGGGTTTATCATGTGGTCCCATCCTATTCATAGGATGGTGATCCCCTCTGAGGAACTTTAGTCTCAAATAAAGTAATTTGAATCCATTTATGAGACCCATAGTGAGATCCTGGGTCATCATTAATTCCCTTGGTGGGGTTCTTCATATTGTATTTACCAACACTATGTGGGAATATATCCCCTACATAGTGTTGGTTTGTTGGTATACCCCATGGCCTTGGGTTTGATCCCCATCAACGTATATATCACTTCATACTTCAAGAATGTACTTTTTATGGTGAGTCCTAATGGGAAAGAAATATAGGATGGACTCCATTAGTGATATCTAACTTGTTGAGTAAGTTAACCTAGAAAAATAATATATTGAACCTTATAAAAAAAATCATAGGCTGGTAATATAGTTGTGATCTTACATGAGACAATGTGTCTACTATGAATATATCTGGATATTATTGTTGTGTATTAAATTGACTTATCCCTATAAAGAACCTATTATTATTGTTGATGCTATATGATTATGAATTTTGGGATGTCCTACTTGGTATTATTATAATAACATATTAATGGGATTTACCCACACCTATTGTATCTTATGCAGATAAACAACCTTTGGACAGAGTCTTAGAGGAACTAGGACCTGTCAGATCTTATTGAGCTGGATAGACTAAGGTGTGTTCATATGGTTACCTTTATGATATTCATCTTATATTGTTTTAGGATGGACTTGTTTTCAGTTTTTTGGTGGTCTTTTATATATACATTTTTCATTCTATTATGATGATTTCATACACCGATGGAGGTATTTTAGATGTATACATCCATGGTTATCTCTTATTTTACACTTCATTATTTTGTGATCTTGTTGATGCATGTGTGTGTTTGTGTACAAGTATATTAGTCTATGGTCTGACATGTGTTGGATATTCCTTCTCGGTGCTTGTCTCCAACAACTGGCCTTTTAGAGGTGGGCTTCTGGTAGTCACGACATGTGCCCTATTGGGATGGATCATGATAGAGTTGTATCATAGGTAGCCAGTTTTTCCTTAGGACTGAATTCTATGAGATTGGTTTGGGAAACAATGTTAAATTTTTTGAGTTTGGATTTTATACTATGGACTCCAGTGTTGGTGAGACAACTGATATATCCATACATGAGGAATCAGATCATCTTCTTTTCAACTCAATTCGTATTGGCACTGGATGTAATAAAAAAAGTTGTACATGAATCATATAGGAAAAGATATTTTCTTACATTTCCTTTTTTAGTCATCTCTCTAGATATACTCATTGACCATGGTATATCATGTATATTTCAAAATTCCAATGTCATTTTTAAAATGGAGGATTTAATATAAATATCATGAGTATTATCCCTTTAGTAATGAAGCATCAATAGAGGGACATATTCCTTAGGAGTTACCTCTAGGTGGTGCACCAGAATTACCACAAGCTGTCAAGAAGTATATGGTACCAACAATATCGATAGATGAGGTGTGCATGATGAGGCACTTGATGAGTTTCAATGATAGTGAACTCATGTGTTTTGAGGTGATCCTGACCCCCAGGTAGATAAGGACATGATTAAGGTGGTTATATGAGTCTCTCATCTTATTATGACACCTACATATTACATGGTGCACCTGGAATCAATATTTCTCCATGGATCCACATGATGATGGTGAGGCATAGAGACCTGGTCGAACAATGAGGAAAATCTATCATGGTCAAGGTTTGGACATCTATTTTGAGGGGTGTTTTATACAACTTTTTTTGGGTGATGTTAATATCTAGGAAATTCTAAATCTTCATCGGGCAGTATGATTGTGGCGACATATTCACGAAGTTTCACCAACCACTCTTAATACTCAATGAATATGGTGTATGAAAATATCTTTTGGGATCGTACCGTAAAGAATGTTCTACGTAGAGAGAAATGATATATGGTGATACCTCTAAACATTCCAACCTATAAAAGGTGTCTAGAGAGTGCTTTAGAGTTCAACATATTCTTGGATTTTGAGACGCATATAATTGGGGCCTGCAGTGGGCACATGAGAGATGAGACTACGACTGTAGTGAGATGATGATAGACATAAGAACCAAGATGTGTCTAATAGTTCATGGGTATAACCCATGTTATAGTGTATACTATTTATGGATCACATGATAAATCTACTCAGTATAGGGAGAGGTTGTATTACTCTTGTTATGGTCGGGGATATATCATGAATTATTGTGTGTCCAACAATTTGACTGATAGAGAGATAATGGATGGGATGACTAGGTAGAGGTGGTGGTCAAAATAGGTAGGTCTGCAGGGTAGTTGATGTTGTAGAGGGACTAGAAGAATAGCTGGAGGAGGTAGAAATTTCTATTGGTAACCACCACCACCCCAGGGGGTCCGCACGAGGCTTAGGGTGGCGTGGTATAGTAGAAATAACAACTGTAAGAGGACACAAATTATTCCCTAGAATCTATAGGAATGATATAAGGTATAATATGCATCTCCTATTATTTTTATATATTTTTTATAGACACATTCATGAGTCCTTGCATTATTTTCACTTCTCTGGTTTGATATTATGATATATTGAATGAGCCATTGTGTTTACCCTTACTCTTGGAGGCTCCTACAAGAGGTAAATCAACGATCAAACACTTATATAAATGGTGTTACATGGAACATGGGGGTGAGATATTATTTTATAATATGATTATTGAAGTGATGATTCCTTATGATGTATCTTAAGTATAAACTTGTTATCTACAGATCATGAATATATATATTATTCTTGGAGGATGATGTGGTGTGTCTCCAACGATTGGATGTAGTTTTCGTTTTTGGGTGTAATGAAAACCTAGATAGGGTGGGATAGATTCATACCTTGGTGGTTGTATTTTATTACACATCATTTAGAAATCACGACCCTTGGTTTTATGGTAACTATTAGTTTATAGTTTCTTTTAGTGTTTATAGTGTATAATGGTGTATTTCCCAAGGACATTCCAGAAGAACCTCTTCGTTGATAGATATTATTTTTATAGATATACACCTCAAAATGTCCTTCATATCTACTCCATCATATTGGATATCACCCATAGATATTCATGAGATAAAGTTTTAGTCGGAGGACTTGTAGAGGGGGGATTTTTCAGACCTAGTGTCTCACCTAGGAAAGCCCCAGTATTGTTTTCCACAAAGGTGGACGAGAGATTAAAGATGATTTTGGATTACTATCACATAAAAATAGTGAACATAAAGAGAAACTATATAATTATGATGATCAATGACCTCTTTAATAATTTGATTGGGGAATAATGTTTCTTGAAGATTAACCTAATATCAGGCTATCACAAGTTGTGAGTATAGTTTGAGGATATAGAAAATATGTCTTTTATATGTTGTTATTGTAACTATACATACTTTTTGATAAACTTTTATTTATGAACACACTATCAGTTCTCATGGGACTCAAGAAATGAATATTTTATCCTTTCATATTTAGGTTTGTGTAAGTCTACGTCTATGACATCCTAGTGTACTCGACATCTGAGGAGGAGAATGGTAGAAACTTAAGGGTGGTTCTGGATGTAATTTGAGAGAACCAACTATACAAGAATCTCTCAAAGTGTTAGTTCTAGAACCAAGAGGTCTGATTTAAAGGACATGGTATCTCAGTTGACGGTATCGCAGTGGACATAGGGAAGGTCAAGGAGTGATATATTGGGAGCCACCTAAGAAAATAACAGATGTGTGGAGCTTCCTTGGTTTGGAAGGCTCCCATCGAAGGTTCATATCTTATTTTCCCAGGATATCAACTCCCTAGGTAGTGTTTACCGAAAAAATGATTCCTTTTCAGTGGAAAAAGACGTACTAGGAAGCCTTTTAATATAGAGGTAGAGATTTGTGAACTCTTATATATTTGGATTTCTAGAGGAGAGCATCAATTATGTATTATTATGTGTTACATCGTGGACCAAACATGGTTGTTTTATGAAGAAAAGGAATGAAATGATATCTTATAGTTCACATTAGTTGATACCACATGAGAAGAACTATATTACCCATGATCTTGAGCGAGTAGGAGTAGTCTTCACACTGAATATGTGGTGTCACTACCTTATGGGTGAGCAATTTATCATCTATTCTAAACACAAGAGTATCAAGTATATATTCTCCCAGAAGGACCCTAACATGATACGGAGGAAATGTCTTGAGCTCTTATAGGATTATGAAATTGATATTATATATACTACCTAGAAAGGGAATGTGGTAGATAATTCTCCCAGTATGAGATCTTGTTCGTAACTATTGAGAATGTCATCAGAGTACTATTCTATGTTACATTTATCCTTTTTGGATGTTGATGGAGAATATTACCTCCTATTTATTATTGTTACCCACAAGAATTTATAGTGAATTATGGAGTCATAAGTTAGGGATAATGACTCTAAGACCCTATATACTCAGATACCCATCAGATATACTCATGATGGATTTTCTAGAGGTGGAGGTCATGACTTTTTTTTCTGTGATGGTACTAGTTGAGATAAGAGAGGAGGTGTTGAGGGAGATTCATTATTCACCCTTATAGGTATATCTAGGTGTGAAGAAGAAGTATCATGACCATTAATGGAAGTTATAGTGTCCATGGATGAAGAGGAGTGTTGAAAATTTTGTCTCCAGATACCTCATTTGTTAGTAAATGAAGGTTGAACACCAGGTTCAATCAGGTTTAGATCAACCCCTTGAGGTTCCAGAGTAAATGTGAGATGGGATATCCATAGACTTTATAATAGGGTTACCACATACATCTATGAGACTCGATGCCATATGGGTGATTGTAGACTGAGTCACCATGTTCTATAACTCCCTAGCTATTAAATAGAAGTGTACAATAGAGATAATTTGATGCCCTTATGTGCGTAAGATAATATGAATCCATGAAGTTTTTGACAACAATTTATGAATATGATACTTGATTAACATTGTAGTTAATGAAGGGATTTCAGGATGACTTTGGGACTCAGTTTCTTTTGAGAGTGACATTATACCCTAGACTGATGTCCAGAATAAGCGAACCATTCATGTCTTAGATGACATGTTGTGGGATTTTCTGTTATAACTTTTACCATAATTGGGAGGATCACCTTACATTGGTACAATATTTGTATACCATTCAACGAAAGATATTCCACCATTGGAGGACTTATTGTAGATAAACTATAGGTTACAACTATGTAGGATGGATCTAGGGGATTCCTCACTTAATAGGCTAAAGTTTTTGAGAACCAATATAGAGAATTTTCAGATCATCAAGAAGTATAATAAGACTTGATAGAGTTGTCAAAAGTTCAATGTAGACTGGAAAATGTGTATTTTATAGTTTTTGTAGGGAGACCATGGGGTCTTGAGGGTGTAACCTCTATGTATATTTCATAGATATGGTAAGGTAATCAGGCTATCTCTATGATTCATTAGCCCTTTTAGGTGAAATGTAGAGTTGGTGAGGGGGAATACAGTATAGCTCTACATTTAAAGCTAGAATGGGGAAACTGAATCTTCTATGTGTCATAAGTAATGAGGCATGTACATGACCTACCACATGTTATAAAATCATTAAATCTTGACATCGAGGATGGAGCTACCTTTTTTGAGTACTCGGTAGATATTGTGGATTAGTATGATATGATAATATATGGGTGGGTGATTCGTATAGTGCATGTCTGGTGGTAACATAAAAATATCCATGAGAGTACCTTGGAGTAGGAGACCTAGATGCATGATCATTACCCACATGTCCTTGTATAACCTATGGTTTTGATTTTATGATATGTAAAGACCCAAGGTGTTGATAATTTAATGACTTATATTTTTTCGTATATTACGTTAGGTTGTTTTATGGATTATTTTTAGAGATAAGCACTCAAATATTATAATATTTAATGGCATTATGAAATAGGAATTAATTTTACAAATATATTAAATATACATCATATAACACATGTTTAGTTTTCTTAAAAAGGGTATTAAATATAAAATAGAGTCTTGGATCATAAATATGGGGGCATAGTTGAATTCAGAGTGTCAGTTATACCCTAGACGAGGTTTTGGATTATATTAGACATTAAGGTTGTGTGAAATTGTAGAAATATTATTAAATGAACAAAATAAAATATTTATTTTATTACATTTATTTTTCACAAGATAGAATGGTAAATAAAAATGTTGTTATGAACAATTTCTAGGGTTATATGCATACCCCTAAAAATTGAAATATTGTGCTGGAGGAAATCATTTTGGGTGGTGACATTAGAACATATTAGGATCATGGATCATTGTGCCATCAGAATTCAATGATATATCCGATGACTATATTGAATATTTGTTATTCATAATTGATCGATCAATATTAATTCATGACATTAAATTATGTTTATTTATCCCTATTTTACTATTCCTATAATGAACAAGAATCATTAAAAAACTGATTTGCAGATCAGGCATATTATTGGTTTTTCACAATGATAAATGCTACACACCATGTGATCCATTATGATTAGATTCGAATATATAGGGTGCACACACAAAGGTAACTAGGTGTAATTACATTCCATGTGCGATAAGGCCCCCTTAGTGTACACCATGACAGATAACTCAACATGTATAGGTCATGCATACCCTATAGACTTTCTGGCTCACACACCATGTAGAGGGAGAAACACTATGTACTCAGACAAGGACCTGTTTATGGTAAATGTTCTATTGGTAGAACTAAGTGTTGAAGTGACACACTATGTACTTATTGTAAATTCCATATAATACATCAAAAATGGCTTTGACCCCCTATCACCTTTAGTTTGGAAAAGATTTGTTATGGTATGCTTCCATGATAAATTCCCTAAAGGTTTAGCATTGATTCATTTCTTATGCTTCGGATTGTGATCCCCTCAAAATAACATTATCCTTGAATAAAGTTGTTGGAATCCTTCCATGAGGTTTGGAGAGAGATACTCTATCATCATCATTTCCATAGGTGGGGTTCTTGATATCATCATGAATAAAAATTTGTGGGAATTGAACCCCTACTTAGCATGTTAATCTATATTGGGTTGTTGGTATACTCTGTGGCTTTGGTTGTAATCCCCATATTTAAATCTATCTATTTATTCTTCCATTGTATACATATTATTGTGAGACCCGATGAGAACAACATCATAAATATATTTCATTAGTGTTATCTGACTCGTTGAGTGTGTTATCCTAGAAGAGTATTATATGGAACCTTCAAGTATGAATCATTGGATAGATAAACAGTTTTGATATTACTTAATACAATGTGTCTACTATGATTTTATCTAGATATTATTGTTGTGTGTTCTGTTTAATTTTCCATTTGAAAAGATTATTACTATTGATGATGTTATATTCGTTGTGATTTTAACGTGTCCTACTGGGTATTATTATACTCACCCCATACATGGTATTTTCCAATATGTGTCTGGAATTTTAAAATGACCAACCATTAAATAGAGCCCTATAAGGGGCCGGACAAGGTAGATATTAGTGATCTAGACAGAATGAGGTGTGTTCACATAGTTACCTTGACATCAGTGCTAATCTATTGTTTTGGGTGGGACTTATTTTTAGTTTATATTCGGTGGGATCGTATTTGGACCCATTTTCATTCTATCTCTATGTTGTAGTACTCTTATGGAGAGATTGTATATGTATCTATGCATTGTTATTAGTTGTTTTATATTTCAGAAATTTATGATCTTGGAAATGCATTTGTTTCGACAATTACATTAGGATAAGGCATCACATTTGTGTGATATGCCTACTCAATTCTAGTGTCAAGCCTCCGACCTATTGGGTGTAGGAATGTGGTATTCACACCATGGGTTCTATTAAGAAGGGTCTTGAAAATAATAAAGGTTAAATAATCATATAAGTTTTAGTCCCAATTGAGTAAAATAATATGTATAATCACTTGGGATACTATGTGGTAGATTTTAGTATGCTGGCCATGATACTAAGGGTTGTAGGATTTTCCTACTTACCAAATAAAGAGAGATAATGAAAAGGAATCCAGAACCATAATATGCATGAATTTTGTGACATATGCTAAAATTGAATCCCCACACAATGATTTTGTTGAGAAGAAATTGTTTACCATTACAATAATAATGGGTCATGATAATTAGCTTATGATAATAAGCATGAAGAGTTCTCCCAATTATAAGGCTTGAAGTACAAGATTATCCTACAATAGAGGAAACTCTCAACTTTACTACACTTACTGAAGAGAAAGTAAACACTATCCTTATTCCATTATCTATATATTTATTTCTAGTAACATATATAAAATTTATGAAAATGTTTTAGGGAGATTTGGATGAGTGTTACAATAATTCTATATGCTGAAACAAGAGTGCATAATGGTGTCCTACTAGAGAAAATTGACCATGATGATGAGTACTAGAGTGAATACCCTGAGGGGGAGTCAAAATGAATATAAGGCTATAAAAGATAAATTTTATTTATCCTAGAATATAGGAAACAAATTGAAAAATATTATGTTTATGTATTCCAATCACACATGTTATCACTGTTATGATTTTATGAAATTTATATATAGGGGAGTGATTTTTGATGAGTAATATAAGATGAAGGGGGAGTGATGTTACTTACAATAGAATTTTTTTATTTTTTTATTATGCTTGTAGGTTATATATTTCTCAATAAATTCATTCATGAAATCCCTAAATGAGTATTCTAAAAATGGCATCACATTTTGAATTGATTATTGAACAAATTTAATGCTTTGGTGAAATCAATATAGTTTTATACACCACGTTATCCCACATAGACATAGATTTTACTAATTAAAGACTCATTTCTATAATGTTTGTAGATCCATCCTTATCTCAAAATATCTAAGTTGAAACGTTGATTAAAATATGGATAATAAGAAATAATGGTATGAAAATTTAGAAAGATATTGAATATGATATGGGGAGATATTACCTAAATTTATTTTATTTTCATTTGTTATCAATTTGGGGGAGATTATCTTTTACATAAAAATTGTGAAGTGTATTAACATAAATTGCAAAGGGAAATATTTAAGTACTTCTATGTATATATAGACCTCAGAGTGTATTTCTTTCAATATTTTGTGTGTGTGTAATGTTGAAGTATGTTAGAGTTGAGTTGGTGCCATTATTAAAGGAAAGGGAAGATGGTGATTAAGTTGCAACTTAGAACATCATAATCTATAGGTTCCAGGATATCAACCATTGACATGTTAAATATGTTGACATTTTCTTCATGTTAAATACATCTTCTAATGAAGGAAATGTAACGCCCCGACCCCAGCTACCCAGAGTCGGTGCGTTACTTCGTAACATTGGCATGATCACAAAAGATCAAGTCTCAAAAGACCGATTAGTTTAGTAGCCTTGGAAACACTAGATACATTCATAAGTCTTACATTACATCATAAAGTGAAAAACTAATAACAATGTCTTCATAGTCCACACTCATATCCTATTCTGACTATCCCTGCAGGTCATTCATAAAATACTTCTTCACATCCTGGAAAATATTAAAACATTGAAAGGGGTGAGATCAGATGCTCAGTAAGGATAACAATATTGCAGAAGCTTTCATAAATAAACATAAAAATTTAAGACAATGTATAACTAAAACAAAAGCCTTTTAAACTTGAACATCAACATAATATGGAAAAAGTAAAATGAGATAATGCCATTCACTTCTTCACATGGATATTCTACTGGTTGAATAATCACATGCAATATCAATAACCACTTTCATAATGAGGGAATGTATAATGCCAGAAATTCTGAAACATTTTGTCAAGGCCTCGGCCAAGACGTCTAAAATGATTAAGGCCTCGGCCAAAACCATAAATCAAATTGGGAAAGGGCCTCGGCCAATTCCACGTCTAGTTGTGTCATGAGACCTACCGATGCATCGAGGAGCTATAGCGGGCTCCACCCGTCACTTATTAAGTCCAATACATTCCTCATATGAATAGGTTTAAACATCTCATAAACCATAACATAATCGTATCACATAAAACATGCATAAAGGAAACATAACATTTCCACATTTCAATCACAAGATATCAATACAACACATTGATATAATAAAAATGCTTTCAAAACCATTTTTAGTACCAAAATAAAAGAAAAGTATAACATGGTATTTATTCTTTAAAAAAAGGGTATGGCTTGTAGAGGAAGCCGAAACACAAATAGTGGTCATGGCGGCATAGAAGTCATTGTCGCCGCATACGTACGACAAAAAAATTCCCTTTTGTCGTTTAGTATACGCTTCGTATAAAAAATATTCCTTTTGAATAAACGTAAAAGTCAAAGTGGTTTATACACCGTATAAAAGAAATTTGTGTATAAAACCAAATATGCCTCAATGAAAGGAGATTGAGACGAAGTCCTTACAAATATCATTTTTAAAATAAAATAGATATATTATGTGTATTCACTATAGGTACACATAAAGAATACAAAATAAGACATAATAATATCATGACATAATTTGAAAGTAGGAGATTAACCCAAAGAATGGAAGTTGGGTTAAGAAGTTCCCTTACCTTGCGTCTTGTCCTGACTCGACCGTTCCTTAACCTCCTGAATAATAAACTAGAGTTAATTTATATTTACTTAAGAACCTTTTTCATGTTAATTATTCCTTTTATATCCCTTATTACCATGTTATGAACATTATTTAATTATTTAAGTTAATAACGGTCGTTTTGTCGATCTTTGGTACTTGAGTCAAAAATAAACTTCTTATAATTACAAGTTTTTCATGTGGTGAAATATCCATTATATCCAGAATTATATTCATGATGTAGATATCATATATATCATATATACAGTATATACATTCATTCATAATGTCACGTAACATTTAGAGGTAAGAAATGAAATGCACCGTTCATGGAGACGGTAAGCCGTACGTACGCATGAACACTACTTTCATTTCAACTTCATATTTAATGGAACGAAATCATAATGATATAAATGTATAATATAATTACAGTATAATATACTGTATAATACCATTTACTCCATCCTTTATACATTCCACATATGGCATTAACGATTCAAATCACTTTGAGGGGGCGGTAGTCCGCACTTCCTAAAATGAAATTATCGCGTTTTACCCATAATGGAAATCATAAAGTATGCCATAAATGAGAAATACAGAAGTATAAGTAAAACATAAACATATTATATATCATATATAAAAATAGTGACATCTTAATGGCCACCTTTTAAGGTGTTATATGAGTGTTGAACAATCATCGTTTCGTGAGGCAGAAATTCGCCATCCACAGAAACCGTATGTTCTTTAACCATTAGATGTAGGTGTCTGTAAGTGTAGCTCGAATCCATCTTATAACAACATCCTAGTATATTGAGGATACTGGTGTTGTTACAAAAGAAATGAATAAAAAGAGTTTAGGGGGTTGTAGAAGAAAAACAAAACAAAACAACATTAGAGAAGACATTACCTAAAAATTGGGTAACTCTTTTTTATTTGAGCCAAAGGATTCCTTGGGAAGAGTTCTGACCAAAGTGAGGATTCTAGGAGTAAGAGGGGGAAGTTGTCAGAGTATTTGGGCAGAGTTTGGCCGAGCCAAATGGCTTGAAAGTGTAAATGAGGTGGGAGAGGTGGGGGACTTTTATAAGTGGAGAGGAGGGTCACTTTTGGAAAGATTAAAATGTTACATTATTACACAATGCTTTTCAGATTCTAAAGGTCCCACACTTATATAATTCGTGGCTAAGGTGATAAGGGTTCGAAATATCCTCATCCAATTGGCTTTGGACAAGTGTATGCCTGGGATTTTGCATTATCTTCCCATTTTATTTAAATCGTTAAATAATGAGGTCATCACTGCATCATCATGATGTCATAAATAATTTAATTTATTTAATGTCTAAAAATTATAAAAAAAAACTATGATGTAGGAAATCTTTTTAGATTTCTAATTAATATTTATAGTCAAAATTTGGACTTGTTTAACCCCACTTAAAAACGGTTTTAGTAAAACAACTCATGTTTGTGTCAATTTAATTTTAACATTAAATAAATATATATTAATGTCATTTTCCAACCAAAGTGGCTACATGGGGTCCCCAAGTTGACCCATAGGTTGTCTTGGTCGGCCATGACTCATCCAATAGGAGTAAGACAAGTGTCAAGCTCATCTTATATTATTAAAACATTATTTTTACCTTAAACTACACTAATTACCTCTAATCGCGATTAAGAACTTAAAAGTTACTATTCACCAAAAAATTATTTTAATCTCATTGAACCACATTTTACTTCTTCATGACAACCATGTATGTCGGATTTTTGAAAATCAAATCACAGAAGTGGTAATATTTCATTTTAATGAAAAATCAGTTTTTAACAACCACTTAGTGGTTTCACTATTCATCAAAAATTGAAGTTTTTCAGAATAAGGCCAAAATTTCACCCTAAGCTATAATTGATATTCCGAAATAAAAAATGATGTCTATTTTAAAAAATTCCAAACATATAAGTTGTATTAATTAATTTTATAATTAATTCCCGCTGTTACAACAAATAGCGTGTTTTTAAGAAACAATTTATATCAAAAGATTGGCAATTGTTTATGTCCAATTTCAATGTTAAATTTATTCTAATGACCACCATTGGATAAAATGGTAAAAATATATTCTAATTATACTTTAAAACAACTAAATAGTATAATTTATCACTATAAATTATTTTTATTAAAAAAGTTGTTTTTAAGTATTTTTCACTATTCATAAAAAATTAGAAGTTCTCAGAAAAATACCAAAAATTCAACATAGGCTAATTTTGATATTCCGAATCCAAAAATGAAGTCCATTTTGAAATATAAAATTTCTATAATTTTAAAAAGTGGTTATTACTATTCATAACGGCTACTTTGATTAGTCGCAGTGTTTTAGAACTTGAAGTTGCGTACAATGCAAGCTATTGCATTATTGAATGAGAAGGGTATCATGGAAGCTCGGGGTGTTACATTCTCCCCTCCTTCAATAAATTGCATCCTCGCAATTTGAAATTTTTCTTGGAAAATAAAAGGTTGAAAATAGAAAATACCTTTGTGGAAAACCCACCTCGGAATTAAGGTTAATATAATTTAGTCTTAATAAGAGGGAATGGGAAATGAAAAAGTCACCACCCAATTATGATCTCGATTAGGAGAACATTAGTGGCAATTAAAGACATATAATTGGAGGAAAAACGTAAATATTTGTAGGGAGTGATTGAGGTCATCAATCACAATCAACTGTCAAATTGAGGGCCTCAAAGCCTTCAATCTATGTTGATTTAAAATATCATCAGTTCAACAAGACATAAGGTATTAGGATAACACATTTTTTTTGTTTTAATATCCCTTTACTAAAGATTAAGAATTAATTTATTCATTGAATAAGAGATAGGTATATATATTTTTATGCTTGACAATTAGAGTTTCAACCTTCAACTCATCTTTCACTCAAAAAGATAATAGAACTCAAAAATATTATACTTATCCTAATTGTATAAGGTTCCAAATGTTAACACATACCATTTAGATTAGTAAAATTATTTTTTAATAACCAGGGACTTCCTGTAGGCTAGTGGTAGGAAATAAAGGCTTGTCGCACTATGATTGTGGGTTCGATTCCTGCAGCTTTGTCCGACGCGACGGGTTATGCCCCACCCTGCAGGTTGTCCTTTTCCTAAAACTATAGTATTATAATATTCCAAAAATAATCTTCATAAATTTTTTTAACCTTAATCAATACTATCCAAAAATCAACTTAATCCACTCCAACCTTAATAGTTATCCAAATTACCTCTATCTAGACTTTCTCTAAAATGTCTCTTAATTCCAAAATCAATAATCAGATTCCCCAAAAAAAAGTAAATTTTCTCTTATTGTCACATACTAAAAATATAATTACCTTCATCATATTAAAACCTTACTGAAATCAAAAATTATTGCAGTACAATCTTTATATATATCACATTATTCTTATAACCAGAATATAATCCTTGAGTCCAAAAGCACCAATACATTAATTATTCCGCTTCAACTGTAGTCACAGCATAAAATTGGCCTTGATCCCTTGTCCTTTTCTGAGATAAGTTTCCTTGACGCTTAGGACATTCATTTGCATAATGCCCTGTTTCCCTACAATTGTAGCATTCAACTTTGACAGCCTCTTTCTTTCCCTTGCAATCACGAGCCTGGTGACCCTTTTCTCCACATTTATAACAAACTCCCATTCCTTTTAGGCAAGTACCAGGCTGATTCTTCCCACAATTATCACATAATGGAAAATCCTTCTTTCCCTTTTTCCCTTTATCTGTCTCTTATTCCACCATTCTCTTCTTCTCTTGCTTTACTTTGTTGTCATAAGACTTAGAGAATTCCTTTTCTATCTTGATAGCACACGAGACAATATCTTCGTATGATGAGAAGGATTGTGATACTAAAGCTCGACGGAGAAATGGTTTTAACCCATCAAAGAAACGATCAATCTCACTCCTTGGGTTACGTATATAATTGGCACCATGCCTCGCTAACCTTGTAAAATTAGCCTTATACTTTGCGACATTCTCATCCTCCTTCTGCCTCAAACTCAGAAATTGCCTTTCCATATCTGCTCGATGGTCACGAGGAAAATATTTTTCTAAGAAAAGCTCTTTGAACTCCCTCTATTCTATATTCGATACGTCATCATCTTCCTTTGTGTTTTTAATCAGCGACCACCACTGATCGGCATCTCCAGTGAGGCGGTAAACTGCCATGACAACCTTCTCCCTTTCACTACTCCCCAAGGCATGGAATATTTTCTCTAAGGAATTTATCCATTACTCAGCTACTATAGGATTTGTACTCCCATTGAAGGTTGGTGGTTGTTGCCTCATGAAGCGGTCTAACATTGATCCTCCATGTTGCGGATCAGGGTGCTCCATATGAGTAAGGTTATTATTCATAACCTGAGTTAGTTGTCCCAATATGGTAATAAGTTGATCAGCACCAATTGTATCTCTAGATCCACAATAATTATCTTGATCAGGAGGGCAATCCCTACACGGAGTTCATGCATTGATATGGTTTCCATTCCTTCCACTAGGCGCCATTTCTAAACAATGGCATAATCCAGATTAGTTTATGAATCAAAATACATAATTCCATACTTGTAAAACACTTTACATAAATTGAACTATTTATGGATATAATCCATAACCATAAAAAAAATGTTTTCTTTGAAGAAGTATATACTCATAATCCTTCATAGTGGTTTGTAAATAAAATGAGAATTATCCTAAGAATATCCCCCGGGAGTGTCGTAACCAAGAGTGCAGCAAGGGCCGTTGTCGTGCACCAGTTCCCGTTCGAGTCTAGCTCAAAGCGGTGTTTTCGGGTTTTACCCCTAGGTACATCTGTGCCAGAGCCGCCTCTACTTGCTCGTATCCAAACAGGGATGTATTTCTCGGAAAACTCATAACATCTCTATAATACCAAAATTCTAGGAAGTTCTTCTATACTAATCCTCAAAGTCTATCTTCGGGCTATGTTCTCTAATCAGAGTTTATCTAAATCTAGGTTCCAAGGTTTGTACTAAACTGCCTCTGATACCAACTGTAACGCCCCGACCCCAGCTACCCAGAGTCAGTGCGTTACTTCATAACATTGGCATGATCACAAAAGATCAAGTCTCGAAAGACCGATTAGTTTAGTAGCCTTGGAAACACTAGATACATTCATAAGTCTTACATTACATCATAAAGTGAAAAACTAATAACAAAGTCTTAATAGTCCACACTCATATCCTCTTCTGACTATCCCTGTAGGTCATTCATAAAATACTTCTTCACATCCTGGAAAATATTAAAACATTGAAAGGGGTGAGCTCAGATTCTCAGTAAGGATAACAATATTGCGGAAGCTTTCATAAATAAACATAAAAATTTAAGGCAATGTATAACTAAAACAAAAGACTTTTAAACATGAACATCAACATAATATGGAAAAAGTAAAATGAGATAATGCCATTCACTTCTTCACATGGATATTCTACTGGTCGAATAATCACATGCAATATCAATAACCACTTTCATAATGAGGGAATGTATAATGCGAGACATTCTGAAACATTTTGTCAAGGCCTCGGCCAAGACGTCTAAAATGATTAAGGCCTCGGCGAAAACCATAAATCAAATTGGGAAAGGGCCTCGGCCAATTCCACGTCTAGTTGTCTCATGAGACCTACCGATGCATCGAGGAGCTATAGCGGGCTCCACCCGTCACTTATTAAGTCCAATACATTCTTCATATGAACAGGTTTAAACATCTCATAAACCATAACATAATCGTATCACATAAAACATGCATAAAGGAAACATAAAATTTCCACATTTCAATCACAAGATATCAATACAACACATTGATATAATAAAAATGCTTTCAAAACCATTTTCAATACCAAAATAAAAGAAAAGTATAACATGGTATTTATTCTTTAAAAAAAAGGGTATGGCTTGTAGAGGAAGCCGGAACTCAAATAGTGGTCATGGCGGCATAGAAGTCATTGTCGCTGCATACGTACGACAAAAACATTCCCTTTTGTCGTTTAGTATACGCTTCGTATAAAAAAGATTCCTTTTGAATAAAAGTAAAAGTAAAAGTGGTTTATACACTGTATAAAAGAAATTTGTGTATAAAACCAAATATGCCTCAATGAAAGGAGATTGAGACGAAGTCCTTACAAATATCATTTTTAAAATAAAATAGATATATTATGTGTATTCACTATAGGTACACATAAAGAATACAAAATAAGACATAATAATATCATGACATAATTTGAAAGTAGGAGATTAACTCAAAGAATGGATGTTGGGTTAAGAAGTTCCCTTACCTTGCGTCTTGTCCTGACTCGACCGTTCCTTAACCTCCTGAATAATAAATTAGAGTTAATTTATATTTACATAAGAACCTTTTTCATGTTCATTATTCCTTTTATATCCCTTATTACCATGTTATGAACATTATTTAATTATTTAAGTTAATAACGGTCGTTTTGTCGATCATTGGTACTTGAGTCAAAAATAAACTTCTTATAATTACAAGTTGTTCATGTGGTGAAATATCCATTATATCCAGAATTATATTCATGATGTAGATATCATATATATCATATATACAGTATATAAATTCATTCATAATGTCACGTAACATTTAGAGGTAAGAAATGAAATGCACCGTTCATGGAGACGGTAAGCCGTACGTACGCATGAACGCTACTTTCATTTCAATTTCATATTTAATGGAACGAAATCATAATGATATAAATGTATAATATAATTCCAGTATAATATAGTTTATAATACCATTTACTCCATCCTTTATACATCCCACATATGGCATTAACGATTCAAATCACTTTGAGGGGGCGGTAGTCCGCACTTCCTAAAATGAAATTATCGCGTTTTACCCATAATGGAAATCATAAAGTATGCCATAAATGAGAAATACAGAAGTATAAGTAAAACATAAACATATTATATATCATATATAAAAATAGTGACATATTAATGGCCACCTTTGAAGGTGTTATATGAGTGTTGAACAATCATCGTTTCGTGAGGCAGAAATTCGCCATCCACAGAAACCGTATGTTCATTAACCATTAGATGTAGGTGTGTGTAAGTGTAGCTCGAATCCATCTTATAACAACATCCTAGTATATTTAGGATACTGGTGTTGTTACAAAAGAAATGAATAAAAAGAGTTTAGGGGGTTGGAGAAGAAAAAAAAAACAAAACAACATTAGAGAAGACATTACCTAAAAATTGGGTAACTCTTTTTGATTTGAGCCAAAGGATTCCTTGGGAAGAGTTCTGACCAAAATGAGGCTTCTAGGAGTAAGAGGGGGAAGTTGGGAGAGTATTTGGGCAGAGGTTGGCCGAGCCAAATGGCTTGAAAGTGTAAATGAGGTCGGAGAGGTGGGGGCCTTTTATAAGTGGAGAGGAGGGGCACTTTTGAAAAGATTGAAATGTTACATTATTACACAATGCTTTTCGGATTCTAAATGTCCCACACTTATATAATTCTAGGCTAAGGTTATAAGGGTTCGAAATCTCCTCATTCAATTGGCTTTGGACAAGTGTAAGCCTTGGATTTTGCATTTTCTTCCCATTTTATTTAAATCGTTAAATAATGAGGTCATCACTGCATCATCATGATGTCATAAATAATTTAATTTATTTAATGTCTAAAAATTATAAAAAAATACTATGATGTAGGAAATCTTTTTATATTTCTAATGAATATTTATAGTCAAAATTTTCACTTGTTTAACCCCACTTAAAAACTGTTTTAGTAAAACAACTCATGTTTGTGTCAATTTAATTTTAACATTAAATAAATATATATTATTGTCATTTTCCAACCAAAGTGGCTACATGGGGTCCCCAAGTTGACCCATAGGTTGTCTTGGTCGTCCATGACTCATCCAATAGGAGTAGTACAAGTGTCAAGCTCATCTTATATTATTAAAACATTATTTTTACCTTAAACTACACTAATTACCTCTAATCGCGATTAAGAACTTAAAAGTTACTATTCACCAAAAAATTATTTTAATCTCATTGAACCACATTTTACTTCTTAATGACAACCATGTATGTCAGATTTTTGAAAATCAAATCACAGAAGTGGTAATATTTCATTTTAACGAAAAATCAGTTTTTAACAACCACTTAGTGGTTTCACTATTCATCAAAAATTGAAGTTTTTCAGAATAAGGCCAAAATTTCACCCTAAGCTATAATTAATATTACGAATTAAAAAATTATGTCTATTTTACAAAATTCCAAACATATAAGTTGTATTAATTAATTTTATAATTAATTCTCGCTGTTACAACAAATAGCGTGTTTTTAAGAAACAATTTATATCAAAAGATTGGCAATTGTTTATGTCCAATTTCAATGTTAAATTAATTCTAATGACCACCATTGGATAAAATGGTAAAAATATATTCTAATTATACTTTAAAACCACTAAATATTATAATTTATCACTATTAATTATTTTGATTAAAAAAGTTGTTTTTAAGTATTTTTCACTATTTATAAAAAATTAGAAGTTCTCAGAAAAATACCAAAAATTTAACATAGGATAATTTCGATATTCCGAATCCAAAAATGAAGTCTATTTTGAAATATAAAATTTCTATAATTTTAAAAAGTGGTTATTACTATTCATAACGGCTACTTTGATTAGTCGCAGTGTTTTAGAACTCGAAGTTGCGTACAATGCAAGCTATTACATTATTGAATGAGAAGCGTATCATGGAAGCTCGGGGTGTTACAGGAAATAAATCTATAATATTTTTAATAATACATAGGGGAGTATTTCTAATATTAATATTGTGTAATAATTATTACTGAAGAAACACTAAAAGAAAATGTGATAAAACACCCAAAATATTTTGGAGATCAAATTTTTGTAAAATGGAGATAAAAAATATTTTATGATGATACTGAGTATATTTTTGGTGTTGAATAAGCCCTTTAGAAGATTTGACTTGATTTGGATCAAATCTATAATTATATTATGGAAGTTATATTTGTGGAAATCCTGAAACATACACACTTCATAAGGTTTGTAGAGTACCTAAGGTTTCATTTTATCATATTTCTAATATTTTATGTAATTATTAATGTTCAACACTATAACATCTCAATATTAATCTTTTAGTTCAATATAAAAATCCGCATGACCTCAGGGAGACCTTATAATATTTAAGAGGCTAATAAATAGTAGTGAGGGTCTACATGAATTGCAAGGGAGAATATACCCTCCATTAGAGTACCCAATAATGGAAAAATAATCATATTAATAGTAATAAATATTCATATTATGTTGATACCAATAAACATAACAACTACAAAGAATGAATGTGGGAACAATATACTTGAAATTAAACTATAAAATGGAACTGATTTTTAATCGGGCCAATCACAAGTATAAGGTATAAAATTATACATGTACAAAGAGAATATACATAAAAAACCTCACCTCATCCCAATATCCATTGTCACAAAAATCTAACTGACTAAAAAATCTAACATGGGCCTTAGATTAACCTATACCTATAACAAGTGGAGGTTACTCGGGTACCCAATTGACATGGTTTCCTAAGAAGGGTGTGAGAAGAACTCAATAGGATGACAAACACACATTCTGGTACCCAAGTGGTAAAATATATTGTAAAATTATGTGACAAACTCACAAAAAAGTAATAGGTAATATATAAATGTAAAAACAAACCATAATTACCCAAATCAAGAAAAATCAATAAACACCCACATATTGAGTCATTGTACGATTACCATGGAACCAAGACCCTCGAGCCTACGTTTTTAGCTGAATTCTAGAATAATAACGAAAATGTTTCATAAGTGATCATTAATTGGACACAAGACTAGTTTATAAGGCATAAAAAAACATGTCCCCCGATATCGTCATTGCATCAAGTGAACATGTCCCTCACCTTTTGACCAGGAATCGAGTGAACATGTCACCTGAAATCCACAAGGAATCAAGACAACATATTAATAAACATCCAAAAGGAGTAGATGTAGTATATCACTTGACATTCACATGTCATTGAGTGAATGATTCACTTAGCATCCACTAGTTCATCATACCTCTAATTTTATAGTCATGGGTCTAAGGTCAATTCTATTTTCCACTACCCTATACCCAGGTCCATCATCATCATTGAAAAAAGGCATGTGATATTTTCCTCTTATATATAACAATATCATTATGGTTCAAATATTCCATGTACCAATGAAAATCCTTCAAAGGAATGGTAATAAATTCAACAATATAGAGCATATAAAGGAAACGAAAAGCATGTCATCATGAGAAATTGATACAAATAGACATAATAGGTGATTGTCATCAAATATGATATAATAAGATTTGTAAGAACCCTTAGGGGAATCAATATTCATAAATGGGTCTCATTGGATACACATGAACCCACAATCGATAACTATCATGAGTAGTAAAAAAAGATATGTCAACAAAAGTATGAAAACAAGGAAAAAGATTATATATATAAAAAATGAATGTAATTTCATTGGGATTTAGAGAAGATTCGCATGTGATCAATGTGAACAAGGTATATTAGGATCCCAAAGAAAACACAAGAAATATATCATCATTAAGTATACATAAATGATATATGTATTAGGCAGAACAATTACACATTGAAGGGGGGTATTTTTAATATAAGGAACTCATTAGGGATTATGCCTTTGACACCAGCAACCAGTATCAATTTAGTTAATAATGGTCCATCATGGCCCTTAAAAATTATTAAATTAAATTAGGCATGGTTCCATTAATAAATTATAACATAAGAATCATTAATTAATAAATCATTATTTCATATTAATAAAAAATTATTATTGACATGTTCATTCAACCAATTTGGATAACCTCATACCACATTCCAATAAACATGCAGAGTACCATAGGGTTGAGTACACATTGACCACTTATCTCAAATAGAGTCAAATCCAAACCAATAAACCCTAGTAGCTTTTTCTATATCGTCTAATTCCATTCAGCCTCTATTGATCAACTTGAGTTATGAAATCACACCCAATTATTATTAACTAATTAACTATAAAAAATTATTATTATTTAAATATTTAAAGGAAAACTCACCTGAAAATGATATTGGAATACTTGTTGAATAATGTACCAGTTAACACTTTCTAGATGAAACAATTACTAGTCACCCATGGAATGTCCGTATCAATATTCTGATTTCATTCTGGTAAAAATCCTTATCGCACAACAATAATTAAAATCCATATTTAATATAATTAATTTATAACCACTTTATTAAAACAACCACATTATTTACATTAGAGACAATGTCAAATAAAGAAGATCAATACACTATAATAAATGTCTATGTAACAACCAAAACTCTATCACCAAAAGGACATTGGATATTTTATAAAAATGATATAAATATTGAGAAACCAACAATATAATCACATTAAGAAAACCATGTACCTAATAATGTTTTACATTACATTGATTAAAATAAAATAAAAATATATCATCTAAAAACATGAAATCTTTTTTATTCACCTAGTAACACATTTAAAAAATGTATTACTAATCTTGGTTACCTAAGGAAATGTAAAATAATAAAAATGGATGAGACCAAATTCTCATTAAGGGGTAGAAAAAAACAAAATACATTTCAAATAATACAATATGGAAAGAATAAATAAATTGTGTTATGCCATACTAATGGAAACTAAGAGTATAAATAAATCAATGGAAAAAATAATAATAAATATGAGCATGGATAATAATATATAATAATATAGTGATGTGAATGAATAATTTTGGATTTCATAATCATACCACGAAGGCCTTGTTTCAATACATATTATATAAAAGGTAAGGATAGCCTCACTACCCTATCGTAGTTCCCCCATGAGACCTAATAGTGCAATAAGAAGATATATAATTTCATTCCCCACCCTTCCCATAAAATTCCAATCCATTAAATCACATATAAGAATATTAGAACTCATAATGTTCAATGAATGAACAAAAAAATAGTATAATTTCTCAATAGGGTGTATTTTACAAAATTTCCCACACCGAGGAAAGAATTAAATGGTATGAAATTATTTTCCCTAAATCCATGAATTAGTTATAGTTTATGAATTTTTAATGGAATTATATCAATGAAATGATATATAATCATTTATAATGGTTTTTATGTAGTATGAATATCATCCGAAGAACATCCCTAGGAGTGTAAAACTTGGTGCATAGTAGGATCCCACTCACTGTGCACTAGAATGATGATCTGGATGTAACAAACCAACTTTCTTAAGGGATAAAATAATATAATGTATGTAGGACATAACCATATCCACTTTTAGTATCCAAATATGGATTTATTTTCTTGGAAAACTACACACACATTACTTCACCAATTTTTTTGGATGATTTATGGTTATGAGAGAATTTGAGCATTATAACATCATAGATAACAGCTATTATGAGTGGGAATAAGTAATATATCATTTGAATGATTTCAATGGATGGTAATAACATATAATTAAAAATATATATTCAAATGATAAGAAAAATTCTAAATATAATAATGAAATTTCTATTGAAAATTAAATTGAAGGAATGGAGAAACCCTTACCACAATTGATAATCATATCTTAAAGATGAACCTTCAGACCAAAAAGACTCATAATGATTAAAGAGATAGTAATGGATGAGACTAATTGGGAGTTATATGAGGAGATAACTTTTAAATAGGTGTGAGAGAATGGAAAGAGGGGGTATTAAGGGTTTCGATAATGATTATTTTTCAATTAAGGACAATAAATTTTTGTGGTACCAATTACAATGTTTTTTTGAAAATTAAAGAAATAAAATAATTTTTTATACCTAAAGTGATCATTTAATATAAATATAACATTTATTATTAAAAAACAAGATCACCATTAATTACAATAAATTGGAAACATAATGTAATATTAAAAAAATATAGGTCTTCTTACACGTCAAACACCTTCACATATATTTGTATATATTATTTTTATTACATAATTTCTAGGTGGGTGTATATATATATACTTATTCATATATAACTATGTATATATATATTGACATATATATAACACACATATATATATATATATATATATTAATATATATATATTTCTAACATAAATATATTTAACCTATATATAACATATATTTTAACATATATATATAATTTATATTTTTAACATATATATATGTATAACATATATATTTAAATAAAATATATATCTTAATGTATATATATCTTAACATATCAATATAAAACATATATTTCAATAGATATATATATATACACATATATATAACATATTTATATTACGACACATATATATATATATATAATATATTTATATTAATATTATTAATATTGTTTTGGATTAAATGTTCTTACGGAATATATATGTATATTCACAATATATATATATATATGTATTCCTTCTTTAGTGTGCCAATTGTAGTGCACACACACATACACACATATTCATTTTAATTCAATTTTCTTCCCTTAATGCCTAAAACACCTCTCCCTCTATCCTCACAGTAATCATCAATGGCTCAACACCCCATTTAATATCATCCATGATTTAAATTCATTATAAATACTATTTAAAAATATAATATCCTCTTCTATATGTATATATTTATATATATACATGAAAAATAAGTATATATGTATTTACATATATATACTGCTCACATATGTAAATATATATATTAAATACATTTTTAACTTTTTTTATAAACACAATCTTAAATTTTATTAATAATTACTCATAACTAGATGTATATATATATATGGTTATTTTTTATTTTATTATATATATTAACATATTAATATATTAATATATATTTATATATTATTTTATATTTACAACCACCTAAAAATTTATATATCTCTCAAATCATATTTTAAATTAGATAAATAAATATAATATTAAATTATTTTTATCTTATAGAATCCAAAGTATATTACTTTATAAAAAATATATTTAATTTTAATTTTCTAAACATTATTATATATGTCATGGTATATTTATTTGTATATATCCAAATAAATTTTAAATATAAAATATTTTTATTCCACAAAATAATAATAAAACACACACACACATACATTTATATATATTCAAAAATAAATCATAATGATGAATAAAATATTATTTTGTAGTAAAACATAGAAAATATAGTTTAATTTATAATTATTTTATCTCATAAAATAATTATATATTTTTGAAAACCCAGGTTATTGAATTCATCCTCTCTTACGAAATTTCACCCTTAAAATTTAGTTTCTTAACATATGGTGAAATAAAAAGAGGTCATTTCAACATCATTATTTATTTGGGTTCCGATGTGGACTATTCTAAATTGACTACATAGAACTTTCATGAAGAGATTTTTATTGTACCACAATACTTGCTCTCAAGTGTCATGAATTTGGATATGATCCTCAATATATGAAAAATCAGTTTTGATCTCTAACTAATATGTGATGAGTATACAAGTTGTGTTTGGAATGTATTTCCTTAGTATTGAGACATATAAGACTCCATGAACATTATATAGGTTTGGTGGTAAGGCTAAACAATAATATACAACTCCAATTCTATATAGGATCTCAAAAGACCTGATGTATCATGGAACTAACTTCTCCTTTTTCCCAAACCTTATAACCCATTTCTATGGTGATACATTCTAGAGGACAGGATCCCATAGTTAGAATTCTATGTCCTCCCTATGGTTATTAACATCAATTTTTTATCCACTTTAGGATTTTTTGTTATGATTATGAATTTCAATCACTTTCTCAGTTGTCTCCTTATCATGTTCTGGACTAAGTACCTCCTTCCCCCCAACAACATCTCAATAGGTTAGATTACATCATCTTTTCCCATAAAAGACCTCATATAATCCAATTGTTATGATTGGATGGAAGCTATTATTATATGAAAATTGCACCAATGTTATTTATTAGTACCCTATTAATTGTAAGTCAAGATAACATGACCTCGACAAATAATATAATGTTTGGATAGTCCATTTAGTCTTCGCATAATTTTGAGGATGATATGCAGTGCTCAAATATACCTCAATTTTTAATTCATCTTGAATAATATTCCAAAATTAATATTTGAAGAAATGATCATGATATGAAATAGTTGAAAATGTTTCATCATGTAGTCTCAAATATTCATTGATATAAAAATAATAAATGTTTTCATCAAGTTGATGATTCTTTATAGCAAAAAAATGTATAGATTTTGTAAGGTTGTAAATAATGAACCATATAGTGTCATTTATCTTTGTTGGTTTAGGTATCCCTATGATTATATCCATTTTGTTATTTTACATCTTCTATGTAGGTATAGGGAGGGTTTCCTAACACCCTTTGGATGTTTCTTCTTACCGCAACCTATTGCAATACGAATAATGTAGAAAAATAATAATAATAAATTCCCACTTCATGTTATTCCACCCAATGATCTATTTTAGATACATGTACATCTTGGTAGTACCAAGGTGTATATATATGTTTGAGTTATGGGATTCATATAGTAACTACCTCTTCAGTAGAGGTACTAATGTAATACATAGTCTCATTATAAATTTCAATACACAATCTTCATAGTTGAACTCATATAAATTTACATTTTTTAGGGAGTCATTTTTTATGAATTATAATGTCACCCTTTTCTGACATTTTTATATTCTTTAATAAAGAAGTTTTGGAAATTTCATGGAAAAGGAATGATGTTTCCCTTTCACAAATAATTTATATATCCATCTTTCTGAACTCCCAAAATAGTGGTTCCCTAACAATCCTCATCACGGATAGGACCCCATGAATATTTCTACATAATGTATTTTTCACCTTATTTTCCTTACCTGGGAGGTAGTTTATAGAAAATTTTTTGTATTTAAGAAATTATTTCCATCTCCTTTTCCACATGTTAATTTTTTTCTATTTTAATATAAACTTTAAACATTTTTTATCATTATATATGCCATATTTTTTACGATAGAGATAATATCTCTATATCATCAAAGAAAATCTCACAACGACCTAATCATTATCATGATATATATAGTTATAATTATGGGTGTTAAATTATCTTGGTGCATTGGAAAATAATCTATAATTTTTAATAAGGACAAAAATTGTCCCTTTATTATAGGCATCACTTTATATTACAAATCTGTTTTTCCTGATGGTGATTTTACCATGGCTGTACTGATCATGATTTTTTTGTCCCCCAAATCATTCCTAACATTCCATAGTCCATGAAAACATAACCCCCTTACGTGTTAACATTGTTAATGAATTAATTAATTGGAAATAATTTTCAATGATCACCAATAATAACTAGCTATGTTAGGGAAACTATAAATATCAGTTATATTTTTTATGAGGGTTATTTTCTAATAAATTTTGTCTTAGTGGTGTCAACCAATTTTCTATAATTTTATATGATAGTTCCAATAAAAGATACGTATTCATACTTGAATTAATACTTAATTGATTTCCCATATAGTAATTTCAACCTAAGGGACACAAGGGTAATTCATAATTGATAATAATTCACACCATATTAATTTATGTATATGAATAATTCTTAAACGAATACCACATAAAAATTATTAAGATGATCCATGAATATTATTTTCATCATATTTGTAACCATAGATGATGCATTAGATAAGCTAAATGGAATAACCATGTACTCATAATGTCTATACCATGAGTGAATATTTTTCTTGGGTATATCATCCTTCTCGACTCTTAATTGATGATAATCTGTAAAAAGATCGATATTAGAGAATTATTGGGCCCCATGAAGTTGACTAAACATGTCATCAATGAGAGGTAATGGATACATATTCTTAATTGGGATAGAATTTATTCCATGATAGACAAATCATATCCTCATGGACCCATCCTTCTTATTCACTAACAAGATTTCTTCCCCCAAGGTGAAACATGAGGGTTCATGAAACCCTTTTCAAAAAAGTCTTGCAGTTGTTTATTAATCACCATTAATTAAATTGGATCGATCCAGTAGGGAGGTTTAGATATTCATTTTTCATCAAGTTTAAAATTAATTTAAAATTCAGTTTCATATTTAAAATTTTATCCTAGAAATTTATCTAATAATACATTAATATATTTCTAGGTAATATACACATACTCAATTATTAGAAAATTATTCCCATTAATTAAATCATAACCACGGATTTTATTAAGGTGAACCATATGTGGTTGTTCCATGTATGACTCGGGAATTTAAATTTCTCTGCTAGAATAATGTTAATCTATATCATCCTCGTAGGATCTAATATTATTTTCTCAATAAAATATTGCTTCATTTTTCTTTTTAATACAAAGAATACCTAGTATTATTTTAAATTATATCTTTTTTATGATAATTGAATCTATAAATAGTTTATATTCATGCATTTAAATGGGGATTTAATTACATATGTTTGTTTAATATAACCACTTGGTGTTCTAATTGATATCTCCCTTCTTAGGTTGCAATTTAAATATATATTGTTCTTAAAAAACATGGAATATATAAAATATTTTTATGACCTAGAATCATATAAATCTTTGTCTAATTAATATATTATTAAATTACCTATCACCACATCATTAAGAACTTCAACATCAACAGTAGTAATTGAATAATATCAACACTTATCTCTATGATTTTTTATGGATGATTTATTTGATGTTTGGGACATTGATTTTGGAAATATCTCATATACCTAAAATTAATTAATTGGATATTTTTGGATTCTACCTTACACATTAATCCATATGATTAGAGGATATTATCTCCATACTTGTAAAAAACACTCATTCCCTTAAACAAAGTTCCTGGGTGATTCTTTCCAAAATAATTCCATGTCTGCAATTCTATAATTACATTATTTTCCTTCAAAAAATTTATTCTATCATGGTTCTAAGAAACCCTCTTATACACCTAATTCCATTTAAAAATAACAGACTTTAGGAATTCCATTTCAGTATTTATATCACTAGTCACAATCTCATCATATGATGTAATTTCTTGAGATTCTATTTCTCCCCAATGATTTGGATTTAATCCAATGAAGAATAGATCTATATTTCTCTTCATGTTGTTCATATAATTAACACAATTATATTATAATACCATAAAATTAGATTCAAACCCTACCACAACTTTCTCATTCTTTTTCTTTAGGTTTATGAATTTAATTTACATGTATTCTTATTTCTCATCAGGGATTTAATTTTCAATGAATATTTATTTAAAATAATTATAGCCCATGTTTTTATCTCTCAGTGAACCTTGTTTTTTAGAATTAAAGGACACCACTAATTGAAATATCCCATAAGATGATACATCATCCTCAAAATATATTATTTTTCATCACACTCCAAGGAAAGGAATAATTTATCAAGGTTCTTGACCCATTTTTCAACAAAAAATGTATATTTGGACCCACTATAATATGTAAGCTATTGACACCTGAAGAAAACAAAAATTTATTCATCACATTTCAGAGAAATATTTTATTCTATGTAATCATGGTTATTCATCACAACCTATGTTAACTGACTATATATAGTCCTAATATATTCTGATCCAATATCAGTATCATTAAGTTTCTCCATATCAAAATCCATACATTGATTTCAAGTGATGACATGGTTTTTCATTCAATTAGGAACATTTTTTTGAAAATTGATTATACTGAATTTGTGCATAAACAATACTATGATTTGATATTATATAAATATATATAGAATATCATAAGGGTTTCTACCATGGTTCTTGTTTTATAACAATGTTATTTTAAATATTGTTCCTAATGTATTTATTAAACTCTCATCTAATACCAACTTTAATAAAACCAAATCGAGTATACTAGAGGTGGTGACTATTTTATTATAAGGATTCAAATACTTGAAAACCAATAGTTTAATTTCCATAGGAAAACCAGATACATTACATTTTTTTACATAACATTGAAGAAAATAAAAGAAAACTACATCATCTAAAAACATAAAAACCTTATTATCCCCATGTGATGTTTTTATAATATGTAGTACTCTTCTTGGTTTCCTAGGGAAATGTTAAACAATATAAAGGGTTGCTCTTAGATGATCAGAAATGGGTAGCGTACAATGGAATCAATTATAAATAAGATATTATGGCATGAATAAATAAACTGAGTTATTCCACATTAATTTAAACTAATAAAATAAATAAATTCATGGCCAACATAATAGTAAATAAATTCTTGGATAATAATAAATGATCATTTAGTGAGGGTAATTCATAATTTTAGATATCTTTAAAATACCATCCTTACTTTGTGTCAATAAGTCTTACATAAAAGATAAGATTTCTCCCATTAACCTATCTTAGTCGTCTCATGAGACCTATTGATGCACTGAGGGGATATATAATTCCATGCCCCACCCATAACATAAAATTAAAATTCATTACATCACATATAAAAATATTACAAGATATAATTTTCAAGGAATTGACACAATTAATACATAGTGTAAGTTCTCAATAAGGTGTATCTAATAAGCTTTCCCATATAGAACAATGAATAAAATGGTACAAAATAATTTTCCAATAATCCCTGAATTAATAATAATTTATGAATTTCAATGGTAGGAGACCAAAGTAATAATAGATCAAGTTTTTATAATGGTTTGTAAGTAGTATGTAGATCAATGAAATTATATCCCTTGTGAGTGTCAAACTAGGTCAACAGTACGGTCCCACTCATTGTGCACCAAAATGATGGCTAGAATATACCCAACCAAATATTTTCATGGATAAAACCCCTAGATACATCTGGTCTAAAAAATATTCACTTTTAGTATCTAGATAATGATTTCTTAACTTGGAAAACCACACATGCATTTCTTCACCAAAAATTTATTATGGTGTATGTTTATAGGAATGTTCGAGTATTATAATAGCTTAGAAAAAGGCTATAATGAGAGGGAGTAAGTAATATCTCACATAGAATAATTAAAATGGATGGTAATAGCATGGGATTTAAATGATTTATGTACATTTAAAGGAATATTAAAGATAATATAACAAACGAATTTCAATTGAAAATTAAAGGGGAGGCATGGGGAAACCCTGACCTATTTTGAGCTTCTTTGCTAAGAGACGAACCATCAAACAAACTACACTCTTAATGATTGTAGGGAGATAAATGAAAGAGACTCCTTGGGAGGTGTATAATGAAATAGCATTGAATTTGGTGTGGGATAATGGGAAGAGATGGTTGGTATTTATACTTGAGTATAGGGTGTTAAGGGCCTAAATAATGATTATTTTCCATTAAAGACAAACTATTTTTGGCGGTATTAATTCCAACATTTATTGTTCATAACTAATGAGGAAATATATATTTTAATACACAAAATAATAATTTTATGCAAAACTAACATTGTCTTTTCTAAAACAAGAGTCTCTAACATTACAAAAAATTGGAAACAAAAAAATATATTTTAAAAATATATATAGTTGTTCTTACACATTACACAAATTCACACATATATGTATATTTTCTATTAATTAATTCATAAGTGTTAATATATATAAACATATTTATATACATATATATATATATATTCCAACACACACATATATATATAACACATTTTTTTTAATTTATATATATATATAACATATATATATTTAATATATAAATAAAATATATTTTATCATATATTTATAACATGTATATTTTTAAACATATATATATATATATATATATATTGTGTGTGTGTGTGTGACATATATATCCTAATTTATATATATTTTAATATATCTATATAAAACACATATATATATATATAATTGTATATATATTTATATATTTAACATATTTAAATTATTATTATTATTTGGGAATAGATGTTCCTAAGAAACATATATGCATATTTAAATTGTATATATATTCCCTATTTAACACGTCACTTGATATGGAAACACAAACCACACACACACACCCATATATAAATAATGTTTTTATGTATCTTTTTTTCCTTCCATTAACACCTAAAACTCCTCTCCCACTCTTCTCAATTTGATTTTCAACACTTCAACTCCCCATTAATTATCATCCATGATTTAAACTTATTATTATTATTATTAAAATCATTTAATATCATCTTATATATGAATTCATATATATAATATGATTATATATTAATATATATCCATCTATATACTATGCATATATATACATATATAAATTACCATTTTATAATTTTTTTTATAGACATAATAATAAATTTTATTATTAATTACTCATAAGTAAATGTATATATGTATATGGTTATTATTTCAGTTAACTATGTATATATAATAACATATATATATACTTATGTATTTACAAGAACCTAAAAAAAATTCTCTCTCTCAGATTAAAATTTAAACTAGATATATATATATATCTAATCTTAAATTAGTATTTTCACATATAATAGTAAATATATTACTTGTTAAAAAACATTGTATAATTTTATTTTTATAGTAAAATTTTATATGTCATGGTTTTTTTATTTCAAATTAAAATTTTACATTTCAAGATAAATATAAAATATAAAATATTTTTATTCCAGAAAATAGATTTTAAAAACACACACACAAATATATATTCAAACATAAATAATCATGATAAATAAAATATTAATTTATAGCACAACCTTATAAAATATTTTTATGTATAATTATATTATTTCTCAAAACAATTATATATAATTGAAAACTCATGTTGTTACACTCTCAATTCTAAAAAGAGGAATAGTCCCAACCCAATTCCAAGTCACGATGGCTGATTCACTCACATTGACCAAGAACTATAGAAGAGATTACCAATGCACACTAATTCATCAAAAATTACTTTTAAGGAAATATGTTCATTGTCATAGGACATCCTCTATCTATTCTAGTCGAAATATTTATTTTTATCCTAGAATTCCATCATGATCTGATGGAATTCCCATCTGATTCTCTAATTGGAAACAATCCAATGATACATCAATGATCAAAGTAATCATGTAGAAAAGGATTTAATAATAATTGATACATCAATAGATCCTAATGTATTAAAATTACCAAGTTGATCATCCACAACAAACAACACATAAGTCTGCTAATAGAAAAGGAAGAAGGAGTCCATGATCATCAAAAAATAAAGGACATCACCAGTATTCACAATTGTTTCACATATATATCCACTCTTGTTCTGAGTAGAGTCTTAAAGAGAGGTATAATGGAGAAGATATATGAAGGAACATCCCACAAATAATCCTATCGAGATAAAAATTTGGTGGACATGATAGTCAAAAGGACAAAAAGTCCCTTAATAAGTCCTAGCCTAGTGAGCCTAATATGCCCCCACTGGCTAGTTGGTCATGCTCCAGTGGAAATTTGGTGGCCCATTTGCCCGCTAGTGTAGTAACACTAGCTTGATGGTGAGTTCTACAAGGAATCACAGTTTCTTTCCACCCCATCGGCTTGCTGATGGGGGTGACTAGTGTGCTTCAGATGCTACAACAACCCAATTTCCCTTACAAATACTCCATAATTCTACGGATACTTATGTCTCCCACCAAGATTCTTTTCAAGTCCAAAAACACTCCTCAATTATTTTCATATGTAGAATTCCTCGGTCCAATACCCATTTATCTAAAATAGACATATACCTGATTAAAAATTAATTTTTTTTTCCAAAATTCACAACACATAAGGAGGTGGGTCATTATAATATCACCAATATATCACTTCTCTTCCTCAAGAAGATGTGGTAGTACCTGAACCAAGCCTCCCAATAAACATTGATCAAAAAACATAATGATTTCTTAGGGTTACTTCTTGAAACACCAAATAACTTCCTTAATTTCAATCTCATTCTTGAGTGACCCTCGTACTTCAACTTTTCAACTCAAAACACAACATTAGAAGTCAAGATAAAATCTCACTTTATTCCAATATTCTGTCTGCAATCACCACAACCATTGAGGTCAGTACACATTGGTTTCTCAAATAATTCCTCAAGAAGAATCATGTTTCTCCACACAATAGAAACAACCATATAGAACAAGACTCTGAGAGTCCAACAAAAATCCTATTGTAGTACAATTCTATCATAATTTATCAATGAGAGACAAGGATTAAATTAGATACCAAATCCTAGTCCCTCATTTTTAGTATAACTATTAGGTCTCTGAAGAATAAATATAACCAAATAATAATGAACTTTTATAAATTACTCATTTGAGTCTTAAAAATCCCTTTCATATTCTATATGATGAGTTTGGCGTTGTTCTAACAACCATATCTAGGTCCATATGTAAACCCTATATCATTCAGGTTCATCTACAGTGCCTTAAACATTTTTAGTGGCAAGATCTCCACCCCACTTCCTCGAGTTAAACCGAACTAACACATCAATAGACATGAATTCTCATGGATCCGACATTACAATTTAATTCATGATAATACAACTATTTTTTCAAAAAATGTGATTTTCAACGAGTCATAGATTTCTAAACTAGACTTATACTTATCTTTAGCAATATGCACTATATAAGGTTCCACCTCCAAAAAACTGAGCACCCATGGTGCCCATTTTTAACAAGCATCTCATTCATATCTTGATCTACCATGAGTTCAATACCCAATCATACATCACTATAGAACCACATTTATAAACTTATTTTCTAATTTAATATTTGACGACACACTAATAACTAATAGAATTAGGATATCAAAAAATCATGCATTACAGAACAAACATGTCATCATTAGTACTAACACTAAAGTAGTTATATTCTATATGGTTTTATGGAATTTATAAATATATTTCTATGATCCTTACCATGTTTATTTACATAAATAGGTAACATCATCAATGTCATCCAACCATCATACTCTAACCATGACTACCCATCACAAGATTATGTTTTCACTTGGGTTACTCACGTTCAATAAGAGCCACCCATTAACTTGTTACCAAAGAAACATCTACAAGTATGTTAGTGGTTTTCAATAGAACCCATAACATGACATCTATAAGTGTCATGACTCACAAAACATCACATATGAACGTATCCAAAACCATGCACTGGTGGATTATCCCTTAGACTATCTATGTCTCGGGCCCATAGATACCTCGTTTGGTTAAATAGATTTCCAATAGGGATACATGGATATCTCCATATAGGCTGTAGTTGGAACCATAATTAATTGAACTTATAAAATGTCTTATCACAGTAGATTATAAATAAAATGATTAATGCCCAATAGTGACCAAAAAAGTTACACCATAACTTTTGTCCGTATAGGGTTTGGATCATCATTAGCATCACAATCATCACTCCAGTGAGCCACACCATAGTCCCAGATAACAATATATTAGAATTTAACATTCAACGGGGTTCAGTTTAATAGAATTTTATAAAGAATTTTTTTTGTAAACACAATACATGGGTTTTACACTTAATAAATTTATTCCTCCTTTGTCAACACAATCACACTCAAGTATCATATATGACATGAAAAATATATATCCAAAATATGAATCATGTAACACATAATTCTAGTAAGGCTATGTTTAAAACCCATATGAAATGAAAAACCTCAAATTACATGTGTGTCACACAAGGTCAAAATAATATAACCATAATAGTCAAAACCAATAACAACAATATCATTCCCTAGTATCCAGAACATTCTTTGAGATTGATTTTTCAATGTACTATGTGATGGCCCAGACCTCTCTGATCCATTCCTTTGTGAAAATAAGGTGTATGAGGTGATTTGGGAGGTCTAGGTGACTTATCCCCAACACTTTTCAAATTTTCCAGTTTGGAGAATAGTTCCAATTGTAGACAGTTGTGAAAAATGAAATGGTAACCTTCTATGAATAGTGAATATGTGACCTTAGGTGAATAATGTCATCGGTAACCTTCGGTGAATAGTTTCATCGGTCACCCTTGTTGAATAGTGTCATCGGTAACCTTCTATGAATAGTTCCATCGATGAACAGTTCTATCAGTGAGGTCTAACAGTAACCTCTATTTCCTTTTCCAAATTTCCAACTATATGAATAGTTCTATCGGTGAATAGTTCTATCAGTAACCTCTAATGGTAAAATATATTTCCTTTGCCTAATTTTTATTCTATGAATAGTTCCATCAGGGAATAGTCTATCGGTAACCTCTAAGGGTAACCTCTCTTTCCTTTTCCAAATTTACAACTCTATGAACAGTTCCATTGGTGAATATTTCTATCGGTAACCTCTCTTTCCTTTGTGAAATTTCCAATTATATAAACAATTACATCGGTGAACAGTTCTATCAGTAACCTCTAACAGTATCCTCTCATTCCATTTCCAAATTTCTAATTCTATGAATAGTTCAATCAATGAACAGTTCGATCAGTAACGTCTAACGATAACCTCATTTTTCATTTCCTAATTTTCAGTTTGTGAAGAATTTTTCCTGAATGGAGAGGTCTATCAGTAACCTATATTGGTATCATCTATCGGTAACCTCAACATTCCATTTCCAAATTTTAAGTTTGTGAATAGTGTTTCCATAACGGTGAGGTCTATCGGTAACCTCTATTTTCCATTGCCAAATTTTGAGTTTGTGAAAACTGTTTCCTGAATAGTGAGGTTTATTGATAACCATTATCGTTAACCTCTATCGGTAACCTCTATTTTCCTTTTCCAAATTTGGAGTTCATGAAAAGTGTTTCCATAACAGTGAGGTCTATTAGTAACCTCTATCGGTAACCACCATCGGTAAACTATATCGGTAACCTCTATTACATTTTCCAAATTTTGAGTTTGGGATCGGTGTTTCTAGAATGGTGAGATCTATCGGTAACCCCTATCAGTGAAATCTATTTCATTTGCCAAAATTTGAGTTCGTGAACAATGTTTGTAGCTTCTTATAGTTTCTCATCTTTAACATCTCGTTTGATGTAAAATTAATTTAAAACCTTATTTAGGGACTCTAAGGCTGATTCAATGGTCATAACTCCTATATTAACTCATTGTAAGTCTCCGAAGGTTTTTACATGATCAAAATGTGTGGTTAATGTGATCCACTTTTAATGGATAACCTATAATATCATAATCCACAGCTTAATTAATTATTCTAAAGGGATGGGATATCCTTCTCCCTAGTTTATTCTCCTTGTTCTCAGCTATGAAATGCTATAACCTTTCATTCTATTCCATAGGGGTTGTGCAATCAAAATTTCCTTCTAGTAATGGTTCTGTTCGGGTTTGATACAACCAAGTAGTATCGATCGATCTTTAATATAAGGTATGATCTATCATCATTATTTTGGGTTTCATCTTCTCATGTTTCTCCTTTCCATAATATAGCATGTGATATCTATGATTCTAAGGATTTTTATTTGGTTTCGGTTGGTACGATCATACCGTGGAATCCTTGGGTGGATGTAGTTTCCGCGAGAGGAGGTGATAATGAATGGTTGTGTGGACTGTTGTCATGTAAAGAATGTCAAGAACTATTTGAGGTATGAGATTCATTGATTCTATATTGTTTTACATGAAACTGTATAGTTATCATGTTTTATCCAACTAGATGGAAATGAAATTTGCATAATAAATATTTGAACCAAAAAATAAATTGATATCGATCATATGTTATTGCCTCTTGTTTTGCAAGATTGTTTAATATTTATGATTGCTTAGTATAGCTATTGGTTCTTGATGGAAATTGGTAAAGAACGTAAAATATAATTAATTGACAATGGTTTGGCTAAAGAGAAAGAGGCATGTAATTGAATATGGTTCTTCTTGTTGTAATTTAACGTTAATCAAAATGGTGCAGTAAGCATGTTTAATTATTCATGATTTCTTACTGTTTAGGTTTCCCAATGTTGGAACCTATGATTAATAATTCATTTAATCCAAGATGGATTAAATAACTAGAGGTTTGGTTAAAGATAATCCCTTCTAGAGTTCTGAGTTACCCTCTTGGTTGTTTAAGGGACAAGAGCACATTTGATATGATTTTTGTTTTTCCTACTTCTTGTATTGTGGTGTGAGCCTGGATGGCTATTGTGATATGTGGGGGTAGGGAGGACTATTTATTGCGGTAGCAGTTGACACCTATAGTGGGGATATGTATTGGTTTATGCATGTGGGTGTTAGAGCAGACAGAAGGGATGATAGAACGGGTTGGATGTGAATGTCTGGATGCTTGATGATTCTTATTGGTTGTTTATTTGTTTTACTTATCCCCACTACTCAGGCATCTGGTCTTATATACCCTTATTCTAAAAGTGGTGAAGACACGGGTGGTATGCCACGTGCTTTCAGTTTTTATATTCTCAAGGTAGAATGGGTATACACTCTTTCTATAGGCGGGAAAGACTCGATGGTTAGTTCATCTACTCACAGTTTTGACCCCCCGTGTGTTTAGTAGCACGGAATATTTGTCTAGAATTCCAGGGAATATGGGAAGTAATTCTGTAAATAAATAATTGAATAAATGCTGTTAACCCATGTTGTTTGGAGTTAGCTGGGGCGCAATGATGAGGTGGTGTTTTTAAGAAACAAGTGTACTTTGGGTGTGACACTAATGAAATTTAATGTGGAATTATTATTGGTTAATTAATGTTTATTGAATTAATTAACCTAAAGTGAAACATATAAAAAGGGAATAAAATAATGTATTAATTCTCTTTAAATGGTTGTGTGCTTATAGGATACCAAGTCTTTGAATTGTCATCCCAGAGTCCAAGAGACGTTCGCTGTAGTTGAGTCTAAGACTAGGTTATGCCAAGAGTGTGGTTGGAGCTATAGTATAATCTATACTTTTTATGCTTCTATATGCTACTCCACCCTGTCAGTATTGGTGACTGAAACTCTATGGATTTCGATCCCTAGGGGGTGTTTTCCCCAACATTACGGTGGGAGGATGAATAGTTGACTACCCCCTTTGTCCTTACTCTCTTCTCTTGGAAGTTACTTTTGCTGGTAGGCGCAACAGTTAGTTTTCCTCATATATGTGTGCAAAGGGGTGTAGTGTCTTGTGTTTATTCACACACAAATATTCAGGAAATAGTTTCTTATGGACAACTATTTGTGAAACTTGTATAGGTAGTGATAGCTTGAGGATCTATAGTCGGTGTATGCACTGTAATTGCTTGATATATAATAACCAACGTATGATACACATTATGTGAGCAGTGGTGGCTCTTAGAAACTACCAAGTTACTTTTCATATGTGGATGTGGTGATTTTGTTGCCTGAGTTTCATGTTTTTGTGCTTCACCCAGGTGTGTGCGGGCAGGCCTTTTTGGAGAGAGAAGCTCAGGACGTGCGACATTGGGGAAAAGTGGAAAACCAGTGGGTTAGTAGTAGCAGGGTACCCTTGATATTCATTTTTATATGCTATATTATTGTATTAATTACTTGGTGAGAGTATCCATGGTGAGGCATGGAACTTAGTATACCAATTTAGGTCACGAGTCAGTTTCACAGGTTGTTCACTATGATTTATCATGCTTTCATTTCTTTTGCAAGAGTGGCTTCAGGGAGGATCCTACAGAGTATACTATTATACTCAACCTAAGTATATATGAACTACTTTTCAGGTCACATGGAGCAGGTTGGTGATCAGGCTTAGCTTGCAGTTGCAGGAGATGTTCGGGCTTGTGGTTGCAACTATTTTACATCATTTTTGGGAACATGCAATTTTTTCCCATTTAGTTGTAGTAGTTTTGAATGAAATTTCACATGAGTACTTGGGATTTCATTAATCCTACTAGTTGATTTAGAGATGGTTTGTGTCTATATTATATATCTTCGACATGTGTTCTCTTAGAGGGTAATGCCTCCCATTTTCCTGTTTATTATACCCTCAGTGCTAGTCACCAACCCGGGGCCTACTAGAGGTGGGAATCGAGGGACATTATCTCCCTTCTCAGATTTCCGGCCTAGGAGGGGTAGACCTTGTGGGGAGGGGGTCCTTATAGAGTGGTATCAATGGTCTAGTTGAGGGATACGATGAAATTTCTAGTTAGAAACATGTGATATTTCATGGGATGGTAGGGAAAAAGTATCATTCATCATTATCAAGTGATGTAAACACTAGAGACCGGCTGAGACATAGGCATTTAAGGGCCCCCTATGATCTGATGGATGGGACATTAAGTTTAAAATGGATACTAAACGACATGATACTAGTTGTAGGGTAGATGCCTAAGAAAGGATCATGAATCATTCTTCTTTATGCTTGTGTTTTAATGGGTAGACCTTGGGATAAGTCAATATAAAATTAATAAAAGACATAAACTAATTAATTAATTTTGAGTCTTCCAAATTCCAGGTCTAGGAGCCCTAACAGTTTGTTATCTTATGGTTATGGATCCAGGTCGACATCCTCGTTAGAATCACATAGAAGATGTCCAGCATGCTATTACAGTAGATCGCCATAGGGTAGAGGTTGATGGCGATGACACATAGAATAAGACACTCCAAGAGTTTCAGTGCCAGAGTCCGCAGAAGTACGAGGGAATCATTTCAGATGTTGTCACAGAAGACTGGTTAGAGGAGGTTGAGATCGGCTTTAGTTCAATCTGTGCTCAAAAGGAACAATGAGTGTCCTTTGTTTTGACAATGATGTGTGGAACAGTGACGTAGTGGTGGTTCTTGTTCCTCGGGGATTATGAGGATTCAATGATCTAATGGGAAGAGTTCTGAGACAATTTTAGAGTTGATTTTATTTCTTTGACTGCGAAGGCGTTCGGTCTCCAGTTTCTCCATACCCTTTGATAGTGGAGATCTAGTGTGAGAGAGTTTGGAATCCATTTTATGAAAATTTTACGATATGCTTCAGACCTATTGCCAGATGGGGAGGCTAGGGTGGGGCATTTTGAGGAGACTTTGTGTCCCGAGATCCAGTTCCAAGTGACCACATTTATGCTAAAGACATACCTTGAGTTGTTGGGAAGGGAAGAGGTTGTCGAGAGGACTTCATCTAGAACCGAATCATTATGAGATGGGATTCATCATGATTCCTCATGAATATGAGCTGTGGTCTGGGGTTCCCGAGTTTCAGGTAAGATGAGTTTTTGTTCAGCTCAGGGTTGGTCTCAACCCTTCACATCTCATTTCTAAAAGTTAGAAACTCTCATGACAATTCCAAGGGATTAAGGACTTTTTTCCTGAGGTGGCCAAGGTCATCAGTAGGGGGAGTGCTCGACCTTTAAGAGGAGTCATCCATCACCAGGTTTTCCACTCCAGGATCCTCTGTTGAGGCAGTTCCAGCCGAGGAAGCAGCAGTAGGTTTCACCGAGTTTAGATCATTAGAGGGTAGAATTTGAAGGGAGAGGACATCCATGTGACACTTCCCATATTCATATAGAAGAGTGAGAACATGGTGGTGGTCGTCATCAGGGTCCGAGAGGCCATGGAGGAGGTCGTGGCCAGCTTCATTTTCTTTCATTTCCAGCTCTAGGTGAACCAGATGTCCTTCGAGGTACCCTTTGCTTGTTTTCAACCTTCGTGTATGACTTCTTTGATTCAGGAGAGACAGACTACTTCATATAACCTACCCTTTTCCATTCATTGGGACATGAGGTAGATAGGCTTCCAGTTCCATTGGTGTTGACTACGCTAGTTGGAGGTCGAGATGACATGTTTGAAGTATGTAAAAACTATGAGCTAGTGTTGGGAAAAACCCGCTCTTGTGGATATTTCCTATGTTTATGAATACAACCATATTTTATAATCCTTGTCATGCATTGGTAGTATTTGGTGTAGGATATCAAGGATTTATTTTGAAATAAGGTCGTTTTCTTCGATGCATATGGAGAGTCGGTGGTGTTTTTTGGCGAGCGCTTTGAGGTTTTCACCAATCATAATATTTTGAGGAATGTTTTCTCCCATAGTGACTTGAAGTTATGACAGAGTTGGTGGATGGAGTTATTTCAGGAATATAAATTCATGATATCATATAAACATAGAAAGGGGAATGTTGTAGCAGATGCGCTGATTGGAAAGTCACGTAGTGAAGTTGTGAATGAATCCGGTGATTCCTGAAGTGTAATGGAAGAACTGTCAGCATTAAATCATGATATTAAAGAAGTTGGGGGCAGAGCATGTCTATCTAAGATTATGGTACAATCATTTATGTTGCAGAAGATGGAAGATTCCTAGTTGGGGGAATAAGAGGTGAGTTATGGAGAGACCGAGTTGTTTGTGGTGAGACCCCTGATGTTTGGTTGGAGGATGAACAACACCAAGTGTTTTATCAAGAAAGGATTTTTGTTCCTTTGAAGATGCACTATATGGTTCTTGGATACTTTCATAGTTCTACTTTAGTGGTGCATCCTTATCTGAAAAAGATGTACTAAGCCTTGAAGAGAAAATTTTGGTGGCCTGGGCTAAAGTATGTGGTTTCGGAGTTTGTGTCTCAATGTTTGGTCTTCCAGAAGGTGAAGGTTGAACACCGTGTTCCTAGTGGTCTGCTCCAGCCATTAGAGATTCCTCAGTTTAAGTGGGAGGACATATCAATGGACTTTGTTATTGGTTTACCTTGATCTCGGGGAGGACATGATGCTATTTGGGTGGTAGTGGATCGTTTAAAAAAATCACCCCACTTCATAGCAGTCAAGGAGTCAAGATCAGTAGAAGTTTTGTCGAGGAAGTATCTGGAGGTGGTAGTGAGACTTCACGAAGTCCCAAGGACGATCCTTTCGGATCCTGATACTCATTTTACCTCTCGTGTGTGGAGAGGTCTCTAGAATTCCTCTGGTTCTCTGTTATTCCGTAGCACTACTTTTTATCCTCAAATGAATGATCAGATAGAGAGAACCATCTGGACTCTTGATGATATGTTACACTCTTGTGTTATTTATTTTGGAAGCTTGGGGATGAGGTAGTTACCCTTGGCGGAGTTCTCTTAAATAATTGTTTTAACTCCACCGTTGGAATGGCGTCGTTTGAAGCCTTGTATGGCCGACCCTTCTGTTATCTGTTGTGCTATACTAGAGTCGGAGAGTCAGAAATTCTCAGATATGAATTGGTGAAGAATACAGAAAAGATGATTCAGGTGATTCATGAGAGGATGAATATAGTGCAAGATCATTAGAAATCATATATCGATCAAAGGAGGATAACCATAGAGTATGATGTTGGGGATCATGTGTTTTTGAAGGTGACTAGTCATCATGGGAAACGATGGTTTTGTCATGGGAGTAAGATTTATCCTCTGTTTGTTGGTCCTTTTGAGGTGTTAGCTCATGTTGGAGCTGTGGTGTATCGAGTAGCACTTCCCCCATAGATGAGTTGGATACATGATGTTTTCCATGTATCACAGCTCCATCGTTATCTTCATGATGAATGTAACATCATCGATTGGGGAGAGATCAATGTTGATAAAGATGAAACCATCGAGGATCAACTTGTGCCGATACAAGACCGTAAAGATAAGGTGTTGTGCATGAGTTCTATACCCTTGGTTTGTTTCTTTTGGAGACACGGTGGCATGGAGGGGACTACCAGGGAACATGAGTCATAGATACATGCTTAGTACCTGGAGTTGTTTGATTTCTAACTATTTTCATGTAACAATGTCCCCTTTGTGGTTATAAACCTTTCGTGTTTATAGTATTGATTTCATTTATTGCTTCTTTTGGCTTCCTGTCTTTTCAGAGGTATCTCTATGGGTGGTTGTTCAGACCCCATTTCGTTTTCCGTTGAGGTGGGTTTTGAAATCTCGAGGACAAGAATATTTTGACAGGTATCTGATGTAATGGCCCAGACCTCTCTAGTCCATTCAATTTTAGAAATCAAGTGTATGAAGTGATTTAGGTGGTCAAGGTGACTTATCCCAACCACTTTTTCAATTTTCCAGATTAGTGATCTGTTCCAACAGCAGTCAGTTGTGAATAGTTCAACGACAACCTTCTGTGAATTGTGCATCGGTTACCTTAGGTGAACAATGTCATTGGTAACCTTCTATGAATAGTGTCATCGGTGAACCTTGGTGAACATTGTCATCTATAACCTTCTAATAACAGTTCCATCATTGAACAGTTCTATCGGTGAGGTCAAACGATAACCTCTCTTTCCTTTTCCAAATTTCCAATTCTATGAACACTTACACTGGTGAAAAGTTCCATTGGTGAAAAGATCTATCAGTATCCTCTAACGGTAACCTATCATTCCTTTTCCAAATTTCTAATTCTATGAACTTTTCAATCAGTGAACAGTTCTATTGGTTACCTCTAATGGTAACCTCTCTTTCCTTTTCTAAATTTCCAATTCTACGAACAGTTCCATTGGAGAACAGTTCTATCAGTAACCTCTAACGGTTACCTCTCCTTCCTTTTCCAAATTTTGACTTTGTGAATAGTGTTTCTAGAACTGTAAGGTCTACAAGTAACCTATATCGGTAACCACTATCAGTAGACTCTATTTTCCTTTGCCAAATTTTGATTTCGTGAATAGTGTTTCTAGAATAGTGAGGTCTATTGGTAACCTCTATCTATGACCTCTATAGGTAACCTCTATTTTCCTTTGCAAAATTTTGAGTTTGTGAACTGTGTTTCAAGAAGGGTGAGGTATATCAGTAACCTATATCAGTTCCTTTGCCAAATTTTGAGTTCATGAACAATGTTTCCAGAATGGATAGGTCTATTGATAACCTCTATTAGTAACCTCGATTTCATTTTACATATTTTGAGATCAGGAAAAGTGTTTCCAGAATGGTGAGGTCGATCAGTAACCTCAATCATTAACCTCTATTTCCTTTTCCAAATTTTGATTTCATGAACAATGTTTCCAGCTTCCTATAGTTTCACCCCTTTAACGTTTCCTTTGACAAAAAATGCATTTAAAATATTATTTTAAAGACTCTAAGGATGATTCAAAGGCCAAAACTCCTATATTAATTTATCCTAAGGCTTGAGACATTTTTACGTGGTTAAACCGTGTGGTTTAATTTGATCTTCTATTAATGGAAAACCTATCATTTCTTAAACCACCACTTCGTTAAATCTTCTAAAGGTACAGGATATCTTCCTCCCTAGTTCTTCCTCCTTGCTCTCAGATATGATACGCTAGAACCTTTCATTATCTTCTGTAGGGTTTGTGCAATAAAACATTTCTCCTTGGATTGGTTTCACTCTTTTTAGATGCAACCATGCAGTATCGATCAATCTTCGATATAAGGTATGTTTTATCATCATTATCTTGGTGTTCACCTTCTCCTGTTTCTCGTTTCCATATTATATCATGTGATCTACTTTCTTCTAATGGATTTTTCTTGGTTTTTGGTTGGTACGGTTGTACCGTGGAATCCTTGGGTGGATGCAGTTGTCGTGAGAGGAGGCAATAGTGAACTATTGTGTGGACTATTCTTGTATAAATAACGTCAATAATAGTTTGAGGTAGGGGATTCATTGCTTTTATTTACGTTTATGTGAAACTTTATAGTTAGATTATTTTATCCCACTAGATGGAAATGGAATTGACATAATAAATATTTGAACCGGAAAATTAATTGATATCGATCGTATGTTATTGCCTATTGTTTTGATAGATAGTGTGATATTCATGCTTTCATAGTATATCTGTTATTCCTTGACAGAAATTGGTAAAGAACGTAAATTGTAATTAATTGATAATGGTTTGGATAAAGATAAAGAGGCATGTATGTGAATTTGGTTCTTCTTGTTGTAATTTGACGTTAATCAAAATAGTGTAGTAAGCATGTTTAATTATTTGTGACAGATTACAGTTTAGGTTTCCTAAAGATGTAACCTATGACTAATAAATAGTTTAATCCAATATGGATTAATGAACTGGTGGTTTGATTATGAAATAATCCGTTGTAGGGTTCTGAGTTACACTCTTGATTGTTTAAGGTCCAAGAGCCCATTTGATATGATGTTTTTTTTCCTTTTGATTATGTTGTGGTGTGAAATTGGATGGCTATTGTGATATGTGTGGGTAGAGAGGCCTATTGATTATGGTAGTAGTTGACACCTAGAGTGGCAAGATGCATCGGTTTTTGAATGTGGGTGTCATAGAGGACATAAGGAATGATGGAACGGGTTGGATGTAAATGTTTGGATGCTTTCCGATTCTTATTGGTTTTAGGTGCTTCACATCTCCCCACTGCACAAGATAGCTGGTCGTACTTACCCTTATTCCAAAAGGGAAGAAGATTCACTGGGTATTCCATGTTCTTTCTGTGTTTGGATTCTCAAGTGAGAATGGGTCTATGCTCTTGCTATAGGCAACAAAGACTAGACGAGTAGTTAATCTACTCACTGTGTTCATCCCCCTTGTGTTTAGAAGTATAGAATGTTTTTATAGAATGCCTGTGAATATATGAATATAATTTTGTAAATAAATAATTGAATAAATGATGTTAACCCATGGGGTTTGGAGATTGTTGGGGAACTATGCTGAGATGTTGATTTGAACGAACAAGTGTACTTTGGTTGTGATGCTAATGAAATTTAATGTGGAATTGTTATTGGTTTTTTAATTATTAATTAATTAATTAAGGTAAAGTGAAATTGATTACAATGTAATGAAATAAAGTATTAATGCTCTTTAAATTTCTATATGCTTATAGGATACATAGTCTTAGAAGTGGCATCCCAGAGTCTGAGAGACGTTAGTTGTAGTTGAGTCTAAGAATATGTTATGCCCATAGTGTGGTTGTGAGCTATAGTATATTCTGTAATTTTTGTGTTCCTATATACTACACCATCATGTCAGTTAGGGAAACTGACACCCTTGGGATTCTGAGCCCTGAGGGGGGGGGGGGGGGGGTTTCCCCAACATTATGGTGGGAGGATGAATGGATGACTACCCCCATTGGCCCTGCTTTCTTTTCTTTTTAGTTACTTGTGCTGGAAGGAGAAGTGGATAGTTTTCCCCATATATGTGTGTAGAGGGTTATAATGGCTTCTGTTTATTCACACACATATATTCAATATATAGTTTCCTATAGACTACTATAGGTGAAACATGTATAGGCTATAATCGTTTGAGGATCCATACTCGGTGTATGGGCTATAATGGCTTGAGTTATAATACAAGACGTATGATACATGTTATGCGGGCTGTGGTGGCTCCTAGAAAATATCTGGTTACTTTGAATAAGTGGACATGGTGGTTTTTTTTCATGAGTTGCATGTTGTGATGCTTCGCCCAGGTGTCTGTGGGCAAACCTTTTGGGAGAGAGATGCTCAGGATGTGTGACATTGGGGAAATGCGGCAATGAAGTGGGGAATTAGTAGTAGTTTTCCCTTGATATTATTTATTTTAGGATACATTCTTGTATGAATTATTTGGTGAGAGTACCCATGGTGAGGCTGGGAACCTAGTATACATTTTTAGGTGAAGAGTTAGTTTAACTTGTTGTTCACTATGCTTTAGCATGCTTTCTTTACTTTTTCATGAGAGGATTTGGGGTGGATCCTACTGAGTATATTTTTATACTCACCATTATGTATATATAAACTAATTTTTTAGGTCACTTGGAGCAGTTTGGAGATAAGGCTGGTTAGTACTAGCTTGCGGTTGTAGGAGTTGTTCGGGCTTGTGGTTGCTACTATTTTACATCCTTTTTTGGTACTTGCAGTTTTCCCCCTTTCAGTTTTAGTAGTTTTGCATGACATTTCACATGAGTACTTGGGATTTCTTTCATCATACTAGTTGAGTTGTATATGGTTGGTGTCTATCTTATCTATCGTCATCATGTGTTCTCTTAGAGGATAATGCCTCCCATTTTTGTGTTTACTATACCCTCGGTGCTAGTCACCATCCCTGGGATGACTGGAGGAAAAACTTGGTAGTCATTATCTCCCTTCTCACATTGCCGACCCATGAGGGGTACACATTGTGGGGAGGGGGTTGTGACACAGTAGACTGTGTTTTATCAAAAGACCTGACACATTCCTATGTCTATTTTATACTAATTTCCCAAATCAAGAAATATTAATCCTATGGTATAATACAATTTTTTAACATTCCTTCATGAATCACGATTTCCATAATGGAAGGTAACATGACCTCAGGAATTCCTCCCCACAGGATAGAGGCTGAAAACCGTCAATTAATGTTAACATAATGTTATGAGGTGATTATAATCTCTATAAAAGTGTTAATTAAAAGATAAATAAACAAACATGTAATAATAGATTTTTATAGTATGCTAACACCAATAAATATATCAACAATAATGAATGAATACATGAATAATAGACTCAATAGTTAATTAAAATAGGATACTGATATCCCATCAGGATGATCACAAGTACGAGGTAGAGAAGTATAATAGTAGAAAGAGGGTCTGTAACACAAAGCCCTCACCTAATCCCAATCTCTAGAATAATATAAATCTATCTGGATATATTATCTATCTCATGACTTATCCCAACCTATACATACAATAAGACATGTCTTCTTGGGTATCCAAGTTCCATGGATTCCCGAGTAGGGTCTGAGTACAACAATATAGGAAAACACCAATGCTCTATAGTACCCAATTGGTAAAATTTAGTGTATTTTCATGTGATATTCTTAGCATAAATTAATAGGTAATACATGATTATAAATAAAAAATCACCCATATGTTGAGTATACATACACTTACTAAGACCTTTATGAACCCCCGACCATATCTTCTCAGGCACCATGAATGAATAATAATAAAAATGTGTCAAAAGTGGTCCATAAGTTACCACAAAACTAGTCCACAAGGCATCATGACAACATGTCACATGAAATCTACAAGTCATTAAGTGAACATCTCACTCAGATTCAACTTGAAATTGAGTTGAAATGTCAGTCTATATCAACAACTCATCAAGACAAAATGTCACATGGAACCCACAAGGCATAGAGTCAATATGTTATTCAGCATCCAACATGCATCGATTGAACAAGTCCCTTAGCATGTACATGGCTGCCATACCCCCAATTTCGTTGTCAGGCAGTTAGAATGAAAGACATTGTTCCCTTACTTGGTGCTTAACACCAACATCATCATCTCAAGCCACACATACTTCCCCTCAAAGGGATAACCATATCATGATGGTTCTCCTATTCCAACTATGAAAGAAAATCCTTCAAACGTAAAATTATATATACAATATAAAATATAATTTAATGGTATCACAAATCATGTTACTATTTAAAAGTATTAGCCACATGTATAACATGTGATCATCATAAATCATGGTATAATAAACTACATATTCATACTAATGATAATCCAGCATCATATATGGGTCTCATAGACTACACACATACCCATATATGATAAAAACAATGTATGGTAAATCAATCCTTGTTAAGACATATATCAATTCAAGTAAACAAGTTTATATATATATATATATGTAGAGGATATATTATCATCAAAAGTCATGGTAGATAAAAATGTGATCGAGGTGACCATGGTTTATTAGGGAAATTAAGCACACTAATAGAATAAATAATCATTGTATCATGGGATATATGTCTCATGTATCCCAACTACACAACTAAGGGATATCCATGTAATCCAATTAATTCATTAGGGATCATGCATGAACTATTGGTGGCTAGTATTAAGAAAGTGTTTTAGGTTGTGTTTTGGCCATTATAACATTTTTCAATTACATTGAGCATGATTCTTAAATTAATTAAGAATTAAAGATCATTAAATAATTTATCATTATTTTTTTATTCAAAACACATTATGAATTTAAGGTTTATTCTCCCAATGTGGTGACCCACATACCACATGCTAATTAACATGTACAGTAACATTGGGCAGAGTATATAGGAATATGTACCTCAATCAAATTAAACTCCAAACCCATAAAATACTAGTAGATTTTTCTGAGTCATCCATTTACATTCATCATCAATTGATCAAAATGGGTTTTTAACTCAAACCCAATAATTATTAATTAATTATTTAAAACTATACTACAATTAATTGATAGTTTATAAGGGAACTCAAATTCCAATACGAAATGCATACTTGGTGAAGAAGATACTAGATAACACTACCTAACTAGAACTACAACTGACCACCCAAGGAATGTTGGTATCATTATTATTATCTTATTCTATGAAAATGATCTATAATGAATTAACAGGGACATAGAAAATTTAATATAATTAAATTGGGACTGTTAAAATAAAACGACCATGAAATGTACCATATCCACACCAATATCTAAGGGATTTCATGGAACTATAAGAACACATTCAATTTTAGGATGAAAAAATTCCTAACCCAATTCTAGGTCATGATGGTCAATTCATTCAAATCAACCATGATCTATATAGGATATCACAAATGGTTATGCCATTATTGAAATTCCCATAAGAGGAATGATTTTATCATCAAAAGTCACCCTTTCCACATAAATATCACAAGATCAATCATTATTATATAATTACATCAATATTTGATGTAATTATCATCTAATTATCACATTTGAAACAGGTAAATGATCAATCAGTGATCAAAATTATCAGGGAAAAAAGGATACAATGATAATTTATACTTTAATGGATCATAGGGGTTTAAAATTCTTCATAGGATCATCCATGATGGATGTAATTATTATATTCCATTATTTGAGAAGAAGAAGGATTGGATTATTTCTGAATGAAAGATCTCACCCAAATTTTCCATCCTTTTGCATCAGTGTCTATCCTAGATTAAAGGAGAGTCTTAGAGGGAGGAATAAGGGATAACACAATGGAATAATGCTTACAAAAATTATCCAATGGAGATAATCCAATGGGGAATTTGGGGTTTAAATTACCATAAGGACCTTACTAAATCCTTGCCCAGTGTGATATATCAGCTATTTGGTGTGTATTTCTAGGTAGCATGGATTCTGTGGACCCCATAGCATAACTAGTGGAGGATTCGAGCAATACAGTACTTCTAAAACATCCCTTCATGTTCATCTAGGATTCTATTTTTAATTTGATTTTTTTGTCACCCGTAAAACATCATTTCAATTCAAAAAATACTTCTCAATGATGTTGAAATGTGAATTATATCAGTTCAACTCTGATTTCTAGGAATGAGATTCCACCATATGAAAAATTAAATTTTTATTTCAATATCACAACCCCTAATAATGTGGTTTATTACAATCATATTCTAATGTTAATAACATAGCAATGTTCCAAAGTAATTTGAAATTTATAAAGAACATCATAATATTTATTCCAAAGAAATAAGTGAACTTTTTGATTATCATGTAAAGATGTATATGAGGTTGCCATATTTCATAGGGTACAACTATAACACTTAATAAAGGTTCAGGAATACTTCTTAAATTACTTTTTATCATCATAAGTTTTAATGAGTATATAATATTATCTTCATATTATTCTATTGTACATCATATGGTTTCTTACTTTGTGATAAAATTTGGTGGATCAATATCATTTGGTACATTTTAGGAACACTAAGAAATGGAGATTTCCAAAATGTAATATTCATAAGAAAACAATAAAACAATATGATCCATTATGATTTATGATCCATATATTGAAACACCACAATAAGCTGTTCTAATTCATGATGATACATAAGAGTTATATGATGTGATAATATTTATATGTCATAATGCATGGACATATGAACATTTATAGGGAGAATAAATGGATTTTAATTCAGCGGATTTTATGGAGAATTATTTGATATAAAAATATCAGATGACATAAAAATATAGTAATATTTTATAGAGGATTTAAATTATTACCGTGACTCAAAATCTGAATGGGAAATTATGGAATAATAAAAAAATACATTTTTTTGAATTAAAAAATAACCTACAATATAATGATCAATGAGTTACCATAATTTAATAAAAGAATAAATTCATGATATTATTCTATAAAAATATATAATGTAGGAGAATTAGAAGAGAAGGTTGGGAAAATATGATACTGCATCTTAGAGTTTGATATTTAAGATATTTAATAAGATACCTTGATTTTATTTTGGAGAATATTCCTATGAATAGAGGGAGAAAGAGATATACAATGATACATATGAACCCTAGAATGTGATCAAGGGGATTAGGATCCAATGATACTACAATAGTGTTGAATTTGTTGATATGCTGCGAATAAATAACACCCTCACATATGTAATCATCAAATTTTTACTAAAAGGTGAGAAAGGCCAGTGATATTTTGGAAGATAAGGATGAACATATTTATAGGGTAACAAGGAAGACACACAACTTCATAAGTATTTAGATGGATTTGAATAATTCATCAAAGATGTGTGTAGGACAATATGAAAATTGGTTATAGCTAGTATAAAAAAACTATTGAGATAATGTGGAAAGAAAAGCTTCAAATACCTATTTCCATTCAAATAACCCTTTGGGATCTGGTCACTATATTTACTAATGAGCTAGGAATTTCATAACATTTTCTATAAATAATTTCATAACATATATTGTACTCTTACTCATAAGGATTTATATTATAAATCCATGTCTTGGAGTACTCTTTGAATATGGAAAGGAATAGAGTCTCATTTTAAGGACATACATTGTAAATCAATGAGTCTTATGCCTTTTGTTACTACATTATATATGTATGAATAAGAGATACAAATATGAGATGTATTATATCTTAACCATTCATATAGGATGAATTAAAATGAAAATTTTGTCAATGGAGATCGTTGATTCACCCAATACCCCTTTAGTGATCTATCCAACTTCAAGTGCATTAAGTTCTTTTCTCTTTATTGATCAGAAATAGTTTATTTCCTTCAAATATCATCATGAAATAGTTCAGTCTACTTCAAAATAAGTTTCTTAAAATTTGTATCTTACAAGCTCTTATATTTTAACAATGTAATATTTATTTCACCTTAACAATTTATAAATATTTTGTTTTGAATAATTGTGGGATTTATCTTTATCTTCAATATCATTACCCTAGATTTTATTAATATAGGTTAAAATGATCAATATTATCTTTGTTTAAAATTTTAAAATGAAAATATATTTTATGCTTGTATTTACAATTTTTAAATTTTAACTATATTTAGGATATAATCTATAAAACTTTTCACTATAACTTTCATAAATATTGTGATTATTTTATTATTTCATCTTGAAGAACTCCAAAATTTTTAGTTTGATTTTATTATCACCTTTTTTGATTTTTAACAACTCTTAGCTTCCCCATTTTATGATAAATCATAATACTATGTAGATCATTATGAGGGAAGGTATTTGGATACCTCTATGCATTGTTAGACACATTGTATCCAAATATTTTGGTTATAATTTTTAGAATTATTTTTACTCAAGTAGAGTCATATGGTGTCTCTTAAATACTAAAAATAGTGTTAATAAACACATTAACATGTGTAAAAAAACATCAATGGTTTCACATTAAGAAATATATATATATATATATATATATATATATATTAATTTTCTTATATATTTTTAGATTTTTATTCCTCAAAATATTGTCACCATTATAAAGGTTTTTAATCATGTCCAAATTTTTTTAAAATTCATTAATACCCATGAATTATGTCAATACTTTTTAGAAAAGAGAAGATAAAATATCCTTCACAGATCTTCCAACATTTTCAATAGTATTTTTTTATACGAGTCATAGATTCACATTTAATCAATGGAAAACCCCATTTAAAGCCACATTATATAATCAAATTCATACAAAACTATTAATGTGAGATTATTTATTTCCAAATAAATATTTTAATTCCCTAAATTACATTCATACTATTAATATTAAAATAATTTATATGATGTATTGAGATAAAACATTTAATAAGACCAGCCTAAAAAATATTTGGAGGACAAGTCAAACATGTCTGATATTAAATTTGAATTTTACAGTGCCCGATATTATCAAGTGTCAATGTAATTAGGTAAAACAACAAATATTGGTTGAGTGAGTGTAACTCCCAACATTTTCATTCTAATAATATGTGGAATAACTTGTTTCACACACCAAACAAAGATAAAATTAACAAATTACATAACTAATTGGGATAAACTATTAAAATCAATGAAAAAAATTAATAAACTATGTGAAATAAATATCAAAATAATTAATAAAATTAAGTTCAATTAAAACACATATAAATAAAAAGAACATGAACATGAAATAATCATCTTTAAGGTCATACTTAAAGATCATACCATTAATTTAAACTAATTTTTATTGAAAATCAATGCAAATATAATAAAAATTTTGACAGAGAAATAATAAAATGATATTAATGAATCCTAGAGAAGTATAAAAGGTTATATACAGGGGTGAGAATTATAAATATGAAATTTATATGATTTTGGATATATGACCATGGAATATATGATTATTGATTATATTGTCGCTGAGTATACATGTATCAAAAATGTATATTTAATATTTATAATTAGAAATAAATAAAATAAATAAAATATTATATTTATTAATTAATTAGTATATAAAATTTTAATGAAATTAAATAAAATAATACTAATTTGTTAATAACAATATCAAATATATTAAAGAAATTGTTTTTGTACATAATGTTTTTTATTTAAAATTTATTAAATTTAACCGATATTTCTAATAAAATGGATTTATTTTTTACTAATTATCAATAAAACAAGTAAATAAAATCCATCAAATATTTTTGGAATTATGAGAAAATAATTTGGTGATTTATGGTTAAAGAAACAAGTTTTGTTTAAAAACATGGATTTATTATATATTATTTATTTTTAATTTAAAATATCAATTTCTCATATTTGGAGTATATAATTTATAAAATTTAATATATATATATATATAATTATTATCATTTATCTAATTATTAATAATTATTTAGAAAAAATACTAAAATCATGTAATTTTAAAAATTTGAATTTTTTAAGAAGTGTTTTTTCTTAAATTATGAATAATTATATTAAAATTAAAATTTATATAATTTATAATTTGAAACTAATAAAATTTTATTCATATTTTTAATAAAAAATTTTAAAATATGTACTAATATTTTTGTTATTTTTTGAAAAATAAATATTTCTGATGTAAAAAAATAGTTTCCATGGTAAAGGTAAAATTATATTCAAGGATTAATGTAAGGGATAATACCCTAATATATCTCTATAATTACATATAAATTATGTGTCATAAGGTATGAATGATCAATATATATATTATTTTTAAACTTTGGATCCACTTTCCCTATAAATGGGTTTTCCATGCCCATTATAGAATAAAAATATGTGGAAATGCCGACATGACCTGCCAATAAAAGAACCCCACATATACCCACTTCAAAAAACACTTTTCTTTTTGTTTTATCATTAGTATCTCCCAAAATTAAATTTCATAATGTCCTATATCTTTGCGGGTTACCATTGTGAAGATCCCCAAATCAGCACTCCCAAATCTGGTGCTATAAATACATTCTTTACACATATGATTTAATATAAAGAGAGACTACCTAAGCATGAAACACATAAATTTTAAATAATTTATATTATTTAAATATTTAATATCATAAATTAACACAATTATATAATCCAATGGTCTAGTTTCTCTATATATTAGAAACATATTCATCTTACATTATAATAAGTCTTCATCATTTCCCACAATTTGTATTCTCAGGTGATACCCTTTTTTACACTTCATACATAATATTCTTATTCGTATAATGGGGAAAAAATAGAAAATAGTTATATTAGATTTTAAGTAATGATATACATAATACAAAATAATCAATGTTCATTAGTGAGCATAAGATAAGTATGTGGTTATTGAACACAATCAAGGTGAATGGACATGACAAAAGAGAATAATATTAAATAAAATATTGATAAAAAAATTATTTATAGAACATGGATTTAGAAAAAATATAAATCATGAGAAATTGGATTAGATAATGATGATTCCATAATCATGATCCATGAATATTACATAGTTATGTGGATTTAAGTGAATATAGTATTTGTTCAATCATTAGAAATCAAAACATTTTAGACAAAGCTAACAAAAATCAGGTCCTTGAATTATGTTGTGAACATAATAATAATTTCTATGTATAGAGTGATAAACATAAAATTAATATCCACACATAGATTTATTAATACAATAATAATTCCCACACATAGAGTTGTGAAATTAATAACAATTCCAACAAATAGAGTTATTAACATAATAATAATGTTCATATATATAAATGTGAAAATTTCCATAATTTCCATGCATAACGTAATGAACATAACAACAATGTCCATTAATAAAATCATTTTATCACGACAAAAAATTATTTACCAAATTAATTTGAGGTGTATAAAAAATCCACCCATCCAAAAATGATAAATCACACATATTTGATCCACAAGAACATGCAAACTTTCATAATCCTATCATAGCTTAATTAACAGGTGGGAAAGAAATGATATTCATGAATAATTTAATATAAAATTATTTTAATCCATAAATATAATGTTGGTGGATGTAATCATTAGATCATATACCGAGTTATTAATAAGAAGATTTAATATATTTTTACATAGATGAAAAAAATTATATGTGTATTAGAAAATTTATTTAAAATATTATCAAAAATTTCCTTAACATTTAATAAATTTTATTTTCTAAAAAACTAAATTTCACAACAATAGGAATAAATTTTTATTTAAAACCATGAAAACTTTCATAATAATATTGATAAAAAAAATTTAATAATTTTTTAGTAAAATGAATTGATATGAAAAATGTTAATAGGAATATTCCCTTCATACTTATTTAAACAAAGTGAAATAAACATAAAATTACCAATATAAAAAATGTTTCAAAAATATTACATTAAAACACATGTAAATAAAGTAAATGTTAATTTAAAAGGAATATAAAAATTATTTATTAACATATATGGACATCAATAAAATAATATAAATAATATATACAAGGTGTAAAAATATTCATGACCCCAAAAAAGAAAAAGGTTGACTCAACTTCCCAAAAACCATTCTATTAAATTATAATTTAAAGGGATGTGAAATGATAATAATAAATATAAATCAAAATAATAAACTTAATATAATAAAATATATTGGGTATTATGTATAAATAATATGAGATCCCTATCAATTGGTGTTTATTCATAAACAATCTTAATTTCGAAGGGAGATTAAAAAATAATCCAATAATGATTTAGTAACTTTTGTATAAATATCCATTTTAAGAAGAATCCTGAGATATAATTGAAAATAAAAATAGATTAAAGATGTATTTTATAAAATAAATCCATGGGTAGTATTTACACCATAATAAATAAGACAAGTGTAAAATATAAAGCATATTTCAATGAATGGAAATTGAGATGAGAAAACCCATTACCAAGATTTTTATTTGATGGGTGATCTCAAAATTATTTTATAATAAAATAATGATAATTAATAATATATTTTAGACATATATTAATATGAAATTATTTTTTTAATATTTTTTATACATCTATCACAGAGATATTTCTTATTTTTAGTTTATATCAATCATCGATTTTTGGTAGTTTTAACCGTTGACACTCTACATGGATATAATGGTTGAATTTATCATTTCATTTTCATGATTTATTCATCAAAAAATAGTTAATTTATAGGAATATACAATTAATATTGTATTTTGAAGTTCCATTTTCATTCCATAGGATTTTCAGGAACAATTCCTTGAGATGTAATCCATAACGTGCTTATTTATCCAAATTTTAAAAAACATGGGGTGATATATTAATATCAAGTTTAACATTTATATCACTAATTTATAAGAATAAGTATAAAAATATTTAAATATTAATACCATATCATACATGAAATTATATTTTTATGGCTATCCATGATGTAAATTTATAGCATTGTTGATGCAGGTTGTTAAACCAACCAAACAAGAACATTCTATAATCAATGGATTAAAATGATTATGACATATTATTTTTATAATATTAAAATAAAATGTGTATAATGTTATTATTTTGGTTATATTAATTTGATAAATCATAATCTAGATGTCTTATATGATTTATATTAAGGAATAATAATGATAAGAAGTCATTGAATACAACAAAGAAATAATATATTCTCTTGTCAACCTTCTTAGTTTTGCAAAAATAGGTCATTATATTGATTATAGAAATAAAAAAGAGGGATTGGATTATTATTAGAAAAAATATCGATTATTCTTCTATTGATGAATTTTAATTATTTTTTTGGAACGGGTAGATTAGGGGTCCTTTTATATGTGAGGATGGGTGGATGTTTTTAAAACTTAAAATTCTTTAATATGAATGTAATTTAATTTTAAATGAAATAATTTCAATAAAACACATTATGTGAGTATATTTATTAAATTATCCCATTCACTCATTTGGATATATTGTTTTTCGTTATTTTATAGATTTATGACTTAGTAAAACCCATTTATCTTTGTTTTTATTTTATCATGATAAATTAATTTTTTCCATGAAAACTTCTATTTATTCCAAAAAATAAAATTTTGATAAATAAATAATTCATAAATTATGTATAAAAATAAGCAATACATTTCAATGGTTTTAATTTGTATGTGTGATAAAAATTTATTTTAATATATGAACCGATTTTTCAGGATTTTTTTTTAAAAGTAAAATTTAAACCATAAAATTATTTGTTCTTATTAATTTCAGTTTAATAAAATGTATTTGAATTTAAATTTTTATTTTATAAAATATATATTTTAGTAGTTCTCAATTTTATAAATTATTATAAAAATAAACAGTACATATAAAAACTATTTTTAGAAAAATATCCCTTTTACAATTAAATGATTTTATATTCATTTATAACCAATTAATAATCAATGAATTAATGATTATTAACGTTTTAATATGTATAAATAAAATTTAATTTAATACTAAAATTATTATAAATATTTATTTTAAATAATAATATATATTATATAATTGAAACATTTTTTCTACATAAAATATTTTTATATGTCGAAGAATTTTTTAATTATTCTTCATTATGATTAATTATTTATTTATTGGTTGTCATTTATTTAAAATAATAATAAATAATTTTTATGAATCAATGTTATTGAATCGAATCATTATGCGAAACAAGTTTAATAAAAAAACATATTTTGTAAAATCAATTTCTTCAAAATAATTGATATTTTTACAAATGAATTACTATCCTTTAATTATATTAAAAGATCATTTATTTTATTTCACGTAAAATATTTATAATATGAATTTATATAATTGATATCTAAATAAATTTCATGTATATTAACTTTAAACATGTAATTCCAATTGGGTAATATGATTATAGATTTTATACATAATGGATATATGTCCCTGTTATAAAAGTCATATAATGAAAAATATTCCCACTTTTACTTCCTATAGAAAACTTCCATTGTAACTTCACAAAGAATTATTCTCATTAACATAATTTTAATGTAGGATTTCAAAACATGTTTTTTTTCTTTTATGATGTTTTTTATTTATAGTTTTAGTTATAATAATCGAAACACTCATGGATATAGACAATCAATGGGATTTCCTAGTTTTAATGATTTTATTTTTAATCTAGTTATTATTCCTAAATAATTTATACACTTTTACTAAACATAAAAATATGTGGTATGTAATAACCCATGTTGTATAAAACATATCATCATGTAATTTTATTATAATTATTCATTATGACCGAACAATTGTTTGTCAGTTTGATTAATATTTTTTTCAACCTATTTTATACTCATGTCCATTTCTTTCAAAATATTAAAAAACTAACATAAGAATGATAGACCTGTATTTCAAGAAAATAAAATGTTTCATACACCTATGGTGCTACATTTTTTCCCCTAAATTAATTATTTACACCTAATTTTAATTATCACCCACTAATAAATATAGTTAAGGGTATCCATAAGATATAACTACTAATTATATGATTTTTAATGAGATATTAGCCTCACAACATTATGTAAGACATGGAAACTCTTTTTTACTTAATAATTGTAATATCCATAATACTTCATTTATCCCAAAACATTCGATCCAAATATCCCTCATGATTAGGTATTAAGAACTATATAATATAAATAATTTCCATAGAAATTCCATAGTCAATATTGCATAGATATATTATTATTGATTTATTTTTAGAAATTAATTATGTTATCATTATTCTTGAAACTAACATGGTATCTATATATGGCTATCTAATAAATTCCCAGAAGAACTCCAAATTACACTAAATAGATGATATAGGTTGAACACTCTTACAAAATTCTATCAGCTAAGATTTGTAGGCATGGGATGAAATCATTTCACCATAAATATGTTTTCACATATAATTCATCATCTTATCCTTTGGATGGTTATTTTATTTCATTATAAAACCTTCCAAATGTGAATGAGTGGGTAAAACTATAATCAAGTAAGATAGTTATAGTACTATATTGGATGATTAGTTTACCTTAAATAAATTTATTTTCATGAACCACTTCAGTAGTTGTGATTTCATAAGAATTTCATTTCCCCCATGGGTTTGGGGGATGTTGACTTTAATCATCATCATTAACCCTTGGATTTATTCAATAGTTGGAATAATTACCATAATGATTTTATTATAAGAATTTAATTTTGGTTGGTGAAATAGTTGGGACCCTATTTCATTTTACATCATTATCATATCTATTGAATAATAATGAACTCAATGGTTAACACTACCATACAAAAATATATCCTTAATCCTTTCAATAATGTTTCCGAGTGCTTCTTTCACATATTTTTGTGGTGAATGTGGATGAGTTTTTTATTCTATTTGATTTTCACTCAAGTTCATATTATAGATAAATTTCCGTTCATTATATCCAAATCCGTATACACAATGAGATTCCTTAGTTTCCATTTTCATATTACATGAACATTAATAAATATCTACATCATTATTAATGTATCTTATAGATAATGAATTTATAAGGATTGGATTTTAGACACTAAATAAATTATTGATTTTAATTTTAGTGTCAATAAAAAAACTGGGTCTATATCTTGATGTCCTATAATATTATATTTATTGGTACTAATGCATTCACTTGCATCTATTTCAGCTAATGAAATTATCTATTCATTTTATTGTGATGAGTTCCAATAAAATATTTAATAAAAAATACGTACATAAATACATCTCATTATAAGGAGTTAATTTACTTATCTTCCCAAATATTCACAATTATAGTCTACTATTTTCCAAATTCACCTTCCAATAATAAATGAATAAAATAACTTTTTAATTATATAAGTACCATTTTACTAAAAAATATCTTTTCCATTATGATAATCCATTTCTCAAAAATTCAAAGACTGAAAGTATCACTAAAGGAACCTAGCGGTATCTGCGTGAAATATTAAATATTACGTTTCTTATTATTTGGTGCATTCAAGATCTCACTATGGTATAGGTTATTTTTACTAGGATAAAATAACATTTCATGGTAGGTATACACTATATATTCCATACAATTTGGTTACTCATTAGTAAAGTCACCACATTATATATCACAGTCATTTTTAATTATGTTTCTCCTGGATGTTCCCATTAAATAAAAAAAAGGCTAGTGTGATTATCGAGTAACTACGATCTAATTAATCAATTAAAAGATAAAAAAATTAGTTATATTATATACCCTAAATTATGAAATTAATTTCAACCTATGAAATTAATTTTTTATCATTTATCACATTTCTTTGAACATACAATGATTTAAAATATGACTTATTCTTATTAAAATATTAATCTACAAAACAACTAAATACTAATCTAATACCAACTGAGGTTCCCCGGATTCACCTTCCCAGATCTAATGATAGAAATAAAACATTCCCCATATTCTTTAATTACAAGTGTGATGAACCAAGAATGAAAAACTTACATTTTTTTTCTTTTCATTTATTTAAATATTTCGTGTCATAAATTCTCACAATTCTAGAACCCAAAGGTTTGGTGTATTTGTAGATTAGTTATATGATCTTATTAGTTTACAATAATTCTTCAATATTTCCCAGAAATTGTCTTCTCCCAAGAAACACATTTTAACACACCATATACAATATTATTTTTCATATCATCGGGAGTGAAAACATAAGAAATGGGTGATATTTGATTACTTGTAAGGGTAAACATAATAGATAACAATCAATGATAATAAGTGAGGATAATATGGGTATATCAGTATGATAACATAATCAAGGTGCTTTGACATATCCTAATGGAATAATACCCAATAAAAATAGATCATAAATAATGATTCACAACATAAGGATTTTGGTTTAACATAAGAAATGTGTAATTGGGGTGAGTAAACATGATTCCTTGATCATAAACCAAAAACATTATATAATATTGTGGCATAAAATCAAATTTTTTGATATGTATAAATATAATATGCCATAAAAATTTGGATAAGGGTAACCATAATTAGGTCCATGTATAATGTTGTAAACATAAAAGTAATTTCAATGCATAGAGTTAATTTAAAAATAATTTCCTTTCATTTAATTGTGAACATAAAAATAATTCCCATGAATAGTGTTATGAACATGAAGACAATTCCCAGAAATAGACTTTTGAACATAACAATAATGTTCACACATAGTGTTATCAATATAAAAATTATGTCCCCACATAACATTGTGAACATAACAATAGTGTAAAAGAATAAAAAAATTATATCTTGATACATAATTCTTTACTTAATTCACTAGATGTTAATAAATGACCCGCCCATCATATAATCATAAACCATACAAATTACTACCCTAATAACAAGAAAAATTTTATAATTCCATCATTATCTAATTAACCTATGAGAATGAATTGAGTTTCATGAAAAATTTAATAATTCATTATCACTATACAACTACAGAAATATTGGGGATGGTATAATTAGATCATATCCTTATTCAAGGATAAGATACATCAAAATATGTTTCCATATATAAAAAATATTTTTTAAAAATAATTATAAAATTTATTAGAAAAATAAGGATTAATATCATTTATATTTTATACATTATATTTTAAAATAAAATTATTTTCATAAAAGTAAGAATATAAATTTATTTCCAAAAACCATAAAAAATGGAAAATAAATTTTTGTAAATAAAATTTACTAATAGAGGATTAAAATGAGATCATGTGGAAGAATTTCAATAGATTATTCTTACCAACTTTTTTTAATGAAATTAAAAAAAATAGAAAATGAATTATATGGAAAATGATTAAAAATATCCCATAAAAAACGTAATTAAAGTGAAATTTAAAACAATGAACTTAATAAATCATTTTATCACATATAATGAAATTTAAGAAACAATATTGAGAATATGGACATGGATGAAAAATATTTCCAACCAAAATGAATATATATGGTTGGCTCCACTTAAAAACATACTTTTAGTGGAATTGTAAACCAAAGGTAGCTGAAATGGTAAGAATACATGTAAAACCAAATAATAAGTATATTAGAATAAAATATAAGTGGTTATAAATAGAATGAACCAACATACTATCCCAATGTAATTTTCATCATAAAAAAGATCGATTTTAAAGTAATATTGGAAAATAAAACCTTACAAATTTCATAAATTTTGAATAAAATTACATCAAAAGAGGAAAAATAAGATATATTTTTATGTAGACATAATTTCATATAAATTTTTTAAAAAATAAATATATGTGTTTTATATACCCAAAAAAATTACTGTTGAATATGAAGCATATCTGAAAAAAGTAAAATTGCATTGAGAAAACCCTTACCTAAGATTCCATATTAATCTAATTTTATTTAAATTATTATATAATAAAATAACAATCATTAATAATTTATTTTATAATCTTATTAATATTCATTACCATTTTTACGAAAATTTTATATCCATTTCTTACATCCATATAACTTATTTATAGTTAATATCGATCAATATTAATGGTAGATTCATCCAATCCTGGAATGCTTCTGTATAAAGGAGGACAAAATAATTACATGTTATTGAGATCATAATAACATAAAATTTAGGGTTACTATAATATATGTTTTATAATTATTTATAAATTTTTAGGAACATTCATTGGGAGTTTTGGCTGAAATTATCAAAGATGAAATCTATAACCTGCTTGTTTCAATGATATTTAAAAAACATGAGCTAATATATAAAAAATTGGTTAAATATTGAAATCAGAAATGAAAAAAAAATAATTATAAAATTAGTTACGTATAAATATCATATTTCACCAGTAATTATGTTTTCATAATCCTCCATGATGGAAATTTATGTCATCATTCTTGTAGGTTGTTAACAAATCTAAATAAGAGCAAGCTATAATCCACAGATGAGTATGATAATGAAGTGATTATTTTTTAATATAAATCTTAAAAAATTATAATTATATTATTTATGTGATATTAATGTTATAAATTATAATTTTTATGTTTTATAATACTAATATAAAATAAAAACAAGGATACAAAGTCATTACATACAAAGAAAAAATCATATATTCTCTTAGTAACCAACTTGGTTTTGAAGGAATTAGGTAATTATATTGAGCCCATAAGCTAAATAAATTGGAAGAAAAATATTTTAAATGTAAATATGAAAGTTTATATAGATGAATTATAATTCTTAGTGTGGTTTTTAAGGGGTAGTGGTGGGATCATTTTATAAGCGATGATGGGTTTCCTTTTTGTAAATACTCATTTTTTTGTGAAACGAATATCATTTTCAATAAAATTAGAATCATAATTCACAAGGTATGATGATATGTCGTTAATTATATCTTCCACACATTTTGAGACATATTTTTGATATTTTATGCCTTAAAAAATTAGTAATACCCCATTTTTACATTGATATAGATTTATCGTAGTAACTCAATTATTATCTTCTAAACATTTTTTTACCCAAAAACTAAAATAAACTACTTACATAATTTTTAAATGGTTTTAAAAAATAAAAAATCCAATATATTGGTTTCAATTTATATAAATGATAAAAATTATTTTTAATATAAGAGTGCTTAAATTATAAATTTTGTTTATAAAAATAATAATTTTAATGAAAAAACAAATTTATTATTATTCATTTCTATTTAATAAATATTATATGAATGTGAAATTTATTTATTAAAAAATATATATTAAAATATTAAATAGTCGTCAATTAAATTTATTATGATAAAAATAAACATTAGAAAAATCCTTTCAGAAAATTATCGCCATTTAATATTAAAATATTTTATCTGTATTTATAATCAACTGATAAAACATTTATGAATGATAATTAATTTTTTTTTATATGTATAAAAAACATCTTATTTAATACTCCAAATTTGGATAATCTAGAATTAAATTAAACAATTAATTTAAAATTAAAATATTTTTTTAAGAAAACATTTTTATTTAGTGGTGAATAATTAAATTATTATCCATTTTGATTAGATAATTATTTTATAGATTTTATTTATTTATATTACTAATCATTCTTTTTTTCCTATATATTTTATTAAAATATTTCTTTAAATGTAATAATTTTAATACAATTTATATTTTATAAAAATAATTTCTTTAAAATATATTATATTTTCATAAATGAATTAGTATATATTAATTCAATTTCAATGTAATTTTTATTATTTTTAGAAAATTATTTATAGTGAAAATGTAAATTTTTTACCTAAACAATGATGAATATATATGGACTATATACCTGTAATTCCAAATTGGTAACATATTTAGTAGTATTATACTCAATAACTATATACTACTTTTGTAATTGTCATATATCATCATTATTACCTCTATTAACTCTTATTAATACATTCTATTATAACTTCACAGAGCACACATATCCTTCCTTTATTTTTAGTTTTTTATTTTTCAATACGATTTCTCATTTAATAATGTTTTTACTGTCGTATAATTTTTTTTAAACTAATGGTGATTATCAAGGTTAAAGATAATCTAGGGAATTTTATAGTTGTAAAAACATTATTCTCGTCTATTTATTATCACAATTTAATTAATTTATATGTAATTTATATAATCGTCTAGGGATTGTAATAATTCTTTGTGTGTAATACACAGTTTATTGTACAATTATTGTAATGTGACATTATTATAGAATAAAGGATTACTTGTTAGATTATTATGTTATATTAAATATGTAATGTTCTACAATATTAACTGGATGAAAAAACAAAAGTTTTTGAACTTTTTATTTTACTGGATGGTTAGAATCTAAAACCGAGCTTAAAAACTCAAATCCAAAGGTTGGAACAATCTTATGTGATGTTATTATACTTGGGGGAAGTATTTTTATGTTTATCAGGTGGGTAAAGGAGGTTTGAGAGTTTTGACTAGAAACACCATGTTTTGAAAGGCAGTAGAGGGTTCACGGTTATTCAGAAACCATGCATCCCACCACTAGAAACTGTGCTACACAATTCATGTAGGAAGTCGTGGGGTGCACGAGCTGCACATGGTTTTCCAAAATAAGAACCTATCCTAAAATCTTAGTGGGAACTATTAATTCAAAAGACATTGTTCAGTTCATGGTTGGATCATAGTCTCAAAACTATGTGGTCAGCCCATGTGGGGCACCCGAGGTGCCCAGTAGAGGGAACATGGTTGGCACACATGTTGCTAAACCGTGCACTGAAAACTGTGTTCTGATACCCACTTTAAAAACCAAATTTTATTAAAGTAAAATTACATTATATTAAAAACCTGAATCCATAATACCCCTTATATTCTTATACTAACATGCGGGCATTCCTCACCTTTTATCACTATGTTGTGAGATGCCCCTCCCTCCTAGATCGTATTCACACGCCGATTTATGTTGGTTTTGTGATGATACCTCTTTTATTATCAAATTTATATACCTATATATCTTTAAACTCCTTTTATATTATCAATTTATTCTATATGTCACCTTTTTAAATTCAGTTGAACGCCCTAGGTTATGTTTTGATCAAATTTTTGTTCCTTATTCTGGTGTTAGGGCCTACAATGCATCTCATAGGAACCTTTTATGTGAAATTCGACATTCGCTACTGAAGTAAAAGATACTCACTTCGATTCAGGAGCCAATTCTATCCTAGGTGAGGTTTTTTATTGTTTCTGGGATTTAGACCATCAAATTTAGCGTATTGAGGTTGTATACATTACTCGTATTTTAATTCTGGCGCGTTGGACCCTACCATGTGATTTTGAGTCACTGAGTATAAGGTGACTCACCTGCACATGCATAGGTGAGTATATATGTATTTTTAACAACCACCATTATACATATCTTCATCAATGATACTGAATACATGTGTATGGTTCTAGTCATCCAATCTATATTTATGAATATACATATATTGGTTAGTGGAGAGGGGTATATTCATATAAACGTATAAGAAAGGATCCAAGTAAACATGGTCATGGGCCTTGCTAGAGTTTTCACAAGGCCTAGGTGTCCTTATATGTATGTAAAGGTGCACATGTTCAGTGGGGGAGTAAAAGATCCTAGTTAGAAAGCATCTAGAGTCATTATGTTCGGCTGGGTTCCACAATGAGGTTGGATGCATTTCCATGCCCTTCTAATTTATGAAAGAATTAGTTAATTAATTGTTCATTCTTTCACTTTTATAAATTCGGTTCCATTTATATTATTTTTTAAAAAATGATTGTATTCAGTAAAATGGAAATACTCATATTAGAAAAATAAATGTTTGATAATAAAAGTCATGGTTTCATAATAAAACTCCTCCAATAGAGGTTCGCTTCTTTCAAGTGAAAAATATATTGAGTTAACATTCATATTTTCAGGTTCTTATTTTTGTGGTTCTTTATTTATACCATGATGTCATGTGTGGTTTGTAGCACGTTTATGACATGACCATTATGAGATTTCTAGAATGGGATTCCCATAAATGGTAAATCTCTTGTTTTCTTAAACACCTTATTTTTCCCGACTTAACCTTTAAATATAATTACCCTTGAGATAGAGGAATCCTTTAATTGATATAATTTGGACCTTTGCACCATGAATAAATTTTACATGTTTAGTGAATTTGAGTAGGGTGACGTCATGTAGGACGACCCACACTAAAAGACAACCTTGATTAAATGGTTATGTCATAATGGATTTCTTTCTGTGTACATATGGTGTAAATGAAATAGATCCTTGAAATGGAGTTGGATATGACTATTTATATTAATAAGAGGAATTTCCCTATGAATTATTTTTATAAATTTAAATGATGATTTTAATGAATGGGAAGACACCCTTGTATGGGTTTGATAAATGACCTGCATGAGAGGTCTATGCCTCATGTAGTGAATTGCATATGAATATGAAAAATTATATGATACTATTTAATTTTAAATTCATAATAGGTTATACATTATATGATTATATATAACTATTGATGGATGGGAGGATGTTTTATTCCATGCAAGTATTATAAATGATTATGTATGGGAGAAAGTTTTACCCCATGGCAGTATATAAATTATGTATGGGTGGGAGGCATGATTACCCCACGCTAGTTGAAATCTATATACATATATGAATGAGAGGAATTTTTACCCCATTCCAGTATATTCTATTTATGTATGGGAGGATTTCTTACCCCCACCCGGTTATATATACATCTATGGATGTGATTCATTCTTAATCGATACTAGTATCTTTTATTTAGGGTGGGGAGGAATTCTTTCCCCATGTCAGTTATATATGAATCTATGTATGGGAAACATTCATATCCCATTACAGATATATATATGAACATGAATGGGAGGCATTTTGACCCCATGAAATATATCTTCAATTTATGGAAGTGAGGAATTCTTATCCCATATAATCTTATTATACATGTATGGGATGGTGGTATTCTTACCCCATGCTAGTTACAAATTCTATATACATGTATATACATGAGGGATTATTACCCTATGCTAGATAATATATATATATATGTGTGTGTGTGTGTGTGTGTGTGTAAAGTGACATTTTCATACTATAATCCAGACAACGAGATGGAGCTCGTATAACCATTAGGTGTCCTTTAGGATCCTGTACATGTGTTATTTATTTATATAATTATATTCATTACATTATCATTACCTACATACTATCTATTTTATATTCCACTAGATTTGGATTGACACTGTGGGTGTCCGAAATCCGAGATTTCGTTTCACAGCCCACTCAGGTACCCTTGGAAACTGATTAGAGATTATATATGTAGGACCTAGTTTTATTAGCCTGTTTCTTGTAACTGTAGTTTGGACGAAAGGACTGAGTTGCAGCTCGGGATACTCAAGGAGATCATCATGGGGATTGATGTCATTTTTCATGTTTTTTAATTATTTTATAAATTATGATTTACTTTTTACTTATTTGGGATATGTACCACTACCATGGAATGCATTCATCTTTGGTGTAAATCGGCATTTGATGCTGTTGTCCAATTGAATACTACTATTCTTCTACCACTGTCATTATTTCATCATATAATAGTTACATTGTTTTATGATGTGGTTATCTGATAATACAATTTTTCATACTCTAATATGAGGGTATACTATTTCCACTATCACCTTATGAGACACTCTCTTCTAGTTTTTAGACTCTGTTATATAGGGATATTCACTTGAAGCCATGTGACCCACCAATCCGGCGAGAAGTTTGATGGTAATACAGGATGGGATGTTATAAAATACATTATTATATTGTTCAAATTCATCAAAATAATATATTTTTTGGATAATTATATGCATATAGTTTAAGAAAATAAAATGTTTCCTAAACTCTAGGGTCTTACACTTTGGTTCCAAGGAACCCTAAATATTTTATTATGAAGGAACCCAATTTGAGAAGGATCAAATTAATAAATGTAAATATCTAGGTATTCTATGTAGTTTATAATTACCTTATCATTTCCACTATTTATAAATTTAATTCGACAATTTTATTATGAATTATTAAAATCATTATACTTCTATTAAAATTATATTTCTATAATATAATTCTATACTCTTACTCATTAAATAATATAATATATTCTTATCTAGGTAATTTCAATATTCTATACTCTCTTCATGTTTCCTAAAATAATGAGTATTAAGACATTAATAATAGTAATATATATTATAAATTAATATTTATTTTATGAATATGGTTTAGGTAGAGTGACAAAAAATCAGTGGTCATTATATAGTAACTTGTTATTATTTACAAATTACTAAAGAAATGCTCATAATGAATTTCATTATCCTGAACCATACACATACCTTCCATAAAATAAATATGGAAATATATATTTAAAACCTATTTTTTAGTTTATATACCTTTTAATATAATACTATGTTTTACATCATGTACCACAGGTGGAATCGAGCTTAAATGAACCACAAGATACTATAGAAATATTATTGTTTAAATATGACCATTATAACCTAGATATTGGAATTATATATATTAAAATCAGTAAAAAATTTTGGAAATTTATCAATAATTTTTTTCCATAACAAAATGTATAATAAATCATATGTTTATTATTAATATTTCAGAAATGAAGGTAAAATATTTTGAATGAAAAATATATGTTATTTTATTAAACTTTTTTTATGTACACAAAGTAATTTATTAAATTGATCAATATTGATAAATTATTCTTATTAAATGAATAGATTATATATCCAATAAAATAAATTAATATAAATTTATTTGTTTTTATTAGTGATGTAATGAAAATAAGTTTATTTAATTTTTTAAAAATATATTTTCTTAAAAATATTTATTGAATTTTATACATTTATATTTCAACTAATTTCTATCAATTATATATATATTTTTAAAATTAAATTTTTTAAATCATCATGTTAATATAATCTTATGATATTTTTTTTGTATATTTCCCAGAAGTATTTTTTGGTGAATAGTTATAAATAATGATTTTTTAAAAAATGGAAAAAAAATTTCATTAAATAATGTAATTTAAAATTAGAATTAAAATTAAATTATTGTTTTAATGTATAAAATTATCCATTTTATATAATACAGTACAATTAATTCTATATTAATCAATATTTTTTTATTTTGGTATATGTTCATTTTTCATATTAAAAATATTTTTCAGAATCTCTTTTATCATTACATTTGTAATTCCAAAATTAAAATTAATTTAGGCCCATTCTATTAATTGATTCTGAAAAAAAATGGATTTAATATTTGTAATAATTAGGATTGAATTTATCATGGAGTTAAATTTTACTTTTTTTCATTACGAATACAATCCTTGGGAAAAAATATCCACAATAATAAAAGAATAAAACGAGTTAATTAAATATAAAATTAAGTGATAAGATCCAAAAATATTATCTTAATTATTATTAGAAGAGATTATTAAGACCTTTCCACATTATATTAGAATTTATAATTTTTATTTTCCTAATTTCAATGAATTTTATTTTATATTATATTAAATGTTTTTATAGTTACAATAGTGCAACTCCCCTCTCATATAAAAGGGAACATCATCTCATCTCTTCCTCACACCTCCTGGACTCTTTGGCTCAACCAATACATACCTAAATAACATCACAAAATACCTACCCATATATTATAGGTCTCAGTTTCACCAAATAATTAAAACTCTATGTCCTAAGGTTTAAGTTAAATGAGGGTTTCAATGAATAGGTATAACTCTAAACCATGTGTTTTCATGTTTAATTTTTACTATACCTCGTTAAAATATTATTTAACCTAATGATATAATAAAATTAGTATATTAAATATCAGAAAATGTTATTATTTTAATTTTACAACCCCTTTTATTTTTTTAAAACCCCATGGGGAATAAACAAATTCTCATGTGTATGTGTGGACTACCACCTGCATGAGGAAATGTGTTTAATTATTAAACACTATATCATATGTCTATTTAAGATGTCAGATAAAATGAATATATATGATATTAATGAAATAGAAAATATTTTATAATAATAAAATATGTTACATAACTTATTTACCTTCTAACTATTGGAACATAGTAATGTCTCATGAGTGTACATAGGGACTACCACCTCTATAAAGAAATTTGATTCATTTTTGTAACTAAATGTTTAATGGTTGGTTAAAGAAATGATTCTAATTCATAAAAATAATAATTTTTTACAGGTTTAGTTTTTTTTCGGATGGAACTAAGATTCCTGTAACCATTGTCAACATACTAAAGTCATTTTCAACTTATAAATCAAACATCCTAATTACATCCAATGTGAACATAAAAATTTTAGTTACTAAATATAACATGGTAAAAATAAAATAAAATGGATAATGATAATAAAATAAACTTCAAAATAGGTTCTAATGAACATTTCAAACTTATATAACTTTTTCACTCAAGACAGTATATGTACGTATGCAATGATTTTTGGTTTGAGGTAAGGGAATTTCTTTTTATAATATAATTTTAATGTTTTCCTTGTAAATATTTTTCTTCTAAGATAATTTTTATCTAAATGTTTCAAAAAATCATTTTAACTTCAATGATTATCATGTTTTTTTTAAAAATTATTATTTAATTTCATTAACAATTTATAAAAAAATTATTTTCAATGTTTTATGAATGACTATTTATTACTCTCTTTACTAATGTGTGAAAGTAATATTAATTTCAATGATTATCAAATAAATTTGTTTTCCAACAATCATGACCATTTTTATTTCAACATTAGTTTAAAAGTATCCATGGTAATTTTAAATAAAAATATATTTTTTCCTATTGTAGAATGTTTTATTATTAATTTTTTTAAGGAAACCAAAAATTATTCTCATTTTTATGATATAACTAAATTTTATTTTCTTATGTGATTGTATTCCAATTCAAATTAGTTTTGTAGTTAAATATAAACCTATATGTGTTTTATTTATTCTTTGGATAATTTAAATTTTATATGAAAAATGAGTGAGAAATAATAGCTATGATGATGGGTGAGACTCTTATAACTCTACAATTAAATAGGTAATGTGAAAGAGTTTATGAGTGATATGTTACTACTATGAGTTGTGAGAAATATTTAGATAGATGATTTAATTATAAGGGTTCTTTAAATAGTGACTATAATATTAATTATTAAATGTAACTATATGTTATATTGGGGAATTTTTATAAAATAAATCTAGTTATTTCATATGGTAATAAAAAAAACTATATTTATAAGGAATTTTTTTGATGTAATAAAGTAGAAAGGATTGTTTTTAGTATAATGGAATTTATGAGTTATTTATATTTTCCATGAAACACTTATGATTATTATTTTTACTTTATGATTTCCTATGAAATTTTTTATGGAATATATTGAGAAATTAATATATTTCATAGAAAAGTAAATAAACATTTTTTCACAAATGTTTATTTTGACAAAGATAATATTTATTATAGAGTTTTGTAGGTATAAAAATGTACATAGGGGTTTATATTATTTTATTTAACTAAATGAGGTTTATTTTTCTCATCCAATTTTTTAAAATATTTTCCCAGAGATTAAGTATAATTAGTACTATTAAATAATTCATAGTTCATGGTACAAGAGTTAACTTGAATGAAACAATTGCATCATTATAATAAAATGTTCTATAGAAAAGATGGAAATTCTGTGGAAATATCCACTTTATAATGAAATATATTTCTTAATTATCTAAATCATAAACCTTAAAGGTAATGGGAATGTAATAAAATTAAATCCTTACTATTTTCATTGGATTTGAGGTGTGACCAGGAACCCTCAATGAAGTGGGTTCAGTTCGACCAGATTGTTGACTTTGGGGGTGTCTGTGTTGTGAACAACAATGATCCTTAGGTTACCATTTTCTCTCTTATCCAAAATTTCCAAAGGTTCCCTCATCCATAGTTAGGTACATACCTGATTTCTAATGGTAGGAAATTATCTGGTTTATTCAAAATCAATGACTCTTGGGGACTCAAATTGGTCACAAGGATGGGAGGTCAAGCACATCTCACCCTTTTTGGGGGAATTATTACTTACTATGGGACTATATTCAATATTTAATATATGTTCATGAATATCTTCCTAACATTGAGGATGGATTGGTTACCCAAATATAATGATCATGTGTTATTTCTCTTTCATGAAAAAAAATATTGTGGTCTCTTTAAGGAATACATCATTACATATATGAGGTTCTATATAATTTTAAATTAATGTGTGGTTTTTTATATTCTAAATTAATATAACCTAGAGCTTCAGAATGTGATTCCATGGATGAAGGTGGTTAATATTCTATGCTGGGGATTGAGACACTATGAGGCATCCTAAATATCCTCTTTAATAATGGAATCAAAACTCCCATAGTTTATTGGACCCTTGAAGTTTAACTTAATAAAGAAAGACCATATATAGGTGCTTATAGATTCCAAGTGTTCAACCTCGAGTCTTGGGGGGACATCCTATTTATCCAAATTATGGATAGAAGAAATGTTGTCATAGTTCATTAAATCCAGTATTACACTACAAGGTTTCCCTAGTCTTTGTGGAGACGTATAGTGAAGATGATATGATTGTTGTAGTTATATATACCCATATTGTCTATGATATATGTAGGAAACATGGGAAGCTAAATTACCTTTTTCTTGCTGATGATGTGGGACTTATATGCTGGGACCACCCTAAAAGGATTTATTATAGAGATCAGGCCTCATAGAGACATCCTACTAATCCTGGTTATGGTTGGAATTAGAGTCATCATCGATCATTTTATTTCTTATTCCACTAATAGATGTGGTAGTGTGATTATACAGTGGGAATGACTATGTATCGATGGTCAAAATATAATTTACATAAGGATTACATCAAAGGGGATATTTATTTGAGATAAGGCCTTAGGAAGGCCTCCTATATCTAATAGTTATTGAAGGAATTATATTTCTGATAGTTTAATAAATCAAGGCTTACACTTTATGGTTTCCCTAGTCATTTAATCGATTTATAGTGTAGATGACATGACCATTGTAACACCCTATTTTCAAAGGAGTTATTCTCATTATAAAAAATAATGGATGAGTAGTAATCAATGCCATTTGTTTTTAATGTGGGAATTACATGATTGGATCACATTATATGGTTAATATGGATATTTAACCTCTAAGAGGTGTCCTATATATCCTGGTTATTCCAGGAATCATATTCATCATAGTTCCCTTGACTAGGGCTTGCACTTTATGGTTTCCCTTGTTGATTTGGCCTTATTTTCTACCTATCATGCATTGATTGTCCACTCATCCAGATTTTTAGGAGAGTATTTATCAATTATATCAAATTAAAACTAAATTATTTAGTAGGGTTTTATAATGAACTATGTTTAACCTAGATAGAATATTTTCTGGTTGTCCCATGATCATTGACGGCTTGTCTAGAGGACGTCGTAAGATCCAGATGGGTTGTTTCAGAATCCATCACAAAACCTGACTATAATATCAATAGGGTGTTATAAAAGTCAACATGAAATGTCTAATAGGTTGTCACTTTTCTTGAATGACACTCCTAGAGAGAATCATGATACATGGAGAACATATATTTAGGGAATGGAATGTCTCAAATAACATCCTAGAGGGGGTTATGAGAGCTTGTTGGCATGCCGATGCACAACTCCAAGACGTGGATGACAAGATCTATTATCGTTAAATGAGTTAGGTGACGAATCTTATTGATGTTGCAAGGCATAGAAAATTATCCCATGGGGATTCACAGGACTAATGTGGCATGCCTTGGGAGTAATGTGAATTTCTATGATATGTACAATGAATATTGTGTGACCGAAATAGCATGATGAAGGAGCGTTGTGAGATACCGATGAAATGTCCTAGTACTCTCTAATGTTTTATATGGATCACATAAAGTTCATGATGGTCAAGAAAACATGTTTTCTTGTTTAACTCTTCCACATTTAGTATACATTTTATACCATGTATTTTCAATAACATATATTTTTTCAGATTCAGTTTATTTTATGTCTCACGTGATCTAGAAGACACACAGGATGTTCTGCCCATATATTACCATAATTCAAGCATGTGATCTTTAAATGATCACACAATGTTTTTAATATAAGGAACATTATCTCCTTAGTTTTTTCTACTATAATACATAATGGAAGAAGAGTCGGTCTCAGGACAAGAAAATCCAAGAAATATGCTCTAGGATCAGTGAGAAATTCCTATAGAGAGTTATCTTTGTCACAGACAATATTAAAATGGTTTCATTTTTCATTGTGGGGTGGAAAATTTATAGGTCTCAACACCCAAGTTGTTCACTAGTTTTCAATACATATATGGAATGGATCCTGGATGGAGCCAAAAAAGGGTTCGAGTGCCATGTGTCTTTGTGATGCATTAATGTGGATCTCTCCAAGTACATAAGTTGTTTTTCAATTATTGTGAGTAACTCTCTCCAATTATCCCATTATTGTATTATTTTCCAATTAATAGGGACTTCTGGAATCATTCATACATACAAAAGGACATTTTTGTTACTATATTGACATGTCCACAGGACTTCACAAGATCAATGTATCTTTTGAACTACCACCTCAAGATTCTCAATGCCTTTTCTGGGACATTTTGTGAGGAAAATTTTTCTTGTCTAGGGGTCTTTGTGAGACTAGTAAGATTCTCTAGGAGACTCTTAGGACAACTTCATGGAAATACTTAACATTTCTTGACACTTTTATTACTATGAGTGTCTTATTCCTCTATCCAATTTTATTTCGAATTTTTTATTTTACAAAGGTCAAGGGTCATCAGAAATAACATGAGTAATGTAAAATAAAATTACTCTCCCCATTGAAGATGTATTACATGACCAATAGAGGTATCATGGTGATGTGTTAGAATTTCATTGAAAAAATATATTCGTTTACCGTTAAGGAGCCAATGAGGGAGTTCATGGTTTCCTCGACATACTCAAGGCCTTTCTTGTGATGAGGCTGATAAGTCAAAGTGATTTCATAAGATGAGGTGTGAATTTTAATAGGGTCTTGTAGCATATTGCAAGCCTCTAGGGCCCTGTCATATGTATTTTATGATCATGAGTAGCTCGTGCATCCTCCCCTTTATTTCCTTTTTCTTATTTTACAAAGGCCCATGGGTCTGAAAATTTTTCTTAAATGATGTCAATGAAAACAATTCATACTATTAGTGATCTATTGTGTGAACCTTATATCTAAGAGAGTCTCCCCCCATTTGGATATTTTCGTTCATATTTTCTAAGGTGTTTTACAACCTTTACCAACTGATTCTTTGTGAGTGTTCTGAATGATAAATATGGGATATTGATACAACGCACACAACTTATCTTTTTTAGTCGTCATATTTTCCAATTGTGTGTCACATGATCAGTACTGGATCTCATGATAGTAGGTAGACATTCTCAAAGATAATATCTTTGATTGACTTTGATGCACCACATTTTCATTGATGCATCTCGTTATGGCATGTGAGCATTTTCGAGGATAGTTTCATGCCATGAATTTAAATTTCATGTGTCCTTGGCTACATGATGTCATAGAGTGACTAAGGGTATTTTCATGTTGTGCATGAATGAAAAATTGGGCATGGAAAGTGTTTCAATTTGTCTCATAACCCAATATAACGACACATATACACTGAATATTTATCCTATTTACAATATGATATTTATCACGACTTGGAGATTCTCATGAACACATTAATATATTTTGTGTGTGGTGTAGAATTTAATTAGATCATCCTAATGCATCAATTCATGAATGATATTTTATGCCCATATTTTTCAGAACATTGAATAAACTCTTTAGAAATTTATCATACCTAGACACTGAGTGATTGTCCACAATTATTCCCATAATCGACTTTGTGGAAATTTTAATATCCTTTATGGAAATAGAAGGAAGGTGATATATGATATCTTATATGATAACCTAAATAATTTTATACACAAGAATACCGTCACAGGATAGAATACGCGGTTCCATCCATTTGAATGCAGGATTTCATAGTGGCTCATTTTTTGAGTGAGTGAAAACATATTCTCTCATGAGGTGTTTTGTTGTTCCATAGAATTTCGCATAAGGATTTATGTGTTTCTATAGTGCTTCATGAGAATTGTTATATGGAAATATCTTTTTTTAATGAATGATAATGTGATTTCTATTTCTATACTCATCTTCATGTAACTCTTACATAGTCATGTAGTGCTATGTTTTTATGAAAATGAGAGCACTCCATCTCGAATAGATACTTCCTTCAAATATCAATCTCAATATATTTGTAGAAAATTTATATTATATACTTGGTGTATCTTATAATGGTGGAATGTCCTGTAAACACACTATGTTGTCCGTCATAATGATGTACTAAACCCGAGATCCAAAAATAATGTTGCATCAAGGAATGTGTTAAAATAACATAAGCTTTTAGTGTCTTCCTATGACGCACATTTGAATTAATGTGTTCACATAATCTCATGGAATATTCAAATAATCACATAAAAATCCTTGGGGGTTTCAAGTGCATTCTATATATGTTATTAGTGCATTAAATATATTTGGAACTCCCTATATTCATAGTAGATTTCGTTCATGCGCTGTATTTGCGCATGATGAAAAAATCAAGTAACATCAGCATCACATGATATGTTTTTTCTGATGAATTCATATTTTTTTATATAGATATTATAATACATGTTAAATTTTTCTTCTATACGTGTGATAATGGTAGTTTTTTAATGTTTTTTATGAATATTTTTTTAAACAAATCATAGGAATGATTTTTTTAAAAGGCATTAAATGTGGCATTGCTGATTATACCTTCTCCCCCCCTCCTAGCGTTTGGACCATATTGATGACATGGAAGAAATGGAAAAAGGGGGTTATGCCTTGTGCCTTCCAGAAATGAGAAAAGGTGGCATCAGTGATGCCATCTTTCCTTCAATTCCCTATAAAAGGGCACCCACCACTTATCCTCACTTCCATTTTCCCTCATCTCTCTTCCTTTCACTGTTTCTCTGTCTAAAAAAACTTTTTTTCATGTCTGGTGGGATAGGTGGCCCAAAAGAAGTCTTTGTTTTTTGCAAAGCATCATTTATAGATAATTTTTTATTTAATTAAATTTTATTATATATTTAATGGAATTATTTTTTGTACTAAATATTTCATTTTTTAAGTTATTCTGTTAGTTAAAAATATTTTGTTTATTAACTATTTTAGTTAGTTACATATAATTTATAATAATAATTATTATTAGTAATGATTATGTCATGATTAATTATAGATTATGTATAGATTAATTATAGATTAAATATTGAATAACATTGGAATAAATATTGTGATATTTTTGTAGCATAAAGATAATGTGGTTAACTAAGAAATAATTTCCTTATATGGATGCTAAAAGGTGTATGTGGCCCTAGCATATATGTACCTAAGGGTAAAACCTGAAAATTTCTCTTTGAGATGGACTCAAGCATAGACTGCTGCACGAAAATGGGCCTTGCTACACTTCAGGCTTGACACACCTCTGGGATATGCTTTTGATAATTCATATTTTCATAATAAACTACTAAAATAGCTAAAAACAGGAAAATAAAAATAGTATATTTATCAATGATGAAATGATAATTGTGATGATATAAATTGAAATGGAAAAGGGTAAAGGAATTAATGAAAGAATGTTATTATTTGTAATTGAATTACTTTTAGTTAGTTTTAAATATGTTATTTATTAAGTTGTTTAATTAGTTATATATAGTTTTGAAATTAATGTTATTATTAGTATTGAATAAATATTGAATAATTAATGAAAAACATCGGATTAAAAATAAATACATATAATTATTTAATTATAATTAACTAATGAATATCATATGATTAATAATAAAAGAATGAATAATTAAATAACAGCTTAATAATTAATAACTTGTGATTTAAGAATGTATGAACAATTAAAAATTGTAATAAGAAACATTAGTATAATTTTTTAGGATATAACAAGATGTTATAACATTTTTATATCATAAATAGTATATATTTCAGAAAAAATGTTTTTAATTAGTAATGTTTAATTATAAATTAATTAATGAATAACATAGGATTGAAAGATTAATATATGTAATGATTATCTAAAAATAATAATAATTGATGAAATAAAAATTATGATTATATAAAATGAAATTTATAAGAATAACCTCAATAAATTAAACAAAAATTTTATAATCATATAAGAAATACCTTGACATTTTTCAATTAAACGTGGTTTGGATAAGATGATTGTGACATCTGAAGTGAGGTAAATTCTAGTTTATTTTTATTTGTAATGTTAATAACATCATCAAATTATATGTACATAATAATTTAAGTACACACTAGTATAATATGTTTTTAATCTATCAAATATTAACTAGTTGGGTTTTACCACCCTTCTGGAGTTAGGCTCATATCATCCAAACCATGTTCTATTAAAAGATGTTGGTATTTATTGTATGTTGTAAAAAAGTCATGTGTTATTTTATGTTTTTTTTCATCTTTATTTTTCATTATATGATCATAATTTTTAATTTATCAATGAGAAATAAACTAAATTGTTCTTTTCTCTTCTTGTTGAAATTGGTTTCCAAATCATTTTGTGACATATATTCTACTAAAATTTAGTATCATATTTGAGGGTTAAAATGCTGTTATAAAATTGAACTATACTAAATAATGTATAGTCCACCATAATTTTCACAATCATAATATTGGTCAAAAACATTTTACAAGTAGAGATTCATGATTTCTTTTTTGTACTACTACAGGGATGGGTTTCAAATAGAGCATGGAGATTTTTATAGTACACAACCAATAACAGTGGATAGAACGTCTAATTTTGTAATCCTAAGTGACCTTGAAGACTGAATTCATTGTTAAATTAACTTGAGACATAATAAAGTGATCTATTTTATGAGATATATACCTATTCAATTCCTAGAAACACTGTGGAATCAATCTTGTCTATCGGTCGTTGATGTACAGTGGGTCCAAGCAATAAATATATTTTATCAGTGGTCATATGGTACCATCATGGAGTTATATGTTGATGCTCATACTATACAAAAAAAACTTCATAATTTTCAATGACAAAGACTTACACGAGTGGTTGAATAAGGTCCACCCCATGTAATTGATCCTTTTCCAAATAATGTAGAAGAGGAAAACCTAGATGATCTCTCTGATATACATGTGAATATAACTTCTAATTAAGATTTTTGTAATGATGGAAGAAATGGTGACTATAATTCCGATGAGGAGGGACCCATGGATGTTGAGGAAGAAGTTTCAAGACATGTATTAGTTGAACAGTATCCTCATCCAATAATAAATCATTCACCCATGTTTTCATCATGGTCAGAAGCAATGAAATCTGTTCTAGAATTCGACAACAATGTTCTCACACCCGTAACATAGTTTCATAGATTTGTACCAGATAGGTTTACATATCTACAAAAAACATTATATGTTGGATGAAATTTTCCAACTAAATATGCATTAAAAAAATGTGATATAGATTTCACATTGAGAGTCATTGAATATATATATTTTAGTAATGTGACTATTGTAAATATCACATATGGTGTGAGACATAAGGGGATGATTGTTGATTCCTCTTGAAGGCAATTACAAATATTGAATTTGGAGGTTGGATAATCTCAAGGATTGAGGTAGCTCATACTTGCGTTCGGCCAAGCCTGACACAAGATCATACTTCATTGAGTATAGAATTTGTGTCATCCAATTTTTTTGAGATGATTTGGACATGAAAAGATATTTTGATATCCCTAGTGGAAGAAAATATGTGGAAAATATTCGGATATAAGAGTTCCTATAAAAAGGCATGGATGGTGAAATAGAAGGAAATTGTAATGGTATACGTTGATTTGGATTACTTGTATATTGTGTTGCGAAAATTTATATCCATATTGAGGAACCCTAACCATGTTTTATTCTATCATGACAAAAAAACATGTGACTCAAGATAACGGACTTCATCCATCTCACGTTCAATTTCATTTGTTGTCCTGGGAATTCCTATGATGTATCTCTGCATTTCGTTTCAACAAGTATTTCAATCAGTTTGATGAAACATCTCTATATGGAAAATACATGGGCCTGTTTATGATTGTGTAATCCCAATATAGCACCCATTCACATTTTCCTCATTACTTTTCTATAGTGGATAATGAAAACCATGAATCATGGAGTTGGTTTTTGGTATGTGTCAACAACCATTTCACTTACATTTGGGTTATATGTTTGATATCAAATCGATATTGGGAAATCAATGAGGAAAACAATGCGGTCCCTAATACAAAGGGATCCCAAAATTCATGCCATCAGTATTGCATTAGACCCATTTCTAGCAACACATCTAAAAAATTTCACAATGAACATATGAAAAAGGCAATCACGAGGCTTGGTACACATTTTCTTTGTAATATTTTACTATTTCAATGTAAAGATAAAATCACATTATGGGAAATATCATCTCTCTTTTGTGGAATATGAGATTGATAAATAGTGGTTGTAAGAACCTTTTGAACTAATCTGGATGTCTAATTAATAAGTTTATGATTATACGATGGAGATTCCAAAAGAAAAATGGACGTTGGCATATGACTGGGGGAAGAGGTATAGAAAAATAACAAAAAACATTGTGGAGTGAGTCAATGGTGTCATAATGGGGCTTCCAAATTTACCTATAACTACCCCAATTCATGATACATTACATCATTGTGGTAAGTACTTTGTTTATAGAAAAAACCTATCCTCAGATATAATTCATTAGGGGCTAAGGTGGAGAAGGCACATTCAATGAGAGATTAAAAAAATATTAAAGAAGATTCTAACTATCATGTATGACTTTTTTTATGAGAATTATATTTATTTGAAGTTCAAGAGTGTTTATACCCTATCATAAATAGCATCAGTGAAAAAATATTGGTATTACTGGAAATAGGCCAATGTAAATGTGGAATCTTTCAGGTATTATAGTTTCGATGCACACACGTCATCATAGCATGTTCCTCTATGAATATTTTCATGGGAAGCATATGTTGATCCAATGTACTATATGGAAACCATTTCAAACTATTATGATACCCCATGGATTCCTATTGGGGATTTTTTTTATTTACAAATCTTCGAAGGCCAGCTAATAGTGATACCTAACATCAACTGATTGTGTACCTGTGGGATACTAAAGGCCAGTAGGATGTGGAATGAGAATGGATTTCCTCAAGAAAAAGGGATTAGTTTGAGATAAATAATATTTATTCAAGAAGTTCAAAACTAGAAATGATTCCCTAACATTGTTCGATCGAGCTCACATTCCCAGCTACAATGATGTATTGGCTCCATGTGATATTTTCATATTGTAAAATATATGTTGATATCTTTTATATTTACCTAAATTTTAAAAACAAGATGTCAATTATATTATAATAAAATTTTATATAACAAAATAGTAGTATAATATATGATGGTATAAGAAGAAATTATAAAATTTCAGTACAATAAAAATTATGTGATCATCCATTTTTTTCAATATTAGTTACAATATTAGAATAATGATCCGAAAAAATAGACGTATGTAGTCTTGTTTTACCTATGTGTACTACTTCATAATGGTTACAAAAACTAATAAAGGATCTTGTTATAGTACATAACCAACAAAATTGGTTAGTACAACAGATTCTATTACACTAACTAAAATTCCAGAAAGAATTTTTGGGAAATGAACAATGATGTAGGATGAATATTAAAGACGAAAGTGGTGATCGAATTAGTTAAACAAATACCATCATCATTATCACCATTCCTCTAGTTTCATTGTTAATTTTAACACGAATTATTTCATTAAATTAAGTTTGTGTTATAGAATGAGTTGTGCATGTGAGAAAGTAATCATGAAACATACTATCATGTGGATAGTCCTACATAAATTACAAATCACACCATTTTCTTATAAACATATACATAACCAAGACAAAATGATTATATATATAAATATATATAACCATATCTTACAAAACACTCATTTCTACATAATATAATATCTTAAAAAACATTAGTAATATGCATTAAAAAACATGATGACATTCCCCTTTCTTTGGGTATAAATAAATTCATAAAACTATGTGAAAAAACTTGGAATGTTTTAAATTCTACAAGTCATAACATTCTGCTGACCATAACATTATATTTACATTTTTCATTTGTGACTCATTTCATTGTTTATATACAGATGGATGATACCATACTACACACTTAGCAGGTTAGCCATGTTTCTTAGGTCGTGTTTGACTATGGTGAGGATCGATTGATCATGGTGAATCAAGTGCACCATTTTCATCATAAGGAGCCCCTACATGCCATTAGAACATACTGGTACCATTATGGCTCCTATTGAATTTCCTTTTCATAGTTCACATTTTTCAACCATCACCGTCTTGTTAATCTCATGAAGAGGTGGAGACTAGAGACACACACATTCTAAAAACCCGAGGGATAGATGACCTTCAATCTATTGGATACTATAGGGCTTATCAGTCTTCCTATCTAGGAGGAATTTGTTTTTGGACCCAGTCATGCATCACAGACTGACCTTGCTTAGTAATTATTAGGCATCAACATTTTTTCCTTCTATAGGCATACATGTGGAGGGTCGATATCTATGCCTTGGATGGAAAAGAAGATTTCACATTACCTATTAATACTGATTAGAAGACTATCATGCATTATTCTTGTGCATATACATTACCGATCATTGTAGGTATCATGTTTGATGATCACATAGGGATTCATGTGCACATGATGTATCTACCCTATTTGAGGTCCTTGATCAGGCTGACATGTATATCTGGGGATCGTCCAGCTTGGCATACACGGACAGAGTAATATTATGGCTATCCCGTTGGGACTGCATAGATCTCAGGGGATGTGTCATCCTTCTTTTGATATGGTCATGGGAGAACATCCCCTCATTCCTCCCTAATCTTACTGGTCCACTGATCGCTATGGAGGTGCAGCATGATGCACCACGTGGATGCAATCATGATCAATCATTTATATCATAATCTGATTCTACTAGGAGTTTCTGAATTTAAATTTTCATTAATTTTCACTATCAATGTTGGATTTTATGGGTGGTGTCATAGACATAGTTTTTCAACATTTCTGAGACACCATTTGGGCACATATCAGATCAAGTTAGAATGTCTTTTACTCGACCAGGTATGTATATACAATCAATCACTGTATAACAAATTCAATAATAGAACCAATTTTGGTTTTTAGTAAGGATATGTTTTGACAAGGTCACATGTAATTTCTGATTTCATTACTTCCATACTGGACTATAATTGACCAGTTGAAACCATATTGCACTATTGGGCTTGAGGATTCAATGGATGTAGTTCCCCTCATTCAATTCCACATTTTTTAGTGGTATCATTCTGATAGAGTCATGTGCCAGTTTGGGTGAGTTCAGATGATTCCATTACCATCGAGAAAGAAAAAGAATATTCCTGACATGAAGCTTATAGGGAGACATGATGATACTTGTCATCATGTACATATCGAGTTTCTCAACTGCAGGCATAGATGTGCAATGTTTTATATCTAGGGTTTACCTATGAATCGATTCCTTCATTTAGAGGAGGTCGAGTATGATCCATGGTGAATACAAATGTCCACACTATATCTTACCAGACATGGAAGAGAGATTTATAAAATTTTACAACTATAAATTTTCATTAGTTTGTATATTGAACTATTTTTTAATTCATTTTTAATATCGTTATAGGGAACTCACACAGAGCATCTTTTTCACATGAGTGATGAAGATAAGTAGGTGTTATTTAGCTCTATAGTCATCCATGCTGATGTAGTGGATATTATTTCATCTTATTGTGCACTTTCTGAGAGAATCTTGAGACTCTAGACCAGAGAGAGGAGGTTACTTACCTAGAAAACATCCTATAGAAACTACGGCTGTTGGAGAGCCACGACAATGACAACATAGACATCAACATGTTTCATGTGATTCCTTACCTATTTCACAAGAAGATGTCAACCCTATAATATTCTAGCCTCATCCAATTGAGGATGATCCCCAAGTGGTATGTTTCATGACTTTCTAGAGAGGATATCTGTCATTCTCTCCATATTTGGGTACAAATATATTGGAGCCTTTGGGTATAGATCCATTACATCCTTGGGGTCTAGACCCATAATACCCTTGGGGTATAGCTTCATCACTGGCTTGGAACCCCACTATGATGATGGAAGGTCCTTATACAACCTTAGTGGGAGAATGATTAAGAGTATAATATGACATGTAGTTGAAAAATACTCCCACTGATACATAGGTAATGGATGTGACAGTGAACATTCTAATATCTGAGGTTCATCCCTTTCCGGGTTATCAAACTCCATAGAGAACTTGATGCGAGTGTCCTATTCGCATGCCACCACGTGGGATGAAATCTCCTCACCATAGACATAACCATTTATTGCACCTATTCATTTATATGCTTTATGTCTATTGAAATGAATATATTATTATCAAAATCATCCATTATTCTATGTGTATCTTGTGTTTCAGTTATCAATAATATTTTAGGCATAATGTTTTTTGATAGTTTTCAAGGATTCCTACTTGAAACATATTAGTAATTAGTAAATTTTAATTTTCTAAAGTGAAAATATTATAAAACTTATAGAATAAAAAATGTAAACAAAATTTAAAATATATCCTAAATAGCTAAATATTTTTTCATAATAAAAATTGTTTCATAAATAAAATAAATAAATGAAAATGAAAGGAATGTAAGAAAAGATACTCATATGTGAGAGTGAAAAGAAGGAATATCGAGGAGGATCCAAAACCACCAACATGACTTTGGAAGCATATAAAATATTACATATAAGACGCATATAAATAAAAACTAAAACAAGGATTAATCATATAAAAAATAGTCAAACATAAATTATTCTTTGTATAGTTTATATTTTATACGCTCGCAAAGTCAAGTACATGATACATTTTTACATTTCTAGTTAGTGGATTAAAAATCTTATAATTATTATTCACCAAATTTTTTATGTAATTATTTTTATTTCTACCTATTTATTATATGTTTAATCAAAGATATTATTTTCAATTATATTTGTCTTATAGTTTATATTTTATATGCTAGCAAATTAACATACTTGAAACATTTTTATGATTCATTTTTGTGAATTTATAAGATTATAAATTATTTTTCATCATTATTTCTTATGATTCTTCTATTTTAATCTATTTCTTCTTTATTAATACATGTATTATTTTTCATTCAAATTGGCCTTATATTTTATATTTTTTTGGCTAGAAAAGTCACATACTTGAATCGTGTTTATGTTTCAAGTTGGTGGATTTGAAAGCTTATAAATTTTTATTCATTAACATTTTTACATAATTATTTTTATTTTTAACTATTTCAAAAATTTTTAATCCATTTTTAATTTTCTTTTATATTTTTCATATTGATTATATTTTATAGGATAGAAAATTAATGTACTCAAATCATTTTTAGGTTACATGTTGATGGATTTGAATGATTATAAATTATTAGTCCTCATTATTTTTTATGCAATTAATTTTATTTTTTATTATTTCTTATTTCACTAATCATTGTTTAAATTTTAATTTATATTGGTCTTATAGGTTATATCTTACATTCTAAAAAAATCACATACTTGAAACATTTTTTGTTTCATGTTTGTGGATTTGAATTCTTATAAATTTTTATTCATCATCATTTATTACCAAATTATTTTTATTTTTTACTATTAATTACATGTTTAATCCTTGTTTTAATTTTCATTTAGATTCGTCTTATAGTTTATATTTTATTGGCTGGATAATTAACATAATTGACATAATTTATTTTTTCATGTTGGTGGATTTGAAAGGTGAAAAATTATTTTTCATCAACCTTTTTTATGAAGTTAATCTTATTTTTGACTATCTATTATATGTTTAATCAATGTTTCAATTTTAATTTATATTGGTTTTTTGTTTATATTTAATAGTCTATCATAGTCACGTACTTAAAAAAATTTTAGGTTTCAAGTTGGTGGATTTGAAAGCAAATAAATAATTTCTCTTCAAAATATTTTATGAAATTCATTTTATTTTTGACTATTTATTATATGATTAATGAATTTGTAATTTCTTTTTCATTGGACTTATTTTTTTATAGGAAAGAAAAGCTACCTACTTGAATAAGAGAAATATTTTTCTGAAATTTTTTGTTATCTATATATATATAATCCAAAAAAATCAATATATAAAAAACAATATTTAAAATAGTTTTTTATTGTTTTAGGGAAAAGTCGGCAGTGCTACTGTCACTTTGTTCTTAACTATAATGTGGCAGTGAAGATTCCGCCTTTGAGACTCATTTTTATTTTTTTATCCTACACATTTAATATTTTTTTCAGAAAATATAATTAAATAAGAAAATCTGGGCATGGTTCTCATCAACCAATCCGGCTAAAAACAGATACTCAAGTAGGACTCCCATGATAATTATTTGAGACCAGATGCATCACACCCTAACCCCATCAACATATCATCTTCACAGCTTCCTATGTCTTTATTATATGTTTGGGGGCTTAAAAAAATCACAGTAGACATATATTATCATGTTTGCATGATCATGATCACATGAAATGTTCTCACAGTCCACCATATGAAACTCATATTTTCAGTGAGTTGAAGCTCATGTGGTTGATCTGTGATATAAATTCTAGAAATAATCCAGTAATACCCCCTTCAAGACCAATAATGTTAGTTTATTTGGTCTGACCTATAGATCCATCTTTATATGATAGTACGTTTCACATAATAGTCGTAGATTGTTGAGTTATAGTTCATGAAAGGTGATAAAAAGGGACCTTCTTTCTAGACTGGTTGGTGTAAGGAGGTGTTCCACAACTTAACTCCATCTAAAATATACCATGGATCTGGATAGAGGCTTCAGGGTGTTACAACATGTGTATTGTTGTGCACTCGTGGTTTGGCTAGTATCAGATATCCACTGTAGGCGTAAGAGGAAAACTAAAAATCAAACCATACTTAGTTGAAGATGATGATAAATGATGTAATTAATTCATTACATGATTTGTGCGTACATGAATAAAATATAATGTTTCATTTTTTCATTTTATTAATTACCAATATTATTATTTGGAAACTCATAATATTAATAATAATTACAGTCCTCCAACTATGGTAAATAATGAAACCATCATAGATGTCATTGTAATATCTCATTATGCATCATTATAATCCAATAACTCATGATAGGAATCCTTCCATTGAAAGTGTGTGATGTGCAATTATGAGCATCATCAATTTTCCCCTTATAAAATCAGATTTGATTGATATTAAAAAGGATATTTTTCTATGGTAAATGTAGACCATTTTTCTACATATTTTGACAATAGCAAAGAATTTTTATTAGGACCAATGAGATGATTTTTCAATATTATGTTGAATAATGGATATTAGGAATTATCATGTGGAGAGTTTTGAAGAAGAGTTATTGGATTTGAATTAATTTTGTATAGCTCATAAATGGTACCCATACTTTTAATAATATCATGTAAACTTGAATTCCAGGATCCGAATATTTGAATCATCACTGATTCATCACATAAAGCGCTCATGAATTCCCACTAACACAAGGTTCTGGATTGATGTATCTAATCTAGTTATAATAAGATCACATTATTCATAGAAGGATCATATGGGTCGGTTTTATGTCCTAGAGGGATAGTTCTCAATATTTTTTCAGAAGCTTATAGGCTTGGATAGAGAATGTTTATTTCTATTAAGGCCATATGGCGGTCCTTATAATATCTACATTATTTAAGACCACATTAAAATTATTTTTAATTTAGGGTCATTTATCATGGATATTATATCACATTAGTTTAGGGTATTTTAGCTCAGATGTCACGCCCGGACTTTTTTGAGGTATGCGTTTAATTTTAAATTTTTATTTCATGAGTTTATTTTGTCAGTTTTATTTTATTGCTTTGATAAGTGTGGACTGAGTCGTTGGGGAATAATTGCAGAGGCGCTGATAAGCGCGCGTTTACTTCACGTCGCTCGACACGTAGTGCCGATGCTCGGACGATGAATACTGGATGGAACTTTCATGGTTTTGGTTATTATTATGACATGGTTATTTTATTATTGTCAATGTTATATTATTATTATCATTGTTATTATTATGATAGTATTATTGATGATATATTATTAAGTCATTATCATTACTATTATAATATTAGTATCATTATTTTATTATGATTAATATAATAATATTATTATTAACTTTATAATTGTTTTGATAATGTTATTATTATTGATAATATATATATATTGTATTATCATTATTACTAATACTATATTATCATTATTATTATTATTTATTTATTTTATATATAACTTTTATAATGTAATTGTTATTATTGTTTTTTAAAACTTTTATTGATTATTATAATTATTGTTATTACTTTTAATTTTATTATGAATTTTGTAATTTGTTATTATTACTTTTCTTTATTTTATTTATTATTATTTTTTCTCTCTCTCCCGTAACCGAATCTGTTACACCGTTTTAGGATTTCTTTTTTATTCTTTTCTCCCGTTTTCATCTCCCCCGTTTCTTTTCTTTTTCTTTCTTCTCCTTCCCCCGCTGCTGCATCCTCTCGCACCGGCCCTCCTTCCATCGCCCTGCCCGAGCTGTCGTTCTCTCCTTCCGCGGCGCACCCTCCATCCACTCAATCAGGCCTCACCTCCTCCACCAGCAGCCGAAACCGCTGCCTCCTGCGTCGGAGCAGCAGCCGCACCCTCCTCTCGCCGGATCTTCGAAGCCGCATCGGACCCTGCTACTCACAGCCACTCTCATGCTCACCGGCGCGCCACCCCTCCGCTCAGCCATTCTCCTTCTCCTCTGCACTGCGCCGCTCCTGCACCACCCGCGGACCTGCATCGGCCACGCCTCGGGCCGACCTGCTGCTCCCTTGCACCCCCAGCCGGCGCAACCACCCTCCCGGCCGTCTTCCTTCTTATCTTCTTCTTCTCTTCTTCTTCCATTCTTCCTCTTCTTTCTTTTCTCCTTCTTCTCCTATTCTTCTTCTTCTTCTTCCTCCGCCTCCACCTCGGCCGACCTGCTGCTCCCCTTGCACCCCAGCCGGCGCAACCCCCTGCCTCATCTCCTTCTCTCCTTCCTCTATTTCTCTTCTTCTCTTCTTCTTCTTCTCCTCTTGTCCTTCATCTCCTCTTCTTCCTCTCCTCTTCCTCTCCTCTCCTTCTTCTTCCTTTCTTTTTCTTCCTCTTCTCCTCTGTTCCAGCGCGCCTGTTCGGCCTCCTCCGCACAGGTCCGTTTTTTTTAGTTATTTTATTTTATTATTTTATGTTATCTAATTAGGTATTATGTTTTCTTTTGTTATTTTTATTAATATGTTATTTATTATATCATTACTATAAATATTAATATGTTATTATTGTAATTATGTAAATAATAATAATAATAATATTATTATTATTATTATTATTGTTATTATTATTATATTATTATTATTATTATTGTTATTATTATTATTTATAATTATTATTATTAATATGCTATTACTATTATTAATATTAATGTTATTGTTATTATTATTATGTATAATTATTATTATTATTACTATTATTATTGCTATCGTTATTATATTATTATTATTATTCTATTATATTATTACTAAGTTTATTAACGATTTTCTGTTTTAGGGCCCCTTGACGGCTTCCTACAGTGACCGTTGTTCGTCGGGAATTCGGTGCCGCGTCGTTTCATGCACCCGTTTGAGGTAGGTGGTTCCGCACTCAAGTATGGGTTTATAATCCTTTGCTTGCACTCCTAGTTACTCAAATGTTTTATCCCCTGTTTACATACTATTAACTTTTTCCCCTTATTAAAAAAAATGTCATGTGTTTATTACTTGGACTTAGTTAAAACTTTGTATGTCTTTCTTTCTCTTTTTTTTAAAATAGTTATCAGCAAGTTTTAAAAGTACTGTTTTGGTTTACCTGATTGAAGAAAAGGAAAAGGATGTTGTTTTATTTTTCAAACTGTGCTACTGGTTTTATTTAGCGTACTTGCAATACATACTATGTTTTGAAATGCTATGGTGTGCGTGTGGTATTTTCAAAAGAAAGAATTTCAGTGTGCGGGTGATATGGAAGTTGTTTTCTGAATTGGGTGAGCACAAGGAGGGAAGCCTGGGTATTAGGTGGGTGGACTAGGACTAGTGAGCTGGTAGTCCGGAGATGACTCGACCCGGTTTCACTGGCAGGTTTGACGATTGCAACACTAACTAAACATATGATATCTGAGGGTCGTGGCCTTCTAAGCCACGTGTTCTGAGGGTCGTGGCCTTCTAAGCCACGTTTTCGGAGGGTCGTGGCCATCTAAGCCACATTTCACTGAGACACGATGTCCTAGGGTCCCACTGTTACTAGTATCCTTAGGGCATTCCCATCCTCTGGTGCTACTGATACTTGTGCGCGCACTGATCCGTGATATTTATACCATTTAAATTTCACTCTGGTATGTGACTTGAACCGTTTTTCCTCTGATACCATTTTGTCACGAACCGAATTGGGTCGCCATCCGAACCGGCGCCCGACCCGGCCCGCGGCAAGGCCCGAAGGGCATTCCCGATCCCCACGGGCTGGCACAAGTGCCCGGGTATCAAAATAAACCCTGGGAACGATTTACCCGAGTGAATAAATGTAAAGCAGCCAACCAAAATGACCAAGTAAAAGTAGAAGTGACAGTCAACAACCATCTAACCAATACAGGTTTTTAGACAAAGTAGTCAAAACTCACACAAGACAAAAAACAAGGTCATCACGGCCCTTGAAGCATAGAACCCTCTGGGAAGACAAGGACCAATCAGAAGGGGTCTCCCCACCATGAAGAAACTGCATAGATCGCTGACAAAACTCATCACTAGGCTGCTCCTGCTGAATCAACTCTAGAAGGGCAAGAGTCAACTGGATGCTAGCCAAGAAAGGTGGTGATGTAGGATAGCCACCAGTCTCAGTGGGCCATCCACCCTGGTACCACCAAGATGTACTAAGATGTTCGCCGGCAGTTCTGGTGGCCAGGTATGAGACGGGACATAGCCGACTTCGTATCCCGATGTTACACTTTCCAGCAAGTGAAAGCAGAACATCAGAGACCATCTGGCCTACTCCAGCCATTGCCCATTCCTACCTGGAAGTGGGATGAGGTCGCCATGGACTTCATCATTGGCCTGCCTCGTACACCCCGAGGGAGGAATGCTATCTGGGTGGTGATTGATCGTTTGACTAAGTCTGCTCACTTTATTCCGATCAGAGACACATCAAAAGTAGAGGAACTGGGCCGCTTGTACGTTCAGGAGGTGGTCAGACTTCATGGTGTGCCATCGGCAGTTGTTTCTGACAGGGACCCCCGTTTTACATCACGGTTTTGGGGAGGCCTCCAGAAGGCTTTGGGGTCGCAGATTAAGATGAGCACGGAATACCATCCGCAGACCGATGGCCAGACGGAGCGGGCGAATCAGATTCTGGAAGACATGCTCCGGGCCTGTGTGCTAGATTTTGGAGGCTCATGGGATAGCCATTTGGGGCTGGTCGAGTTTGCTTACAATAACAGTTACCAGTCTTCCATCAGAATGGAACCCTTTGAGGCGCTCTATGGCCGGCCTTGTCGGTCTCCTTTGTGTTGGGCTGAGGTAGGAGAGGCCTCGCTCTTGGGACCGAGTCTTGTACAAGAGACGTCTAAGAAGGTCAAGCTGATTAGGCAGCGGTTGTTGACAGCTCAGAGTCGCCACAAGTCCTATGCAGATCAGAGGCGGCGGGACCTTGAGTTTTTAGTGGGGGACAGAGTGTTCCTGAAAGTGGCCCCTCGCTTGGGTCACCGTCGTCTGGGGAAACAGGGGAAGCTGACACCGAGATATGTCGGACCTTTCGAGGTTCTTGAGCGGATTGGCAAGGTGGCATACAGGCTAGCTTTGCCCTCGCAGTTGACATCAATTCACGACGTATTTCATGTCTCCCAACTAAAGAAGTACAACCCCGACCCGTCGCATGTGCTGAATTGGGAGGAGCTGGAGATAGAGTCTGACTTGTCTGTGATCGAGCGACCAGTGCGTATAGTGGATTCTCGGGAAAAGGTGTTGCGTGGAAAGTCCATTCCTCTGGTGCGTGTTCTTTGGCAGCACGGGAATGATGAACACGAGACTTGGGAGCGGAAGTCATGGGTTGAGTAGGAGTACCCATTTCTATTCTCTGATCAGGCTTTGAGCTGACTTTCCGAGGGCGGAAAGTTTTCATGGTGGGGAGAATTGTCACGCCTAGACTTTTTTGAGGTATGCGTTTAATTTTAAATTTTTATTTCATGAGTTTATTTTGTTAGTTTGATTTTATTGCTTTGATAAGTGTGGGCTGAGTCGTTGGGGAATAATTGCAGAGGCGCTGATAAGCGCGCGTTTACTTCACGTCGCTCGACACGTAGTGCCGATGCTCGGACGATGAATACTGGATGGAACTTTCATGGTTTTGGTTATTATTATGACATGGTTATTTTATTATTGTCAATGTTATATTATTATTATCATTGTTATTATTATGATAGTATTATTGATGATATATTATTAAGTCATTATCATTACTATAATAATATTAGTATCATTATTTTATTATGATTAATATAATAATATTATTATTAACTTTATAATTGTTTTGATAATGTTATTATTATTGATAATATATATATTGTATTATCATTATTACTAATACTATATTATCATTATTATTATTATTTATTTATTTTATATATAACTTTTATAATGTACTTGTTATTATTGTTTTTTAAAACTTTTATTGATTATTATAATTATTGTTATTACTTTTAATTTTATTATGAATTTTGTAATTTGTTATTATTACTTTTCTTTATTTTATTTATTATTTTATTTTTTTCTCTCTCTCTCCCGTAACCGAATCTGTTACACCGTTTTAGGATTTCTTTTTTTTTTTCTTTTCTCTCGTTTTCCTCTCCCCCGTTTATTTTCTTTTTCTTTCTTCTCCTTCCCCCGCTGCTCCATCCTCTCGCACCGGCCCTCCTTCCATCGCCCTGCCCGAGCTGTCGTTCTCTCCTTCCGCGGCGCACCCTCCCTCCACTCAATCAGGCCGCACCTCCTCCACCAGCAGCCGAAACCGCTGCCTCCTGCGTCGGACCAGCAGCCGCACCCTCCTCTCGCCGGATCTTCGAAGCCGCATCGGACCCTGCTACTCACGGCCACTCTCCTGCTCACCGGCGCGCCACCCCTCCGCTCAGCCGTTCTCCTTCTCCTCTGCACTGCGCCGCTCCTGCACCTCCCGCGGACCTGCATCGGCCACGCCTCGGGCCGACCTGCTGCTCCCTTGCACCCCCAGCCGGCGCAACCACCCTCCCGGCCGTCTTCCTTCTTATCGTCTTCTTCTCTTCTTCTTCCCTTCTTCCTCTTCTTTCTTTTCTCCTTCTTCTCCTCCTCTTCTTCTTCTTCTTCCTCCGCCTCCACCTCGGCCGACCTGCTGCTCCCCTTGCACCCCAGCCGGCGCAACCCCCTGCCTCATCTTTTTCTCTCCTTCCTCTATTTCTCTTCTTCTCTTCTTCTTCTTCTCCTCTTCTCTTTCCTCTCCTCTTCTTCCTCTCCTCTTCCTCTCATCTCCTTCTTCTTCCTTTCTTTTTCTTCCTCTTCTCCTCTGTTCCAGCGCGCCTGTTCGACCTCCTCTGCACAGGTCCGTTTTTCTTTTTTTTTTTAGTTATTTTATTTTATTATTTTAAGTTATCTAATTAGGTATTATGTTTTCTTTTGTTATTTTTATTAATATGTTATTTATTATATCATTACTATAAATATTAATATGTTATTATTGTAATTATGTAAATAATAATAATAATAATAATATTATTATTATTATTATTGTTATTATTATTATATTATTATTATTATTATTATTGTTTTTATTATTATTTATAATAATTATTATTAATATGCTATTACTATTATTAATATTAATGTTATTGTTATTATTATTATGTATAATTATTATTATTATTACTATTATTATTGCTATCGTTATTATATTATTATTATTATTCTATTATATTATTACTAAGTTTATTAACGATTTTCTGTTTTAGGGCCCCTTGACGGCTTCCTACAGTGACCGTTGTTCGTCGGGAATTCGGTGCCGCGTCGTTTCACGCACCCGTTTGAGGTAGGTGGTTCCGCACTCAAGTATGGGTTTATAATCCTTTGCTTTCACTCCTAGTTAATCAAATGTTTTATCCCCTGTTTACATACTATGAACTTTTTCCCCTTATTAAAAAAAATGTCATGTGTTTATTACTTGGACTTAGTTAAAACTTTGTATGTATTTCTTTCTCTTTTTTTTTAAAATAGTTATCAGCAAGTTTTAAAAGTACTTTTTTGGTTTACCTGATTGAAGAAAAGAAAAAGGATGTTGTTTTATTTTTCAAACTGTGCTACTGGTTTTATTTAGCGTACTTGCAATACATACTATGTTTTGAAATGCTATGGTGTGCGTGTGGTATTTTCAAAAGAAAGAATATCAGTGTGCGGGTGATATGGCAGTTGTTTTCTGAATTGGGTGAGCACAAGGAGGGAAGCCTGGGTATTAGGTGGGTGGACTAGGACTAGTGAGCTGGTAGTCCGGAGATGACTCGACCCGGTTTCACTGGCAGGTTTGACCATTGCAACACTAACTAAACATATGATATCTGAGGGTCGTGGCCTTCTAAGCCACGTGTTCTGAGGGTCGTGGCCTTCTAAGCCACGTTTTCTAAGGGTCGTGGCCATCTAAGCCACGTTTCACTGAGACACGATGTCCTAGGGTCCCACTGTTACTAGTATCCTTAGGGCATTCACATCCTCGGGTGCTACTGATACTTGTGCGCACACTGATCCGTGATATTTATACCATTTAAATTTCACTCTGGTATGTGACTTGAACCGTTTTTCTTTGAAAGCATTTTGTGAAAATCTTTTATTTATTTTTGCACCTTTTACTTTATACAACATCGCAAATGGATTTTCTCTTTATACTTGTGCGTGGAATCTTGCTTGGTGATATCCTGCTGGGCGATTGCTCACACCCTACTTACACCTTTGGGTGTAAGTAGATATGTTTACTTCTGATACAGGTAAGGGCCCGGATTTTGGAGGCAGTGGTTCAGGTTGTTAGCTGGACTGACTACGTGACATTTTGGTGGTGACTTGGAGGCAGTGTTCCCACATTGAGCTGCAGCCCCTAGGTTGGTTGTAGTCACCTTGTTTTTTGTCTTGTGTGAGTTTTGACTACTTTGTCTAAAAACCTGTATTGGTTAGATGGTTGTTAACTGTCACTTCTACTTTTACTTGGTCATTTTGGTTGGCTGCTTTACATTTATTCACTCGGGTAAATCGTTCCCAGGGTTTATTTTGATACCGGGGCACTTGTGCCAGCCCGTGGGGATCGGGAACGCCCTTCGGGCCTTGCCGCGGGCCGGGTCGGGCGCCGGTTCGGATGGCGACCCAATTCGGTTCGTGACATCAGACCTAATGTCTCTTTAGTTTACGGTCTTTATTCTCAGACCTATTATTACTTTTGTAAAATGTATTTCAGCTCTGACATGATATCAATTTATTTTAAGCTCTTTTAGCTCAGAACTAATATATTATCTTGGGATATGGTGCATACATACCAGGACTAACCTAAAACACTATGAGGTGTTGGTTCCTCTTATGGGGTTGTCGAGTCATAAGAGGATCATATTTCCCTTTATGTAGAGTTACACATTTTTTTGTTCAGCCAAGGTAAATATGCAGGATCCAGAGAAATGTGTGCTTAGTCAAGATAAGGATATCGTGAAATTGGGTAACTTTTCCATGTGATATAGAATATTTATGGTGGTAATATCTATTGAGGGAAATATAAAAGTAATACGAGGTCCACTTGGATAATTTAATTTTGGAAGATGTAAGTCATAAATGAAAATTTTGATTTTCAAATATGAGACGTGGAAGACATTCAGGGAGTTTTCCTAACATTCTAGGATTCCAAGTTCCACTATAGAGTTGGCAAGGCTCACAACGATTTAAGCTTCTTTATTTAAAAAAGAATACGGCTTTAGTTAGTGATTCAGGGTCCTTATACATCGATATCATGGAAAAAAAATATTGTATACAATTCATTCAAAGGGATATGAAAGATTTCATAATTCTTAAACGTCTGGATGATGAGGATGGGTACAGAAGAAAAGATATCCAAGAAGTTCTCCAAACTCCTCATGTAGTTTATCTCTTGATAATGAATCTTGATCCCCACACCCTATGGGATTGAATAATTATGTATATGTTACCAAATGTTAAAGAATTTAGTGTCACATTATATCATTGAAAAAGGGTACAAAACATGGTGATGTATCCTTAGGAATATCTATTCTTTTAAGATTTTATGATATGGAGACTGTAAGTCATGGTTCAATGTGCTCAGATCTAAAGGATTATTTTAGAATGTCATACCAAGAGTAGTTCATCTACATTGAGGTGTTGAGTACTGTCGCGATTATGTTAGGGATTATAAGGATTTTAATTTTCTTTTTTGTAGAGTGACAAATTTTGTTATTAAAATATGAATATATGCATGAGCCTAACAATACACGAATAGTCAAGAATAAGTTCCCTTGGATCCAGATGCATTTTCTATGATCCATGAATGGTTTATGGTGATCCAAATCAATCAAATACTGAAGTGTGATTTATATAGAAGGTAATATCAATAAAGGTTTTGAGCACTCTAAAAGTTGTGTCGTTTCCTAATGAATATATTCTTGTGCTGAGTAGATGTGAAAAATAATTATTCTAACTTATTCATGTACTACGGGGTGTAGTGAACATTGATTTTCATTTACTAAGGCTTAGAAGTATGAATTATTAGATTTACAACTCATTTATGTGAACTATAAATTTTTCCTAAACTCTTGATATGAAGAGTTCAGAAAGAGAAGACTTGGGGTTTTCTTAGGCCACCCATTGTGATTTTTCAACAAGACATGTTTTTTTTATATTTTACTAAAATATTATTTTCCTGCGATTGTGAACATTATAGGCTAGAGAATAAGGTCATGTAAATTTAACCAAAGTGTAGGAATTTAAATTTTTGAAACATATAGGCATGACATGGGATTTGTTACAAAAGAGAATAATTCGGGTACCTAGGGTCAACTATAATATCCTTCTGAGAAGGAGGTGAAAATTTGTAAATCCTGGCTCAATGCTCTTAGGTCTTGAGTAATGATATTAGAAAATCATATAGGGAGAGGGTCAAATCATGCTAAGGTGTTGAGTTTTTCCTTGAGGATATAAGGTCACAAGAATTATAAAGTTATTTATATTTGTTCTGGATGTCTCCAGTTGGTATGTTTCATGACCACATTCATAAAAATCATGGATGGAACGAGAGGTCTATTTTTTCCAAGGTATATGAAATAATTGATTCAATCTGAGGTTCTCAATACATGATGTGTGGAATAAATATTTAGGTGTTTTTAAAAGATGGTGTCAGTACACTGTACTCCGGTTAACTGAGGTAAGGTTTAGTGGTCCATCAATAAGAATGAAATTTGGGATATGGTCTAAAAATTTTATCTTCTTATAGTGGGGATGTTTTCCATGAATTTTAGCATCATACAGTAAGGAATTTTTTCTTACAGTCTAATATAAATATGTAAGGATTTATTCTTTGCGAAATTTTAATATCATATGACCAAGAAATTTGACTTATATTGTATCATCATGCAGTAACTTCATACTCCAGTGCATTTATAGTAATGTGGTAAAGAAGTGGGAAACAATGTGAAATTTTTTTCATATAATATTATGTATATAATAATGACCCACAAATATCTGGATCCTACGTAGGAAAAATGAACTTGTATGGTGCATTTCACATCAGTTTTTGCAGCTAGGTTTAGGATTGGAGATCCATGCATCACTATACATCCCATGACAATGGGCATGAAACCATATATAGGTTTTAGAATCTCATGTAGTTAAATTTCATGCAGTGAGGAAAACGTTGAACTAACTTGAACAGATGAAAATATTGTGGTTGGACCCAGGGGTATAAGTCCAAACATCAATACATATCTTATGAGCATGAGAATTGAACCACATAATTTTTTGGAAAGTTGTGAAGTTTGACATCATGCGGTGAGGACATGGATCCCATGAAAATAAATGGTGGTATCATATTTGTCCCCAAGAATGGAATTATGAGTATCATTACGTATCCCATGGTGATGGGAACCAAGCCACATGATGTTCATAACGAAGTTCCTTAGGCAGGTCTAACCCTTACACAAGGAGGGGAACAATTTTGTATTTATTTTTTGTGACTGGTCCAAGAGATGGAAATCATAGCATCACTACATATCCTATAGAAATGAATCACGTTACACATAATTCTTGAATTAGAAACTCTCTCTTTGCTGGTCTGGCCCATATATGAGGATGTGGACATTGTTTACATTGATTATTGTAGTTGGGTCCAATATCAGAGTCCTAGGAATCACTTGGTATCCTATGATGATATGAATCAATACACACATAGTTATTATGTAACTACATATTTTAACTTCATGTGGCATGGATGAAGATCTATTTATGTGAAAAAGTGGTGATGTTGTAGCTGGGCCCCAGGATGAAGTCTTTACATCTCTATGTTTTCTATGAAAATGAGAATCAAGACACCAAAAAATTATTATATAATTGGATAGTTTTTCTTTATGTGGAATGAATTTGGGCCCCTGAATATGTAGAGGGATAGAGTGGCTGAAGGTGTGGTAGAAAACCCACACAAAAAATAGCTATTTTATTGGGCGTGGTCCATAAGAGTGTGCAATTTCATGTTGTGAAGGGGATATTAACCCCATAGTTTAATGTCACACATCCAAGAAAAATGGAATACCTTTTATATACTACATTCAAGACTAAGATGGGAATATTCAAAATAGTTCTGCATTTTATGTATGGGTAAACCCTTACCGAGGTTGTAATCTCACTTGAGCTATGCTTGATGTGGGAAACAAGGAACAAAATGGGTTTTGTTCACCATGAAAAGGCATTTAAGAGAAATAACGAGGAATTTTGTATCATGTGGTGGATGGACCATGATATAAAATCAAAATGTCCCTAAATATATCATTATAAATGAGAATCATGCCTTATGTAGTTCTAGGAAACCCATGCAGTTTAATTTTGTCCTGGAAGTATGTAGAAGATTCAACGTGAATGACTATGAATGTTATGAATCCTTGTAGTTTTATGACATCTAGTAAGGGGATGATATGTCATATAGTTTAACATTTTTTCTTCCAAGATGTCTCTTTATGGATTAACATAATGTGGATAGGATAATTTTTTTAAAGGTTAACATCATGTGGTTAGGATTATATCCATATAGTTTAACATCTTGTGGTCAGGATGAGCTCTATACATTTTAATGTCATGTTTTTAGGATGAGATTTGTATAGTTTAACATCATGTGGTCTGGACGAGCTATGTATTGTTTAACTCCGTGTGGTAGGGATGGGATTTGCATAGTTTTATTTCATTTGGATAAGAAAATCTTAGTGTAGTCTAACATCATGCATCCAGGATGAGATCTATACATTTTAATGTCATGTGGTCAAAACAAGATCCATACAATTTAACATCATTGGGTCAGGATTAGATCTATACATTTTAACATCATATGGGTAAGATGAGATATGTATATGTTAAATTCATGTGGTCAGGATGATCTCCATGCATTTTAACTTCATGTGGTCAAGTCAAGAAATGTAGATTTTAACATCATGTGGTCAAGATTAGCTCCATAATGTTTTACGTTGTGTGGTTAGGACATGCTTCTGACATTTTAATGTTATGTGGTCAAGAGGAGATCTATACTATTTGACATAATGTGGAAATATGATATAAATAAAATTCAATTTTAAATAGTCCGGAAAAATTGTGGGACTTATACTGAAATGGGTCCCATGTTGATGACATCACTAAAAAGTGTTTCTTAAGAAACCTCTCTTTGGTGGGTTGTGTAACTGGATCCCTATACGTGGATTCTAATAAGTTTTCTCCATTATAATAGACCATACATATTATGCAAGGCCCTTATCATTTGGGTTAAAGATTTGGTGACTTATTTTTTAGTATCATTGATTATCTGAGATCTAGCACTAGTTGTCCTTAGAAGAGTGAACTCAGGTGAACCTTTTTATAAAAGGTTTCTGTAATCTAATTCCGATGGACCTCTAGGTTGTTTAGTGTGTTGAAACCACTATCATATAGAAGTTCAAATACTTATAACTTCTTTTGCGATTGTTCCTTGTCTAATAGTTTTCCAAAAATGTCTATTATGAGTGAATTCAATTGGAATTTTATTGGTAACACTGTCATGGCCCCGTACATCCATGAGTTTGACATAACATATTTGAATGTACGTGTGGTCGTATAGTAGGATCATAAATCCTGTAGGATCATGTATATCCTGGATTTATTATAATTGTTCACTTTATTCTATAGTATATTTGATAGAGTCTTATTGAATTCCTCTATCTTTCCATTTTACACTGCATGATAGAGTGATGAGTGATTTAACTCGATATTGTACTACTAGTACAGTCTCTTTAGCTTTGTAGAGCAGAAGATGGTGTCCATTTACATCACTATTTTTATAAGGTAAATCGAAACTAGTGATGATATGAGAATTTATGAAGTTGATTATATTCTTTGTCCGAACATACTTGAGGGGAATCACCTCATCCCTTTGCGAAAAGAATCTAGTTCTAGCAAAGCTGAACTTGAACTATATAGATGTGGCTAGGGGATATGGAACCATGACATCCATTCCCCACATAAAAAATAGATAGGAATATTTTATTTATGTTGTAATTATAGGGGGTGAAGGATGGGTTTTTAATGCATAAGGAAGACATGAAATTTATTTGTGAATTCCACACATCCATGTTTAATTGTTTTCTAATAACATAATAACCTCATAATTTGGTGGGAGAGAATGGTTCCTAACTTATGGGAACTGCATGATTCTAAATGAGATTCTTCTATGTTGATGGAAATCTCTCCTTATTCTATAAAATAGATGAGGATTCCATCAAAGCCTCATTTGTAATGAAATTTCTTCTCACATGTGTCATCCTTAATAGTGAAGTTTGATACACGACATAAAATTGGTTCCCTATAAAGCTTGGTTTGTTGGACAGATCCCATTTTAGATATAACCAAATATGGTATCCATCCATATAGGGGTGTTCATTGGTTCATCATGATATTGGTTGGTGTTAACCTGATTGATTTCTTCCATATCTTATATGATTATTGAAGAGACCGTTATTCTATGTGTGATATGGAAGATAGATTCCTCCTGATCCGGTTTGGCTAGGACGAGGGTTGCATTTTACATTATATTTTCACGATAATTCTATGATCGAGGAACATGTTTTAATGTGGGTTCAATGGGGAAATATTCCATCAATCCCTTAAAATAGCTAGTTTGGGGGGCCATTTCATTAATTTTTAATAGAATATTCACCATTGATCTTTTTTATCACCAATTTTGAGTCCCCTTTGATATTATTGTAGGTTATATAACGAATTTATGATAGTTCTAATCCAGGGATTATAGATTGGTTTTCGGCCTCATTATTTTTGCATCCTTCAAATAGTGAGGCAGAGTAAGGAAACAATGTTTTTTCTTGAGAGACAAATAAAATCCCTTGAACTACCTGAGTAAGATTTGGGTTTTTCATCCATAATCCAATGATACATTTGGGGAAAAATTAAAGTACCTCTCCCATATCGAGGGAGAGTCGTGGGCATAAAATAAATCATCATTTGGGAGATCGTGGAATTATTATGTGTTTTCTATGGTAGGATGTGATGCGGGGAAATTAGGGTTTCCATTCTCTATTAATGAATTTTTTGACACGAACTGAATGTCATATTACTGCAAAATGACCACCCATTGGGCCAAGCACCTAGTCCACATATGGTGGCCAAAGATGTACTTGAGTGTAACAATATGAAAGAAAAGAATGGAATTTATGGTGCTACAAGTAATGCCTCACATTTTTCACTACAAAAGATGAGTGCAAGGTAGTTCTTCAAAGTATAGAGTCACACCACCCAACATCATTCGGATAAGGTAGTAGTGACTAATCACACATCCAACATCATTTTTCCATGTGAGGTAGGTTCCCAGTGATCATTCCATAGTTGCAATATATATGATGTGTGGCCTCCCTTCTACTAGGGGAATTAAAAATGGTGGGTGAAACATTCCCTACAAGTTAAATTATAATTCTTTTTGACATACATCATCCAATTTAAAGGTGATTATATTCTTCATTATCTTGGTGACGGGTAGAGCTTTTCCATCCTGGTTGGATATGAGTCACTGAATGTAGGTGAGGTGACCATGGAGTTCCCTCATGTATTTTAGATATATAAGGGGTGAAATTGCTAAAATATATCTAGTATTCTCAGGATCATCTTCAATGTCTTGAGGGAATACCAAAAATTCAAGTAATTTTCTTGATTTTACCCTGAAATCACATTTCAACGGATTCATATTGTTACTATGAAGTCATAGTTTTTCAAAGAGTGTTAGGAGATCTTTGAAGTGATCACTTCATTATTGGTATTTAATAACCTGGTCATAGACATAACATTTGGAAATTCATCATAGGAATGGATAAAATATTAGACTCAAGATGTGTTGGTATGCAGCACCACAATTATTTAACCCAATGGGTATGACATGATAGTAGATGATCCCATGGGGTTCATTGAAGGTAGTGTATCCTCATCTTAAAGGGTCATATTGATTTGATTATACCCTGAATACCCTTCCATGATAGAAAGGGAATGTAAGATATAATTTGAAAAAAAATCAAGAGTTTTGTGATCGAAAATGGAAAATTTTTTCTTTTCAAAATGATTATTAAGGTCTCAAAAGACACTGAAGACACTATTCTTCTAGTTTTTTTTCTAATGGGGATGATATTGGAAATACATATTGGGTATATCACTTCTTGGACAAAGATGGATGTGATCAACATGACAACATCCTCATCTACATTGGTTCAATGAGAGGGGTGCATCCCCCTAGATACTTATTTGATGCCTCGATGCTCATCATGTAGTCCAAGATAGTGTGTAACCATATCATCATTCAGTCTATGAATTTCCAAATAGTTCTAGGAAAACACATGTCTAGGCTGCTTTATAAATGTGATGTCAATATCTTTCTCTATGAGTTGCCTGGCAGAACTAATCAGAGTAGGTCGTAGATATTCTTTAATTCCTAGATCTTTTTTCTTGAGATCATCTATGGTGGTGGAGACACTTTATTGAATGTGAGAGAGGAATTCCTGAGTTCATACTCATATCCATTCATATCTATGTAAATTTTGAAATTTTCATGTGAATATGGAAATATGGGGGATTCTACAAAATTATCAGGGTAAGAGAGACCATGAAAAGAAAAATGTTTATCCCATACCACCAGATTTGTTGTAGATATATGTTGAAGCTAATTGTTTTAAACTATTTTAGGGAAAAGAGGTGTTTATACCTCTAGGATTTGAAATACTACCTCATCCTGATTTATGTGGAGAACATAGTCAATGTTTTTAATACTATAGGGATGCACAAGGGTGGTCCACAATACATTGTGATCCAAAAATTGTATATCATCATCTACCATTGGAATCCTACCTCCATAATTATAGAAACCCTCTTCAGTATATATGGATCTGTATGTCTCGATATGGTAGTTGTATCCATCTTGTATGCCGTCATTTCTAATGATATGTACTTCAGACACTGATGGAATTTTGATAGTACCAACAGGTGGCTATAGAGATAGGATCATTTGGGAAAGAAATTGTATGTAGGATCTTGTTGGATAACCATGAAATTGATATCAGAAATGGGTTCCCTAAAATTAGATTTTAGTTTGATATTCTTGATAGGTTATTATTCACAATTATCATATCTTTAAATGTTCATCTTTTTGAGAGATTGGTATCCTTTTCATATCCCAAATATCAGAGGGTTCGAATTGGGAAGATATTGATCCAAGAATCATTATCAATTATATCTATTTATACGTTGAAATCATTGAGTCTATCCTAGACCTATAGGGGCCTAATGTTCCCTTGGATGGTCTCTTCTTCATATTGAATAGTGAACGAGATGACAATATGAAGTTATAAGGACATGGTTTCCAGTCAATAAACCTATGCTATATAAAATTCTATATTGAACATTTGTGGGATCCATAGGTTTTCAAAAATTGTTTCCCTATGTTATTTTAAATATGATAATAATTGAGGATTTTTATCATGGTTGTGAGAACATATAGTTGTTTTAGATTGTAATAATTTTGTGCCAATGTTCAACTCTTTCTAATATGAGGCTACTCAAGGGCATGATGTTTAGGATCCATGAAATTTGAGGTGGAGTGCTTGAGGCTTGTGTAGAATTCTAGGGAATATATGAGTCCAGTGGTGTAGGTCAGCCCATCCCTCCCTATATCTTTAGCTGATCGTATTAAACTCCTAATAGGTTGTCATGAAAGACATATTTATGTAGGGGATTATTGGATGGATTTGGGGAACATTTATACCTCTTTTGGGACTGTTGGAGTGATTTACCATGAGTCTCAGCTGCATATATGTCTTCCATAGGGATATGTCTGACATACTGGGTCTGGAAACATCCAAAATGTCCCCTAAATCCCCAGTTTAGCACATGTGGCCTCCAATTCCTCAATTATGTGGTCAAAATTCATATTTGGGGTATATTAATCATCCAAAAATGTGTCTCCCAAGTGTATCACATTGATAAAACCAAATATGATCTCTTCATATAATGAAGATCTATTTTGGTGGGGTGGTGCACTTGTTGTAGATGTTGTGAGGAGGAAGCATGTAAGTGTCAATGATATCTTTGGAGCAGAGTAGGAATATTCATCTACTATTTCTTCCAACATCTGGTGATCATGAAAAACATTGGTAGGATCATCTAATGTATCGTTATTTGGTGGTGGAGTGATATTCTTTATACAGAACTTTTATTTATGGGTGGAAAGAGCTAAATCGACTATTTTTCAAGGCATCCTATTGTTGAAATAATTAACACACCTAGCCAAAAAAAATATTCCAACTATATTCTTCTTATGATTGGACAATGATTATATATGTCACTTACTCTGGGGTTCTCTAGCATCACATGTTCCTAATCAACCTTGCCAGTAAGAATGTATTTGATGACAATGAAGTCCTAGATATTATGACCTCGCATTCTATGGTAAGGGAAGTAGTCGAGATATTCAGTGAGATTGACCTCCTCTGGCTTCCTAGGTTATGGAAACCTAAGTAGGTTATTATCCATGGAAGCAAAAAAATAACCATCTACTTGTTCATTCCATAAGGATTATGCATTTTTCATATGTTCCTCAAATATCGGGTAACCCTGACATCATTGTGCTTCTGGATGAGAGTGATTCAGTGGTTTTCACCACTCAACATGAGGTGTTGGGTGGTTTAGATCTTTATAGATACATGTATAAGAACTACTTCTTGCTTGAAAGTTACATCAGAAACTTCTAATCTACTTGGAATTTCCCCGGTGTTGTGGGAATAAGTCATGTTTAGGATTTGTTTTACTGAATAACATCCTCAATAAGTTTATCAAATTCAATAAACTCACAAAACCCACATGGATACATCATGGGGATGATAGGTGTCTACAAATCATCCCTATGATTTTCAACATAGAGTTCTAGATATTTCTCTTGTGAGGCGGGATGCCGAGTGAATAATTTAAGCCCTTCCACCCAACTATAATGTCATACACACTAGAGTTCTAATGTTCTTTGTTGTTAAGTAGTCCGAAGTTCATTTTTTTCACAACATAGAGATAAAATGTTAAATGAACCGACGAATAAGGTCTTACCACCCTACAATGGATCCTATTGGAAGGCTATTATACCAAACAAAGGATGGTTCTGTCAGAGTCTTTATGAAACACCTCATCATTGTCACCTCTTGTTGACCTCGAGGGCCCATCATCATCCTACACCAATATTTAAAGTTTGAGAGATGTTTTTTGTGGTTTACTACCCTATTAATGGTAGATAAGGTATGATTTCTGGTGTTGGGTGGAGGTGTAATATCATCTACTCATTACGAATATGTCTTCCTCTCAAGATTTATATGTGAAAATAACCCTTCCATGGATTTCATTTGAGTATCTAGGGACTCAATGAGATTAATTAACTCTAGGGGAACTACGCTTTGAGTCAACTCCCATCTATAGGGAGTGGGTGGAGACCAATGAGGTTGTTCTGCCTTTCCCACCCTCTTATTATTGCTTAGTTCTATGATTTAATGAATCCTATGGGGACGAATATGCTATCACCACAATATAGGGAATTCACAATCAATTCGGACATATTAATTTATATAGACGGCCTACATAGATCTGGAACCATTTTTATTATCAAATGCCACTCTTGTAGGTGGATAATATATAGAGGGGAGAATATTCCTCTCTACATGAAGATGGTACCCATCAGAAATGTTTCCCTTAAATATCTCCAAGTTATGTACATAAGAGAGTTTTATTTCACTATCATATTGCAATAGTAGTTCCTCCATGGAAGGAATCTCAAAACTTCTGGATGGTGTTAGGGTGTAGCCACACCTTACCATTTTTATTTTTAATGGTTCCATAGAAGATATGACAACTCATTATTGGTTGGTGTCAAATTTTGGTGCCTTTTGGTTCAGGGTGCATGTATCCAATGTTGGTGAATCCAAATCACCCTCCTCTCAGGGTACATCTGCCATTTTTCTCCATTGAATTTGGGTCTTGATAAATAACTTCTATATTGATAGTGACAACATTCATAAGAGAATATGGTTGTTGTTCCATTACTTTCATTTCAAATGTCTGGTTTTTCATTTCATCCACTAGTGTCATTAGTCAAACCCTTATCCATGTTGGTCCATTTTGTATTACAGGCCTAGTAATATCTATTTTTGTTTTTTGTATTCTCTTACCATCATGGTATTTGAATAGATAATTTGAAGAATTTTCCAGTCATGATTGCCTAATAGGACTCAACTAGTTGAGGGTTTTCATTATATGGGAGGAATTGGTGGGAAAATGACCATTTTACTCTAAAAATAAAGAAGACAAATTCTATCTCTGGTGATGATCATGATCAAAATTCTCCTAGCCCTATGTGGTGGGGGTCAAATTAGGACGCAATTGTAATTGGTTGTCCCATTGTAGGGATCCAATGATTCTAGTCAGGTAAATGATGATTCTTGAGATCGATATGTAGATATAAGTCCCCATAGTCCATTGTGGTTGGGGTGATCTGGAATCATCACTGATTCCCCAATGACATTCTTAGGGGATAATGAATCTAAAGACAATGAATGCGATATAAATTCCTACAACCTTGTGGGCTAGGGTTCTCACAAATCCAGCAAGGATATGTATTGAATCCTCTTGAGGATAGTTACTCCGAGGGGTGGATGTGGTGGTAGATATTCACCCATCCCATTAGGCTAGGTATGATCCATGAATGTTGATATGATAGCTACTACTACAACCCATTTGATGCAATGTAGCTATTCTTAAGAAGGATCTGGTTGCAATGGTAGCCCATGATGAGAACCATCATTCCCAGGAAGTTCTTCGGGTGATTAAAACATTGGTGTCCATGTTTGAAATGCATTGTCATTGGTTCAAGGGTCCCAAATTTATGTTATTTTAGATATTATCTCCCTCAGTTTGTGATGTTTGTCCATCATTGATGTGGAAGAATTCCACTATAGTGACCAACTGGCCTGGATATTACCTAGTCCATTAATTTTTCATAGGATATAGCATTAAAAGACACTAATTCTATGGGTACAGAAAACTATAACATGATCTACTATCCCACTCCTCATAAAAATATTCACGTGTTGGATTTATAGATGACCTACTGAAGTGTCGTGATGGAATGGTGACAATTGTGTTGTATATTTTCATTGTGACTTCCTAGGATTGGATCTCTGGCCATGGAGATAGTATGTTGGTTTTTCTTAAAATAGAGTTTATTGATTGTATGAATGTGACACTTGTATCCCATATAAGGGAGATGCTAATCATTTAATCGGTTATGAATTGGCCACATATTTGGGCATAGATAAGGAATGCACTCATTTTCCATCTCATCTGGGATCTCATAGTCAAAAGTAATGAAGGGCCAAAACCTGATGAGGAGGTTGTTTATAGGTGACTATCTTCATATATCTATGTTGTCATCCTCCACACCAGATAAACACGCCACTATCTATTCAAAACATAAAATATGTACTTTATGGTATCTTGTTGACAGGAATGGAGTGTTGCAGGATATTGTTGGGGGAACTATATGCAGTTGACCACGATATTTCAAGAACTAGTCTATATTAAAGCTTTGGATTTTTGAACACCTCACTATACGAAAGTGTATGGGGAAAGGGAGTATTTATTTATCTATGTGTGATATCTCCTTGGGTTGGTTAATCATGATGGATGTTTTTAGTAGAGTCCCTAGAATCAATCTGCACACTACCATGAGGAGGAATATTTTTGTAATGAACATCATATAGTTTTTCCTTAATAGAAAAGTCAACATACCCTCATGGTGTTGTTAATGTGTCCCAAATGACCCCAAAGATATTAGCATTGAGAAGATTTTGAATATGGGCCATGTTATATGTCATGGATGAAATAAGATGGCCTACCTATTGAAATTGTGTAGGGATATGGTCCAGTTTTATGATGGTTTTCAGAACTTGTATATTACATTCTAATGATACGGGAGTATGATCCCACTACTGAGAAGATGATGGAATATTCTAATGAGCTATATCATTATTGATAGTAATATGAGACTATCCTGAGGCATGTGTCATCTAACATGGTGATCCTCAGTCAAGATGATAGATAGAGACCGACATTGAGGCTTTGGTATATGTTGTTGGTCTTTCAAGGAAAGAATATGAGCCTACCCCAAGGTATGTTCCACTCTTATGAGGTGATACTGATTTTAAATAGAATACGATCCAATACCAAATAGGAATTATCTCCTAAAATAAACCGATGGACCTATATAATAGGATAAAGAATAAGAAACTCCTCTTATATAGTCTTGGATTGATGCATGCACATTCATTTGTTGGCAGAAGTATGAATGTGTGCATTTGTTGTATTATTTGTTAGAATATACTATGAAGATTCACTGATATGAGCATGGGAATTTCATAATTTTTGTTCCATTTTCACTTGGTTATCCTAGGCTAGAATGAGGATATATGCATGATCCTGGGGATTTGGAGTATACCATTGTACTTATTCGATAGGAATATGATCCTTTCTCAAGTCTTGTGTCTCCTATAATGTGGTGATCCTTGGAAAAAATGGGGATATTATCCCGATCCAGGGACTTTGGAAAATGTTGGAAGTCTTTTTTGATAGGCATGTTCCCATAACCTTATCCAGGTTCTGCTCTCACCAGGTGAGCACAAGAGAGTATGATCCTGATTTGATTCCCCATCCTTTATCATTATATGCCGATAATTCTTTTAGATGGGAGCATGAATGTGAACTTACTCTGATACAAATTCCTTTTTTCAAATAACTTAGTGTTGAGTTTCCCTAGAAAAATGGATAAGAGTATACACCCGTCCCATTATCTTTAATTGTTTTATAATATGTCAGTTGATTTCTTCATCTACTGTTAAAATATATTATTATTTTAGAAAAGTGTTTATTGGATATAATCCTACACATTTTCAACTCCATCATTCTTTGAAAGATGTATCTGATTGATGGGGGGTATGAACCCACATTTTTCCTCATTGGGACATCATAATATAATAATGGAATTCATGCATGGGGGTAGGGATATGTGACTCCCCCATTCCAACTGTGAGAATATACAATAGACTTGATTTGAGTGATTGTGATTGTGAGCCTTCTCGCTAGTTTCTACAATAATATACTAACATGAATTGCAAGCATGAGTGGGGATATGAGCCCCCTTTTGGGAATCCAATGCATTCCTCATCCGATGATCCTTCCTTGTTTTGTGTTCATGGGTATTAGAGGAGGAACCATGTTGGTTGGTTCCCTCAGCATGAGATTGTTGGGTACCAATGAGATTGTGTTAGTTGAAGTGGATGATAGGATCCCTCCTCGGTGGTCCTTGAACTAAAAGGGAGATATATCTTCCTTCCTAATACAATATCATCAGAGATTGAAGGTGGCAGTTTTCATGCTCTAGGGATATACTCTCGAATTGGTTGGTTGTAGTGACAAGGGATACTAGATTAGTAGTGGCCTTACCTGGTTGATACAGATGTGCCAATTTCTGTGCTTGGATAACCTTATGGTATGCTTCCATGGTCGAGATTATACCATGTCAGTGGTACTCTTAGGCTATCTTGTTCACCCACTGATGTTGGAGTTATAATGATGGCTAGAATAATTTGAAACCCACGGGGGTTACCACTACAAATAATTTACTAGTGTGAGCATTGGATGATGAAGACATCATCTCGAATCATAATGTTGAGAGATGTATTTACAGTTTTAAAGAAGGCAAAGAGAAATGTTACATTTTATTGAAATATCATATGAATAATGTTATCAATAAAACATGCATGGTTAACATAATTGTTCTATTATTCCCGATTCATCCATTCTAATCGCTTGAACATATCAAAGAGAGGAAGGAATTATATCATGAGAACCCTGGTTATAGAGGGTCATCTATAAGATTATGTAGGTATTACATATTTTTTTCTTTGTATAGTGCAGGAAAAATAAAATGGCCTAATTCATGATAATTCAATAATCCTAACATTTTAAAGATTTAGATTAGAAATGTATGCATTTTTTGTATATGGGGTGAAAAATGTATTTATTTATTATATCTGGATAATTTTTCTATATGAGAGGTTCACATTGGGCTCACCATTTTTTTCATATAGTGTGGAAAAAATGGCCCGACGTAATAACTTGTTATTTCAGAGATTCACATTGGGTTCACCATTTGGTTTCATGTGGGTTTGAGGTATGATCAGGAACCCTCATTGATGTGGGTTTTGTTCAAACTGACAGTTGATTGTGGGGGGGGGGGGGGGTTGTGCTGTGACCAAACACTAATATTAGGTTATCATTGCCTCACATAACAGAAACTCCCAATGGTTCCATCATTCGTAGTTGGGTACATGCCAACATTCCAAAGGTTGATAGTTATCTATATTTTCAAGTCCAATGACTCTTGGATACTCTATTTGTTAAATAGGATGGGTGGGAAGGCTAATTGTACCCTTATGGGGGAATAATTTCATACTCTATAACTCTCTTATAGATTTAAGATATGTTCATGAATATCTTCCTAATTAAGATGTTGGACCAGTTAACCTAATAGAATGATCTTTGGTTACTAATCATTGTTGTGAAGAATGACCAGGGTCTTATTAGTGAATCAATATATATATATATATATATATATATCAGAGTTTATCAATTATTTTCTCATAATGGGAATTTTTTATGTGATAAAGTGTCAGAAATAATATCTTCATAATGTTATACCATGCAAGGAGGTGAAAAATATTCCAAGGAGGGGTTTGAGCCACTATGATACAACCTACATGTCTGGATTATTACAGGAACCAAAACCCTTGTTGTTCATCAGACTAATGTTGTTTAAAATCTTGTTGAAAGGAATTATATAGGTTCCTTGGATACTTAGTTATTATGTTTGAGTCTCGGAGGGATGTTATACAAATCAATGTTATGGAGGGAATTAGATTTTTCAATGTTTATTTAATCAAGTCTGAAGCTCTATGGCATCCCTAGTATTTATAGAGACTTATGGTGAAAAAGAAATTATTATTAAAGTTCAATAAGCCCACATGATCTATTCATGGTGTGAGAAAAAGGAGATTGAAAAAATATAATTTTTCATTACACTATATGGGGAAGCAATGTGATGGGACCACCCAAATAGTATTTATGATAGAGACCCAACCACATAGAGAGACCCTATATATCTTGGTTTTGGAAAAAATTGGAGTAATTATAGTTTATTTTATTTCTTTATCTACTGATGGATGAGGTTGATTGATGAGACCATGGTAATGATTAGGTCCCAATGGTCAAAATAGAATTAATATAAGGTTCACATGGATTTTTAATGAAGATCAGAACTTAGGAAGGTATCCTATATATCATTTTTATTGCGAGAATCAGAGTTCTCATAGTTCAATAGATAGAGGATTACACTGTAATGATTCCCTTGTAATTTTTGGAAGTTTATGGTGTAGATGAAATGGACACATAAACTCACTAATCCAAAATAATCTATGACTATTTTGAGATATAAGGGATGTTAAGTAAACAATTTCATTTATTTGGAATGTGAGAAAAACATTTTGGGAACTCCCTAGACGGTACATATAGAGAACGAAATTGTTATAGGTGTCTTACATGTTAAGGTTGTGGTAGAAATTAGAGTTTTCATAGTTCCCTTGATCAGGTCTTACAAACGATGGTTTCCCTTATTGAAATGTCCTACATTCCTTCCTATCATGCATTTATTGTCCACTCAACCTAATATGTATGAGAGTATCTTTATATCATATTCAAAAAATATAAATGATCCAATTGGTCTATCTCATGGACTTAACATAACCCAGGTGGAATATCTAAATGTTTAATCATGATCAAGGATATCATTTCAAGAGAATGTCATATGATCTTGTTGGTTTTTTTGGTAGTCATTACATTACATTGCTAACATGTCCAGAGGGTGTCGTGGGAGTCAATAAAGAATGTTTTGATGGGTGATTTATGTATTTGATGAAACTCCTAGAGAGAATCATGAGACTAGTCCTACATTTCTAGAGGGTGTCATGAGTTTTTGATGACTTTACCAGAGGGTGTAGAAGAATCCAGTTAGTATGTCAAGATGCTATTGTGAGACTTGGATGATATGAGATAGTACCATTACATGAGTCTGGTGATGTATCTGAAGGACATCACAAGGCTTCATATATGACCCTAGAGTGATTCACGACACTAAATTGACATCCCCATGGGAATTTTTGAGAATTTTCATGAAATGTAAATATGTTTTTACATGACCCAAATAGCTTTCTAATGGGGAATTGTGTAACCTGGACGATATATACGAGTATTGTCATGTGTCATGGAAGGCTCAAACAGAAAGCACGAGGGTTAGCTAACCTCCATTTTTGATTAATTAACTAACATTCAGTATGTGTTTTAGACCATGTATTGTGAATTCATTAGATTTATTCAGTGTCAGCTTATTTTAAGTATCATGTGAACTAGAAGACATAAAGGATATTCTGTGTGTATGTTTCCATAATTCATTCATTTGACCTTTAAATGATCATGTGAAGTTATGTGTGAAAGAATCATGACCTCCCCGTTAGTACACTGGTATTTTACCTAATGGGAGAATTTTTTTTCAAGAGATACACCACTCCAAGAAATCCACTATAGTGTTGATAAAACATTACCAGAGTTTGTTCCCTTCATCATGTTCAATAGTCACATGGTTTCATTTTTCAGGATGGGGTGTGTAATTTTTAGGATTTTACAATCCATTTATTCACTAGTTTGTGCAGAATAACTTTCTTGGATCCAGGATGTAGTCGGTGAAGGTGTTCTATGCCACATGTCATTATGACCCTTTATCATTTATTACTCTGCGGGCATCACCTGATTTTAAGTGACTGCAATTCCCTCTCATCAACAACTCTTTTTTATTGAATTATTTCCAATTAATATAGAGATATTGTGTCATGTTGACATTCAAAATGACTTATTTTTTGTCATATTGACATGTACAAGGACCTCCATGATATCAAGGTGTCTGTTGAAAGGACTTTGTGAGATTCTTGATGCCTTACCTTGGAAATTTGATGAGGAAATAGTGTATTTTCTAGGGTTCTTCATGAGATTAGGGAAGCTTTTCAAGAGTATCGTGATATATCATTGTGGGTTGACATATCACATCATGATACTTTTACATCCATGAGAGGATTTTTCCTCATCCTTCTTTTATTTCCATTGTTTTATTTTACAAATTTCAAGGGATATAAAAATCATATTAGTAAAGTCAAAGACAATTACTATCCCTTCTGAAGATTAATCACATGACAATTAGAGGTCTAATGGAGATGTGCGATTAGTTCAGGGAAAAATCCATCTTTTTATTTATAGGAATACAAATGCAAGGAATGGTTTCCTAGACATAAACAAGACCATTATAGCAATGAGGATGACAAGCCAAATGGATTTTTTGAGAAGATTTTGGCAAGTCACTAGGGTCTCACGACATCTTATGGGATACCAGGGGCGTGTCAAATGTCTTTTACAACTGCAATTACCTCCCACATCATCCAATTTTATTATCTTTATTTTACATTAGAAGGTATTGGGGGTCTCCAAAATTATAATTAACATTGATAAAGAAAAATATTATCCATATCAGTGATCTGTCGCATGAGACTTATGATCACGATAGGATCCCATATTTTAGATATTTATCTCCTAATTTTCCATGGTGTTTTGCGGCCTTCACCCACTAATTGTTTGTGATTTGACCACATGATAAATATGAGATCTTGAGATTGCGGGGAAGCTTTATCTTGGTAAGTCATCCCATTTTCCTATGATGTGTTGCATGATTAATACTGGATCTCTTGATGACATGAAAATATTGTTAGGGACAATATCTATTCTTGAGATTTATGCACCATCTGTTCATTGATGGATCTTGTTATCACGTGATGAAAATATCAAAAAAATTCACCTTGATCTCCATTTATTTGTCACGTATCTAGGGCTTTATGAATCTATAATGTGACGAAGGGTGTTTCCATTTTATGGAATAATTCCAAAAGGTGTAAAGAAAGTGTTGCAATCAATATCCTAACCCAATCTCACTACACATGTACATGGAATATTTATCCTTTTTCACATAATGATTACAATCACGACCTGAATATTTTCATGACCACATAAATATTTCAAGTGTGTAGTGTGGAATTTAGTTGGATCAACATATTGAATAATGTCTTGAATTTTATTTCATTGTCATCTTTTGTGGCACATTGAATATATTCTTTATGACTTGATCATAATCAGACATTGAGTCATCGTCCACATTTTTTCCCATAACTAGGTAGACAAATAATTTTATCTCATTTTATGTAATATTAGGAAGGTGATATGCACTAGAATCAATTATCACATGATTAATTTTATACAAAATAATATCATCACATGATATCTTATGTTGTTCTGGCCTTTCATATTACAGATTTCATGGTGGATCATCTCTTTGAGTGACTGAAAATACATTCTCACATGAGGTGTTACGTGATTCCAGACCCCTTAACGTGAGGGTTTAAAATGTGCTGAAACACTACAAAATAATTATTACACATTCCATATATATTTTTTGTGAATTATAATGGTATTTCATTGGGCATACGCCTCTTCACGTAACTCTTATACAGTCTCACAGTGCATTGTTTTAAATAAAATAAGATAAATCCCTATAGAATGGCAGATTCCTCCAAATCTAAATCTAATTTTGTTTATAGAAAAAGTATCTTACTACATTAGAACAAACATGAATGTTGGAATGTCCTATAGTCATGCTATTTTGGTCATCACACCAATGTACTCAGCCTGAGATCTGAAAATAATATTTTTTCAAGGTATGCCATTGAATAACAGAAACATCCTATATCTTCATGTGATGCTGATTTGTAATTATAGGAACATATAGCCCCATTAAGGCTTCATGTCATCACATAACCATTCTTGGGGGTTTCAAGTGAAAACTGTAAATTTTCTTCACACATTTGATATTTTTGAATCTACTTATTTTCTTAGAATATTTTGTTCATGCGTAGTATTTACACATGACAAAAACCACATGTATCCTCATGATCACATGCTTTGATTTTGTTGTTGGATGGATATTTAATTCATATGGAGATTAGAACAGATGTTTGACTATGAAATTGGCCATATATAAATTGTTCGTTTTGATCTCTCTTTTTATAGATGCACATGCGAGTTCTTTTCCCACACTGGTTATTGTAGACCACATGCATCACACACTAACCCCATCCACAAATCATATTTATGGCCTCACGTGTCATTTTTATATGTGTGGGTGCCTCAAAAAATCCAAAAGAATTTATATTATCATGTTTGTGTGATCAACATAACATTAAATATACTAGATGTACTCCATATTGAACCTAGATTTTCGGTGGGAGGAACCTCATGCGGTTTTTCCATGATATCAATTAGAGACACAATCCATTGAAACCCCCTTCAAGAATAATCATACAAATGTATGTGGTCTGAACAATGTATTGATATTCATATTATATCTCATTTAACATAGAATTCTGGGCATGATGAGTTTTACAATAGGAAATGTCATACAAAGGGACCAAATTTATGTATTGGTCGTTGTAAGCAGGTTCCCCACACCTTGAATCCATCTACAAGCAACCATTGATCACCGTCGATGCTTCAAGGTGTTATAGTGTGATATGTCTTTGGAACTCAAGGTCTTTATAGTGTATGATATCCACTTTAGTTTCAAGAGGCAAGTAAGAAATCCAATGCCATAGGGTTGAATATGATGATGCGTGATGTCATTTGTTCATCACGTGATATGCACCTGCATGAATAAAATTGAACGTTCGATTTTTATTTCATTCTATTAATTTCCATTTTTATTTTTAGAAATCTCATAATAATGACCATAATTATAAAACTCCACCATCTTTCAAAAAAAATTAAACCATCCAAAACATCATTAGCATATGTCATTATGCATCATGACCGTCCAATCACTCCAGACATGAATCCTTCCACAACAATGTGTGCGATGTGAAGTTATAAGAATCAAGAAATTATTTTAAAATAATAATAATGGGTTAATTAAGAAACGATTCATTATTTTTTGGTATCATAGAAAAAGATTAGAAAACATTAGAGGTTAGGATGTTTCATATTGGTGTATTTTAAGATTTTTAGATACCACCATGGGTTAATAATTTTAATATTGATTATAAGTTTATAGGAATATATACACCTTTTTTTGTTTTTTTGTGAAGGGAATATAAGATAATTAATGAAATTTTGGGGGAAATTTATTGGAATACCACCCTTGGTTTTAGTATTAATTTTATTGAAAATGATATTTAGAGAAAATTTCCTTTATATTTTGTGAAAATAAGTTGAATGTTATTGAAAACCATTAGGGTGAATATGATCGTTGATGTTGAGATAATTATTGTTAATTTAAATTAAGGGTTATTTAATTTTAGGAACATGAATTTTATCATAAATATAATCACTAGATAGAAACGGGATTTTGGTGAATAATTTATTAATGTAATTTTTATAGAGGATCACTATACTTTCCAAATTAAATGTTTATGATAAAAAAATTTGGGGAATAAATATTTGGTTAATTTATGCAGGAAAATACTATTTTTTTATGAAAAATATTAGTATTTTTTTTGATATTATATGATTGAAGCAGGATCATTTTTGGTATGAGACTTTACGAGTGATTGATGTTATGTTTATCTGAGAAGAATATGTGATCAAATATTTATTTTTTTGTTTAAAACTTAGTCAAGTATTTTTTTAAGAGCATTAAGGTTACTTATTTCTAGAATGTTTTAAGATTGAACTATGAATGTTTTTTCTGAGGATTTTGAGACTAAAATATTCACATTTATATGATGTTTTTTTCACATTAGGTACTAACCTATATTTTTCTAACAACGATTGGATTTGGATAACTTATATTAATAGAAGAAATAACATTTCACCATTTTTGAGTATTTTGATCCATTGAAAGATAATTTTAGATATTTATGAATAAAAAATTCATCATTTATCATTTAAAATATTGGATGAAGTAGAGGAAGAAATTTCTTGAAACCTAACCAAAGGAGGAAATTTTTATAATGTATTTGAAAAAATCAAGTGAGTATGCATTATTATGTACTCTCTATTAATGGTAAAATAACAGCTAAAATCTAGTAAAACGATATTGAAATGAAATTTTTTCCATTTATAATCAATTTTGATGAATAAATGGTCACTTTCCAATTGGGGGAAAAATGAAATTTACATAATTTTTTTTCCTTGATTGGATTATTCTCTAAAATGTATACCATTTTTTAGAATGATTTCCATCCTCATTATAAGAAATTTCTATTCCATGTTCATAATTTCACATAATTATAATGTTCAATTATTTTGGGTATCTAATTATGTGTTATTATCAGTGACTGTTATTTTAAAATTTTCCTATTTTCAAAAGAATGATTTATTATCTATTATAATGATGGGGGGTTTGAACTAAAATATTTTTTTGATTATTAAAATATTTTCTCCTTACATGACCATATGTATTATATTCCACTCCTTAGAATTGATTATGAATTGTTTTAAATTATGTTTTTCAAAAAAAGGAAAAAATTTGGGTTGTAATTTCGTTAAAGGGATAGAATTTATCACCCCCGAAATTTACTTTTATATTAATTAAAATGGATAATATGTTTGATTTCCTAAACCACACGCAACACTAATATTAAAGATACCTATATATAACATAGAAATATTATTATCCAGATATGAATGTCATTAACTAAAATTCATATTGGTGGGTATTAATATTATTAACGAAATTAAATTATTTTTATGTTTATTTTTTCCAATGAGGATGATTTTTTGGGATAAAAGTGAAAATACTAATTTTTTGAATGTGAATTTTCATTTCTATAAATATAGTAATTAAAAATACTCATTATGTTTTTTATATTAAATTATTTTAAATAAAAACCATATTATTGAAAATAATATAATTAGTTACATAAGAGTCAAAATTCTATTTTATTTTATTATAAATTCTTTTTTAGAATTTAACCGCATTTTTCAGAATAGCTGTTTGTTATTTAATTTTGAGTTATTTATTAAAAGTAATATATAAAACATCTAAATATTGAATATGGAAAAATATATTTCATATTATTTATCATGTGTTTCAAATTTATAATTGATTTTAGTTTCATTTTTAAGTCATTATCTATAATAACCTTGCTAAAAATTTTGTCACAATGATAAATGGGTAACATGAGTTTATTAATGTTAAAAATCAGTGATAAAGTCACAAATTTTTTATTAATTATTATTGGTTGGTATAATTTCTAATATTATCACCTTTTCATATAATATTGATAGTTCTATTTTTCAATGAATAATACTTCATTATATTTTAAAATTTTGAATAATTATAAGAGTACTACTTCCCTCTCTTATAAAAGGGCACAAATTATCCTCTTCAACTCACACCTCTTGACCCATTTTTCTCATCTAATACATACCCAAATAACATACCAAAATCCTTCCACATGTTTTATAGTTCTTGGTTTAATCAAATTTCAAAACCTTAGAGGCCTATGGTGTAAGAAAAAAGTGGTTTTCAGAGAACATGTATGACTCATAAATGAGTCTTTTTAGGTTTATTTATTCTTCAACCTCCTTTAAATATTATTTAAATCATGATGATATAGTAAAATAAGTTTATAAAAATAATAAAATGTTATTATATATATATATAAATTATTTTTATCCCATTTTTCATCATATGGGAAAAAATCACTCTTGTATACATGGGGACCACCACCACCATTAATAGATGTGTTTCATTTTTCATCGCTAACTCATAGGGATGGTTAAAATTATTTATAAAAGGAATATTTATGATATTAATAAATTTTTTTATTATTTAAATATAATATATTAATACTTTTTACCAATTTATATTTTTTAAAATAATAACATCGCTTGTGCATACATGTGGACTACAACCACCATGAAGTGATGTGATTTGTTTTAAAATGTACACCTTCCGTGGATGTTAATTTTTTTAAATGCATAATTATTATAATTTTTCCATTTCCATTATTATGCAGATGATGAAATACTAACCACTTTAACCATATTCAACCAACCAATGTCATTTTGACTTATAAATTGAACGTCCTCAAAGCATCCAAGGTGAACTTAAACATTTCAGTAACTAAAGAAAACATCATAAAAATGGATTAAATGGAATAAGGATAATGTAATAATAATTTAAAAGGTTATTAATAAAAATGAAAAAATATAATTTTATTATTCTAGATCATGGACTTACAAAAAAATGAGTCCGAACTTGAGGTAAGGTACTAAATCATAAAAATATTATTTCAATGTTTTCCTTAAAAATATTTTTCCCTTCCTAGTTTATATTAATTGTTCTTAAAAAATGTTATTATCTAATAATTAAAGGTTTTAAATGTTTATTTTTAAATATTTTTTATTTTCATTACAATGGATTAAAAAATATTATTTTTAATGTTTCATATAAAATTTATTTTTGAATTTTCTTACTAAAGTGTGAAAAGAATAATTATATAAATTATTATCAAAAGAATGATTTTTTGAAAAATTATGACCAGTATTTTCATTGAATTATATTTTAAAAGTTACAACAGATAATTTCAAATATTTTTTTAAAGGTTATTAAATTTTTTATTTTTAAATTGTTTTTCTAAAGAATCAAATTTTTTTTCTCATTTTAATGAGATAAATGAAAGCCTAATTTATTAAGGGAATGAATGCCTATAAAATAAGTTTTATTGTAAAATTTTATTTTATATGTGTTTTATTCATGATATGGTTCTTTTAAATTTTTTATTAAAGATGGGTGAGAAAAATATAGCTCTGATGATTGATTTGCCCCATATAGATCTCCAATGCATTGGAAAAAGTGATTGAGTTTACCAATGATATGTAATTCCAAAGAGATGTGGGGATTGTTTAGTTTTGTGATTACATGATAATACCTCTTGAATTAGAGAATGTTATGGTAATATTACTAGGTACCTATAAGATTTACATTCACAAGATTATAAAATAATATATTTTGATTTATAAATGTATAAAAACAAACTTTTGTTTTTTAGAGATGATTATGACCATTTTTTGATAAAATGTGAAAGGATTTTGTTAAAAGGAATGTATTCATGAGAATTCATGTTTTCTAAGAAACCCTTAGGTATATTATTTTGAAATTTTTATTTCATATGAAATGTTTTATGAAATCTATTGAGAATTGTTTTTCATAGAATAGAATTTAGATATTTCAGTTGAAATTATTTTTGTAAATATAGGTTTACACATAGAATAAAGTGTTTCATTTATTTTATTTCTCTTAAAATTAATTTTTTTCTTATCCTATATTTTCCAAATTTTTTCATAAAAATTAAGGTTGAGTGGGTTTGTTAATATAGTTGGATTTTTAGTTTTGTGAGTAACCCTAAATGAAGAAAGTGTGTCTTTATAAGAACATATTTTGTGTAAAAAATGGATACTATGTAAAAATTATCAACTTTGTATTATAACATATTTCCTTTTAATAACTTGGCCTAAAATAACATTTAAATGTAATAAAAATTAAGAATTAATTTTAAAATCCTAATTACTGGTCAATTGACGCATGATTTATTATAATATAACTCACTATAACACAATGATTCCATTAACAATAATAATATTGTAATTATTAACATGTTATAAAAAGGATAGTATCAACATCACCAAACCTAATCTTTTATGAAACAATAAAAAATACTAGCATCATATGATGAACATAATTATGACTAACAAATATATGTAATAAATTAATATATGTAAATAGTATAAAATATAATAGATAAGAATATGGTTGTTAAATAAGTAATAATGATGGTTATTCTAACTATACAACATGTTAAATTACATTTGGGTGAGACGTGAGTAAAAGTAATGGTTTCTCATCTAAAATTACTATTATAACGATATATTCAATATTCATCCCTATATTCATTTTATGTGGTTTATATAAATTTTCTTGGATTTATTTTACCATTTTATTCTTATAATTAATGGTATTTATAGACCCAACTAACATGATCTATTTTAATGGATTTTTATTCAAACATTACAATTGTCCTAAGAGTTTCTATCACCAACATTATTCATATTTTTTTATCAATTCTTAAATTTTTATTTGGATAATTTGAATGAAATATCAATATAAATAAATCTTTCTTATCAACTAGTTACTTTAGCGTATTAAATTCCTTTTTAGTATATCCCCTCTAACTACATCATTATTCAGTCAAAAAAATTCTTTTAAGTGGAATTATAAATATATCTTATTTTCAGTCGGGAATCATTCTATGATTTCATAGTGTTTCTTTTTATAGGGTTTGAAATTTTTTAAAATATGTTTAAGGAATATTTTTATCTCTTCTCTATTATATTTTTTTTACATGGTGTATTTCTCCTATCATTTTTGGGTTTTCATTTCATGGATACCTTTAAATATTTTCATGGGTTTTAAAATTAAAATTTATTTAGATTCTCATTGTTTTTATAATTAAATTGATTTAAATATTATATTTATTTCAAGGGGAAAATTTAATAAAATAATAAAGAAAACTAATTATTATCTTGAAAATATTTTTATAGTATTATTATAATTTTTTTCAACTATATCATTATATTTTACTGTTTATTATGTTTCACTAGGGAAATAATTTAATGTAACCTTCCCCTTTATTTCTCTGGATTGATTTTTTTTCCTAGTACTCTATGTTTTAGAATATGTTCTTCCACTGTGTGATGATAGTCTTAGATATGATCCTTGACCTAAGATATTATTTTATATGCTTATGTTTATTCCACATTTCTATGTCACGATACATACCATTGTTATATCGTAACTTTATATTATGATTCATGTTATGATCTATGGTTCATACACCTCTGGGTCTGATTTTATGATTATTTTATCATTCATAAATAATCATATTATTCACATTTATGATAATTTTAACCGATATTTACTCAAATTATATCTATTATATTTTACCCTTACAATGAATCAGATGTAAGAACCCTACTGTTTCCCTATGTAATATGTCATGTAAATATAATGTTTAATAGAATCCGATATACATAAAAGATAAATAATTTGAATAATAATTTTTTAAAAAGAAAGGTAATGGGAAATAAATTATGATTACAAAACGATAAATCAAATAAATAAAAACTCATTGATTAATTGTACGAAATGATGTTAAGAACATTTATAGTTCAAAAAGGTCATTTATTTTATAAAAATGAATATTTTCTATTTTCAATTTTTTTTTAAAAAATAAATGCATGAATTTTAGAATTTCAATTAGATGGAATAAAAATATTTTTCGAATTCATCATGTTAAAATTATCTTAGAGTGATGTTTTAGGATTTTTATAAAAAGGATGATTTTTGGGTGAATATTGAAAAATATTGATTTTATAAATACTACCACATTTACGATATTATCATGATGTAATAATGGATTGAAGGTTTATGAATAAATTTTTATAGAATAAATATATATATATATATATATTAGTTAATATAATTCATTTAAAAATATAATTTTTATCTTAGAAATATATGTCTGAAATTTTTGAAATCTATGTCATTTTTTTTCCAAAAAAAAAGTATCTTTTAGGTTTTATATAAATTAACATTTTCACAATGTTTAATTTAGTTTTGGTTTGTTTTAATTTCAAATAAGTCTCATTTAATTTAATATCATCCAGTTTATTTCATGGTAATCAATAGTATATTTTATTTTTGTATAAAATCATTTCTGTTCTTACAAAACATATCACTAATAATAGGTTTTCATTGTGTTTTACAAACATATATTAAAAGATATTTTAACACTTATTAAAATTTAATCATAGAAATTAATCTATATATTATGAGGGGGGGTCTTGGACAAAGAGTCAAAGATATATTTATTGAAAACACATATAGTTGAATGAGATAAAAAGATGTATGTTTTTATTGACTTTCTCATAGAGAGGACTAAAGGTAAAGAATCAAGACATATGATCTCTTTGCCGATATCACTATTTTCGAGTCCATCTGCCACCATGTTTGCTTCTCGATAAACATGAGTGATTATGTAGTTGATATCTTAGAGATATTATAGAAAATGCATCCATCTAGTAGTGATTTTCAATGATAAATGTGTCTCACCATTCCATATGGCTTGAACCACTGAGGTAGAATCACTCTCCACCCAATGAATATTTAGTCCCATGATTTTGGCAGAGTACACAACATGAATGAAATTGATAAAATCATCTTCTAAAGGGGTTTAAATTCCATAGTTTCTGGAGAAAGATCTAATAATCTAATCAATGTGATCCTTAATGATATCACCACAACTAGTCAAACCTGGATGACCCTTATAGGATCCATTTTTCATTTTTTTATCTACTCATAAATGGAGGGCTTCTTAAAAACTTCAATCAGAACATTATGGAGAACATATTTACATGGGATTGAAATTTTTTAGAGAACCATAATATCATGTATTGTGTTACTACAACAACTCATTTTAAGACCATAATATCCATTTTCTGCAGCAATGATATGAATCAGAGTAGCCATTATGCAAACTATTTGTTGTCCATATTTGCATGTTATTATGATTTCTATATATGAAGTGTATATTCTCATAAAAAATCCATTAAAAGGTGATTTATTTGTGGGGAATCATGAATGGTTGTATAATACTGCAGTATATGTGGATGATAGGGTATAACAAAGATGAAATATTTCAAATAAGTCTTATACCACTTTCTATAGAGCCTATGTAGTGGTGTATGAGAGGAAAAAATGAGAAATATTATCCCTGTTTTGATTGCAGGACTTGCACCTGGAGTATAATGAGAAGCCAAAATTTTTTATGTAAGAACTGATAGGGAGTTTATAATGAGTAATCATACAAATAAGTGTTAAAATTTATTGTTTGATCCAAGGTTCATCAAAATTAGTAATACAAGAAAAATATATATCTGAATTGATATGAAAGTGATAAACAAATTTGGACTCCAAAATGCCATTTTAGTTAGTTATTACAAAATAGTATCACTATATGAGGAAAGAAGAAATTTATCGGCTGCCCTTGAAGGTCCTTAGTTAGATATATAGAGGGAAAATCCTGAAAATATGGAATTGTAACATTGGTATCCATAAGAAAGTGTGGTAGATCATCCATGTTGATAATCAGGGTTCCCATCAAATTATCAAGCCACAAATTGAGATCACATTCCCTACAAGTTATCACCTTGAATGAGAGATAATGTTAACCAAAGAATATTTTATAGCCTACCACATTAAATATCCCTTATAGGAGTTACTAACCTTATTCAATGTATCAGTGAACATTTACCTTGGAAATCCAAGAGCTTTCTCTTCACTATAGATGAGGTTCTTTGTAAACATGTCTTGTCATGATTATATGGAGACCCTGGAATTTTTAATGCACATACAACTCTTTTCAATGGGTTTATAATATGAATTCCATGAGACTATGACCAGTTTCCATTATATCATACATCCACTCGAAATGAGGATTTTAATTAATATATTCAGGTGCTTGACCAGAATGATCAGCCATTTATATATCATAAAAGAATTAACATGTTTAGAGATAATGATGTGTTTAACCTGGTAATCATACTAGATTGGGGTGATATTTTCACTTTCATAAAGATAGATTCTTTATGATTTCATAAACAATAATAATGAAATGTTTGAATTTAGGTATTCCATGGAATGATGGAACACCTAGATATTTCATTTGATGGGATCCTTCTTGAATTCTCCATTACAATAGTAGTTGAGAATTTACCTTTGTTTTAATGCATTTCCCAAAGTAAATAAACGCTTTTTTCTAAATAATATTATTCCCTGAAACATATTTATAATGGGAAAGAGCCTTCTTCAGATTGGGAATAGTCTATTTACCTCTTTGAAGAAAAATGATCACATCATCAACATAAATAATATGATTTGCAGCATCAAGGATCCATGTAGCATGAATAGAAGTGATTTTTCATCATTTCTTCACATGGGTAATAATTTTTCCCAAATAATCTTCTACAACAGATAAATGTTTGGTAGAAATAGGATCAAATTTCTTGACTCTATTTGAGCTTTTGAAATACCCTTTTGGAGAACCATTCCAAAGCACATAGATGTGGGAAGACTCAAATATAATTTTTAATCAATTCATAAAAGTGTTTTTGAAGCCAAAATTTTGAAGAACCATATAAATAAATCCCCATACACAGTGTCAAAATATTTTTTGATTGAAATTTTGAGTGCTAGGAACCCTCCTCTGGTCGGGTTTTATGAATATTTACACATTTAGAGGTTGTGCTAACGAAGTCTTGTATTGTTCTACCTTTCGCAAATTCAAACAGATTCTAAAAGAAAAATTTCCTTCAATATCTATGAGTTTGTTTGGGAGGAGATTTTTCAAAAATTTATAACAGTAGTTGATGAGAGAAATATGTCTGAATCGATGAACTTTATAGGAATTTTCAACCTTGGGGATAAGATAAAGGAATTTATCATTGAGCCCCTCAGGTAAGACTCTTATAGAGAAAACAGTTCAGACCATTAGAAAAACATCATAATTAATAACATCGCAAAAATTTATTTATATAATGAGTTTGAGAATCCATCAAGACGAGGAGAATTTTCAAATTTTCACACTAAACACTAACTCTCTGATTTCAAAGTCTAGTGGGATACAATAAAACCTATCACTGTCATCCCCACTAACCATGTTTGGAATAATTCCTTCCTCGAGTTCATTATTAAGATTATGAACTCTAAAAATATTAGTGAAATAGGGGACAACATGATCTTCAATGTATTCCTCTTTTTCATTAATGAGGTCACCTTCATTGTGTTAAGTGATATTTTTAGAGGATTTTCTAGACCTTTGAAGAGAATTGTAAGATTTAGTATTTAGGTCCCCCTCTTTAATTTAGTCAACATTAAACATTTCGTTCTAAATATTTTTCATCAGGGAGAGAAATTATTTCAACCTAGTAATGACATAAATAACCTGTTGTATATTTTCCTTAAAATCAGAATTTTTAACCTCTAATTGGATTTGGTTAATATTTTTTTTTCAAGGGAGGAAATATCATTTACCATCAAGTTGTAGTTGTCATTACACCACCTCTTAACAATACCATACATGATTTTATAATTCATGGGACATGAAAAAGAATCATTAGCACATCAAATAGAATTCCAAGAATCATCCAATAGATTATTGAAATCCTGAAAAAAAGCCCAAGACCTATTGAACATGAAAGGAAATCATGGATTGGATGTTCTATAAATATGTTTGACCATGATAGAGTGGTGATCCTAGTTTTTTCTTAAGAGAGTGATACTAGAGATAGTGTCCCATTCATGAAGGGAATTCCAATTTTGGAAATCCTTATTATGATTTCTTGGAACCATTATATTTACATGTCTTTGATACCAAGTCTACTTATCTCCAATGAGATTAATTAACAACAGTTTGTTTCCTTCCACAGACACCTAATAATCTATTAAGGAAAGAGTTTTGTGAAATGTTCCCAATCATTCACTCTATTAGAATATGTAATTTATGTCTCCAAGTAAAATATAGGGATTATAAAATCTATGGTTAATGGTCAAAATAATCTTCCATAAGGTCCTCATTTACTTATTTGAATTTTTTTATATAAAAACAAGTAGTAGAAGTGAGTATTCAAAGATTTGGCCTCACCAATAATAATATGATCATTAATATTGAAGGTTGAGACATGAAATATATAAACATGAGTGAAGAAACATAGTGTTCTTATTATACCATGAGTACTATTAATTCCAATTAATCTATAACCTCTATATTAATAAGAAAAAATACCTGAAAATTTTATTTTATGTGACACTACAATTACCAAAAATTTAGATTATGTACATGCAAAAATCAATGCAAATATATGACAATGTCATTTTTGGCCACTCATTGATAGTTTCAAAATAAGATATTCATTAAAACACAGGGCTTGGGTTATTACCATTTTTCCCTCCTAAATATTTTTAATGGTAGGATCTCTAGTGATCTAGCCTTTTACATTAACCTTTTATGGGGTGAATGTAAGAACAGAGCATAGAGATTCATCTCCTTCTGAGATTCGAGGATAAACCTGGATAATTTACTCCCTAAAATAAGAAGGATATATTTCTATATTTGCATATTTTTTCAGATTTTAATGAGTATCAAGAGTCAAAGAATGGTTCACTGAACTAATTCTAGTAGCTGTAATGTCATTGATGAGAATTAGTTGAATAATGAAAAATTCATCCTTGTTCAGTTGTGGTACTGGATATATAGAAAATCAAGAAAAAAATTTATCAACAGTTTCATTACTCTTAAAAGACTAAAGTTGTGTAGCTCCATCCTTGATATCCTGTTCAACATGAGAGCACATGTGCCCTGCGGAGTTGGAATTATAGATTCACTTGGATAAGATAATTATGAAATTATCATCAGATAGAATCTGATTATAATAGGTTGGATTTCCATCCATTGTGACAATCATGTATAGAGTGAGATATTCATCAAAATTTAAGTTTGAATTAGTCCTAGATGTCCATGAAAAATGAAAATTAGATGGGGTTTTAACTAGTGATGACCCATTGGCATCCATATCAATAGGTTCAATGATAGGATACATGGAGGTGAATAAGTTTAGAAGATCTTGAAAAAAAATTAATTATGTTTTCCCTCTTCCTCCAATTTTTCATCGGCCTCTGCACGGTTTTTACATGAGTTCCTTGATCCAGAGGCTATGGGGTACTTTCTTCTCAACCTATATATGCTCCTCCCTCTTCTTTGAAGGTTTTACATTCTCAATAAAGATAGTATTTCCTTTTTTATAATTATCTTATTCCGTCCATTCATGTGGTACATAAGGTGGTTTCATTGTTTTCATGAAAACCCTGAAATATGAAAAATGTTTGTCCATTCATTTTGAAAACCTCATAAATGGGAGGTTTGTATTCATATTCAACATTTACCACAACATTGTAATAATTGAAAATAAAATTGATTATATCTAAAAGCTATGAATCTATGTTTTCCTTAACTTTAATTCTTTCATAGAGATCAATCTCTCCATTTAGCTTGTAATGTTCCAATTTGATGGGGATTCTAATGAAAGAGGCAATGCTGATTAGAATTTTGGGGTTCCAAAAAACCCAACATAATCCATGATGTCTATCCTAGATTTGAGTTGAAGATTTTTTTTACAGGAATTGATTAAAATTGATATCCCTGTCCAAAATTATGATAAATCCATTTGTCAAAAGGAAGTTCCCAAAATTCTAGGCAGCTTCAAGTTCTTTATTCTCCAAAGAATAATATGATAATACAATTTCTCTATGGGTTTAAGTTTCCAATCTCCAAAACCCCACAGTTGTGAGATCCTTGACTTGAGATCTATGAATGACCAAGGATTATAACCATTGTAGTAGATCATGAATATAAGATGAGATAATTTACACAGATCAATTCACAGTTAAAGAGAAGTGGGATAATTTACATGTAACAAATTTCTATCTTCTGATTGTGCAATTACTTTGGACGAAGAATTAGATAGGGGATCAAATCCATGAAGCACATCCAAAGAGGACATACCTCTAGATCTAGGATGATGTGAGTTACATGCCAAATCTAGGGAACCATCCTTTGAGCCATCTATGACCTATATAATGAATTAACTTTCCCATTCTGGATTGAATGAGTCCATAGTAGATATAAAAATGGTCAGATTGTAGAAGGTTCATCCTTCCAGATTGTGGGAACCAGATCAGGAGAAATAGAAAATCCAAAGGTTCTTCCCTATCATGAGCCATCAGGGTGAGTTAATGATTACAAAAAGCATCAAAACATGTATAAAATAAATTAGGTATAGGTGTGTCCTCACCACTTATGCTCTACACTCTATTGGTTGTATGAATGAGAAACAAAATAGAATTGGATTTTAAGTAAAAACTGTCATGTTTATTCCTAAATTATGATATAAAATTATGACTAATAACCAAAACCAAGGTGAGTTTCCTAAATCACCATATAATATGAAATTCATGTTTCTTGTATATTTAAGGGATTACATTAATAAACTAAAATGCTTCAACTTTATACATTTTAAGAATTTGAGAATGTCACCCATGTAAATTTCTTAATGCAATATAATGGTGATTTATATATAGTTATGGAGGGAATAGATAAATAAAATTGTGTGGAAAAAATGATAAATTTAGTTAACATGGTAAAGAGGAATAGGGTTATTATTAAGTTATAATTTAAACTTTTTAGAAACGAGGAGTACGAGAATTATAAAAATTTACATACTTAATTGAATTACTAAGAAGTGTACCCTCAAGATCAAATGATTAAATGTTTAAAAAATTCATAGGTAATTACAACTAAATATAAGGAAACTTTTAATGGAATATAAAAGGTATAAATTATATTTTTGTACTTATTTTCAATGTATGAAACATGATTTTATTAATATTGATGAATCATGTTACATGATAAATGTTTTTAGTTTTATGACTGTTGTATTAATGAAAAATATACAAATTGTGGTGAAAATTTTATGAATACATTTAAAATATTGAAGTTAATACTTATATGATATCAATAGACTTGGTGGAGTTGTATTTTATGTAATGGTTGATAAATGTAAGGATGATCAAATGTCCAATGGTATAGATATATTTCTAGGTACTATTTGATTTTGATATTATTGATGAATTTGTGGGAGATATTTATTGGATTTTAGTAAAAATTCATGATTTAATTAATGGAAACTATATGGTTTAATATTAATTTTTATGTTAAAGAAATTATTATTATATGGGATTTAGGGTTATTATATTTTTTAGAACATTATTGGAATCAAAAAAAGTGGGAAATTATTGGATAGTAGTTTATTTTTTTTATCAAAGTGGTTGATATTAATTGAGGAATAAAAATAGAGTTAACTTTTGGAAGATTATATAACCATTTTATATTTAGGGTGATTAATATTATATAAGGAAAATACTAGTATAAATTTTAAAATATATGACTAGGGAATATATATTTTTTGTATATGGATTTTTAACTAGTAGATGTTGTTTTGAGATAAAACGTATGTTTATTTTTGAATAAGTTGTTATCAAATCAATATAATATTTGGGTTTCAATTTTTTTGGGCTTATGGTGATGAAATTTGTGGATACATATTTAAAGAATTAATCAACAAAAAAAATTTGGATCTATTTTTTGATTTTTTAATATTAATGTGTTATTTCATCATATGAAGGTTTATTGATATTTTATATTATTTTACATCTAATAACCATTTTAGTTTTTTGTTAATGGATAAAAATTGGAAGAAATAATTTTAATCATTTTTTATGTTATTATTTCTTAATCCTTAAACAAAATTCTTCCAAAATGAAAAATTCTTAATGTTTATTAATAATATAGAATACAATGTGATGAATATTTGGAAAAATTATTGGAACATAATAAAAGGATTAAATTACACTGATTGTATGGATATAAATCATGTAAGTATACTTTTTCTTATTTTATATATCTATAGTAAAATATTTACTTTGAATGAAGTATGTAAAAGATAAATCTATTGAATATTACATCAAAAACATCGCTCTATTATGAAAGTATGCTTTCAAAACTTTATTCACACGTATGAGTCTCGCAATAGTAATTTCATAGTTTAATAAAAACTAAAAAAATGATAAGTTTCATTTTAATAATATATATATAAATTCTATTTATAAAAAGAAATTTTATCAATGATTATTAAAAGATATTTCTATTCATTTATGTATATTTATTATCCCCTTCACATTTTTTCTCTTTTCGTATTTTTTATGTATCTATTATTTGGGATACATTAAAATTAATGGGTTTTGAAGGCATATTATACATATTAGATTTTATTCTAAAATTTTCTAAAGACCTTTCCCATTATATAAGCAATTAAACTTGTGATTATGTAACTTCTTTATCGAGGAAGAATGTAACACTTGAGATTTTAGTATTCATTACATTATGTAAATATCATGTTGAAAAGTATGTGATGTACACAATACTAAACTAAAGTAAATAATAATTTGATAAAATGGAAGGTAATTTTCAATAAATCATGTGTATAAAATTATAAAATGAATATATTAACTCTCATTTATAAAAGATATTACATAAGGGTTAGAACTCTTAATGTTTAAAAAGTTCATTATTCTATAGATACATGTTGTCATTATATTTTTTATATTCATTTAAATGAAAAATTTATGAATTTTTGAAATTTAATTTTATAAAGGAACTTGATATTTAAATTCATAATATAAAAAAATTTGGGTGGTTTTTTTGGATTTTTATGAAAAGGTCAAATTTGCTGCCAATAGTGAGAAATATCGATTTTACTAAAACTAAAACTTTTATGACATTATCAATATTTAATAATGTCTTGAAAGCTTAAAAAATATAGAGAAAAAATAAAAATTTAATAAATAATATAATTCATTCGAAAAATATACTATTTTACATTGAAATTTATTTTTGACAATTTGGAAATATATTTTATGTTTTTATTCAAATAGAATATATTTTTAGATCCTACTTTTAATAAATATTTCATAGAGTTAGTATTAGTTTTAGGTTAATTTCTTATTCCAATAATTATCCTTTTATTTAACATAATATACGAAATTTAATAGAATCATCATTATATATAATATATGTATAAAATCATATTTATGTTTAAGAAGTAATTTTAAAAAAATATCCTTTCCTAACCTTCTGAAATATTATATTAAAAGTTATTCTTTCTAATATAGAATATTTATATTATAATTGTGAGCTTTTATTTTTAACCATCATAATAAAAATAGCTAATAAGGCCAATTTCATTTTTATCCATAATTGAAAGATACCATTATAAAAAAATCTCACTACACTAAGAGTTAAATTGGTTAAAAATGGTGGTTAATCAAATATATAAGGCTTAAAATATCTCTAAAACATTCAGAAAATGTATTTTATGATTTCATTTATACCTCACACTATATTATCATTTAAATTTGGATTCATTGTAGAATCATTAATTGATAAATACATGTGGTTTTCACGTAAAGGGTTTGTCCTAATTCATTAAAACTCTAAACCAAAACAGTCTTCATGAGATAAGTTGATTAATATTTTTCATCAAAATAGTAATCATGAAAGTAAGAATTTGGTTCTCTGCTTTTTATATGAAATCCAACATGTTGTGATTTTGATTTAATCCTCAGATCTGAGTGTACGGGTCTATGTTTCTATAATTGGTTTCAAAGCTAACCTATAAAGAGTATAAATTCCACCCTTTATATGTGTTTATGAGTCCAAGTTGTTATATATGTTCTTAAATTTTTCATATGTTTTCAACCCATGGGAAATTAATAAGGTTCTTATGTATTATGTTTTTATAATGGTATCTTGTGTGTAAAATATTTTCCAAATATATTGAATAATTTTTATATAATATGTTGGTTCATTTTAAAAGTTAAATGGTCTTATTATTATTTTTATATATTTAGTAACCATAACAAGAATGCTAATTAATTAGATTATATATATGAAAAATAAATTTTATTAAATTATTAATTATTAATATAAAATATTAATCCTTAAAAAATACAATATATAATAAATCCATGTTGTTAAAATAATATTTATTTAATCATGAATAAATTAATTTTTATTCATTATAATTCATTAATTATTTAGTGAATATTATTTATATATTATAATAATCATTCCTTCAATCTTGTTAATCCATTTTATTAGTACCATTATTTAAAAATAATAAAAAGTTTGAATCATCCATTGTCTAGAAAAAACTTCCACAAAAGAATAGATTTTTTCATAAATGAATTTTTATTTTTTATTATATTAGAAAATATTATTATTTTTTTAATTAAGTGAAAAATAAATTATTTCAATACCTTTTAGACATATTATTATAAAATATAAAACATCTTTGGATACATGTATACTCAATTACCGTATATCCAATGGAGATATATCTAATTTCTATATAAAGCTAATATTTACTTATTTCACCCTTATATATAATCTCACATATCTTTAAAAGATTCATTCAAAATGTTATCTTATTCCTATTCCAAAATGAGTATTATATTTCTAATGATTTCCCTTATTTATATTGATTTAATTATCAACATTATCTTCATAGAAAACCACAAGGACACAAATATCACATCATTTTCTTTTTATTTACTTAAGAGATTTTTTAACAAATATTAATTACTACACTATGAATTCTTATATTATTTTTTTCAATTTTAGAAATTAAATCTATTAAAATGTATAACATATTTTGAATAAAAATTTTCAAATTAGTTAAGTAGTTCAATGTTATTTTTTTTTCAAAAAAATAAGTTTCCAATGTAAAAAAATGAGTTACCACGGTAAAGGTAAAATAAGGAAAATTATCAAACTAAGGAATAATGGAATAATATATATATATATAAATTGTTAACATGAGGGGAATCATGGATTATCTACATTATTTTTAATCATTGGATCCACATTCTTTATAAAATTACCATCCATACACATTAAGTAATGAGTATTTGTGATAATGCATTTCAAAATATTCTATAAAATGATTTGAATAGATGTACCAGATAAGGAGGGTGATTTTATGGTAATTCGGTGTCTGGGTTCCATTTTCAACATTGAGCTAATTTATTTATTTAAGGATAGAATATGTTTCTGGGAAAACAATATAATAAAAAAGTCCTTGGATAGTATCCCATGGGAAAGTTAGATGGGTTTAGTGAATATTTAAAAGATGATTGATGGTTTCCTAACAAGTTTATCTTGGGTTGAGTTTGGTTAATGGGATATCGAATGGTATTCAGAAATTAAATTTCAACTTAGTGATAATGTATGAGTTTACATTGGGATGAGTTTTGAGAGGTATCATTAGCCCTACTGTGACTATAGAATATAGTTTATTAAGTGGTAAAAAAATTATTTATTTCCCAGTGAATGGATTTACAATGATTATTAGTATAGGTAAGGGATTTAGATAAGGTATAATGGGTTTTCATGCCTAACATGGCACCTCATAGAGTGATTTGTTAATAACAGAGTTGATTCCTCTCTATTAAATTATATTTTGAGATGTTACTATTAAAATTAAAAGGGATGAAGTTAACTTTAATGTAATCCCATGTGTGTGTGTGTTAATATGAATATGAGGTTTAAATATATCAATGAATCCACTAGTGTTGTTGTTATTATGGAAAGGGGTGGTTATATGACGTAATGTTACTAGGAAATTTAGGCAGACTCATATGTGGTGGTTCCCCACAGTGTAGATAGTTACTATCGTAAGGGGCATGGCATGTATACCATGGAACCCCATAGTATGGTTATGATATATTTTTCATCAGTAATAGATGAAAAAATTTGGGTTGGACATTGTGGTTCCTTATTAAGTACATGGTAACTCAAATTGAGTGTTTATAGGATTAGTGTTATGAATTTTTATAAAATATCTTTCATGCACACACACAAATAGATATATATATATATATACATGTTATGGAAACTTTTACAGGATTTTGGTGATTCATTTCTTGTTTTTATCCAAATAACCTATACATAAACATCAATGGACATATAATCCCCATATTAGATATATAAGTTACGGAATGGGCCTAATATACATGTTTAGGTAAGATTATCTTAGTTGGTATGTGTATATAGTTTCAAGATGAGTCCACAAGAGTTTACCATTGGAGTAAATAGTTATTAATTTATGTATTTTTATATCTTTTTGAACATTTGACTGATCCACTGAATGAAATTTTTATAAACAAGGCTTTCATGTTTAATCAGAATGTATCTGTTATTTTGTTGAAAATATTGTTTCATGGGGTTATCCATGTAGTGTAAATTCCATATGTTTATTATAATGCTATATTTTATTTATTTTTGTTTATAGTTGTTTATTTATGGTATTATATAGAGTTTCTTGTATTCTAATGATGGTTGGAAAGCCTCATGTCTTGTCGGAAACCTCTAGCATCTGATATGTTGTGCTTGAGGTCAAATGGAAACCCTAGATTGGGTCCTCCGGTCGCATGATGGTTTGATAAAATTATAAAATGCTATCAAATAATTGTTTTTGGTTTTCATATTTATTTTATTGATTGGTAGATTATAATAGGTCATTAGTGTAATTGGAATTAATTTATGATTGTTCCCTTTCAGTACCTTTGTGGATAGGGTCCAAGTTACTAGTGTTATGATACTTATGTTATTAGTTACAATATTTATATTTATATTATTTAAAAAACATCTGATTTTTATGATTGTTAGTTTATTGGTTTACTTTTTTCTCGACATGATAAGATGCGTTTCATTTATGAATTTTACTATGAATGTGTGTTCAAATGAAATGTTCCTAACTATGTCTTCTTGTATTTTTTTAGGATATTGTTTTAAATAAATATATTTTGATTAATTTAAACATCATGTTTAAATTATAACATAAAATTATCAATAAATTATCAAGGGTGTGTAAATTAAATGAAACCAATAATGAAAATTTTCATTATCTTTCCACTCTTACTATGATCATACTATTTGTCACACCCACCCCATAGTTTTTATTTTATTTTATTAATAACATGGAATAGGATCCTTTGGTTGAGGATTGATTTGAGTACCTCATGAATTTATTTTGAGTTTCAGAGTAATTAGTTGTGTTTTGTCCTAATGCACAGTTGGTGTGCCTAGTTTGAGGGTAAACCATGTTGATGGTTAAGGAAGAGGGTGTTTCCTGTTAAATTTTTCATCCATGGTTTGAATTTCATAGATCGGGAATGGTTTTTCCCAAATCATGTGACTACTACGAAAAAACATTCATCTCATTTTTAGAGTCATGGTCAATGAGAACCACTTACACAAAATTAGAGGAAATTCTGTGAAAAGTGTGTGAGGGGTTTATAATTTTTTTACATAACCATGGTGTATGTTTGGTGAATAGTTTCCAAAACCATGTATCCAAACTATTTTGAGGTGTCCCTTATCTCCAGTATGGTGCACACGGTTGGCACATGGTTTGTCAAAAAATGAATCCAAACCATGGAAGTTTCCCATGTATTTTAAAATCATGAAGTTCCTATTCTACCCATCACCTCTTTTAACCCATTTGAGTTTCCCTCCCCATTTATTAACCTAGACAAATGGGAGGGCATCCCAAGGCCCTCTACTTTTAATCCCCTCCTACTGTTGTTACCCCCTCATACATCTAAGGTGAGTTCATATGGATTTTTATCTAATTTTCCCACTTATTAGCTTCCTCCTTTCCTCTTATTATTTCTATTGGCTTAATTTTACCTTTTTAAAACCCTAGAAGTTAGGCTTGATTTGTCTCTTGTAAATCTTGTATGTTAGGGTATGAACATTTTTCCTTGATCCATATTATTTCATCTCTATGTTTTTTATGTGTTCACAAACTATTGAGGTCGAGGTTTCTGTCCTTTTCCTTTTTGGAACATTATATATTATTCTTGAGATTTTCGATATGGTTTTAAATGTTATATTATTTCTTGTGATGTTTTAGAATAAATTTTCATTGCATTTACATGTTTGAAATTTGATGAAAATGGGATTCTAAAGTGGTTTCTTAATTATGTGTATAAGAATTTTCTAGTGAAGTGTTTGATAAAATGACATTTGGGATTTAATGATTATATTGGATCTTTTGGGTTGGGTTTGGAATTTGTTATTATTGTTAATTTTATTCCTTTGGGAATTGAGACTTGGGGGTGAAATTGTGTGACTTTTTTTATTTTCTACCCATGTTTTAAATCTTGTAATTGGTTACAATGCTCTTGAGTTTAATAAATTGGATAATTGGGTCTCTCTATGGTTTCCAATGGGATTCCAATCAGATGTGGGAACATCTATATGTCCACAAGGATGAAATATGGATGGTGACATAATTTATAATGGCCTTTTCAAATAGTGTTCACTGTGAACGTATCATTTTTTAAAAAAATAATCTCTACTCCCCTCCCTTTCTCCATTACTCATTCTCACTTTATGTTGTTCTTCTAAAAACCATAGTTATTTCATAATTATCCCTTTGATTATAAATGACTAAAATATGGGTTCAAATGTTTTATTAAACATAGGACCATTTGGCATCTTGAAGTGTGGTTTTTTTCTTTTAAATGACACAAAGGCTAATTTTTCACACATCGAGCATTTTGTATGTTTTCTCAATAGTTTTTAAATGCTATGGAAATGGATTTGGAATGTAAATATAGAGGTCCAGTTGGATTTTTTGGTATTCGGGAAAATGGTTTGAAAATCATGTCATGTGATGGCTCGGTTGGCACTTGTAAATGACTGGGTGTGTTATGGGAATATCTATAGTGGTCTCTTCAGTGATATATTCATCACATATGTGGCATCATTTTTTTGTCTAGGAATGCATGATGGAATCTATGGGTTATTTTTTTATGCCCCACATGTGATGAAATCCTAGTAAACTAGATAATATAATCATGGGATGACTAGGAATCATTTAGAGGGTTGAGTGATGGTTTATTATTTTCCATGATTATATAGGTTGGTACCCCTGAGATTTACTGAGAGAAAAGTTGGGGTGTGACACTTCTCAGACTTGTGTAGAGTATCTGGTTGGTTATTTACTACCGATCTAAACCATATCCTGGTAGGTGATTCCAAACCAAGTAGTTCAAGGGATTTATTCTAGATATGTTTATGAAATTCCCATTATTATTATTTGTATATTCTATTTTATTCTGTTACACCATTTTTTATTACTCAATTAGACTCTACCTACTTGGGTTGTTTCTTTTATTTTAGTGTACTTATTTTTCTCACTTGGTAAGGTCCTTTATTTTGGTATTTGGTTATCGAACTGGGTTTTGAAAATGAGATAATTTTTTGAAAAAGTTATAATTCTTGTGTTTTTTGTTTTTGAAAAAGGGAAACTTATGATTGATTCATTAAAAATAAAAAAAATCGTATTTTCAAAATGTATTAAAAACTAGTGTTTATGGATTGTTTTGGGAAATAATATATATGGAACCCGTGGTTATTACCAAGTGATATGTTGTATTATCACACCCTAATTTTTCCACATGATGATGGTAGATCTATGATTTTTTTATGGTTAGGGTTCTTGTTTGGTAATGCCATTGGATATGGTTGGTCATATTTGTTGTGGTGACCAAGAGGTCATGAGAAGATTGAGTCAGTTAGATTCAGTTTTCTGATTCATTTGGAAGATTATTCATTGTTCTATCGCTATTTATTTTTAATCTAGTCATGTATTTATTATCATTTTATATTTTTACATTAATGTTGGGTGCTCTACTTTTTTTTTAATTTAACCTAGTTTTCTTAGACTAATTCATTTCCACGGTGAAATATATGATTCCCAATTGTAATAACTATCTTGGGGGGTCGAGAACACCTCTTGGGCCTTTCCATGGGATACATTGGCTATTTGGTTGGATGGAAGCCCAAAACGTTTTGTAAAAAAATGGTATCAGAGTAGACCTTTATTATTTGTGGAATCTTATAGAATTGAGATTAGTATTGTTGGGAATTTAGAGTTAGGTACGAGAAGGGAATCTTAAACCCTTGGTCATCCTGATTCTCGAGTTACTAGTGGTATTTTGAGATTTGAGTATTTTATTTTGTTTTGTGTGTCTAGATAGAGAATGGAAATAGAAGGGATTTGGTTTTTTACAATGGTATTATATGGAGTAGATAACCATATGAGGCCTAAGTTATTTAATAAAGATAGATATTTGTGCATTCCTAGGGAAAGACCCACTAACCATGTCACCATGTTTTTCGTGGTCCCTAATTCCCTATTCTCGGTACTCCAGAGTGAGTTGTACCTTGGATGTTCATGGTTGGTGTGGTTTGATTAGGAAATTAAAAATTGTAAAAAGGAAAAATATGATTTTAGGGAATTGTTTTTTGTTTTGAAAAATTGGGCTTTAGTATTTAAGTTGGATTTAAATGTGAGTTTGGTATTTAAAAAACACTATAGAGGGAAGTTGTGGTTATAAAAGGTGATATTGGTTATTTTTTATAGTGTTTAGGCTATGATCATATATTTTTTTCTTGGGGATGTTTTTTTGTTGAGTTTTGAGTGGGTATTGATTTTGGTTTTATATTATTATATTTTTCGAAGCAATCCTCCCATAATGGTCCCAAAGGTTTCGGGTGAGTCTCACCTAGTTTTTCCCCTGACTCCTAGGGGAGTGGTGGGGTCGATTTCACCTCATTATATTCCTATATTACATGGTTATTGAATTCATTTAGTTTATAAAATGTGTATTGATTATGTTGAAGGAATCTTCTGGTAGTTGGGAAATATTGATTCTTTTATGTTTAAATATTTTTTAGGTTGTTTAAAGGGTTGAATTTGGATTAGTGGATGATCATTGTCCCATTTTCATTACAATTTATAATTTCGAGGGTGATTTATAAGAGTAATATAATCAAATTTTTTATATCTGAGGAGGTGAATTTGAGAAAAGTGGTGGAGTTGTTGGGTTTTTAGTAAGGCCAATGAGTGGTAAAGTCCTATGTTGAACACATCAGAATGTTGGATTTCTTATCTTATTATACAGAATCAGAGTAAAAGTTGAAGGATACTATTTTTAGGGTCTTTATCTAAATAAAAATGAGTGAGTTCTCTATCACATGGATGTTTAGTTTGCGAAGTTGGTAGACGAGGCATTACTAGACATATTGGTTCACAGGGTCTAGTGTGTGGAAGTTGGCAATCATGAAGGTTCTTTATCTAGTGAGAAGTGTTTTCTAGAAGAATATGTTACTCAGGGGTCTCCTTTGTTTTATTTTATCCTTATTTGTCATACCCTTCTTCCATATGATTTAAATGTGGTCTTTTTAGGCATCTAAATTCATATTTTCAGAATTCAATGAAGTATTGTTGTCGATGTGGCCATTTGGGTCACATGGAGAAAGAATGCAAGGAAAGTGGTTTGAAAAATAAGTTTTGATTAGAGGATGTCATTTCATGGATTTAGGGTAGCAGATGCTTCATGAAAACAGGACCACAACCATAGGAACCGGAGTGAGGATGTTTATGCAGTTAGGGATTGAGAAGTGTGGTGGAGTTTCTTGCCATCTTCTCACTCCAATGCTCAAGTGGGAGTAGTTTAAGTTGTCATTGTTGTTGTATCCTTTCTCTTAAAATACAATTTATGTTTTAAAAATATTTTTTTTATTTTATTATAATATAGTGATTTCTTTTTGTGTTTTGAGGCTTATATAGTTAGGATTATGCAGATTGGTTTTCATTTTTGGTTTCGTTCCCTTTAAATATGTTTAGGTATTTTAGAAATGGTTAATTATTATTTCGTTCACTGTTTGGTTCGAGTTACTCTTCTATATGTCCCCTTATGTTGGATGTTTTATTTGGTTTGGGATGGGAGTTCCGATGTTGGTGTGGTGACTATAGCTGGTTTCTTATAGTTTAGAAAACCCTACGCTTTTTTTGTCATAGTTGTTCTTTTTTGAAATTTTCCTCGATTAGTAGTTGATTTTTTCTTATGGAATTAACGGTCACAATGGGGGCCATGGTTTCATTTGGATTCTTTCTATTAGAGTTTGAGTTTGGTTCTCATTTGGATGGGTGACCTTTTGTGGGAAGAACATGTTTGTGGTTTGGAGAATTTCACACCATGAGTATGGTTTTTATTTTATATTATTCTTATCATAGCATTGGTTCCTCTATTTGAGGTTCGATAGGGTTCCCAGTTTTTTTTGAATAATCCAAGTGTGTTATGGCCCTATTCAGAGATTGTGTGCACAGTTTGTGGGTAAACAGTCTAGCTGGTTAAGGTATAGGGTGGTTCTAGTTCAATTCCATCTTGCATGGTTCGACTTTCATGGAATGATCAGGGTTTTGACTGAACCATGCAAATCATAAGAAAAACAATACTTCTTTTTTGTTTCATAGTTAAGGAGCATGGAATTGACATAATTATAGGAAACCATGACACAAGTTTGTGAGGTGTTCGACAATTTGATATAGTACCATGGTGCATGGTTGGAGCTTGTATTCCAAACCATGTGGCCAAACCTTGTAGGATATCTATTTTCTCTAGTATTTTGTGCATAATAGGAAGACAATTTAGAAAATAATGTGGGCAGACCACGTGAGTTCCCCATGTGTTTTAAAAACGTGAAATTTATATTCTACTGATCCCCTATTTTAACCCATTTTGTGTTCCTCTCTACCTTTATCAACCTAAGAACATGAGAGGGACTCCCTTTCCCATCTCTTATGGTTCCCCTTCTTCTATAGTTGTCTCATCAAGCTTCTAAGGTGGGTTCCTTTGTATTTTTGGCCAATTTTATCCAATTTTTATCTTTTTCCCTTGCTTTTATTTCTTCAATTGTATTGTTTCTCCTTTTGACAATATATATATGATAGGTTTTATTTTTTTGCTTAATATTCTTGGACGTTAGGTTGTCCAGATTGTTTCATGTTCCTTGTTAATCCTTTTCAAGGGTTTTTCTCATATGCTTTTAAGGGAATTGTTTTCAATTTTTCCTATTTGGAGAATTCTATTTGATTCTTGACATTTAAAAAATGGGTTTTAAATGTAATATTTATCTTTTTATATGTTAGAATATAATTTTTATAGTATTTTCATTGTTATAATTTGATGAAAATGGGTTTCTAGTTTTTTTAATTATTCTTATATGAATATGCTTGTGACATGTTTGATAAAATTAAATTTGTAATTTAAAGATTAAATTTATATTTTTTGGGTTTGGTTGGGAATTGATTATGCTTTGATAATTAGATTATTTTTTTAATTGATACGTATAGGTGAACATTGGTGTGTTTTTTTATTCAGTACCTATGTTTGAAAAATTATAATTGGTTTAAAATATCACATGTTTCATAAATTGGATAACTTTATTCCTACATGTTTTTCAATGGGTGTGCCATTAGATGTGGTCATATATATATATATATATGTAAATGTGGTTCACATATGGATTGTAAAAAAATAGATAATGGCCTTTTCAAATAGTGTCCCCCTTTAACATGATTATTCAAGACATTTATCCCAACCACCTTCTCATCCTCTTTCAAAACATTTCTCTTAAATTAGTTCTCCTAGAACCCCTAATTATTTCTGAATGATCTTTTGGTTTTAAAATGACTAAAATATGGTTTCAAATGTGATTCAAAACCTAGAATTGATTGGAATCATGATGATTAGTTTTTTTTATAAATCAATTAAAGGTACATTGGAACCCATAAAGCATTCTATTTGTTTTCACTATGGTTTTGAAATGGTTTTGGAGTGAAAATATAGAGTCTCAGTTTGTAATATTTATATTTTGGATTTTTTTTGAAATTCTTGATATGTGATGGGTCTGTTGGAAGTAGTTATTGTTTTGGTGTTTGATGGGAACCTCTATGGTGACCCCTCATAGGAGAGGATCATTTAATCAGTGGTGTCAGAGTTTGTTCTAGGATAGAAATGTTGAATATATTGGTTTTTGTTTTATGACTCATGTGTGAGGGACTCCCTATTAACCATATATTACTATCATGGGATTCCTTATCATCATCTGGTGTTTTGAGGGACTGCTTCCTATTTATCATGATTATATGGGTTGGAACCCCTTGGATTTACTAAGAGGCTAGGTGAGATGGGAAAATGGTGAGTATATTTTAGCTAAAAAAGACAGTTATTTATTGTGGAGCTTCGCTATACTCATATAGGTGAGTCCAAAAATAGTTTATCTAGATATTTCTTCCAGAGATGTTTAGTAAATTCCCATAATTGTTATCTATATGTTCAGTTTTTTTGGATGCACTTTTTTCTCTGATATAAAACATTCTGGATACTTATTTTTTCCTTTATTTTATGGTAATATTTTTTTAATACTTGGTTTTGTTCTTTAATTTGGTATTGGGTTTTGAAAATTGGTTTTAAAACATGGATTTTTTCTGAAATAGTTGTAAGTGGTGACTATGTTATTTAGAAAATGGGAATGTTGTGTTTGATTCCTTAAAATAATAATACCTTATTTTATAAAGGAATTAAAAACTAGTTTTTATAGGATAGTTTGGGAAAGGAAATGTATTTAAATTTTGGTGCTTACCTACTGAAGGGTTTTTATTCTCACGCGCTATTTGTGCCACTCAACATTTATAGACCCGAACAATTTTACACGTTCAGGTTCCTATTCAATTATCCTTTGGAGAAGGATTTTATTTCGGATAGTTGTGACATAGAGGTAATGTGGATATTGAGCCTATTCACTTTGGGTTGTGGTTTCATTTTTTAGTTTATAATGTATTAAAATACTGTTTATTTTGAATCTAGTTATGTATGTATTGATGTTTTGTATTTATCATTTTATGTTGTGTTATTTGTTTTGGCTATTTGATCCTATTTATCTTAGCATAAATGTTTCCCACAATGATATCTTTGATGACCGGCTCTAGTCACCATCCTAGGGGGTTTGGAACACCACTCGTGACTTTTCATGGGCTATGTTGGTTGTCAGGTTGGATGGAATCATAACATAGACTGTCACACTATTTATATACACATGTAGTGTGATAACAACATTTTAATAGGTAGTATATGAATTTAATTCATTTTGTGTAGATAGGTATAAGAATTTTATTCCATGTTATTTTAGAATCCCTAGATTAGTTATAGTTCAAATGTGGGATTCCGTGAATATATATGGGAATGACAGAACATACGGTCCTTCACGAGGTGTCTGAATGGTTGGATTGGCTAGATTCTCTAACATATTGATTAGATAGGTGGGCCTATTATAGTTGAGTTATGAATATATATGGAATGAGTTATGGATATGGTAGTAGTATAGTATTACAGTTTATTCCCAAGTGGTAATAAAAGTCAATAGAATGGAAAATTTTATGGGTTAACCAGATTCTCCCATTCTATATAGGTTATAAAATGTGAAATAAAACCTTATGAGAGTTATGAAGAGGGGTATTATGTGAGATAGACCATTTGATAGAATTATTAGTTATTGCATTTGGATATGGATTATTTTATTATATTTTTTAAGTATATGGATTGGAAAGTGGATGTGTCATGCAATGTGAGATTGTGTATTGAAAAGAGAAAGAAACCTATTTTTATAGATTGGGGTTAGGAATCCAAGTAATTTATGGTGGAAAAGATGTGTAATTGGAATGGTTCTTTAAATTCATGACAGAATGTTCCATTTTTTTCATTAAATAAGTCTAAAAATTATGTATGGTGACATGATTTTTTGGTCGGCTTATTCTAGATAGAAATTAAAAATATATAAAAGGCAAAATGGGTAATAATTGGACTATTTGGTGAATGACCATGGAGTAGTGTTGAGTAAAGATATGTGTCTATGTAGTAAATGGCATGTCAGTGTATGAATTATGACCTATAATGGAATGATCATATAGTGAGTAAAAATAATTAATAAAATTATTCCCAAGAAGAATTCAATTACATTTCATGGATTTACATGTAACAACCCATGATTTCATAGTACATTATCTCTAAAAAAATTCAATAACTTGTGTTACACACCACACCGAGTTTGAGCGCACCATGACTTACCAAACTAGTCATTCAAAAAGAGGTTATGAGTAGTATTAAATGAATTTTGAATTTTATATACTCCATATTATTTTAGAATACATATTATGTGTTTCTTATACATATTATATGAACAAATTAATTTTCTTCAGATAAAAACAGGTATTTTTCAAAAAATGCAATTTTACAGCATTTTAATGGAAAACCTTTTTTAAATCCAATATTTGGCACTTATATATATTAAATTTAATGAAATTAAATTATTATTCAGAATATGTACATACAAACTTAGTTTGGATAAATGATATGGACTTTTTTGATATCTTTCATATTTTGAGGAATAATGAAAAATTCTAAATTTTATTTGAAATCAACTTTTTTAATAAAATTAATTAATTGTGTTTAATTATACATTGGAGTGGTTTTAAATTATAATTAGATTATATTTTTATCATTTAACATAATTTATTTCATTGGCTTTAATTTCACATTTAAACTAGACATAAGCAAGTTTCAATCTTTTGGTAGTTATTATTTCTTAAAAACACATTTTTTGTTTTGGCAATGGGAATTGTTTTTAAATTAATTAATGAAACTTATGTGTTTTGAATTTATATAAATGGATTCCATATTTAGAATCATGATTTCCCAATTATGTAAATAGGTATATTTTATTTTTATACATTATGAATATTTACTTGAGTAAATATTTTATTTACCACGGTTAATGGGTAAATCTGGTAAATAAGGGTAAGAAAATATTATTATAATAATATCAAATTACCCTAAAATTTGTTTTATTTCTATTGGTTGATACATGGATGACCATTTACATCCTTGGGATGATTTTGGGACCACATGGAGCCACTTGTATGTAATAATTACACTTTATATTAATTAATTTAAAGTAAATACACAAATGATATTAAAAAATATCTTTTTGTAAAACAATTTTTTCACATGGTTATATAATATATTATTTATAATATAAATATTTATTCAAATATATAAAATTATTTATGAAACAATTATGAGCTAGTGTTTACCACATTAATGAATGATGTAAATAAAGGAGATTATAAAACATAAAAAAATATCCAAAACGTGTCCACTTTTAATTGAATAATTTTATTTAGAATATGAGTCAAATTATTTTTGACTATAATGAATTTTGGACCTTTATTACATGTAAATTATTATATAATAAAATAATATCTTTAAACATTCCTAAAGAGCCCCTACTCCCCCTTAAATATTTCCCTCACCTTTAAGCCATTTCACACACCTATCGAGACACTTAGCTCATAAAACTCGATACAATTAATCTTCTTGTATCCCTATATTCCACTTATAATCCTTTCCCTAGGCAGAATTAATTTCATGAAATCCATTTGTTTCAAAACAAAGGGAGTTACCCAATTTAAAGGTAACATCTCTTCTTAAGTACTCTTCTTTTATTTTACTTCTCCAACACCCTAAACTCACGTTATTAGATTTTTTATAACAACAGCAGTATACTGAATATACTCGGTTGTTTTATGGGAAGTATTTGAACAACACTTGCACACACCTCCTTCTAATCGGTATAGAACATAATGTTTCTGTGGATGGAAAACTACTGCCTCACAAAATGATGATTGTTCAATCTTCCACTACCACCTCTTACAGTGGCCATAATGATATAACTGTAATTATATATGATATTTATGATTTTAATTATATCTATAATCTTCTATAACTCTCTTTTACGGAATACCTTTATTCTTTTGATGTTCTATATATACGATAATTTCATTTGTGGAAGTGCACACTACCGCCCCCTCAAAGTGATATTAATCATTCATACTATACATGGAATGTATAAAGGACGGTGTTAATGAACTTATGTAACATATATAAAATATTATATTATACTCAAATAATATTCCAATTATGTATCATTTGGTTTTCATTCCTTTCAAAATAATAAAAAAGAAATGGAAGTAGCATTCGTGCGTACGTATGGATTACCGTCTCCACGAACATGATGAGATTCATTACCCATTGTAACCATTCAAGAATGATTATCATTTTTTAGGAAAAATAATTTTTAGGAACATAATATAATTATGGATATGAATCAAATAAATCATATCCATAACCAACATTTCTTATGTAACAAACATATAAAGGAAAACAAACTACTTAACACTCAAAATAATGATACTACTAAAATATTATTAATAAAGAAATATTAGAAGATCATCTATGATATCATATTTATGTATGTTGTTCTTGTATAATTTAATAATAATTATTTAATTATTATACATGATTTTAACGTACCCTCGAACAAAAAATTACATGGTAAGTGTTAATTCCTTAATCTCGTTATTATCCGAGATTCTTTATGTGTTAGTATTTTCAACAAAATATTTATTATCCAGGTCAATTTTTCATAAAAGACATTTCAAAATGATTTTTTAAGGTACTGTTTATCAAAAACATAATTTTAAATGTTTTAAATATTTAATCTTATAAATAATTCTCATTAATATCCATGTTTTAAAAATGGTTTGAAGCCTTTTTTTTATATGGACATTATTTATTTAAAATGTTAATTAATTTAAAATCATTCAAATTGGTGTGATACACATTGATTTAAAAATATTTTTTAAATGACATCCATTTTAAATTTTTGATTTTTAAATGACTTCACAAATATATATATTTCTCTTAATATGTTTTACTGATCATTTTAAACTATGTCAACATCCTTTACTAGATATTATTATTTATTATGGTTCATTTATTATAAGACAATTGTCTATATTGTATTGAATTTTTTCTGATATGATTGACTGTGGTTGTGTTATTTTAATACCATTTATGGTTTGTGTTTGAATTAATGACATTTCATATGCTAGTTTTAAAATGAATGTTTATGTTATGATTAAAAATTTCCATATGTGGAATGCAGTGGACATAGTAAGTGATGGGTGGAGCCCGCTGTAGATCTAAATGCATCGGTAGGTCTCATGCGACCAACTAGTGTATTGGTAAAGGGACTTGAAATAATCTTATTTGTAGTCTTGGCATGAGGCCTTAACTATGTGGTTATGATGTCCGTCATTATGAATTCCATCATTATGAAATTAGTGATTGATATTACATGGGATTAATCAACTAGTATAACATCAATGTGAATAATTAAATGGAATTATTTTATTTATATAATCCATATTATGCTAAATATTAAGTTTAAACGGATTTTTTTAGTTTTCTATATTTCCTTAAGATTTTATTCTTATTTATAAAGTTTCTGATATATTTTTATCCTTATTGATAATCTAAGATAACCCCTTTTTATGTTTTATATTTCCCAGGATGCAAAGAAGTATTTTATGGTTGACCTACAGGGATAAGATATGGGTTATAAGTGTGTTCAATGGATAATTTTTTTTTGTTGTTTTTAATTTTATAATGATTTTTAACATTCATGTATGTAATATATTTTCCAAGACTGCTAAATTGATTAATCCTTTGGGACCTGATTCCTAATAATCATGCCAATATATTAAAATAATGCACCGACTCGGAGTAATAGGGTTCGGGGTGTTATAGTTGGTATTTGAGTAATTTTAGCAATAAACATTGGAAACTAGATTTAGAAAAACTATTTTAGAGAACATTTCCCTATGAATGACTTTGAGGATTAATAAGGAATAACATCAATGAATTTTGATAATGTGATTTTTTTTGAATTTTCCAAGAAATACATCCCTGTCTGGATATGATCTAGTAGAGGCAGCTCTAGCACAAATGTACCTAGGATTGATAACACTGAAAAGGCGTTTTGGGCTTCACTCGGGGTACCCCAGTACATGACAATGGTCCTTTCTACACTTTTGATTACGACACTTCCAGGGGATATGCTCATGATAATTCACATTTTCATTACATGCCATTAAAATGGATTTAGAAGTAAATACTTCCTCAAAGAAAACATTTTTTTTATGATTATAGATTATAGGAATAATATTTCAATTTTATGTTAGGTATTTTTTAATTTTGTAATTATGCATTATGATTCATAAACTATCCTAGAGTATGCCATTGTATAGAAATGGGGACCAAAAGATGGAATGAGAAGACCAACAATTTGCATGATCTAAAGAGTACGAAGGATCAAAATTTTCAGGGTATTAATACAGTATTAAGAATGAAAATAAAGTCCCACATATTATCATCATATAAATAAATAGAATAGTGTGTTAATTAGATAAATAAATAATTTCTAATCCCAATGGCTTTGATGGGAAGACAAAAAAGAAAAAGATGGTGGAGAGAAAGATGGAAAAGAGAATAATGGAAAAAAGGATTTTCCCATTTGTGATTACTGTGGAAAGAGTACCCTTGGAAAATTATTTAAGGGAATGAGAGTTTTATATAAGTGTGGAGAAAAAAGACACCAAGTACGTGATAGCAAGGGTATGAAAAAAGTTTCAAATGAACAATTCCTAATCTGAAAGGGGTAGGGTCACTACATGAATCAATGTCCCAATCATCAGAGTATACCAAAAATTATGTTTCTCGATTAAAATCATGTTATGATATTACCACATAAAAAGAGTAAGGACTAGTGTTCTTTTGTTGATATAAATGAATCATGTCATTTCAATGTTGTATTAATGATGTACTGTTTATAATTATATTAGAGTCTATAAGGATTGTGATGCCGTACTATTTCATAAAGGATTTAATATTGTGTGGTACCATGATAAGTGACTCAATAAAAAGGTATTTTTTTTTGGAAAATACATGGTTAAAGGATAGAGAAACATTAATATGGTACTGATACTATGACATTGATTTTTGAATAAGAGATTATTGATTTGGATAAATTATATTGGATATTATTGACTACCTTGGAGAGAATTAATGGTTATTTATTCCATCATTGTTGGTTATTACAACATTTTAGGATTTAAATAGTATATTTAGTATTATATGATTTACTTAAGGAATAAGAATGTACATACCTATTCAAAAATAGTTTTCTAGGAATTCATTTTATTACCATATTTAAAGAGAATGCACGATGAAGGTATTCACATGTATATTATGTGACCTTCCTTAAAAATTTTGGACTGTGAGTTCAGACAAAAGTATTGTGGATATTTCTAAAGGTTGGAATAGATTAAGTTTTACATTGGATACTATTGTAATGGTTAAAGTATTTCTTGATATTATTTATCGATTGTCATGAAAAGGACAACTCGGAGGTCATACAACAACTCGTCACGTCCAACAAGGCCACGATACATGAACCCAAAACCAATGGGTGACAAGGGTAAATCTTCTACCACTGGCGTATGTGATATCCTAGTTTGTATAATATATATACTTTTAAATATCCTGAAAAATGATTTATAAATTCATTATTGTTTGAACCCTATACGATTAGGATAAATAGACTATTTTTAAATTCTATTATATTTTAGAGTGAAAGATGAGTTTTTGGTGGGTATTAGTGAAAAGATAAAACTCTACTAGTCATGTATATTTTTTTTATTTTATTATATGAATAAATTAATTATTAATCTTTAGGGAATGGATCATAAAAAAATGTGTTATCTTAATACTTTATGTTTTGTTGAACCGATGATATTTTAAATCATCATTGATTGATGGCTTTGATGCCATCAATTTTGCACTTGTTTGTGATTGATGACCTCAATCACTCCCCATTAATGATTTGATTTTTCCTCCAATTACATGTCTCTAATTTCCACTGATTTTTACTCATTGATATCATAATTTGGTGGGGAAATTTTCATTTCTCTTTCCCTCTTATCAAGACTAAATTTCATTAACCTAATTTTCTATGGGGGTTTTCCACAATGGTATATTTATATTTTTAACCATTTATTTTCAAATAAAAATTTAAAACATTGGAGATGAAATTTATTGAAGGATAGGAGAATGTAACACCAAAATATTTCATAGTACATTATCTCTTCAATAAAATTCAATAACATGTGTTACAGGCCACACCGAGTTCGAGCGCACCACGACTTACCAAACTAGCCGTTCAAAAAGTGGTTATGAATATTTTTAACTGAATAATGAATTTAATAAACTAAATATAATTTTATAATCCATATTATTTTTTTCTTAGACATAATATAAGTAAAAAAATTATTTTTTCATATAAAAAATGTATTTTAAAAAAAACGCAATTTTAACATCTTTTAATAGAGAACCATTTTTAAAACAAATATTTTGTACTTATATATATTAAATTCAATAAAATAAAATTATTATTTAGATTTGGGACAAAAAAATTTAGTCTAGAACAATTTTTGGTACATTTCTGATAACTTTCATATTTTGAAAAAATAGTGAAAAATACTAAATTTTAATTGAAAAATACTTTTTTAATCGATATAATTTATAGTGTTAAATTATAAATTTGAGTGTTATGAAAGTGTCATTATATTATTTTTTTATCATTTAATATAATTTAGGTCATTTTATGTAATTTCACATTTTAACTGGAAATAAACAATTGTCAATATTTTAATAGTTATTATTTCATAAAAACACGCTTTTTCTTTTGACAACAGAAATATTGTTTAAATTAATTTCTTCCACTTCTGTGATTTGATTTTGGAAAAATGGATTCCATATTTTGAATCATGAGGTCTAAATTATTTAAATATTTAAATTTTATATTTATACATTATAAATATTTAGTTCAGTAAATATTTTATTTACCACGATTAAAGGGTAAATCTAGTAAATAATGGTAAACAAATATTACTATAAGAATATTAAATTACCAATAAATGTGACCTATTCTTATTGTTAGATTCATCTCCAACCATGGTAAAATATTGGTGGATTTTGGGACCACATGAATCTCATTGAGAGTGATAATGACACTTTATAATATTTAATTTAAAGTAAAGAAAAAAAGACCTAAAGATATATTTTAGTAATAAATATTTTACAACGGGTTATATAGTTTATCCTTTTGATCATAAATATTAATTTTAATTATGAAATCATTATCTACATCATGGTATTTTTTATATTTTTTAGATATCAAATAGAAAAAATTATTTATGACACAATAATGATGGAGTGTTTACCTCATTAGTGAATGATTCAAATTAATGAGATTATAAAAATTAAACCAATATCAAAAACCTATCCAATTTTTATTGGATGATTTTATTTAGAAAAGTTTTCATCTTATCTTCGACTTTAATAATTATTGGATATTTATAAACAAAAAATAATTATATAATAAAGTACTATTTTCAAACATTCCTAAAGATCCCCTCATCCCCCTTATAAAAATCCCTCACCTCTAACCCATTTCTCACACCTCTAAATCCCCTTGGCTCATCCAAAATATACCTAATTAAGATCCCCACATCCCTATATTCTTATTATAATCATTAACCTAGGAATTAGGCACTTAAAAGAATCCATTTGGTTCAAATTAATGGGTGTTACCTGATTTAATGGTGACATCTCCTCTTACGTTATTTTCTTTTATTTTACTTCTCCAACCCCATAAACACTATTTATTACTTTATTTTATAACTCATATGTATACTATATATACTAGGTTGTTTTTATGAGATTAATTTGAACTAAACTCTCAAACACCTCCATTTAATGGGTGTAGAACATAATGTTTCCTGTGGACGGAGAACTATTGTCACACGAAACGATGATTGTTCAATCTTCTACTACCACCTATTATGGTGGCCATTATGATGGAACTATAATTATATAGTATATATATGATATTTAGTTTCTTTATAATCTTCTATAATACTCTTTTATAGCATAACTTTGTTATTTTGATGTTGTATATATACAATAATTTCATTTGAGGAAATGCAGACTACCGACACCTAAATGTGATATGACTCGTTGATACCATACATGGAGCGTATAAAGTATGGTGTTAATGAAATTATGTAAAGAATATAAAATATTATATTAAAATGGAACAATAATATACCTATGTATCATCTTGTTTCTTTCCTTTTAAAATAAGAAAAATAAAATGGAATTAGCATTCATGCGTTCCTACGGATTACCATCTCTATGAACACAATGAGATTCATTACCCATCATAACCATTCAAGAATTATTTTAATTTTATTTTTAAAAATAATTTTTAAGAACATAATATAATTCTAGATATGAATCAAATACATCCTATCTATAATAAACTTGTCTTATGTAACAAAACATATAAAGGAAAACGAAATAGTTAACACCCAAAACATGATACTACTAAAATATTATAAATAGAGAAATATTATAAAATCATATATGATGTCATATTTAGGTATTTGGTTCTTATATAATATAATAACCATTATTTAATTTTTATACGGGAGTTTAACGTACCCTCAACCAATGAAAAGTACAGGGCAAGGATTAATTCCTCAATCACTTTATTATCCAATATTGTTTATGTGTAAGTATTTTCTAGGAGATATTTATTATCCATGTCCATGTTTCATTAAATTCATTAAAAATTGTTCCTTCAAGGTGATCTTTAACTAAAAAATTATTTTAAATTTTTTAAATATTTATTCTTTAAATTCATTCTCATTAGTTTCCTTTCTTTAAAAATGGTTTTAAGGATTTATTTATATGGGCATGACTTTTTCAAAATGTTAATTAAATTAAAAACATTCAATGTGTTTTGAGATACATTGATTCAAAAATTCCTTTTAATTGACTTCCTTTTTAAATGTGTGACTTTTAAATGATTTCAGAAAAAGAGATATTTCTCTAAAAACGTTTTACTGATCATTTTCAACTATGTCAATATCTTTTATTATATATTATTTTTAATTAAAGATCATTTGATATAATACAATAATCCTTATTGTATTGAATGGTTTATTATATCATTGAGAGTTGATGTGCTATTTTTATTCCCTTCATGGTCTATGGTTATAGTATTTACATTTCGTATTCTAGTTTTAAAATGAATGTTTTTGTCATGTTTCAACATTTTCATATAAAGAATGTAGTGAACTTTGTAAGTGACTGGTGGAGCCTACTATAACTGCTCGATGCATCGGTTGGTATCATGATAAAAACTAGTGTCTTGGCACAAGGCCTAGACAAAATCTTATTTGTAGTCTTAGGACGAGGCCATTATTATGTGGTTATGATGTTTGACATTATACATTTCATCATTATGAAATTTGTTAAGGATATTACATGTGATTATTCAAGTAGTATAATATCCACATGAATATGTTAATGACATTATTTGATCGACCTATTACATATTATGCTGAATTTTATATTTAAAAGGCTTTTGTCTTAGTTTAACACATTTCCTTAAATGTTTATCCTTATTTATGAAGTTTCCGCTATATTTTTATCCTTAACGAGCATCTAATATCACCCATTTATATGTTTTATTTTTTCTAGGATGTAAAGATGTATTTTATTGTTGACCTGTAGGGATAGGATAAGGGATATATGTGTGTTCAATAGTGACAATGTTGTTGTGGTTTTTCATTTTATAATGTAATGTAATGTTCATTTCTGTAATATATTTCCCAAGAAAGCTAAACTGATCTATCCTTTGGGACTTGATTCCATAAATAATGCCAATGTATTTGAATGTTGCACCAAATTTGGGTAACTAGGGTCAGGGTGTTATAGTTGGTGTTAGAGGACGTTTACCAATACCCTTGGAAACTAGATTTAGAAAAAATCTGATTAAAGAACATTACCATAAGAATGACTTTGAGAATTAGAATTGAAGAAAACCTATAATTTTTTAATGTAGTAATTTTGTGAATTTTCCCAACAATACGTCCATGTCTGGATACAAGAAAGTTGTGGCGGCTCTGACACATATGTACTTAGGAGTGAAAACTCAGACATGGAGTTTCAGGATTGACCAGGTGTATCCTGGTACATGATGAAGGGCCTTGCTTATCTCTTGGTTGTGACACTCCTAGGGTATATTCTAAGGATAATTCTCATTTTATATGGAATCCATTATGATTGATTTAGAAGTAAATAATTCTTCAAAAGATTTTTTTTGATTATAGATTATATTAATATTATTTTCAATTTATGTTAGATAATTTACAATTTTGGAATTATGAATTGTGATTCATAAACTAACCTAGTGCATTCCATTTTTTATAAATGGAGCACATTATATAGAATGAGAACTCTAGTAATACGCATGATCCAAAGAGTAAGAAGGATCATATATTTTATGGTATTAAGAAAGTATTTAGAAAGGAAATAATATCCCATCTATTATCATCATACGAAGAAATAGTATCATGGTGTTAATAAGATAAGTAATTAATTCTTTGAGTCTCATGGATTAGAAGGGAAGCTAGAAAAGAAAAGGATGTTGTAGAGAATGTATGATAAAGGGACTAAGAGAAAGCTGGATTTTCCCATTTGTGATAAATGTGGAATGAATCACCTGGGTAAATGCTTGAACGGAATGCGAGTTTGTTGTAAGAGTGGAAAAAGGACACCAAGTATGTGAATTAAGAAGTTGGGATACTACGTGAATCAATGTCCCAATCATCAGATTATACTGAAAATGATGATGTTATATAATAATCAAGTTGTTATATTAACACATATGAGGAGTAAGGACTAGTGTTCTTAGGTTGATATGAATGAATTATTTCATTTTGGTGTCGATTCAAGGATGTGATGTTTATAAAATTTATGGAGTATATAAAGATTATAATGTAATACTATTTCATTAAGGATTTGAGATTGTGTGGTACCAAGAAAAGTGACTCAATAGCAAGTTAAACGTTTTGGAAAATACATGGTTGAAGGAAATATAATCATTAATATGGTTCTGATAATATGGTATTGATTTTGGAATATGAGATGATTGGTTTGGATAAATTATATTGAATATTAAAGACTACCTTGGAACCAATTAATTGTTTTTTATTCCATCATTGTTGGTGAATATAACATTTTTGGATTTAAGGTGTATATCGGGTATTCTATGATTTAAAGAAGGAATAAAGAAGTACATACCTATTAAAATATGGTTTTATGGAAATTGATTTTATTACCCCATTTAATGAGAATAAAAAATGAAGGAATTCACATGTATATTATGTGAAAATAAATATAAATTTTGGACTGTAAGTTCAAAAAGAAGAATTGTGGATATGTATAAAGGTTGGAATAGATTAAGTTTTACATTGGATACATTTGATAAGGTTAAAGATTTTCTTAATATTATATTTTGATTGTCATAAAAAGGACAACCCGGAGGTCGGGTGACAACCCGTCGCGCCCGGAAAGGCATCAAGACTTGAACCCGCAACCAAAGGGTGACAAGGGTAAATCACCTACCAGAGTCCAACGTGATGTCCTAGTTAGTGTAATGTATTTTATATTAAATAGTTGGATGAATTAATTATAAATTTATTATTTTTTGTACTCTATATTATTAGGATAAATAGAATATTTTTAAATTATATTATATTTTGAAGTGAAAGATGAGTTTGTGGTAGGAATTATTTGAAGGATGAAACTCTACATGTCATGTATATTATTTTCTTCTTATTCTATGTTAAAATAAATTCATAAACTTTAGGGAAGGGATCTTAAATACAAAAATGTTTTATCCAAATACATTATGTTTTATTGTACTGTTGATATTTTAAATCCGCAATGATTGATGGCTTCGAGGAAATCAATTTTACACATGTTTGTGATTGATGACCTCAATTAATCCCTATAAATATTTATGTTTTCCCTGAATTATTTGTCTCTAATTGGAACTAATGTTATCCTAATCGAGATTATAATTTGGTGGTGACTTTTTCATTTCTCTTTCTCACTTATTAAGACTAAATGTCAGTAACCCAATTTATGATGTGGGTTTTCCACAAAGGTATTTTTCTATTTTTAAACATTTATTTTCAATGAAAAATTTCAAATTTTGGGGTTTCCATTTATTGAAGTAGGGGAGAATGTATCACCCCAATATTTCATAGTATGTTATCTCTTCAAAAAATTAAATAACTTACGCTACACGCAACACCGAGTTCGAGACACCATTGCTTACCAAACTAGCCGTTCAAAAAGTGGTTATGAATTGTATTACTTGAATTTTGAATTTATATACTCCATATAATTTTATAATCCATATTATGTGTTTCTTATACAAAATATAAAAAAAATTCATTTTTTACATAAAATATGTATTTTCAATAAAATGCAATTTTAGCACATTTTAAAGGAGAAAAATTTTTAAAAACATATATTTGGGACTTATATATATTAAATTTAATGAAATTAAATTATTCTCCAGGATAGGGACATAATGATTTAGTTTGGATAAATTTTTGGTTCTTTTCTGATAACATTCACAGTTTGAGGAATAGTGCAAAATAATGAATTTTAATTGAAAACCAACTTTTTAATTGAAATAATTTATAATGTTATATTATAAATTTGAGTTGTTCTATAGTATCATTAGATTATATTTTCATAAATTAATATAAATCAGGTCATTGGATGTAATTTCAAATCTAAACTGTACAAAATCAAGTGTCAATCTTTTGATAGTTATTATTTTCTAAAAACACACTTTTTTGTTTTCCCAACGAGAATAATTTTTAAATTAATTTCTACAACATATGTGTCTTGGATTTGAAAAAAATTTATTCCATATTTGGAATAATTAGGCCCAAATTAAGTAAATAGGTAACTTTTATTTTCAGATATTATGAATATTTACTGTAGTAAATATTCTATTTAACATGGTTAAAGGATAAATTAGGTAAATAAGGGTAAACAAATATTATTATAATAATATTAAATTATCATAACATGTGTCTTATTCCTATTGCATTATACATGTCCGACCATGGGCATCATTGGGTCTATTTTGGGACCACATGGATCCACATGAGAGTGATAATGACATATTATATAATTAATTAAAAGTAAAGGCCAAAATGACATAAACATATATATTTTTCTAAATAAACTTTTATAGAGGGTTTTATAAGTTATATTTTAAACTATAAATACTCATTTGAATTAAAAATATATTTCCTACATCCTGGTATTTTTTTATAATTTTTAGACGTCAAATAAATAAATATTTTTATGACACAATAATGATGCAGTGTTTACCTCATTATTGAATGATTTAAATAAATTAGATTATAAAAATTAAAACAATATCCATAAACTATCCAATTATTATTGGATGATTTTATTTCGAATTTGATTCATAAAATCTTATACTTTAATGAGTTTTGGATCTTTATAAACCGATAATAGATATATAATAAAATCATATTTTCAAACATAATTAAAGAGCCCATCCCCCCTTAAAAATTCCCTCAACACTAACCTGTTTATCACTCCTCTCAACATCCTTTGATTACCCAATAGCTGACCTAATAAGCTCCATAAATCACTATATTACTCTTATAATCCTTTCCATAAGCATAAGTAACTTCAAGGAATCCTTTTGGATCAAACCAAAGGGTGTTACCCGATTTAAAGGTAACATCTCCTCTTATGTTCCTCACTTTTATTTTATTTCTCCATCCCCATAAAATCACATTATTCCATTATTTTATAACTCCATTATAATTATAAATATACTAGGTTATTATTTTGAGAAATATTGAACTACACTTGGACACACATCTATCCAGTTGGTATAGAACATAATGTTTCTTGGGACGGCGAACTACTACCCCACGAAATGATGATTGTTCAATATTATACTACCACCTCTTATGGTGTCCATTATGATGGAACTATAATTAAATATCATATTTTTATATTTATTTTATCTTCAATATTCTGTAATTATCTTTTACAGCATACCATTATTCATTTCATATTGTTTATATTCGATAATTTCATTTGAGGAAGTGCATACTACAACCCCCCTCAATCGGATATGACTCATTCATACCATAAATGGAATTTATAAATGATGCTATTAATAAAAATACATAAAGTGTATAATATATTATATTATACTAGAATTATAACATACAAGTGAATCATTTGGTTTTCTTTCCATTTAAAATAAAAAAAATGAAATGACAGTAGTGTTCATGCGTTAGTATGGATTACCGTCTCCCCGAACGCGATGAAATTCATCGCCCATCGTAACCATTCAAGATTATTTTTCATTTTATTAATAAAAATAATGTTTAACAACTTAATATCATTTTATATATGAATCACATACATCATATCCAAAACAAACATGGCTTACGTAACAATACATGTAGAGGAAAACGAAATAGTTAACACCCGAAACAGTGATACTACTAAAATATTATTAACAAAGAAATATTATATTATGATATATGATATAATATTAATTTATGGGGTTTTGTATAATTTAATAATAATTATTTAACTAATATACAAGAGTCTATAGTACCCTCGACCAAAGAAATGTATAAGGTAAGGGTTAATTCCTCAATCTAATTATTATCCGAGATTTTTTATGTCTAAATGTTTTCTGGGACATATTTATTATCCATTTCCATGTTTCTTAAAATAAATTTCAAAATTATTAATTTATGTTAATCTTTAACTAAATTATAATTTTAAATGTTTTAAATAATTACTCTTTAAAATCAATCTCATTAATTTCCTTGTTTTAAAAACATTTTTAAGGATTTATTTATATGGATATGATTGTTTTAAAATGTTAATTAATTTAAAAAGATTCAAAGTGGTATGAGTAACATTGATTCAAAAATATATTTTAAATAAATTTATTTATAAATTTTTTGACTTTTAAATTATTTCACAAAAAATGATATTCTTCTCAAAATGTGTTTCTGATCATTTTCATCTATGTCATCATCCTTTATGAGTTATTATTCTTGATTAAGGTTCATTTATTATAATAAAATCTTCCATATTTTATTGAATGAGTTATGATATGTTTGACTATGTATGTGATATTTTTATACCCTTAATGGTTTATGGTTGAAGTATTGACATTTTATATTCTAGTTTTAAAAATAATGTGTATGTTATGTTTCAAAATATTCATATGTGGAATGCAGCGGACTTAGAAAGTGACAGGTGGATCCCACTATTGCTCCTCGATGAAATGGTATGTCTCGTGAGACAAACTAGTGTCTTGGAATAATTATTTGACAAAATATAATTTGTAGACACGGAATGAGGCATTTACATTGTTGTTATGATGTCTGAAATTATGCATTCCATTATTATGAAATTAGATATTGATATTACATGTGATTATTCGATTAGAAGAATATCCATGTGAATAAGTAAATTGAATTATTTGATTTATATTTTATATATTATTCTTATTTCTTAGTTTAAAAATTATTTTTTAGTTTTACACATTTCCAAAAATATATATGCTTATTTACAATGTTTCTGCTCTATAGTTATCCTTACTGACCATTTGAGGTCACTAGTTTCTATGTTTTATTTTTCCCAGGATGTGATCAAGTATTTTATGGTTGACCTTTAGGGATAAGATAAGGGATATAAGTTTGTTCAACAAAGATAATGTTGTTGTTTTTTATCATTTAATATTTTAATGTAATGTTCATATATGTAATCTATTTTTCAAGACTGCTAAACTGATCAGTCATTCAGGATTTGATTCCTTATAATCATGACAACATATAAAGATAGTGAACTGAATCTGGGTAACTCAGGTCGGGGTGTTACATGACAAGATAGAGAAATTCTCAGGATGGCTAGACAAAATGATATACCCTTTTATCATGAATGTTATAGGTATACAAGGATTCTATTGAAGGGATTAAATAAAGGGAATTGGTTATATCCAAAGTTATTTATGAGTTACCCTTATAATCCTTCCCAATTATTTATGGAAAAATTAAATCACAGGAAGCTATGAATTTAATTGAAAATATGCAATTCATGTTAGGGATGATTGGTACTCTGAGGTGATACAAGTTCAGTTTGTAGTTTATGAATCATGAATGTGTGACATACGTATGGTGGAAGATCATGGATATGAAAGTAATAAGTGGGGGAGTGTCTCAATAGCATTGGGTAAGGGTATTAGTAAAAGATTAATCAGAAATATCTTTAGGACATACATAGATCACAATGATCTTTTATATAGGTTTCAGATGGAAATTACTTGAGGTGAATTATTTTGAGAATTTTTTAAGGATTCTTGTATCAACATGCGAAAGTTAATAGCTATTAATCATGGATTTCTCAATTTACGTTCCATGTTATACATGTAGTTAATATAAGGACTAGTGTGGAAGTGAAAAAAGGTTTCTAATGATATAAATTTGTAGCATAGAGCACCATGAATTCCTCAGTTTGTAGAACATATTCCATGTAATAGATTTTCCTTTTCATTAATGTTAATATCATGAGTAGTGATTGTTAGGTAATGTTGAAATATTATGTACTTATTCATTACTAAAATGAATGTATGCGAAATTCAATAGTGATTAATAACATATTAGTTTCTCTAGGGTACCTTTTCAAGTAACATGAGGTTAATTCCTATGGTGGTGTGTATAAATAACACATAATTTTTTTATTAATATATCAACTCATAAAATGAAATGAAATGAAATTTTTTGTATATATTCCCTAGAAAATTAATGTTTTTGGAATTTTTAAGTGTATTTTTGAATGTTTCCATTCATAAATAAATTGATAAGGTGTAGATTTTTGTGAAATTTTTTTATAAATCACGATGGAATATTTTCAATATTCATGATGGAAGTAAGAAGATAGATATAGTGAATTGTGGATTTTTAAATTGAATTTATTCTAGACAATGAGATTTTTAATTAGGTGAAAATGTTCAAGAGACGTTTGGTACATCTTGGAGTAGATAAAAGTAATAAAAATAATTAATATGATTACCATTAGATAATAAATTATATGATTGAATATTTCTATTAGTGTCATAGTGGAAGAGATAGTATATTGATGAAAAAACGTTTATAACCATTGTAAATGGAAAATTGAAATTTTTGCGGAGGTAGGTGTAGTGGGGAATAATCCTATATATTTCTTAAATGTTTTATTATTTTGATGTTGATTTCTAGTCGAGTGCATAATTATAAAAATGATCTATGAATATTTAGATCAAAATGAGATACGTTTTAGAGGAATGAAATTTTATCTTGATTGGGTGTAATTGAAATATAATATTATCTAGTGGAGATATATAAATAAAAAGTGAAAATTAGATATCAGTATCTATTATTTTTCATTAGAGAAGTATAAAATTCAAATATCAACTATAATAGGACAAATTGTGTAGCTTTTTTATAAACCAATGTTATTGGGTGTTAGTATAATTGAATAAAATGTTACATCTTAAGGATAAATATTTTTGAAAATTTTAATTATATAATACAAATCAATGGGTAAACTTTTTTAGTGTTTTTAATAGCATAAATAGTGGTTTTTGAAATAAAATGATAGGATGGAATGATCTACAATTTTAATTTGGGGAATTTTTTAAGTGGGGGAATTTTTTAGGTTATAGGTATGACCATTCTGATCCTATTATAAACCCAATGAAAAAAACTAAATTTAGTTTTGATTATTTAACACATCATATTTTATAAAAATATAGTTGATGGTCATTAGGAACTGAGTGTACCACTGATGTCCTAGTGTGGGAAAACAGGGAGTCCGATGAAGTCTAGAACCCCAACTTTTAAAGGGGTTAAAAATATAATTTTTGATAGATAGATATATTATAGAATAAAACATTATGTGATAAAATTTATCATGTTGTGGTTTATGTAATGACATTATTTTAAATACTACATAGTTTTGTTCATAAATAATTAAATTATATATCATTAAATCAATCATCAAACATTTTATTATCATATAATGGATTATTACACATCATACGATGATATGTAGATGATTACATAAATGTTAAAGTAGTTTAAAATTTCACTTAATAAATATCCGACTGTTGTAAATATTATTAATGTGATAATATAATTTCTATACATTTAATGGAATCTAAGAAAGATATAATTCAACACAATCCGTAATGAAATGGAGATATTGTATTCAATGTTGTTGATGGTCCATATTTTGGATACTAAAGAGAATTTTATAAGAAGTTGAAGATCTCCCTAATTATCTTCATTTCAATAGATTTTAATATAGTTCTACGAAATCATTTGAACGAGTTTTTATAGAAATGATTTATTATCCAATTTTATATAGTATATACATTTGAAGATATAATGAATTTATTTCAATATATGAATATTTATTAAATGAATAGTTATGGAAAATTTTCTTGGATAGAGAGGTAGAAATTGTTCTATATTTCCTCTTTCAATTTATGATATTCCATCTGAGAAGATATCATGGTTGGGTATATAAATTTTTTAGGATATATTTTCTAAATGATATGTCATAAAAAATTATTCAATGGTTAGATTTAGTGTTGGTGAAGAATCAATAAGTTGATGACCAAGAAATAAAAACCAGTATGATGTTTTTAAAAACCTTGACCATGATTTATATAACCATTCTATTTTTTATGATTCTTTTCAACAAAATTACATTGTTTTTGAAAAATGTATTGGTTTTTATAATTGTGAAAATAAATCATGATAAGATCAATGATTTAAAATTATCGTTTTTATGAAAAATGGTCATATTTCATAGATATTAGATATATATGAACAGAATTTATGATGTGAAAATAATTAACAAGATATGATATAATTTATAACCTTTGATGAATTATGTAACAATATTGTAAAATATAAAGTGGGGCAGGTTATGAACTTTAAGCAATTATCTCTATGAAACTACATATATAGTGAAACTGCATCATGGTTTGTAATTTTTGTTTTCATTAAAGTTCCGATTTTTTTTAAAAACTTACTAGGAGGTGATATCATTTTAAACAACACAAATAGAATTTTTGAGTATTAAAATTATCTAATGTTTTATATAAAATTTTAAATAGTTGAATTATTCATTTATTTATAATGTAACCATATTCAGAAATATATATTATTTTTATTATGAATATATCTTTGATTTCATTTAATAATAGTAAACAAATTCATATAATTTCTATTAGATGTTTATAAATAATACATTCTACAAACAACACAAAATTGTTTTTTTTCAACTAAGACTGTGATTAAATATTTACTCATAAGTTAAATAATAATGGTTTGTTATGGGTTATATATATTCTTTGTAAGACTTACATTGGAATATAGGTCTCACTTTAGTATTGTTCTATGGATAACAATACCCATTGTCAAACATCTCACTAGATAAAATGATTAATATCTATCTATAAATGTGGTGGTTGGGTATCCATCACACTCTATATACTCTTGAGTGGATTTTTTTTATTTCACATGACTCAATAAAAATACATGAAAGTGTTTCATGTTACTAATGTATAATATGTAGTTGGATATGTATAAATAAAATTTGGTTTTTAGTTGTTGAGTTTGTAACAGAAATCATGATGTATATGAGTAATTATAAATAAACATATTTGGGATGTATTATATTGGTTTATGGATTAATAGTGAAAAATAAATCTTTAGAAAAATTTATATATAAAAGGATTTTATGATATGTAAATTTTTAATGAGATAAAATAGTCACATATAATATGCAGTGAATTCATATTGAAATGGTGAGTTTTAAATAATATCATTTAAAAATACTAAGTGTTAGATTCCATCCAAAGAAAACACTTATAAATTCCTTGATCATAAAAATGGATAGGTTCATAATATTATTTATATAAGATATAGGGGATTTACTGACACTATGATTTAGGTTTATATTTACCATTTTGACAATTGGGATACATGTGTTAGGTAAAAAGTAGGGGTTAGAATACCATGAGAATATAGTTTATTTTATCCAAATTATTTATGTTGGAATTTTGTTTTCCACTCAAATATATTCAAACATTTATGCTATGGTAATCAAGATCAACTACATAAATGGTTAGAGAAACACTAATGTGGGATTAAAATTTAGTTATATAAGTATATTGGAATATTAATGGATATGATGTATGGGGTCATAATTTTAGTGGTAGTATATTTAATAAACATTCTTATTGAATCAATATATAACATGATAGTCAACACATTAATATATATTCAAATAAATAACAACATAAATGATGAAAAACATTTTAGGATCTATTGTATGATATAATGATAGTTCAATATATTTGTATCTATGTTTTAAATGTTAAAAAGGCTGATGTATTCTGATCATATGTACATGAATGTTATATAATTGGGACTTTCTAATTCTGATTCATGGGGTTTTATACATATACCATATCACACATTTAATCTAATGTGCAATGAATTATAAATAAATGATAATTAATGAAAGGTAAAGTATATCTAAATGTTGGAAATGAGGGAAAAAATTATATTGGTGGTAGGCACAAATAATATAGCTCTTCTTGATGTATTTATTATATAAATAGAAAAAAATTACTATTTAACAACAAAAAGTAGAAATTTTATTCCGATATATTTTTCAATAAATAAGGGATTTTCATTCAGGATTATGAGTAAACATTATTATAAATATGTTAATAAAATTTTTTCTGTCATTCTGAATATGATGAATAGTTAATACATTTTCGATATGGATAATCTAGATAAAAAATTAAATATAAAAATTTCATGATAGTTTATTCTAACACTTATTTTACTTGGAACTATAAATAAGGGAATAAAAATTAGAAACACATTTACAGATTCTATAGAACTATATTTTTGGAATCATTGAAATATGAATCATATTACAAAAAAAATCATCATTATTAGAAATATTATTTGAAAGAACATTTTAGTTGAAATGGTAAGTGGTGTAGTGGATTACTTTTCAAAATAACAAGGGAGGTATGTGGAAAAATGAGAGAACATGAAAATATAAATATGATGAATTCAAAAAAAATTATATAATCAACAAATTAAATGTTTGTGATTAATTCATAAAATACGAGTGGTGAATACTTTAGCTGGGAATCTTTTGATAATCTAAGATATTATGGAATAATTTCAAAAATAAATTGACTTAAATAACCAAGGTGAATTAGAGAATCGGATAGTAGGAATAATAACTTATTATAAATAATATCATTTATGGTATGCTAATGTGACCTTATTAAATCATTTAAGGGATTGAATTTGGAAACAAAATTTTTATAATAATCCATGTTCCATTTAAGGTGCTTATAAGACATAATATACGATATGAAATGGCAGACTTCCCAATTTGATTTTTCTTAGGATTTATAGATCAAAATCATATTTATGATGTTTATATTCTTATATAATTTTAATTAAAGTAGGTAAATTCAATTTTTAATTATTATTCCAATGAAATGATGTATTATTATTTTACGAATATATCAAAAAACAATATTTTTATGTCCAAAAATTTTGTTTTCCATAAGAAGTATCTATTGAATTGAAATGTTCATGTTAGTGAAAGTGAACATAGAGAAGCTAAAATATATTATAATGGAATTATTCCTAAGGTAGAAATTAAGATTCATAAAAAAGTGGTTATGAATATATAACCTACTAAGGATATATAAAAACCGTGAAGGTCTCATGGAATTTATCTATAGTATAAGTGAAATAGATTTGTTATAAAAATGGTGATAGAAAAAAGATTCATTATTCATAAACCTACTACTTATCTAGATACAATTATGTATTCTAATTTCAATATGTGATTAAAGGAAAATGAATATGAGGTTAATTCCAATTTCAATGAAATGTTCTCAACATAATTGATGAACCATAAAGGGTGATAAAATTAAGGTGATAATATATTTTACATAAGAAAACAAACTGGAAGGTAGATTTATTAGATATAAATTTCTCTTATTGGAAAATGGTTATAAAATAATTGATGATATTATACATGTAGAGACATTTTAACTTATAGTGATGATAAATTATATTTGGATACTTATTTACGAAACAGCTCATTATTATTAAAATATATATTAAATGGATATAAAAAATCCATTTTCCTTAATAAGAATTCTTTCAAGGACTTCTATATGGTATGTTCTGATTATTTTGATGTAAAAAATGATTCAATTAAGGTATTAAAGTTGAAATGATTAATTTATGATTTGAATAAATATTCCTAGAGTTAAAAAATATTATTTGATGTTGATATAAAATAGTATATTAAATCCAAAATATTTATGATTATTGTGTATACAAGTCAGTTAATGCGAGTTATATGGTATTTATTGTGTTTTATAAGGATGACATACTACTCATCAAAAATTATATCCCAATTTAACAATCCATAAAGGTATGGTTAGAAAAATACTTATCTATAAAATAAATTTATGAAGAATCATATATATTATGTATAGTTAAATATAAAATTATTTTGGGATTGAGTAAGAATAATTACATTTGTAAAAACAGTAAATATGTATTTTCATGGAGATCTTTAATAGGTGGTCACTACCTATATTTCATAGAATGTGCATAAAAAATAATCAATGTCGTTATAATGAGTTGGATAAGAGAAAACACTTATATTATTCATTATGTATATACCAAAATATATATAATGTATATGATGTTGTCTAATCATCTTGATTTCTATTATTCTTGGAGCATGACTAGTAAATAAAAATCAATCCTGGTTATATTCACTGTATTTCGTCTATGAACATTATTGTTTTCTTAATAAGAACTAATAAATTGTTTGTTTCATTTGTGGTCATGAGTATTTCTTTATGTGGTTTTATACATATTCTAGGATCAAAACTAACAAGGATGAAATGATATCTCTCTCAGGATTTAGGTTTTCTCCAAATCATGATGTTATCAGTTAAAATTTTTCCAAATACTCCAGTATGGTTTACCAAACAATAGAGTAAAGGGACAACATTATATTAAATGTTGAGAAGTATTTTTTTATTAATAATTTTATCAATAAACTTTTAGTGGTTCCAATTATTTTTGGTGTAATTGACATATAATTTGATAATAATTGACCTATTTATTAGGAAAGTATCCTTGTTTATACCAAAGGATGAAACACACAGTATTCATATATCATCTTATTTGAGAAATTAATTGGAAGGGTGATGTTAATATTTTTGGATGAATATAGTGATAAATAGAGTGTGTCTATTAACAACGACATTAACACTAAACAAGAATCATATTTATGTAATTTATTTTGGGTAATAGATACATTAGAGGTTATATATAATTATTATGTTCAATGTAAATCTATCATGGGATCATAATAAAGGTAAGATATATTTAATATTTATTCATATGTTTTTTAAATTGTAAATGAATAGTTTAATGATAAACCTCCATTAAGTAGGAGTTTTAGTTATTCTTAATTATTGATCATCATTATGTATTATGGTTTGTGGGGATATGTTGGAATTAGTGTGAGTATTTTTCTCATATATAATTTAATGTATACTTGTGTGATAATATGTATGAATTATTATATATATTAACCCATCAATTTATAACACATACAATTTTATATGGTTATTAATATAATTAGGTGTGTGTGCATATATTAGTTTCCCTTACTCTATGTTTTATAATATTCTTAACATATAATCTTTTTTAATGTCATAGAATTCTGACATCATCCATGAATATGAGATAATTAGGGGGTGGTTGTGTATGTTGTTGATCATGTTGTTGTTTTCATTAATCCGATATGGAATTTTTCTTCTTATATAAAAATTATAACATCTTACCCATTGATTGAATTAGTTTGAGGGATTGGATGATCATGATTAATATATTATCATGTGATGTTCAAATCTATTGGAATGATAGATATCTGAGTTATTTATTAAGCCTTTTCAGTCTATTTTATATAATATAGAATAAACTATTGGATAATACATGATTTACATGTTCCATGTCTAATGGTTTACTCGATGTATTATAAAAATTGAATATATAATTAATCATATGATTTATAGATATAAATCTTGTGGTGTACAAGTTCATATGGATATATGTGTATGATTGATTGAGATCACATTGGACCCTTCTTTAATTTGAGTGGAAATGGGGTATTATTAAGGGATCATATTTGCATAAAATTACAAATTAATGATTTCATAATTGTTTTTAATTCCATTAATTCAAGTAGGGTCACAAACCATGTCATGAAAAAAAGAATAATCTTGGTATATACTTATTATTAAAAAATCAAGATATTATTATATTATTATAAAATTTAAAGAGTTTTGATGAATATATATATATGTGTTTTTTGTCATAAATACTGAGATTTTTTTTTAAAGTAGGACATTGATGGATCTATTATCTAAATAAGAAACAATGATGATGTGAAATTCCCCACATCATGGTTTGTGTAATGATATGTTTTCATTTACTATATCATGTAATTAATGAATAATGAAACGATTTGTCATTTACTCAATCCTCCCACATATATTATCATATAATTGACACATTTTATGTAATTTAATATGATTATATGATTATGTGAACATTAAGAGAGTTTAACATGTCCCTTAATAAACAAGGGACCATTGAAAATGTTTGAAAGGAGGAAAGAAAACACAAGGACATTTGATAATGTAAATAAATGATAGAATTTAGTACATACCTTTAATAAATGAAGAAGGAAAATGTGAGGGAGTTTATTGATAAAATTGAAAACACTATAGATTAATATCTTACAAGATAAAAATCTCTATAATATACATACCTTCATAATCTTTAGAGGTGGTAATTTCACACCATTTGATGAAGATGATTTCCTTACAAATCATTCAATGATTCTATTCCAACTGGTTGATACTATTGACAGCATGAGTCATGTGACTACTATTTAGTAATATCTTCTAGAATCAATGTTTTATAAGAATTGACATATAAAATGTGATATACATAGTTATATATATTATTAATTAATTTTATCATTTCTTACCTTAATTGATCTTGTGGTAGGGTTTTTTATATTTCTTCCACTATATTTGGGAATATATATTTCCCATAAAACCCTTCACCATTTGATGGAGGATTTACTAAAAAATTTCCAGTCCATGTTTCTTTTTACTAGGAAATAGAAAGAGAGGGGTATAAAATTCGCTACAATCACCCACTCATTTATTCCTTTTAAATAATTATTTTCATTGGTCGGACTAAAGTACTATTATTATGGTTGACTCAAATATGTAAGGATTATATTATGAAATCCCCAATATATGGTTTATTCCTGTTATTTGTGGAAAAGAATTCTATATTCATAATTTGGCGATTTTATAGGTTTCTTGATTTAACTCATGTGAGGATGAATTGAGTGACAATATTTTAGGGGTAAAATACCATTTCCATGTGATAGGGGGCCCCTAATTTATTTCTCCATGAATTTCTTGTATTTCATGTGGGCTGGTATATGGTTGTGGGTAATTGGATATGTTTGATCCAAATGAAGATAAAAAAGTTTTTATAGTCGTTTGAAATCACAATAAGTGATGATTTGAATTAGGAAATATGTTCCATATAAGGTTGGGTGATTTTAATGACTCTTAATGACCAAGTTCCCCCGTGAGAATTGAGATATAAAAAGAAGGTATCTAGGTGATCAATATCCAAAAATTTATTAAAATGATTTAAATAAGTAGTTTAGGAATTACATTAGGATTTACTAAAATGGCATTGGATCTTACCCCATATATCTTCATCTACCAAATAATCATAATAGTCAGAAGTAAAAATATAAATCAACATGATTTATTCCATAACATATCTTATCAACAAGGAATCTACAACATGATTGGATTATCTATAATCATTTGAGATAATTAGGTTTAGGTGGCATGAGGCTTAGATAAATATAATAAAATAAGGTAGACACTTCTTGGGAACATTATTGGTTTTGGTTTTGAGGGCATCAAAAGAATGTTTTGAATCCGACTCAATCCATAGGCATTCCCAATCATGATGGAAACATGTTTTATGGAATGTATCACGGCCCATAGAAAAAATTAATATTCTAATCCAATTCCAATATAATGATTGATGTAGAATTCAACAAATCCATGATAGGTGTGGAATACACCTCCATATCCTAAAGGTCCTAACACACTAGAGGCTACACCATCAATGTTCACCTTGATCCAAAAATCTATCATTAGAATCCAATGAAAAAATTTCAGCACTAGGGTTCATTGGTCCTATTATATACAAATTAATATACATAAAATGCTAATATTAGTAATAGTGTTCCCCATCACACATGTTTGAATTTTGGATACAGAAAAAAATCCATAAAAATGGGGAGGATACCACAATGAAGAGAGGGTTCCTAATTTTCTGATTATATAACATTTCTAGCATTAAAAAAAGAAATTACAGAATCAGTGGACACTATTTATAGATTTTGGACCTAATCATTCATCCTAGCATTTATGATTTATGTCATTAGGTTTCCTAGCTTCTTTTTGTGAATATTTTAATCTCAAAAAGATTTTATTGGTAGTTAAAAAGTCATAGAGTATTTCTATACCTCTTGAAGATGTATTATTAATTACATTCATGTTTTATACATATGTAATAGGGGGAAGATAATTGTTTTATATTTATCTCTATATTAACATGTATGGGTATCCTCCCTTTACAAATTCTACAAAGGAACCATAGCCATTTAGAATGGATGAAGTGTGTTTTAAATGCTAGTATCCTTCGTGGAATAATGGTTTTGGAATCACTATTTAGACATTAAAATTCCTTGTAATTGAATTGAAAATTTCTATTTAGATTCAGAATAATTGTGTATATATGTTTATTCCAGTTTTGGTTGTTCATTTCCATACATTACCTGTTTTTAAAGGTAGGATTCTTCACCACCATTGTTGATGATTTTAGCTCATTGATCAAAATGAGATGACGGGATGTCAAATCATCCTTATTTAAATTCTTCCTCTGATTTCATCACCTATTCCATATCTACATCATAGTTCAAACACATTTTTAGGGATGTCATTCCAAGCACCACAATCTAGTGCATGCTGATAAATTATAATGCTTGTTGTCATGATGGGGTGGATAATTATAGTCATAGATAAAGGTGGAATTGAGTTTGTTAGGAATCTGTTAATGTCTTCCACATTTGAGAATTGATGTAATATTATAAATGTGATATATGATATATTATGTTTGAAACATGTGAAATGTAGTAATCTCCATGATGGATCTTCTATAAAATGTTTAAGGAATCCAAGTCTTATTTACATGGGAATCATGTACTTGTCATACAAGTAGAATGAAATTCACTACATGATGAATACAATACTCATCATTATAATAATATAATGATAATCACAGAAGGATTACTAAACTCACCACTAAATAAATATCATACTCATCACTTGAGGAATATATTCTGATGCACCATGAGGGGTCAAAGGTTTAATGTTGAGCAAGGGACTTTCACCTGTTTAGATTCCAACATAGATGGTCTGACATACATTTGTCATGTATGGATCAGTTATTACTTGGAATATTGTGGAAATGATAATTTATAGTGGGGAACTTATATTTTTATGGTCAGAGGTTTGCTTCACTCTTGAATGGTGATTATGATTCAGAGTTACTACCTCTTGTGGGAATAACGAATTTTTGAAATGTAGGTATTAAACATCTCCTGGGGAAACATAAATACCAAGTTAGGAGACAGGTATCAAAACCCACATAGTCTGATTTTAAATTTGTGGTTATTTTTCTGAAACACCTGATATAGTTTAATGTTGTATGGTAAGGGTTATTTCTCTATTAACAGGGTGGAAAAAGGGATTGTGTGGAGATTATACATAGAATTTTCCCAGAATATGGGTGTTTTATCTCATTCTTATCTCATGAGGCATATTGTGTTCATCATATAGAGTAAGGTCATAGCATAACCTTATGTGATGTGGATATTATCTTATTGTTTATAAATTTCATATTAGGAAATTTTGTTATACAATTTAATGTCTTGTATCTCAAGAATTGTTTTTGGACTTACACATCATGATTCTTGATCCTAGTTAGGGTGGGAGGAGAGAAGGATCCATGGATACTTCCTATTCTCATTAATGGGTTGATATACCGTTTACTATGATGATTCCACTACTAGGGATTATATTCCCACTATGAAAATTATTTTGGTTTGAAAAGGCTATGGACACCACACAATTCAAGAATCTTGAACGGTTCTAGATGTGAGGGTGTATTTTCTTAGGAGAAGAAGGAAATTATAACGACCCAAAGTTTCATTAATTGAAATCCCCCTTGATATAATTAAATGTATATTTATGTTTGTATAAAATGTCAACTTCATTGGTCTTATGTCAAGAATTTTGACTGTTTCTAATATAGTTATTAAACAGTGATCACATGACTAGTTTAAATATATGACTTTAACAAATCTAATTTACTCAAAAAAAAGAAGCGATGGCCTCATCCATTATAATTGCTCCATATGAATCCCATTTTTCGGAGCTCGAAAAAGTGGCGGCGTCCTTGGGATTCACTCTCGTCCAAGCCCAAGTTGAGCTTCATCATGTTAAGCTCGAATGGGTCTGTCTAAGGGAAAGTGGAAGTTGATAGCGGTTACCACTTGAGCGATGTTATCCGAGCCACCCCAAGAGTCTATCACCATCGCACGCCTTACGCTTAGGTCTTATGAGGCTGTTTTAAGGGGCTATGTAACAAATCAATAGTACTATGTTCATGTACATTATTTTTTTGTATATGATAATGTTTATACTTTCTTGTCATTATTGATACATTGTAAATAGTTTTTAAAGTAAAAAAAGTGTTTTTAGTTATTATTTAATTAAGAAATCTATTTTATAAATTAAAGGATTTTTGAGTTAAATAATATTTTAATAAAATATTATAATTATTAAATTAATTTTTATTATATATAAATGATATTATAATTTTATGAATGCAATGATAATTTTTATTAAGGTTTGAAAGCCATTTTTCTCAAAACCCGTGAATTTTCGATAAATGTCAGTTTTTATTTTAAAAGTTAAAATTAACATTTTTAGAAAATTATTTAGATAAAATAAATTTTATTTCTTGAATCAGGATGTCGAAATTATCTAATGGTGAATTTTTCAAAATTTTCCGAGACAGACAAATGTTTGGTTAAAAATTAAATACCGTTTAGATATATAATGTGTTTTATGACATCATAATGACCCAATAGTGCTGTAATAAAATACTATAATCTTTATTTTCGGCCAATATATGTTTTACCATTAAAATAATGTGATTTTGGGTTTTTTTGACATACTTTTCAAAGCATTAATGGACCCCTCATGACATATTAAACACCTTGTCTTTTTAAATTGTTTTTCATGGGAGTGTGACTCACCTCCACATAAGCAACCATATTATTTTAAGAAGTTAGGACTTTTACCTTTTAAAATAATGTTTTCCTCTTCTCTTTTCTAAAAACCATGGTCAAAAACCATGGCATGCTTTGTGGTTTGGATTAATTTAATATAAGGGGTCCCAAACCTAAATAATAAAGAATTCCCTCACCTTTCCTATATAAAGCCACCCAATATCCCACTTCATCCTCACTCAAAGACTTTGGAGTTCGTCCAACCTATGCCCTACTTTCTCTATAATCCTCCCAAGGTGCCCCAAGCTCCCAATAATCCTCTTACAAGACTCTCTCTAGCCTTGGGAAGCACACTGCCATGTAAGGGGTTTTCTTTCTTTCTCATTTTTTTCCAATTTACTTTAAGTTATTTTTCCCTTTTAATTTCAATTATTAATATTGGGGTATGGTTTCTCACCTCCCTCATTCTTCCATCATTATGTTTGAATGATTGGAGACACCTTTCTCTCACATTAAATGCCACCCATATACACCCGTTACTATGCTGAAATTCTGAAAAGAACTTCTCTCTCCTCATTTACATTCAAGCAATACTTTTGTATCATGAATCTAAATTCCATTAAATTTTTTGGGAAATGTATCTATATTAACTCCCTAATTTCCATTACATGTAAATATCATAAGTAACCCTTTTCCCTCTCATCAACCATTTTTATGAATTCTTATGTCGTGCCGTTACGCTGCTGAAATCGCACAGATTTTCTATGCCAATGCCATTTTGTAGTAAATACCATGCCCATTTCTCCATCAAGGGTATTCACCTTTATGCACATTTACATATTAATTATAATGTTTCATGTATTAATTCCACATTCCTTTATCGTGGAATAAATGATTATGTTTTATGAATCCATGTTTTATGATCCATGTGGCACACTTATGCATGAAAAGAAATGTTAAAGAAGGGTGCGCCCTTATAGCGCTCCAATGACTTGGGTAAAGTATAGTATCATGATATGTCATGTGCAATGAGTATTGACTCATGATAATTCAAGTGCAACGAGGGTTTACTCATTATTCATGTGCAATGAGGATTTAATCATGTTCCATGTGCAATGACCCTTGGCTCTTGCTAATTCCATGTTAAGTGTTGTTGCCACATTTCTATGTTATGATTATCATGATTTATCGTGTCATTATGTTCATGTTTCTCTTGTGCTCTATTGATATGCCTAATGTCTAACATGTATTTTACTCTTCATTTTATCCCGTTTGTATTCCCTTACTGGGCTTTAGAGCTGACCCTTTTCTTATGCATGTCCTCAGGTTATCCCATGAAATGCTAAGTATGAGGGAATGTAGTGTTCATGTAAAGGATGTTTTCAATAATGATGTTGTATTTCCTATTTTAAGTTTTTATGTAATTATCTTAATCCACAAAGACACTAAACCTCTTGATCATCTTTTTTGTATCAAGTGAAGTTTTATGCTATGAATCATGTTTATGTTTGTAATAAAAGCAGGGTTTTCATAGTTGGTATCAGAGGATAGGTTTAGTTATTTTTGGGATTAGGATTAGAAAACACTAGTAAAGCCTCAAAGGAAAGACTACGTATATTAAAAACATCCCTAAGTTTTGGTAAGTACTGATTATGTGGTTTATCAAAAAAATATGTCTCTGTCTGGATACAAGCAGGTAGAGGCGGCTCTGGCACAGATGTTTCCTGGGGGTAAAACCCAAAAACACCGCATTGAGCTAGACTCGAACGGGAACTGGTGCACGACAATGGGCCTTGATGCACTCTTGGTTATGACACTCCCAGGGGATATGTTTTGAAAAATTCACAATCTTAGTATGAACCCTTTTTAAGGGAATAAAAAAAATTCCCCTAAGAATATATGTTAGAAAGTATATCACAAAAATCCTAGATCGAAGCCTATAGACTCATGAGTTAACGAAATAAAAGTTTATTTATAATTCATAAACTTTTGTCTTTGGATTACCCTTTATGTGTTACCCCTAACTTTCCTTTTATTCCAGCCAATGGCTGGTAATAGGAGGACTCGAGCTAACAACCGTTGTGAAGATCAGTGTGATGACTGTACTAATGAGATGCCCAATCCAATGGGAGCGGGAATCGTGAACTTTTCCACGCTTCCCTCCCAGATAACTCAAGTTTTGAAAAGAAACACAGGTCAAGAGGAACATTCAACCCCCCCAAAGTAAGAACAAGTCTCCATCGAGAGCTTCATGAGACAAAATCCTCCTACTTTTAGTGGATCATCCAATCCCACGATCGCTAAACAATGGATCACATCCATTGAAAATATCTTCTCCATCCATAAATGTTCTGAACAAGAGAAGGTTCTCCGGGTGGCTTATCTTATGGAGGGTGAAGCTGATCAATGGTGGAAATTCATCAAAAATACGAAGCCTAAGGAGGAGATCGAGGCATTGGAATGGAAGTATTTCCGGAATATGTTTTTCAATAAATATTTTCCACGCACCCTCTAGCATAAGATGGAAAGAGAATTCCTTTACCTCATGAAAAAAGACAAATAATCTGTTGGAGCGTATGAGGAAAACGTCACAAGGCTCGCACGATATGCTTCCGGCTTTGTCGTTACCCCAGAATGCAAGGTTGACCGCTTCTTTGGTGGGTTGAAGCCTAGCCTATGGAAAGCATTAAAAATCCGTGACTTCGACAGCTATGAGGAAATTTCCCGATGTTCCCTCAAGGTTGACATGGAGATCGGAGAATCATAGGGGTATCACGGGGATAATAAGAATAAGGTAGACTTCAATGATGGTGGTCCGATAGATAAATCCAACGGTGCTAAGAAGATCCATCACCCCACTTTCCATAAGTGTGGAAAGAAGAACCCTGGAAATTGCCTTAAGTGGACGAGGAAATGCTTTAGGTGTGGAAGAGAAGGACACCTAGCTGTTAACTGTTGGCAAGAGAGAACTGCGGCTTCGACAGAGGATAGGAACGCTCCATTCGAACCTCAACATGTTGTTCAATGCAACAAATGAAAAGAACCGGGTCATTTTTCAAATCAGTTCCCTAATCCAAGGGTTTTTGGAGGCAACCAACAACCTCCAAGGAATCATGGAAGATCTTTTTCCATCACTTCTGCCGAAGTGAACCCCGAAAACGAAGTGGTGAAAGGTACACTAGTTATTCATTCAAGAATACGAACGTAATTTTTGATTCAGGTTATACGAATTGTTTTATATCTCGAATGTTTAGTAGAACAATCCCAGCACCACCACAAATCCTGGACGTGATGATGTCCGTGAGTTTGGAAAATAGGGAAATCATTGCATCTCATGAATATAAGTTATCCCATGTTATAATCTAGGGATTGAATTTCTTGGCGAACATTGTCATACTCCCTATGGTGTAATTTGATGCAATTATTGGCATGGATTGGATTTCCTTATATAGAGCCAACATAAATTGTCGGGAGAGGGAAATCACACATCATATGGAGAATCGACCCCCAATTATTTACAAGTGTAAGGAGGAAGATTAATCTCCTTTAGCTCCATCATCTCAATCATGGATATTACTGCCCTATGAGCATGCGTATCAAGCTCAGATGATTGAGTCCAAAGAAGAACCCATCCTTGAAGAAATGCCTATTATGGGGGAATTCACTGAAGAGTTTTCCGAGGAATTGCATGGCCTTCCTCATAGAAGAGATGTTGAATTCTCAATTGAACATATACCCAGGGCTTTACCAATATCCAAGACTCCATATAGAATGGTTGTTGTGGAGGTTGAAGAGCTGAATAAATAACTACAAGATAATCTGGATAATGGATTTATACGCCCAAATGATTCACCTTGGGGTGCACTAGTCCTCTTCACCAAGAAGAAGGATTGGTCAATGCATATTTGCATCGATTATCGTGATCTCAACAAAATCACGATAAAGAACAAGTATCCTCTCCAATGAATTGATGACTTGTTTGATCAGCTGCGTGGAGCACAATACTTCTACAAGGTAGATTTGCGGTCGGGATATTATCATGTAAGGGTGAAGAAGGAAGATTTCCCCAAGACTGCTTTTCATACAAGATACAGGAACTATGAATTCATAGTAATGCCTTCAGAGCCACCAATGCTCCAGGAATTTTCATTGACTTAATGAATAGACTCTTTAGAGATTACCTTGAAAAATTTGAGGTAGTCTTTATAGATGATATTCTAATATACTCCAAAACCAAGGAGGATCATGAGGAGCATTTAAGAACTATACTAGAGACATTGCACAAGTATAACCTCTATGAAAAGTACACCAAGTGTGAGATCTAGTTGAAGGAGGTCACATTCTTGTGTTATATCATCACAAGCAATAGGATATTTATGGATCCCCCCAAAACAGATGCAATTGAGGGATGGGCGAGACCAACATCAGTAACAAATATCCGTAGCTTCTTGGGGTTAGCTGGATATTATCGACGATTTGTATGAAATTTCTCATGATTGTCCAGCCCTCTTACCGAGCTAACTCTAAAGGGAGTAAAGTTTGCTTTGAGTGATGAATTTGAAGAAATCTTCAAGGAGTTGAAAAGGAGGCTTCTCACTGCACCCGTGCTCACTTTACCCACAAGTGGGGAACTTTTTGTGGTATTCAGTGATGCTTAAAATAAGGGCTTAGGTTGTGTGCTGATGGAGAATGATAAAGTGATATCCTATTCCTCAAGGCAGTTGAAAATTCATGAGATAAACTATCCAACGCATGATCTAGAGTTTGTGGCAGTGATCTTTGCCTTGAAAATCTGGCGACAGTATCTCTATGGAGAGAAATGTGAGATATATACTGACCACAATAGTCTAAAATATATATTCACACAAAAAGAGCTTAATATGCGCCAGAGAAGATGGATAGAGCTCATAAAGGATTATGACTGTTCAATACATTACCACCCTGGGAAAGTGAACAAGGTGGAAGGTTCCCTAAGTAGAAAGGATCCAGCGATTATATCAATGATGATAATTGAGAAGGATCCAACATTATTACACATGATAAAGATGGACGTAGGAATAATAGAGAAGAGAACATCATCAATCCTTTGAAAAATGATTGCTCAACCGTCTATTTTGGAAAGTTTAAAGGATGCTCAAAAGGATGATGTGGGAATTCAAGAAAAAGTGGAAGCTATTGAAAAAGGGAAATACTCAAGGTTTAATGTTACTGAAGAAGGAATTGTGTGTTTTGGGAAAATACTATGTGTTCCATCATGTCTGGAGATGAAGAAGGAACTTTTGGAGGATTCACATAGTTCAAATTTCTCTATTCACCCAGGGAGCACAAAGAAGTATCGAGATCTTCGAGAAAACTTTTGGTGGGATAATATGAAGAAGGAGATCACTGAATATACATCAATGTTCCTGGTGTTCCAGAAAATGAAGGCAGAGAGGAAGAAGTCTAAGGGGATGGTGCAACCATTTCCCATACCAAAATGGAAATGGGAGATCATCACCATGGACTTTGTTACAGGACATCTGAGGACATCTAAAGGAAACAATGAAATCTGGGTTTTTGTGGATCCTCTTACAAGGAATATGCACTTCATTGCTATTTGGGAGGATTTCTCTTTGGATCAACTGGAACAGATATATATTAGTGAAGTGGTAAGGGTGCATGGAGTACCACTATCTATTGTGTCTGACTGAGATCCAAGATTCTCCTCAAAATTTTGTAAGAGTCATCAACATGCTCTAAATACTGAACTGAACTTCAGTAAGGCCTCTCATCCTCAAACTGATGGCCAATCCGAGCGGACTATCCAAACACTTGAGGACATGTTGTGATAATGCTCAATGGACATTAATGGAGGATGTGATCAACATCTTCCTCTGGTTGAGTTCTCTTATAATAACAGTTTCCACTTGAGCATCAAAATTGCACCATTTGAAGCCATGTTTGAGAAAAGGTGTAGAACACCGGAATGTTGGGATGAGGTCGGTGAACGTAAGTTTCTTCGACCAGAAATGGTCGAATAAATGGTGAAGAAGGTGAAATCCATTCAGCAACATATCATGGCATCCCAAAGTCGACAGAAGAGTTATGCAGATAACCTTCGACAAGACCATGAGTTTAAAGTTGGAGACACAGTTTTTCTACGCATATCTCCGTGGAAGAAGGTCATGAGGTTTGGAAAGAAAGGGAAGTTAAGTCCAAGGTAGACCCCTTCGAGATTCTTGATCGTGTCGGGGTTGTGTCCTATCGACTAGAACTTCCACCTACCATGGCCAAAGTACATGATGTCTTTCATGTATCCCTCTTAAGGAAGTACATACCAGACCCTTCACATGTACTCTCTTCTGAGGTTGTACAATTGGAATATGATCTTTCTTATGAGGAGTAACCAGTGAAGATCATATATCATAGAGAAAAGGTTATATAAAATATGACTATGCTCCTGGTCAAAGTTTTGTGGAAAACCACAAGTTTGAAGAAGCGGCTTGGGAAATGGAGGAAATGATAAAGATGAGTTAACCACATCTGTTTTGGTGTGGGGAAAGGAAAATTTTTAGGGATAAATTTCTTAAGGGGGGAATATGGTAATGAACCAAAGTTTCATTAATGGAAATCCATATTAATCTAATTAAATTTCCCTTTATGTTTATATAAAATGTCAACTTCATGGGTTTTATGTTAAGAATTTTGACCTTTGCTAATGTAGTCGTTGAACAGTGATCCCATGATTAGTATAAATATAAGACTTTAACAAATCCAATTTACTTAGACAAAAGAAGTGATGGCCTCATCCAGTAGAATTGCTCCATATGAAGCCCATTTGTCGGAGCTCGGAAGAGTGGTGGCGTCCATGGGATTTTTACTTGACCATGCCCAATATGAGCTTTATCATGTCAATCTCGAACGGGACCATCTACGGGAAATGTGGAAGTTGATAGAGATTACCACACGAGCGATGTTATATGAGCCACCCCAAGAGTCTTTCACTATCTCACACCTTACCATTAGGTCTTATGAGGCTATTTTAAGGGGTAATGTCACGAATCGATAGTACTATGTTCATGTACATTATTTTTTTATTAATAATAATGTATATACTTTCTTTTCATTATTGATACATTGTAAATAGTTTTTAAAGTACAAATAGTGTTTTTAGTTATTATATAATTAAGAAATATATTTTATAAATTAAAGGAATTTTGAATTAAATAATATTTTAATAAAATATTATTATTATTAAATTAATTTTTATTTAATATAAATGATATTATAATTTTATGGATGCAATTATAATTTTTATTAATGTTTGAAAGCCATTTTTGTCAAAACCCATGAATTTTCGATAAATGTCGGTTTTTTAAAGTTAAAATTAACATATTTAGAAAATTATTTAGATATAATAAATGTTATTTCTGGAATCAAGACATCGAAATTATCCAACAGTGAATATTTCTTAATTTTCTGAGATAGTCAAAATTTTTGGTAAAAAATAAATACCGTTTAAATATATAATGTGTTTTATGACATCATAATGACCCAATAGTGATTTAATAAAATACTATAATCTTTATGGTCGGATAATATATGTTTTACCATTATAATAATGTTATTTTGGGTTTGTTTGACTTACTTTTCAAATCATTAATGGACCCCTCAATACTTATTAAACACTATGTCTTTTTAAATTGTTTTTCATGGGAGTGTGACTCACCTCCACATACGAAACCCTATTATTTAAATAATATAGTAATTTGGACTTATAATTTTTTTTTCCTCTTCCCTTTTCCAAAAACAATGGGAAAAAACCATGGGATGGTTTGTCGTTTGGATTAATTTAATATAAGGGGTCCCAAACCTAAATAATAAAGAATTCCCTCACCTTTCCAATATAAACCCACACAAGCTCCCACTTACTCCTCACTGAAAGACTTTTGAGTTCGTCCAACCTCTACACTACTCTCTATAGAATTCTCCCAAGGTTCCCCAAGCTCTCAAGAAGCCTCTCACAAGCCACTCTCTAGCCTTGGGAAGCACACTTCCAAGTAAGGGTTTTTTCTTCCTTTCTCATTTTTGTCCAATTTTCTTTATATTGTTTTGCACTTTTAATTTAAATTAAATATGTTGGGGTATGGTTTCGAAACACCCTCATAGTACCCTATTTATGTTTTAATTATGGTAGAACCCTTTCTCTCTCATTAAATGTCTCCCATGTACACCCGTTACTATGCCGAAATTCCAAAGGAAATTCTCTCTCCTCATTTACATTCAACCAAAACTTTTGTATCATGAATCTAAATTCCATTAAAAATGCTGGTACATGTATCTATATGACCTCATTACTGTCCATTACATGTAAATATGATAAATAACCCCTTTATCCCTCATCAACCATTTTTATGAATTCTTATGTCACACCGTTATGCTGCTGAAATCACACCGACTTTCTAAGCCAATGCCATTGTGTAGTGAATACCATGCCCATTTCTCCATCAAGGGTATTCACCTTTATGCAAATTTACTTCTTGATTATAAAGTTTCATGTATTACTTCCTCATTCCTTTATAGTGGAATAAATGAATATGTTTTATGAACCCATATTCTATGATCCATGTGGCACACTTATGCATGAAATGAAATGTTTAAGAAGGGAGCACCATATAGAGTTCCAATGCATTGGGTAATGTATAGTATCATGATACGTCATGTGAAATGAGTGTTGACTCATGCTAATTCAAGTGAAAGGAGGGTTTACTCATGCTTCATGTGAAATGAGGATTTACTCATTCTCCATGTGCAATGAGTCTTGGCTCATGCTAATTTCATGTTAAGTGTTGTTGCCACATTTCCATGTTATGATTATCACGCTTTATCATGACTTTATGTTCATGTTTCTCTTGTGATATATTGATATTCCTAATGTTATAAATTTATTGTACTCCTCATGTTATTCCATGGGTATTCCCTTACTGGGCTTTATAGATCACCCTTTTCTTATGCATGTCCTCAGGTTATCCCATGCAATGCTAAGTACGAGGGAATGTAGCGGTAATGTAAAATAAGATTTCAATAATGATGTTGTATTTCATGTTTCAATTTTTTATGTAATGATCCTCAGACCCAAATACACTAAAACTCTCGATATTCTTTGTTGTATTAAGTGATGTTTTATGTAATAAATCATGTTTATGTTTGTAATAAAAGTAGGGTTGTCATTGAAATGATGCCTCTCATCTCATGATTGGTGTAATGGTATTGGGAATATGATTCTACAATATCAGTCATGATTTTTTTTTCACGAGTAAGTCCATTTTTAATGGGTGGAGGGAACATATAAATTGAAATTGGGCCTAACTATGTTTGGTGGAAGGAGGAATCGAGTCTTGGACCTAGATGGTGGTCAGACATCTTTTGAATTGATTTTTTATTTCATGTTTTTCAATCCAAGGTCTCTATCCGAAGGATATAAAAATTATTCATGATTTATTGACTCAAGAAAAACAATTTATTACATGAATCCAGAAGTGCGTTGAGGAATTTCATTTTGTGAAAACCAATTAGGAAATTAAGTGAAGTTTTTTTAGCCATATTTACTTAATCAAATGCGATTTGACAAATATGTGAGGTTTTTAATGAAACTTATTTAACTATAAGAATAAATAGTAGGTTTAGGATGTGCAAGATTAGTGAAATAGAGGGCCACATGAATTAGGGTATTTTTGTTCAATTTCCAGAGGTATGCACACAAAATTGGGAGGGGGGTGATGCACTGTTTTTAGACATTTTTATACGGTTGAATTGTATGGAAAAAATGATCTTTTAGACATTTGTTTCCATTTAGGGAAATGGGGCCTATATGATTGAAATAAATTCTATGTGCATGAAATCTATGTTGTTCCTTACCTAAAATTATAGACAGTGTGACCTTGTTTTAACAACCTAACATTCACACTTTAACATCATAAATCATGTGCAAAGATCCAATAATTGTGAAATATATTGAGCTCTAAATCCATAAAATTATTTCAGCTCCCCACTTATGTGATACAAGTTCAGAAACGCTACTTGTGCGACCGTGATTATTCTATTTATATGAAAAAATTTAGCACAAACCATCATGATGTTGCATGAAACCAGGAAACATCTCCGAGGTTGGGTCCATTTTCATGAAACAACCCAAATAGATTCCAAAACTAAAAAATAAAATACTGGTCAATATGTTGAATCATTTTATATAATGGCAGCTTTCTAGAGGGAGAAAATTGTGAGGAACCTCAAAATCCATAAGGGTATGAGGTTTTCTTGAGAACAAGGAACTATTGATAATCTAAATGGAAGTAAAAAAAAGAATATATCTTCTAGAAATATAACTACCTAATAATAATTTTAGGCTACTTGAATATGTGGTAATTCAACTTATGGAGATCCATATCTAATGGTTTTGGTACTTATACCATGATGTGCATCAATATTGGAACATCACTAATATTGTATACTTTCAAATAGATCATGATGTTGGTTACATATATACCCTTAGTTGTTGAATGAGAACAATCACTATGGATCGAATTGTGGGATATGATTTCCTAAATGACTATTCATGAATTAATCAAGTCAGTATCATGAAATATCAAATGAGACGGTATGAATATTGGGGCTGAAGATAGGGATGATATTTCACCAATGAATGTGACTGTGTGTACTGAGTTCACTACTAGTGTATGGATTATAGGGATGATATATTTCATATTGATATATATAAGGAAGTGTGAATACCATAGTATCATGTATACCACCACCCAAAGATGATATTGGAGATCTCAATAGGTGGTCATCAGACACCAACATGTTTTACCTCAATTATGGGGAGGTGGGAACTAGTTTGTGGGATCTTCACCACATCAATTAGATTCCACTGATTGTCTACCAATATGATGAGTTCCTCCAAAAACCCAATAATTAGGGGGGTATATACATGATACTAGTGAATGAGAAATTTATTCTGGACAAGCTAATTGATATCCTAAAGCATCATCCTCTTTTACATTGATACACCCATTTTCAGATAGATATGCATGTTAATTAATACAACAAAGGGGGAAATTCTAGGTTGAACCATGTAGTAAATAGTTGTGTGGAACTATAAGAGGCCCAAATATTATTTATTGATATTTTTGTATAAGAAATATGATTCTTAGGGAAATAATTTTTAGTAAATTCTTTAAATGTTCCAAAATCCAACATTTCAAGGGACCATCCTAAGTGGGTGGATACTTCTAGTTAGGGATGGATGTGTGGTAATGTGATTGGGAACAATGGATATGGAAGTTTTCCTAGAATACTGAAACATGAAGAACCATGGAATCTAAGTTTTAGTATAGTTGTATATCAATCTAGGGGATCTCATAAGGGGATATATGATTAATAGCATCTGCAACCCATTACCATGTTTACATCAGTGAATCATGGTATGTTTTAGGGGTATGAGTTCCCAAAAATTATTATCCTGCAATGCTCAAAATTTGGCCCTATCTCTTCAATACCACCAAGGTGTAGAAATTATTGCTCAATGCGTCCATGGTGGTGGATCAAATCAAGAATATAAATAATTTTCAACTTCAACCCCTTCCCTAACCCATTGGGAGAAATGATCAGTAACCTATAAGGGAATTTAGGTTAATGGAAATATCTGAATTTCTTTGTATGTGGGGGTTGGTTTTGTGGTTTTATGACAACATCTACTATGAACTATACAACCCATCCATATTATCCCAAAATATCAGTTGTACCTAGAATCTATTAATATAGTTATACATGTGGGTCCATCCTAATAGGTGTCCCTACATCCATCGCTAATTGGACGGGGTTATTTACAAATTAAGGCCATGGATAAGTCATTATTCTACCAATGATAACATTTAATACAAAAATAACAAATAGTTAATCTAATAGATGGGATTTTTTATTCTGAAAGTGTTCTGTGGAAGTGAATAAGTTGTGTAGTTTGTTCAGAGGAACCCCAAGAAGAGTTGTACGTGAGGTGGGATTCTATCATGGTAGCTATCCAAGAAGTGGGAATGGTCCACATTGATTTAGAAATAGTAAAATATAGATCCCAAGGTATTTTCATTCCTCCACATTCTACAGGGACCTCTAGATCAGGAATGTATGGTGGTGTAGGGATTCCTCAGAAGAGACCGTAGGAGTTGGCTACGAGCTCGTAGGACTGTTTTAGTAAGTCATGTGATGATCCAGGGAAGTAGTTGTGATACATGGTGATGGTGATTGATGATGAAATATAACCCACGATCTTAGAGGTATGGTTAATTTTGTGGCAATCCCAAATATTAGAGAATCAATGATAATGTATCACTAGGGATTGGATTGAATTGGAGGATGTTGGGATGGACCATCTAGCCACCATAGTCAACTATCGAAAGTGGTTTTAGTATATAGTTTAGATAGATACAATGTAATTCTAGTATATACACGGATATCCTTTCACTCCCCTAATTTGTTCCATGGTAGGTGTGGAGCCTGATGAGGCAACCACCATAGTGGCTCAAGGTCAATAGGTTCCAGTTCATGGTGCTAAGTCATAGGAATCTAGGGGCGAGGAATCATGGGGTACTACGAATGATAAAAGATATCCCTATGATATTTGGTAAGTGTCCCCTTAAAATTATTTGAATAATGTGCTATTTGAATTGGTATGATTCCATCACATGATTTTTATCTCATGAATAAATTTCTTTTCCCTTATTATCAGCAACTCTTTCTTTCATATTATATATGAATCATTAAGAGATGGAAAATTGGTCTCTAATGAAGTTGAGGATGCAGCCTCTAAGGGTGATGAGGATCCCAGTTTGTAGTATTCTTCTATGGTCTCTTTGGGGGAATCTATGTAGTAAACTAGAGTGGATTCTCTTGTCTCCCATATCATACTAGTCATTTATATGTGGCCTCATCCCAAAAAAATCAGCAGCTGGTCCATCTAACAATAGATAGCACCTCCAAAGATGATGAATAATCCTGAACCACTTGTATCAATGAGGTAAACAAAAAAAATTCATTATTTTTTTTATTAATTACATTTTTGGTACCAAATTTCAAACAACATGGTTCATGAAACTCTCAATCATCCAACTATGGAGGACCATGAATATGTTACGAGGGTGCCTACCCACGTAGAGGGTTTTCTAGGGGTGGAGCTAATATTTGATACCCTTATCCATGAGGATTTTTTATGGGATGTAGCCACCTATTGTAATGCACTGACCCCAGTTACCCATAGTCAGTTCCTTATTAAATAACAGTGGCATGATAACAAAAGATCAAGTCTCAAAAGACCGATTAGTTTAGTATCCTTGGAAACACTAGATACATTCATAAGTCTTACATTACATGATAATGTGGAAAACTAAAAAAACATAGTCTCCATAGTCTACACTCATATCCCATCAGACTATCCCTACAGGTCTGTCATGAAATACTTCTTCACATCCTGGAAAAAATAAAACATTGAAATGGGTGAGCCCAGATGCTCAGTAAAGATAAAATTATAGCAGAAACTTTCATAAATAAGCAAAAAAATTTAAAGAAATGTATATCTAAAACAAAATACTTTTAATCATGAACTTAAATATAATATAGAAAAAGTAAATTGAAATAATTCCATTTACTTATTCACATGGATATTCTAATAGTCGAATAATCACATGCAATATCGACAACCACTTTCATAATGATAGAATGCATATTGCTAGACATTCATAACCACATAGTCAAGGCCTTGTGCCAAGACTACAAATATGATTTTTCCAAGGCCTTGTTCCAAGAAACTAGTTTGTCTCATGAGACCTACCAATGCATCTAGGAGCTATATCGGGCTCCACCCATCACTTACTATATCCAATTCATTCCTTATATGAACAGGCTTAAACATAACATAAACATTCATATTAAAACTAGCATACGAAATGTCAATACATTCTCCATAAACCATGAATGCTATAAAAGTATCACAAGCACAGTCTAACATATCACAAAACCATAAATACATTTTGGATGTTTTGTATCATAATAAATCAACTTCAAATAAGCTTAAAAGCTATCAAAGGATGTTGACATAGATGAAATCAAAACTGTTTAAGAGAAATATTTCTTTTTTGAAATCATATAAAAGTCACATAATTATAAAATAAAAAATTCACTATGAAAATATTCTTATAAGATTTTAAGGGAAGCTTCGATGATTTAATAATAGTGGAAAATAACCGCACCCGCCGTATAAGTTAAAAAAGACATTCTTGCCTTAATTTTGTCGAAATGGTTAAAAAGGACCTTGTTTGAAAAACAATGGAAAGATTCCTTTATAAACATTTTATAAAAGTCAAACAAGGGTATAAATGACTTTAACCCATATTCTAGTAAATAGTAAGCTTTTTTTTAAATTCATTTTTATGAAACATGGATGTGGATGATAAAGAGGTCCCAGTAGATAATTATGTATAAACGACCTCAGATAATGAAGTGATTTTAGAATTAACCCCTACATTTTACTATTACTTGGTTGAGGTTAGGTGAACCTCCTGTATAATGGTGGAATAATTTTTATTAAATTATATAAGAATCATATACATTAATATGATATCATATATTATCTTTTAACATTTCCTTGATAATAATATCTTATTATTATCGTTGTTTCGGGTGTTAACAGATTCGTTTTCCTTTATATTAATTGTTATGTGAGTCATATTTGTTATTAATGGGATGAATATTATTCATATCCAGAATGATATCAAGTCTTTAAACTTTATTTACAATCATCTAATGAAAATTAGTCTTAAATGGATACGATGGGGAATGAATCTCACCGCGTTCATGGAGACGGTAATCTGTACGTATGCACATATAGTGACATTTCATTGAAAGGATGGATAGAATAATGAATATGGTTGTACCATGTTTATAATAACATCACAGTATATATGAGATACTAGAGTTATTATTTTTTAATGGAAACAACAATGAAAATGGAAGTGGAAGAAGAAATGAACTTGCTAGAGGTGGTGAGATATTTACCTCTACTTCGGGTTCTTCCTTTTTATTTGATCAAAAGGGCTCCTTATGTTGGATTTCTGAAAAAATAAAGGCCTCTAGGATGATGGGAGTATTGTTGAGAGTATATTTAGGTAGAGGTTGGAAGATCCAAATTGTTTTTAAGGAGTGAATCAGAGAGAAGGGAGAGTGCCCTTTTATAAGAGGGGTGAGGGGAACCTTAAGAAAAGAAAGAAATATTATTTTATAATAAAATAATTTTAGGTTTATAATGGCTAAAAATTATATTATTTATAGGAAAAGGTGGATATGGGTCTAAAATCACTCAAACAATAGGATTTACATAGGTTTGGGTTACTATATTAACTTTATATTTTAGGTTTAACTTTTAGTTAAATAGTTTGACATTTACCATGCCTCTTTGTATTTTTTGTTATATGGTTAATTAACATAAAATATACTTCTAAGAGAACCCCAAATGGTTCATTAATTATACACCTATCATTATATATGTCCATTTGGCCGCACCTTAGATTTTTAGAAATAGAATATCTATTAATAATATAATATTTGTTCTAAAAACTCTTTTATGTCAATTTTGACACTATTTGGTATTTTGTTTTTGATAGATTGATAACAACATTTTTTTTCTTCGAAAAAAATTCATCTATACAGCCCTTATATGTCATAATAACCTACAAAATTAGTGGAATTCATAAAAATTCTCAAATCACATTTATTTAAATATTTATAATATCAATTATTTTAATATTTCATTAATACTGTAATTACTGCATCATCATTGTGTCATAAATAAATTTACATATTTAATGTCTAAGAAATATAAATAAAATATAAATATGTAGGAAATATTTTTATCTTTCTAATGAATATTTATAGTCGAATTTATATCATGTGTAACCCTATATTAATAATGTTTTTGTTATTAAACTTTTATTTTAACTCTTTTAACCCTTCTTTGAATTAAATAATAATAAATTTCCTAATCTAATCCAAGTGGACCATAGAGGTTCGTATTTTATTCCTAAGGTTTTTTTGTTCGAACTATACTTATACAATAGAATTAAGATATGTGTTAGGGTAATAATAATACCATTTTTACCCTTAATTACCCTATTTACTTTTAACTGTGGTAAATAAATGTAAAAATTCACTATTCACCAAAAATTATTTTCAACTTATTTAACCACAGTTTACTTAGTGATATGAACCGTTTCTCTTGGAATATTGAAATTCCACTCATAGAAGTGGTAAAATTATGTTTTATGTGAATTTGAAAATTCTCCTTGGAGGTTGGTAAAAGACGGTGTAAAGTTAAATAAAATTTTTATGAATCTAAAATTATTATAAACAAACTCCAATGAATTAAATTGAACTTATATAGGTATTATGTATTTATTTTGACCTAAAATAAATATAAATAAAATTAATAATTATTTAAATAATAATTCAGTTTTAAATTATAACTTATTGTTTTCACTTTTCATTAAAATTGAATGTTTTTAGAAAATTAAAAAAAATTTACCCAAAGGTAATTTCGATATTCCGAATCCAAAAAATGACATCCATTTTGAATGATAATATTTATAAAATTTCAAAAAGTGGGTATTACTGTTCATAATGTCTAGTTTGATTGGTTATGGTGCGTTCGAACTCGAAGTTGCGTACAAGACACGCTACTGCATTATTCAAAGAGAAGTGTACTATGGAAGTTTGGGGGGTTACATTCTTCACTCCTTCAAATAATTTCATCATTGAAATTTCTAGAATATTACTTCCTAAAAAGGCTCAGGTGGTTATTCATCATATGTTCCCCGGGTTCCCACATTTCCTCTGACATCTTATGGTTTCTCTATAGAACTTTTACCAGACGAGTCGTCCAATTTCTCAACACATGTTCTCTGTTATCAAGAATCCTGACAGGCTCTTCTCAATAAGATAGATCAGGTTCCGGTTATACTTCCTCATAGGTGAGTACATGCATTGGGTCAGTCATGTATTTTCTCAATAGTGATACGTGGAACACATTGTGAACTTTGGAAAGACTTGGTGGCATTGCCAACTGGTATGCTACATGCCCAATTTGTTTTAGAATTTCAAAAGGTCTGATGTACCTAGGACTCAATTTTCCCTTCTTACCGAAATGTATAACACCCATCCATGGAGATACCTTCATGAAAACATGATCTCCTCACTGAAATTCCAAATCCTTCCTTTAGTTGTAAGCATATCTTTTCTTCCTACTTTGAGCTTATTTGATGTGGTTTTTGATTACATTCACCTTTTCAATCATTTCTTCCACAATTCTGGCCCTATGAGTTTTTTTTCCAACATCATCCCAACATGTTGGTGTGTGACATCTCTTTCTGAATAACTCTTCAAATGGTTCAATCTGAATACTTGAATGGAATCTATTATTATAGGAAAATTCTATCGGAGGTAAATATTGATCCCACATAACTTGAAAGTCAAGTGAGCATGATCTCAACATGTCTTCTATGGTTTGAATAGTCTGTTATGATTGTCCATCAGTTTGGGGGTGGTATGAAGTGCTCAAACGAAGATCTATATCGAGGGATTTCTAATGGATTTTTCATAATCTTGATGTAAAATGGGGATTGCGGTCAGAAAAAATCGATAGTGGTACTCCATGAAGTCTTACAACTTCATTAATATATAGTATTGTTAAACGTTCAAGTGGTAAATCTTCTCTTATATCAAGAAAATTTGATGACTTGGTAAGCCGATCAATAATGACCCATATTGCATCGTCTCTTCTAGGAGGCTTTGGTATTCATGTGATAATTTCCATAGTAATGTTATCCCATTTGCACTATGGTATGGGAAAAGGTTGCATGACTCCCCCATGTTGTTTCCTTCCAGCTTTCATTTATTGAAAAACCATACATCTTGACACAAAATCAGAAATCTTCCTCTTCATGTTGTCCCACCAAAAATGTTGCTTCAAATCTCTATACATTTTGGCGCTCTAAGGGTGTATAAAAAAATTGGAACTATGTGCATCGCCCTACAATTCCCTTTTTAGATCATGTATATTGGGAACAAAAAGTATCTTCCCTAATTTCAAAATTCCATCTTCATACACAAAGTCACTCAATCTCCCATCATTCATAGATTTAATCTTCTTTCGAAACTCTTCATCACCAGTCTGAGAACTCTTTAACCTTTTTAGAAAATATGATTTGGAAACCATTTGAAAAAGTATTGATGTTTCACCTTCCGTGGTAATTCCTATATCCATCTTCTCTATATTCATCTATATAGGATCCTTTTCAGCTCTCATCTTATTCAAAACTACATGATCCTTTTTACTCAAAGCTTATTCCACCTTATTTTCCTTCCCTGAGTGGTAGTGTATACTAAAATCATAATCCTTGACTACTTCATGCCATATTATTTACCTCATGTTGAGTTCTTTTTGTGAGAAAATATACTTCAAACTCTTCTGATCGGTATATATCTCATATTTTTCACCATAGAGATAGTGTCTCCAAATATTCTAAGAAATGATTACAGCTGTTAACTCAAGATCATGAGTAGGATAGTTCTTCTCATGAATTTTTAGTTGTCATGATGCATAGGAAATAACCTTATAATATGCATGAAGACACAACCAAGTCATTCATTTGAAGCATCACTATAAATAACAAACCCATCATTCCCTGATGGTAGAGTCAATATATGAGCATTGACTAATATTCTATTCCGTTCTTCAAAAATTTCATCACAATGTTTTTTCCAATCAAATTTCACCCCTTTTTTGTGATCTTTGTTAATGGGTTAGCCAACCGGGAAAGATTCTGGACAAAAAGTCGATAATAACTTGCTAAACCAATAAAACATCGTACCTGATTTATACTCATTGGTGCTGGACATTCTTGGATTGCCTTGGTCTTTGAAGGATCAACAGAGATTCCATCCTTAGAGATAATATGGCCATGAAAAGAAATCTCTTGAATCCAGAATTCACACTTGCTAAACATCCCATACAATTCATGTCTTCTCAGAGTCTTCACGATAATGCACAATTGATTTTTATGATCTTTGTAGAATTTGGAGTATACCAAGATATCATAAATAAATAACACTACAAATTCATGAAGATATTTATTGAAAATCTATTCAATAGATCCATGAAGACATAGGGTGAATTAGTCAATCCAAAATGCATTATTGTAAACTGGTAATGCACATACCTGGTTCAAAATGTTGTCTTTGAAATGTCTTCCTACTTCACGCACAATTGATGGTATCCAGACCGAAAGTCAATTTTTGAAAAGTGTTGATCTCCATGTAGTTGGTCAAATAAATCATCAATGCGAGGTAGGGGATACTTGTTCTCTATTGTTATAGCATTGATCTTCCTATAGTCTATGAAAAACCTCATAGATCCATCTTTATTCTCAACAAAAAGGATAGGGGCTCCCCATAGAAAAATACTAGGGCTAATAAATCCATTATTACTCAATTACTCTAGTTGTTTCTTTAGTGCCACTAATTCCACAACGACCATTCTATAAGGGGTATTTGATATGGGCCGAGATCTAAGAATTAAATCAATGGAAAACTCAATTTCTTATTCTAGAGAATATCTAGGTAAATATTTTGGAACCACATCAACATATTCTTTCAGAATAAGTACATCATCTATTTGAACATTATTTTCCTCACCTGCAGTTATTTCATTCTCTTCCTCTCTAATAATTGAATTTACTTGAGATACTTGGGGTGGATCGAGATTAGAATTAGGTGGTTATGATTATGCTCTAAAGATAAGGTGTTCTTTATCATCATCACCAAAAATCGTAACCTCATACTTCTTACAATAAATATTTTCATCATGGTCTGAAATCCAATCCATAATGATGAATATATAAAATTAAATCATAGGTATGACAATGAGATCAACACATAAAAAACATTTATATGCTCTAATGGGAACATATTCACAAAACATTTTTGCAATGATACATCCCTTAGGTGTTTAAACTGACAACTCCCTTGTCAAATCAAAATGGAAATATCTAATTCTCCTAAAAAACTTGGACGATATGAAACAACATGATGATCTAGAATCTAATAAAGCATTTTCTAATCTTGAGGAAACCATTAAATTACCTGCCACCACAGCTTTCGGAGCTTCTACCTCAACAGTAGAGATATCATAATCTTTTCCTTGATTCCTTGGCCTTTTCTAAGGTAAGTTTCCCTGACACTTAGTACATTCATTCAAATAATTCCCCATCTCCCTATAATTGTTGCATTGAACAATGGTAGCTTCTTTCTTCTCAGTGAAATCATGAGATTGGTGTCCTTTTTCACCACACCTGTAATAGAGTCCCATTCCTTTCAAACAATTACCAAGGTGTATCTTCCCATATTTACTACAGGAAGGATATTCAAATTTTCCCTTCTTCCCCTTATTTACATTTTCTAAATGTTCAGTAGATATCTTCTTATCTTATTTTTCTTTAAACTCGTAAGACTTACACACGTAGAAATACGGAATTTAACGTCGACGTAATAATGTCAGTTTCTTATAAACTGATGCCAATATGATGTGAGGGAAATTTATGGAGTCGGGTTTTTGTAAAACTGACACAAAAAACAATGATTTGATGATATTTCGGGTCTGTTTTGTGAAAACAGAGCGGAAAATTAGGAAAAATATTTCAGCGTTGGTTTTGAAGAAAATTGACACCTATAAGAAAAAAAACATTATGGAATTGGTTTTAAATAAAACTAGGGCCATAAGTTGATGTTTCAGTGATAGTTTTCTCCAAAACCACTGCCGAAACATTGAATCGTATTTATTTTCGGCGTCGGTTTCGGTAAAAACTAACGTTGATAATAAAAACAGGGATTATCGGCATGGATTATTCTCAAAACCGATTCCAAATATTTTTTATTTATTTTCGGCATTGGTTTTGTTAAAAACCAACACCGAAAGTCTTTTAAAATTAACTGCGGTCATGAAACCCTCATTTTGTTGGATCGTCGAAATTGAAACCTGTTGTGTTCCCTTGGACTCCTGATAACCTTTGAAGCAATATTGGTGATCTTGGAAGGCCATTAATGATGGTTTTGTTCCATTTTCATGATTTTCGGTTTGTGTTCTTTGTTTTTATCTCTTGTTTTCTCTTCCTTTGTTTATTTATTCTTCTATAACCCTATTTTATGCGACTTTCAATTTTGGTTTGATTTTAGTTATTGTTTATCATTATTTTTGATTTTGTACTATCATTGTCGGTATAGATTTTTTGTTTTTTGTTTTTTGAAGTCATTATACCGATCATAGTTTCGATTTAGGATCTCTATTCGGGTTGAACATCAAATTTTGGAAGTTTTTTTAATTTTGTAGATAAATCATTTATCATTCAATTTGTTTATTGATTTTCTTTAAATATTAGTTTAAATTTTATATTAAACATATTAATACATGGTTAAATATTCTTTCATCAAACATTCTTAAAAATATTGTCAACAAATAGTATATTTTTACATTGACTCCAATCAAATTTCACCCAATACACTTATTTTATCCTTTAAATTAATTCACTCTTCAACACTTTTAACACATGGAACATAGAAATAATGAAACAAATATGTAAAATTTACTAAATGTTTTTAGAATAATGATATTATAATTAAATTATAATATCAATATGACACACATGTATATAATATGAAAATAAAATGTTTACTATTTGTTAATGTGTTTCATATCTGATATATTCTATCTAATTATCAATAGTTTTTATCAAATGTGGTTTTGTTTACAAATTATCTGATAGATGTTTATATGTTTATATGTTTATATGTTTTAATATATTCCCCAATAATATTGTGATGTCAGGTATTTAATGGATCATAATTTTATTCTTCTACGACGAACCACTAGTGAATATTAAAAAGTAGTTGATAATTTTTTGGAATTCGCTAAATGAAATCATCAACAAAAAATGATATGATTTCTATCCATTGGTGAAGTGTGTAAATATGAAAAAGCTAAACTTTATAGAAATCAAGGATCATCTCTTTTATTACGGTATTATCCATAATTTTACATGTTGGATCTGGCATAGTGAAAGAACTCAAAATTCATCATCCAATGTTGATGACGATATTCATAATGATGTAGAGGATCGTATTAAAGAATTAATTCATGATTTAGGTGTTGAAACCATCGAAAAAACACCAACTTTTGAATGATTGTATGGTGATTATTAGAAATCATTATTCCCATTCGCAGTAAATATACAGTTTTATCAGCTGTTTTGAGATTAGTTAACTTAAAAGAAAAAATGTGTGGAGTGATAAAAGTTTCACTAGTTGAATTGATCTTATAAAAGAGCATCTTCCAGAAGGAAACAATCTTCTAGATTCTAATTATGAGCCGAAGAAAATATTATTCCCAATAGGATTTGGGTATAAAAAGATACATTATTTCCCCAGTGATTGTGTACTGTAAAAGGAAGAAAATGAATATTCACCAAGTTCTCCTACATATGGGACATCACAATATAAGATAGATGGGAAGGTCAACTCAGATTCATTCTCAGGTGAAGTCATCGAATGTCATGAAAAATCAATTTTGTACTTTCTAATGATATCATCCAATATTATTTGCATACAATTCTAATAATTCAATTCGGATTCAATTTTAGGTACTAAAATAAAAACACCAGCTAATGAAATTTGGTACCTTCCAATAATTCCTCATTTGAAGTGTCTATTTTCAAATTTAATTGATGCAAAATGGTTAAGATGGAATTCAGATGACTGCATCTCTGATGGTACCTTACGTCACCCTACTAATTCACCACAGTGGAAGAGTTTTGAAAAAAAATTCATGATTTTGGAAGTGAAGTTAGAAATCTCAGAATGGGATTGTGTACCGATGGAATGAATCCATATCAGAGCCTTAGTAGCCAACATAGTCCATGGCCTGTTTTTCTGGTAGTCTACAATTTCTCACCACATCTATGTATAAGGAAAAAATATGTTATGATGAGCTTAAGGATTTATGGACCAAAACAACTGGGAAATGAAATTGATGTGTGTTTTTACCATTGATTGATGATTTGAAACTGCTATAGGAGGAAGGAGTTAAAGTTTGTGATGCATACAAGAAAGAGTATTTTCTTTTGCGTGCTATGATATGTTTCACTATAACTGACATTCTTGCATATGGAAAATTATCTATATATAGTGTCAAGGGACATAAAGAGTGTCCAATTTGTGAAGAACAAACTTCATATTATCAACTGAAGAATGGAATAAAGACAGTGTACATGAAACATCAATTATTTTTGAGAATTGATCATGTTTATCATAGATTAAAAAATCATTTAATGGTTTACAAGAATACAACCTTTCCCCTCGACCATTATCTGTTGAATAATACTATGATAGGTTGAGAGATATTGATTCAACATTTGGAAAGAGAATAAGTTCTTTTTTTCAAAAAAAATCTGGAAGAAGCAATCTATTTTTTTGAACTACATTATTGAAGATTTTTAGAGATAAAACATAACATTGATGTTATTCATGTTGAGAAAAAACATATGTGACAGTTTTATGGGAAATTTTTTAGAAATAAAAGGAATTAAAAAATATGGATTGGATGTTAGATTGGACTTGATATTAATGAGAATACATTTGGATTTATCTCCTACAATGAAAGGAAACATAACATATTCACCTCCAGCTAGTCACACATTAAGCAAGATTGAAAAGATGAATTTTTGTCACTGTCTTCATGGTAATAATGTACCCAGTGGGTTTTCTTCAAATGTGAGTAATTTGGTGTCATTGAAGGATTGTAAATTAATAGGTATGAAATCTCACGATTGCCATGTTTTCATGCAACAACTTCTACCAGTAGCAGTGCGTGGAATATTGCCGACTACTATTCGAAAGACTATCATCAGGATATGTAATTTCTTAAAATCCATTTTTAGCAATGTCGTTGATCTGAATTTGTTATATGTTTTAGAGAATGAAGCAACTCTTATTCGTTGTCAAATAGAAATGTATTTCCCACCCACATTTTTTGATATAATAGTTCATCTTCTGATTCATTTGGGGTGTGAGATAAGAATATGTGTGCCTATTTATTAAATATGGATGTATCCTTTTGAAATATATATGAAAATTTTGAAAGAAAATGTTAGAAATCCATATTGACCAGAGGACTATACTATTCAAAAATATGTATCAGAATAGGTGATTGAGTTCTGTACTGATTATTTGAATGAAGTGAATCATATTGGTCTCCATGTATCTCGACATATGACAATTGACAGTGAAGGTAGAGGGGTTCGAGGATTAAAGGTAAAGTTCATTCAACGTGATGAAGTGTTGCAGACACATTTATACATTTTGAACAACACAGATGAAGTTTAATCATGTATATACTCACATATTTCTTTATTAAAGTTACGATATCAGAAGAGAAATGATATGTGGTTGATGATTGAGCATAAGAAGAAATTTGTTTCATGTTTTAAAGAGAAAGTCACCCCAGGTATATCAGCATCAGAAACATTGAATTGGTTAGTAGGGGGACCATCTCTTAATGTGATCACATGGTCTAGTTTTGATATCAATTTCTACAGATTTTACACAAAAAACCTGGATGACAAGAGTACCATTCAGAATAGTGGAGTGATGGTTTTTTCTAATGTAGTGCATTTTTCGAGTTCCAATGATAAAAACCCAATTTCTGAATCAACGTCATATTTTAGAGTTATTCAAGACATATTGGAAATTGATTATATTTAATTACAAGTCAATATTTTTAAGTGTAATTGGGTTTATTGTAATAGTGGTGTGAAACATGATGAATATGTGTTTAAACTGGTTGATTTGAAAAGATTTAATTACAATGTGGAACCATTTATCATGGAGAAACATGAAAAAGAAGTATTTTATGTCATTGATCCGTAGAATGATCAATGGTAAGTTTTTTTTCAAGAAAAAATATACAATTTGGGTGATAAGGATGATTCTTATGTTGCTAGTTATTTACATGAGGCTTATTTATCTATTACACAATTTTCAGATGATTACAATGTGTATAAGACAGACATAGTGCATGCAGTAGCTACTGATCTTGATGAAGGCATGTGGGAAAAAATAGATTTTTCTCCTAATTGTTCTGCCAAATATTTATATATTTTTTATTTTTTTTAAACATACAAATACATGAATCTTTTTTTTAATTATTTTATTCTTCCTTATTTATAATTAATCATTTTTCTAATGATATGTAGGAACAACAAATTTCATTATGCTTTATAGTAGCGATATTAGATATATATAGATAGGTGAAGTTACCAAGGTATATCTATTTTGACATATTATTAAATATTCAGTAATATATTTATTTAATGTAATAAAAATGTTAATTTACAAAAACAATTACAGGACTACTGATGTGTCCTCGTCAGAGGAGACTTCTCCTATTACTACTCAAAAATCAAGGACCCAAGTTGGTAAACATGGTATTATATGTTTACCAAAACTATCACGACAAAGCAGCAGCTTTGGGAGGCCGTGACGGTAAAATATATTAATTTATTTCTTTTACCTTATTTTTTTGAATTTTATATATTTTAAATGACATATTAAATTTTTTCAATTATTGATGACATTCAATTTTGAGAAAATCAAAGAAATTAAGAAAAGACATATCTCTTTAGCGGCGGTTCGATGGAGAGATTTTAAATCCAATCTAACAATAAATTATATTTTTGGAAAGAGACGGTTTGAAAGCCCATGTCTTAAGTATCCGTATATAGATGACGAAACATGGAAGTGATTTATTGACAGTCATCAATAAGATATTTTCAAGTATGGTAACTGTTTTTTATATTAAAATTTGTGCTATATTTTTCATACTACTTAGTAGTTTATTTTTATATAACATGTCTCCAGGAGATCTCTTCAAGAGATCCAGTTGAGAAACAAATACCCTCATACTTTATCATGAGGAGGGTATTGGTATTTAGAGTAGAAAATGATTAAATAAAATTTGATGCATTAATAGATTGATCATGTAGTGGTTCAGAAGAGGTCCAGTTTGGTCCTCCATCTCCTCCCACTCACCATGAAAAATGGAAATGAGAAAGAAGAATTAAAATTGAACAATATCTTACTAAGGAAGCTCATAAAGTGGATGATAGAATTGTAAGTAAATATTATTTATTTTTTAACATATTTTCTATTTATAATTTATAAACACTAATATAACTTTTTTATTTTTCATTTTAGGATGAACATCAGGGGCAAGAGACACAGGGCTCTTTTGACACCAAGGGTAGGATAGACATCCTAGCCACTACTTTGTGAATGGAAGAACAGCCCGGCCATGTTAGAGGATATCTGGAGGGTGATAATATTCGTACGGTTTTTGGTAAGAGTAAACAATCAAGAGACCCCAAAATAGAATCCTTAAAAGAATAGCAAAAAGATATGAAATAGTCTATGCGTGATCAAATTCGATAAACAGTGCAGAAGGCTTTATTAGAACACTTGGTAAGACAATCAAAGTCTGCGCAACCTTCCTAGGTATATTATTTATTTGTTATCAATTTTACAATTTTATAAATTATAATTACTAATATAATTTTTTAATTTTTCAGCCTTCCCAGTTTTCTCACCCGGACTACCCGTCCCCATCTGCTTACCCTGCCCCATCTATGCAACCTTCCGATGTATATTATTTATTTTTCATTAATTTTTATATTTTATAAATTATAAACACTAATATAATAGTTTTATTTTTCATCATTCTCAGCCTACTCACCAGACTACCCTGCCCCATCTGCTTACCCTGCCCCATCTGCGCAGCCTTCTAAGGTATATTATTTATTTTTCATCAATTTTTATATTTTCAAAATTATAAACACAAATATAACCTTTTCATTTTCAGCATTCTCAGCCTACTCACCCGAACTCCCCTACCCCATCTTCTTACCCTGCCGCGTCTGCGCAACCTTTCGAGGTATACTATTTCATTTTAATCAATTTTTCTTTTTTAAAATTTTAAACACTAATAAAACAATTTAATTTTTTTCCTTCTCATCCTTATTACCCAGACTGCCCTTCCCCACCTGCTTACTTTGAGGCTCCATCTCCTCCCTCGAATAAAGTCTTATATTGTGAGTTGTTTCCAGGATATCCTTATGTACATATTGTTGTGTTAGGACATGTGCATTTTTTAGGGGACTTAGTACAACATCATCCAATGCAGATGGGTCAGGTTAGAGTATCAATACTTGTTATTATATATCCTACTTCTCTACTATAATTTCCTAATGTAGATATCACAAGTGTTGGGGAATGTATGGGCTACTTTTTACTTTAGACAACTTCCCTTCTTCTTTCTATTTCATAAGAGGTATGGGTTTTTTTAAATATAAATTACAAATGAATAAAAATTACCTATAATGTTGTCTGAAATTTAACATATATAAGAAAATCCAAAACCAAAAGAAACTGCAAAAATGCAACAAAATGATCAGGAACAGTCGGTTGTAGATACTTCTTATAATTCTTATGGGTTGGAAAGATTATCTAAGTCCTATTCTTCCTTGAATATTATCTATGAGTTTAAGATGATGCCCGATATATGTGGAAGAAATTATTGATTGACATTAATGAAAGAAGATAACATGTATTTAGTTAATTTTGAAGAGATCAGGATGAGTGTGGTGCAATTGATTTCCATGTAAGTAAATTGACGTTTGAATTACTATTTATTTAATGAAAGATTTTTTTTCATTGATTAACTATATTTTCTTTTTAAATTAGGTATCTACACAAGTTTATTTTACAAAATGAAACTACAAGAATTTACAGATTTGTAGATCCAAAGTACATTTCCTTGGAAGTCAAACATGTGAATAATGGTGAAAGAGTTCAATATATATTCGAGAGATTATCATAGACAGAGATTCAGTGATGGTTTTTTCCATTACTTTATATGTACGAACATCAATATAATTATGAAATAATGAAAATTATAATGTAATTAATTGTGAACTTTTTGTATTGTAGGAGACATAGGATGTTAGTTGTATTTTTCCCAAGTGATTGCACCTTATATTAGTCTTTATCTTTATTAGGAACACTTCGTAAACCATTTTTCACTTTATTAAATAGGTATGTTTTTTTAATTTTTTATAATCTCATTATGTTTAATTTTCATTCTTTAGACAGGTTTTATTAGTTCATATATAAAAAATAATGTTCATGGAATCATTTTAACAAGGAATACATGTCAGTAATGAAACCAACAAAAATCTAATATGTGGAAGTACAACTAATTAGTTTTTATATTTTTGTTATATATTGGTTTTTATTATTAGTTAAATGTTTTATAACTACGATGTCATCGTCAAAATGGACATGTTGAATGTGGTGATTATATTCTACAATTCATGTATGAGATAATCACAACTGGGGAAACTAATGACTTTCATAAGGTTAGTTGTATTAATTTTTTTTTTATTTTCGGCCATATTTTTCTATTTTTTAATTTCATATCATTCAATGTTATTGTAGGCATTCAAGGATTCATAGTCTTATTCCCAATCTAATATGACAAATATTGAATCTACGTTTTCAATCTATTTTTTTATGTTTGATTAAGATTTGAGGTATGTATATTCTAATATTTATAAATAATAATACATAAGGGTTTAAACAACTAACTCTTTGGATATATTAGGTGTTTTAACCTACTAATAATCAAATGAATGCTTCAACAATAACCAACAGTGAGCATGCTATAAATTTCAGGTATGTGTATTTTAATTCTACATTATTTTGAAAGTGTAATATTCTAAATTTTCTAAAAAAAGATAACTTTCAGCGTCGGTTTATTATGTTTATGATTGGTATATGATAGAATAAATAATCAATACACCATGTGATTAGAGTCTATGTACTCTTCAAGCTGACATGAACCAATTCCGTACCGGCATGAACTCCTTGCCGAAATGATAAAAAAGACATCATAAGTGACCAAGAACAACCCAAAAGTTCCTTAATCATATTACTTGGTATCCATATTGCATTGAGTATGAATTAAGACCACAATGATGACGAGTGAACATGTACTTGATATCTATATAGCATCCATTTCTTTCATAGTACATGGTATCCATAATGAATTGAATTTTAGGTCTGGCCACATGACTATAATAAGTACATCTTAATCATTGAGTTCTCTCAAGTGCATTTGTAATGTATTTTTCTAATTTTTTATTAGATTTACTGATGCATTGATCTTTAACTGGAATCCATGTAAATTTTTCAGTGTCTCAAATGTATTGTCTTTGGTATAAATGAATAGTTGGGCGGCGTGAGAACTGTAAATGATAGAGTCATGGGACTTGAAAATTTCATAAAATATCATGAAGTCATTGATTCCAGGCATGTTTATTTTAAATTTACTTTATAATAACAATGTATAGATAATTTTTTGATTAACTAGATATAAGTATTTAAGTTATAAGAAGAATTGGATGATAAATATTGTTTGATTTTTTTTATATTGTGTTATTTTTTACATGGGTTTTGATTTTTTTGAAGTGTAATTTTAATTATTTTATAAAAAAAATTAATTATGGCGTAGGTAATTTAAAAAACAGATGCCGATTTTTTTTATAAAAATTTTAATTTTGGTGCCTGTTTTATCAAAAATCGACGCAAAAAATAGTTTCGACTGGGTTTTAAGTGTCGGTTTTAGATAAACCCAACATCGAAATCATATTTTTAACATCAAATTTATAGACGTCGGTTTATAACCGACGTCAAAAATAAAAAAAGGCGTTAATATTTGTTTTTTCACTAGTGTTAGAGAATTCCACTTATGTCTTGATAGCACATGAGACAATGTGTTCATATGACAAGATGGATTGTGAGACTAATGATCGACGAAGAAATGGTTTTAACCCATTAATGAAATGGCCAATATTACTTCTTGGGTTACGTATATAATCTGCAGCATGCCTCACTGACCTTGTAATGTTAACCTCATACGTTGCGACATACTAATCCTTTGTTTGCCTTAGACTCAGAAATTTCCTTTCCATATCTGCTCGATGGTCAGAAGGAAAGTATTTTTCAAAGAAAATTTCTTTTAACACCCTCCATTCCATATTTTATACTTCATCATCTCCCTTTGTGTTTTTAATCAATGACTACCATTGATCAACATCTCAAGTGAGGCTGTAAATTGCCATAACAATTTTTTCCCTTTCACTACTTCTGAAGGCATGGGATATTTTTTCAAAGGAATTTATCCATTGCTCAGCTACGAATGGATTATTAACCCCATTGAATGTTGGTGGTTATTTCTTCATGAATCTATCTAACATTGATCCTACACGTTGTGGATCAGGGTGCTCCATACAGGTAAGGTTCTTATACATAACCAGAGCGAGTTGTCCTAGAATGGTGATAAGCTGATCAGCACCTGTTGTATCACCATCTCCACTATAATTATCTTCAGTATGGGGGAAATCCCTAAATGGAGTGCATTCATTAATACAGTTTCAATTTCTTCCACTATGCTTCATTTCTAAAAAATGGCATAAACAAGATTAGTTTACAAATCGAAATACAAAATTCCAAACTTGTAAAACACTTAAAATAAATTGAACAGTTTATAGATATAATCCATAATCATAAAAAAATGTTTCATTTGAGGAACTATATACACATAATCCCTTTATAATGGTTTGTAAAGAAAATGAGAATTATCCTAAGTATATCGACCAGGAGTGTCGTAACCAAGATTGCAGAAAGGCCCATTGTCGTGCACCAGTTCCCATTCTAGTCTAGCTCAAAGCGGTGTTTTTGAGATTTACCCCTAGGTACATCTATGCCAGAGCTGCCTCTACCGGCTCATATCTAGACAACAATGTATTTCTTGTAAAACACATAAAATCTCTACAATACCAAAATTCTAGGATGTTCTTCTATACTAATCCTCAAATTCAATCTTAGCTCTATGTGCTCTAATCAGAGTTTATCACTACTAGAATTTGGACCTACATCCAAGGATCTATAGCCAAAAACAATACAAACCGTGGCTATATATCACTTATACCCACACCTGTTTTTCTCTCTGTATAATTAGATCCCTACGTGATCCCTTTCCTCCCCCCATCCTCACGAGTTTCCAATCCCCACTACCCCATGATCCTACTCCCTACCATGATCCTCCCCTCTCCCGACGTCTCCGACGCGGCCACCCCACCTTCCCACAACCCACCTTCTCTGACGCGGCTCTTGAAAGGTTCCGACATGACCACTTTCCCCCACCCCCATGATCCTCCTCCTCTCCTGACGTCTCCATGGCCACCCAACCTCCCCACGACCCTCCTTCTACGATGAGGCTCTAGCACGGTTCCGACGTGGTCACCTCACCTCCCAAGATCCTCCTCCTTCGACATGGCCATCCCAACTCCCGAGATCCTCATCATACACAAGGTCGGCCCAAGAAATTCAATTGCGAAAGGTAGGTCCTGAAATTGTTTCCCTTTCATTTAGTTAGAAAATTAGCATGAATAATATGGATTTCAAATGAATCAAAGGGGTTTTACATGGGCGTCATGATAATCATGTCCAGGTGATGATCCCCTTCATGAGTAGTAAATTCTTGGACTGGAAACCTCACAGTCATCCCCTTCATTTCTTGGTATCCCCATCTAATATTACATGTTATATCCTCTATAATTAGGTTCCTAAGCCAACACATATAAATAAATAAATAATGAAATCGGGCCAGGTGAAATTAGTAAATAATCACGCAAGGAGGAAGTGGTTGCATTGAAAATGGACGTGATGTATATGATAGCCATAATAATTACGATAAGTGTGCCAATGGTGTGGCAGGGCCCAAACATGTTTCAGGTAGTGACCTGGATGAACATCATGTTACTCTGAAATAAAAATCTGTAATTGAAAATATCTATGGCAGTGAGTTCGGGGTTGTTCGGATCATTGGGAGGATGGGTGGTGCGCAAAGATGGAGATGAAGCAGGAGAAGAAAAGGAGTGGTTGGTTGCCCCCAGACTGCTTGTTTCCCTAACCCAGGAGCTTGCGGGGCTTGACCTAGGGCAGGCCTGGATCAAACATGTGATCGATCAATGAATAAGGTACATTTATCTAGTGTTCATTTCATTGGTACCCTATCTAGGTATGATCCCACACTTAGAAAAGTTTCTAGGTATGGTTGACAGTGGGGATTAAAATCTGGGATACCCAAAAATTGAAATAGACATCTTAAAATCAAATCCCATTCCTGCTATTCAAAAAAACTACTTAGAGGATCCCACAATTGGTTTGTTTTTTGCAGGTGGGGTGACATCAATTACTAGAAAGAAAACATGTTAGTTCATTTTCAATTCATCCCCAGATTCCCAATCCCTCACATTTACATTAGGAATGTGAGAATAAACCTTGGGTTTATATCGGCATCCCTCAATGAGGATCATAAGATTTTTTATGATAGGATTTATATGATCGATTAACGGGATATTTCCACATTCTCAACGTTTACCTTAGGATAATTAAATTATTTGGAGTTTAACTTTTTATTATGATCTAGCCAAGAGCATGATGAGTGGGTGAGAAATGTCTTGTCTAAATGAATCCAAATTAAGTTGAAAATACATTTTTGGAGGTTTTGTAGTGAGGGCATACCAACTGAAATTAATATCCATACAAAATTAATTTAGATACCCTCACCATGTATGTGTTGTGATAGGATAAAATCTGAGTTAGTTTAGAACATATTTTTTTTATATAGAATGGGCCCTCTATGCTTGGGACCTTGTTGGGAAACTTATGGGATTTCAATTTTGGAGGGGGGATACCTCTCTAAATTTTTGGGTACATTATTTCAAAGTGTTGAGAAACATTCATATATGGTTTACCATCATGTAATAGTGTTTTCAATGGTGTTTTGGGTGGTTTAGGAGACAAGGAACAAGAGTCCTGATGGAAAGAATAACTCTATATATCCATTCATGTTCATGTTCTCTCTCTCATGGAAAAACTAGGTTCCCTTTTTCATATTGAAAAGAGAATGGATAATGGTAAGTGGATCCTCCATTGGGATGTGATTAAAAATGATAGAAATCCTCTACGGTGGTCGATCCAGTGGATACCCCCCAATATTGGACTAAAACCTAATGTGAATGGGTCATGTCAATAGGGAGTTATGATGAGGGATTGTGCATGATTCTAGGGTATCTATGGTTATCGAATATAGTTTCTTGTATGGTTTAGGTAATTCTATCTGGCTGGAGAAAAGATCATTACTCCGCAGCCTTTAAATTTGGATGATAGATAACCTCAATATTTTTATGGTTGAGTAGAACTCCTAGATACTTTGAAGACTTATAAATGATGATGCAAGTGCTCCTTGGTATTCAGTTTATAATATTAGGAAGTTTAGGTCCCCCTTTGATCAAGGAAAAAATATCATTCTTACATAGGGGCAAGGGAACTTTTCTGCATTAAATTTATCCAGTAAATAGATACCTTATGATATTCTTGTTATCTATCACATTACAAGGGATCTTCCACATTACTATGAAATTATTGTTAGTGGTGAAACCATCTTTATTCAACACTTTAGACTCCCAAAGTGCAAGATTTTCCAATAAAAGGTTCTTCTTTAATGATCAATAATATCCCAACTATTACATCAATTAAGGAAGTTGTTCTAGGGATAACACTAATGGAGGATAATGATCTGAATAATCATGATATTTATAAATAAAACAATTTCCATCACATGTAAAACGAAAATACTAAATTCAATTGGTTTTATAATCAATTACCCAATAAATTACATGGTCTAAATCCTAACCATCTAGAAAATATTCCAACCCATGGCCAATTTTAATCCCAACAATCTCAACATTGAATCTAATCATTTCCATATAAATTATTAGAATGATTTTTTAAAAAAATATTGAAAATGAATTATCATTTTCCATCATTGATATTAGATATATAAAACATTGAAATGGTTATGGAAGCCATTCCCACTAAGGTATACCCTTCATCAATATCTTAGAAGAATCTTGTTAGACACAAACCTCTCATGAATAACTCAATGTAGATACTATTCCCAAGAGTGGGAAAACTATTTTAAAACCTACACAGTTGATTCCTAAATATTTAATGTCTTAAAAATCATAGGAAAAAACTGAATAAGAAACATTAGAAACTGAAAAATCAGATCTGGATAATGAGTGAATTGGTTAGGGAATGTTGAAATTCAACCATAAGAACATGTGGAAATTTTGATGGGTGTTAAAATCTGAAGAAAACTGATTTTCTATATTCAAAAGAGATAAATTTGACATCATGGAATGATTTTCCGAAATATTATTGTATTATTTATGGGAGATTGTCAAGAAAATATAGGATATTGAAGAGTATAGATAAAGACATAACAGCCCTCATAGATAGACACATGTAACCCATCCATTGAATAATAAGATTGATCTTTCTTATCGATATGGAAATAATATGTGGAATATGTATTTGATGTGGCCATTTGATAAATAACACCATACCCACTTATAAATAGATTGATCTCAAACAAAATTATAATATATCATAATGGTTTTTGATTAGTTAATTGTTTTATTTGGTGATGGTTCTTAGACTACTGATCTCTTCATCATCGATGAAGTTGGTAAAATAGAGATGTGAAGTTATCATTTATTTCTAGAAGTATAAAGTGTTCTCAATTCAGATATCCTAGTACTGTTTACTATCCCCATCTCTAAAAGAGGAAATGATATTACTGGAGTTGCAGAATTAAGGAGACATCCAGGGGCATCCATTTTCAAGTTGAACGGGAATAACAGTGATGTCGTTAAAGAAGAGATTTTCTAACAGTTGGAAGATTTTCTTTGTAAGCTTTAGGTGGTGAATGTAGCTGTGGAAAGAATCCTCTTCAGGATTTAGGTATGGCTACAGTTTAAATCGATAGTTATATGAGTGGATTTATGCCAAATTTTATTTTCATGATATATGTGAATCAAGTTTATGTTAATATGTAATAAAACATAAAATAATAATAAAATACAACTTAAAATTATTTACTTTAAAAGAAGAGACAATCCCCCATAAAAATCCATTGATTTAAATGAATTTGTATTTTCATCTATCTTGTGTGATTTTCATGAAATCAGATTATTTCCAAATGAGTAGTAGATTATTATCCATGCGCCTTAAAATATCTTCATGATTTTCTCAATTAATTTTGTTTACACATAATTCTACCACAATGTTCATTCATTTCTAATATGATGCAGGGGAGCGTAGAGTGATTAAGGTTTGATTAACCATTCTGAATTACCATGGGTTGGTGAATATAGTATATCAAAAATAATTTTTTTCACTACATAACCCAACTCAATGAAGAGAGAGTGAATGGATTGAGATCTTGGGTCATTCTAGGGTATTATTTAGGGGGTTGAATTTATTTTTTAAGAGATTATTATATAATTTATGAGGGAATTATATAAGAGAACCCTTCATTATATTAATCATTTTTCACGTTTATTTTATTTCTTCTATTCACATGTAGTTCCACTCCTTAATTATTTCATTATATTAAAATTAATATTGTTATATTAGTGTAGGTGTGAGGAGAATAAATGATTATATCATTCCATGCACCATTGGTTACCTATCTCATTTTACCATAAAATGTAGTATTTTTAATTTTATATTGTTTTACATTTCCATATTCGAGTTTCAAAATAGTTTCAATCATGTTTTGAGGTCTTCATCAGATCTACCCATTGAATTAGAAATCACTGGTGTTTTGCATGATACACTTTTATGATCATTTTGGAATCATTCTTTTGTTTAAGGTCATTCTTAATGAAGTCTATCTATTAATGCCTATCTGATAGAATGATTTAAATTTCTATTTCATATAATAATGCTCAGTTGAATCCACATTTGATTAACTTGGACAGAGGGATGAAAAGTGCTTATTTACTTGATTGTCAGTTTGGGCCGAGAGGAATATGTAGACTTTTTGTTGATGAAGTGAAGAACTTATAATTATGAAAGTGCAGAAAAAGTGGTCGTTGCAGTAAGATTTTTTTATGGAGTTTTTCTGCACTTTTTGCCTCATAAGGTGACTCCTTTTCCTCATTATGTGAGGTTTTATTATATGTCATGTTTATATCCTCTTTCATTTTATTGTAATACATTTCGAGATTGGTATTATTCAAGTATTCATGATTCTAAATTCTATTTATAAAATAATACCTATGTTGAATTGTTGTTTTGATCATTTTAGAAGAAAAATAAAAGACACACCTATCCTCTGGTTATTGATTACATTATATAAATTGGTCACTTTATAAGTTATAGACCATTTAGGGATGGGGAGGTTAATTATATATTATTTATACACTCCTATATAAATAAGGATAAAAAGAGATGAATATTATAACTTTTTTTAATTAGGGAGGGCTGGTTTGGGGGGTGGTTAGGGGGGGATAGTACAGGGGTGGGGGTGGTGCAGGGGGTCTGGGGGTTGGTGTAGGCTAGGGGGGTTGGGGGATGGGGGTGGTGTAGGGGGTAGGGGACTTGTTTTGGGGGTGAAGGGACATGTTTTGGGGGGGCTGCTGCAGGGGTGGGGTGTTGGGGGGCTGGTGGATGCTAGGGGAGAGGGTGGGTTTGGGGGAGGGGACTGGTTTTGGGGTTAGGGGACTGGTTTGGTGGGGGAGTCTAGTACATGGGAAGGGGTGGTGGTGGTGCATGGGGGTTATGGGGGGAGGTGCAGGGGTGGGGGGGTGGTGTAGGCTAGGGGGTTGGGGGCTGGTGTAGGTTAGGGGCTGGGGGTGGTGTAGGGGGGAGAGGGTGGGGTGGTAGGGGATGGTTGTGGGGGAGGTGACTAGATTAGTGGGGAGGCTAGTACAGGGGGAGGTGTGGGGGGTATGGGGCTGGTGTAGGGGGTTTGGGGGGGCTGGTGCGGGGGTTAGGGGAAGGGTCATGCCTGGAAGAGGTCGTATGGCTATAGGAGGGGGTGAGAATGAAGTGGTAATTGGGCTGGGCTATGGCCCGAGAGGCTGAAATAATCCAATATTTACATGATTACAAGAAAAAATAGCAGTAACATGCATTGATGTACCTATCATCTACTCTTTCTCCCCATTTTTCATCTCAAACTGCTGTGTCGAAGAAAATTTAGATCTTGGTGACTAGTCAGTTCGGTTGGATCATGTTCTAGTTCAGACACCTCTTTCTACTCCTCTCACTGCATCTGTACGGGCTCTAAATTCCCAATATCACCCACAGTTTATGTTTCCTCGGTATTTTTAAGTTATTATTTTGTTTTAGTAGTCATATCCTCTAATTATTCCACCACCACACCTCAAAATATCTTAATCAACACTACTTTAAATTGAATCCACATGGGGCCATTCTTTTTTAGTTCAAAAAAGAAATAACAAACCCAGGAGAAGGACTTTGCTAGAGATGATTGAAAAGGAGGAACTGGACACCGAAGAGAAGGCCTTTTACTAGAGAAATTTCTCATATGGTCTTGCATACTGTCCAGCCAAAAGAACAGGAAGGGGGTGAGGCTACATAAACTGAGATAGATAGACAGAATTCTCAGATTTCTACTACAACAGTTACTCTCAATGGCTTCCAATCTGATACTGTCTCTGAAGCCATAGAACCCACTACACTGGACACCCAGCCTGCTAATGATATTTCCAAGTCTACATCTAATGCATGTATCTAGGAGGGGACTTCAACACTGAAAGCCAACACTCAATGACCTGGTACAACCATGGATGATCATGTGCAGGAGGATAGTAACCACCTGGATAATCAGAATGAAAGTAAGAGAATAATTAACACAATCCATGGAACCTCCAACATAATTCCATATCTGAAAGCTGAGTGTGGAATGAAGGTTTCCAAGCACCCGGAGACTGTTATCCAGGACACCTATGCTATGACTACTGACAGTGAAAAACAACATAAACTCTCCTCACCATCACACAGTGATGAAATGATGGAAAAAGCAGTAGATTAGAATCTAGTTTGCAATATTCATATGGCTGATATTATAATAAAACAACACATTCAAGATGATGGTGAAGGTCTGGAACTATAACACACACATACAACCAGTTCTTCCATCATTGCAACACATTTTACAGAAAAACATCATTCAAAGAGTATTCTTGCTATTATCTTCTATGTCTGTTTTATTAATGTTCATTAGAGATATTTCTTAAAACATCTCATGTACAATTTTTCAGGATTAAATAATTATTCTTTTCAAGTCTGTGGAGAAAACTTCTGGTAATTCCTTTGATCTTTTGATCATTCTGTTTTGAATCTGGCGTTTTCTTGAATGACAACTAAAATTATTAACATGTGACATATCCCATCACACATGATCTGGAAAATTTAAAATCAAGCGGAAAATTTATTGGATGACCTCTTGTGCTTGATATAGTTAAGTAATTGGAATCTGATGTGGCTAGCAATGGTGACCTTCAGGTATTTTTAGTTCATTCAGCAAATCCAATTTTCATTACCTGGTATATAAGAAGTTGTTATATCTCATTTCTTTTCGCACTATTTTATTATAGGTGGTTTCTTATGATAAGACAGGATCTATCCACCACCATCGAAGACAATGAGTTCAAGATTTGGGTAAGGTTTATTCCGTTTTTATTCTTTGGCCCAAATTTAATTAGGGATTTTTTGATTTTTGGGTTACTTATATTTTTTTATGTGTGTTTTGGATTTTGTTGAGGTTGATTCGAGTCATCGTTGAAGAAGGATTACAGGTGTATGAATAGGTAGGCATATGAATATATAAGATCCCCCTTTATATATATTCACCCATGGTAGTATGAATATATATATTGGGGCTAGGTGTGCTTATATATAGATATGAAAAATGCATATGCCTGTAAGTGTAAAAGGGTATATTCAAGTATAAACATATATCTAAGGACCCCTTATACATATTTTTCCATGGAAATATGTACATAGTGGCTAGTTGTCCTTACATATATGTTAAGTTGCATATGCTCGCAAGCGTAAAAAAGGAATATTTGAGTTGTCGTCAAAAGAAAACGCGCCTTGAGGTTAAAGTAGTGTTCCTCTCCTAGCCTATTTAATTCAAGAATGTTTTAAATTTCATTTAGTTGCCTTCTTAATTCTGCATGTTTATATTAAATTTAAATTCTTTATTAAGTGTTAGTTAAGATAATTGTTTTGTTTGATAAATAAGTCATGGTTTTGTAATAAAACCACTCTAATGGAGCTGTGCTGTCTGTAGAAACTCACAATTGTATACCTTTTTTAACATTATTACATTGATGTTTTTCTTATTCTAGATGTTGTTTTAGTCATAAATCACACATCTTATATAGAACCATCTAAAGGTATTGGGTTTAAATGAATTATATACTTATATTAAATGAATAGAAACATGAAAATCCAAATTAAACTAGGATTTTTTATTCAAATTAGTGGCATATTACATTAATAAAGTGATGGCTTCATTGAAGTTAAAAAAATCAGATATGGTTGAACATTAAGTTTGTTAAATGGAACTTGAAAATAAATGGATTTACTAAATTAATTAAAAGAATGATGTTTATAAATGATAAAAATTAGGTATGGTAATAATGTGTTATTAGTAGAATGAAATGTCTATTTTTGGAAATATTCTCACTAAATATAAGCATTATATCATTTAAACAATTCTAAGTATGGTGGAATTGGAAAATATGCTTCTTGATTTGGTGGACATCAAGGAAACATTGCTTCATGGTGAGTTAAAGGAATAAGTAAACATGAAACAACCAATATGAGTACTAGAAATTGGGATGCATGACTTAGTTTGTATATGGGATAAAATCTTGTATAGAATAAAGCAAGTACCGTGATAGTGGAATCAGAAATTTGAATCATTTATCACTTATGATGGCTTTGATAGCTGCAATAGAGATAATTACTTCTACTGAAATAAATTGTATAATGGTACCTTCATAAATTCCACATTTTATTTCAATTACATGATTCTACTTGGACTAGATGATTGAATGATTTAGATATCAATAGATAATTCTTTTGAGGTTTTGAAATGAAAAATCCCAAGAAATTCGAGAAGATATTGTGGATAAGTATAGAAATAGATAATAAGAATGTAGATTTAGTAATAACCCAGAAGGATCATATCAATAGGATCATCAAAAGGTTGGTCATGAATAGATGAGAAATAGTTACTACCCATATTTCATGCCACATCAACTTAACCAAGGCATATGAACTCAAAATGTAAGAAGAGTGCCAATACATGGAGAATGTTCCATATTCCTCAGGTGTTGGAATTTTAATGTATACAATGATATTTACTCAGTAATGTATTGTGATTATAGTGGTATTTGTTATCATATTCATGTAAAACCATGTACCGGGACATTGGGATGTCATTATATAGAAAACCAACCTATTTTTACATGTCTATTATTGAATTTTTAAGATAAATAACATAATAATACATTCAAGGATCTAAATGTTTAGTATCATAGGAAAATTAGGTTCATAAAACACTTGTACATAATACAAAAAACATTATTTAGCAACTGGGAATTGATAGAGGGCGGAAGGGGGCTGTGCAGGATAGGGGGCTGGGTGGTGGGGGGCGGGGGGTAAGGGGCAGGGTGGAGGGGGTAGGGGGCAGGGGAAGGGGGGTGGAGGGGGGTGCAGGGGGGCTGTGCATGCTAGGGGGATGTGTGGAGGGGGGAAGGGGGTAGGGTGTAGGGTGGAGGGGTAGAGGGGGTAGGGTGGAGGGGGGGAAGGGGGCAGGGGAAGGGGGCAGGGGGCATGGGGCAGGGGGCAGGGGGCAGGGTGGAGGGGTATAGTTGTAGACAGGTTAACAACAGCCCATGTTCGGGGTTTGAAACCTAAAAATTCTTTTCCCTTTTCTTTTCTTTTATTTTCCTTTGTTATTTTACTATTTAATAACATTTTTCTTGTGTTTTCTGGGCATGAAAAAAGATTTACAACACCTATTAAAGAACGAATCATACTATTGTTGGAAGCATAAACAAACATCCAGGTTCGTGTTTCTACTTTGTTTTAAATGTTTTTTTATGTTTTACACCTTCCTCTTTAAATTGTATGTGAGACATTGCCTATTTAATTTGAAGGTTTCTGTAAAATGCTTTTAATGAGTGAAGGTGTGTATAACCAGTGGGGGGTCGACAACTTTTAGTTAGAAAGCTTCAACATGCCGCAGTCACGCCACGGTCACGCCGTGGTCACGCCGTGGTCACGCCGCAGTCACGCTGCAGTCACACTGCGGTAATGCCGTGATTTGGCCCTACTCTAGCCACATCCAGCCCACACCATCCCCCTTCCACCTTCATTTCAGCCTGCTGCCACCAGCATTCCAGCCCGCAACAGCCCCCCTTCCACCATCGAATCTTCCTGCACCATCCCCCAACACTTGCAACCAGCCCCCTTCCACCATCATTCCAGCCTCCTCTCACACCCTTCGCTCCTAGCCAGATTATACTACCCCATGGATGTCGCTGGACCGGGCCAACACGTCGCGGTCACGCCGCGGTCACACCACAGTCATGCCGCGATCATGCCGCGGTCACGCTGCGGTCACACCACTGTAATGCCATGGTTTGGCCTTGCTCCAGTCACATCCATCTCACATCCATCCCCCTTCCACCTTCATTTTAGCCCGCTTCCACCAGCATTCCAGCCCACAACAGCCCCCACTTCCACCTTCGAATCAGCTCGCACCATCCCCCCAACACTTGCAACTTGCCCCCTTCCACCAGCATTCCAGCCTCATCCCGTGACCTTCGCTCTTGGCTGAAAGATGCTGCCCCTCGGATGTCGCTGGACCGGGCCAACACACTGCGGTCACGCCGTGATCACGCTGTGGTCACACTGTGGTCACATCGTGATTTGGCCCTGCTCCGGCCACATCCAGCCCACACCAACCCCCGTCCACCTTCATTTCAGACCGGTTCCACCAGCATTACTACCCGCAACCGCCCCCTGACACCTTCGAATCAACCCTCACCATCCCCCCAACACCAGAAAACCATCCCCCTTCCACCAGCATTCCATCCTCCTCCCACTCCCTTCACTCTTAGCCAGAAGATGCTGCCATGAGGATGTCGCTGGACCGGGCCAACATGTCGTGGTCACGCCATGGTCCCGCCGCGGTCACGGCATGGTCACACCGCGGTCACGCCGTGGTCAAGCTGCGGTCACCCCTCAGTCACGCTGCGGTCACTCCGCGGTCCCGCTGCGGTCACGCCGAGGTCACACCGCGGTAACGCCGCGGTAATACCGTGATTTGGCCCTGCTCCAGGACGACATCCCACGTCGGTTTGCAGTGATAGTATTCCATGAGTTTTGTGATCAATGTTGAGACTGACTAATCACAATTTCTGTCAGTGGGGCGATGACTGGAATGTTGCCCCGTCTCCTCCCTCTCCCTTCTATCCTAGCCTGATGATGCTGCCCCGCGGATGTCACTGGACGGGGCAGACATGCGGCGGTCACATTGTGGTTACGCCGCGGTCATGCCGCGATCACGCTGCTGTCACACCGCGGTCACGTCGTGGTCACGCCGTGGTAATTCTGTGATTTGGCCTTTCTCCAGGATGACACCCCGCGGCGGTTCATAATGATTGTATTCCAAGAGTCTTGTGATCATTTTTGAGACTGACTAATCACAATTTCTGCCGGCGGGGCGACGACCAGAATGTTTCACCGCCTCCTCCCACTCCCTTCACTCCTGGCCGAATGACGCTGCCCCGCATATGTCGTTGGACCGGGCCAACACGCCACGGTCATGTCGCGGTCACGCCACGGTCACGCCGCGGTCACACCGTGATTTGGCCCTGCTCCATGATGACAACTCGCGACAGTTCGTTGTGATAATATTCCATGAGTCTTGTTATCAATGTTGAGACATCTACATATTCAATCATATTGAATTTCATTTGACATATTCAATCATATTGAGTATATGTGACTAATGTCATTGTTGTACCCAATGATATTGAGTACATGAATGAAGACTAATATTCCTTCAGTCATTTTTCATCTTATGTCTTTGAAATCATAAATGAATCACTCTATGCTTCTATAAGAATCTAAAATCACTTGTTGAAAAATATAAACACTTGGTTATTAAGGAACTATTTTGACATATAGAATTTTTCCTAAGAACTTTTCTTAGATCACCAATCTTTCTTAAGAACTTTTCTTAATTTACAAGTCTAAAGAACTACTTAGATTAAGTTTATTGTTTTCAATGATTAATTACAAAGTTTGGATTGATGATGATGATGATGTTATCTACAATATAAGATTTCATCATATGGGTATCATATATTATTAATCATTTAATAGGGAATTTTATTAAATAGACTCCCATGAAAATGATGACCCTTTTGTATATCATATCTATTAGTAAGTCAAAATAAATATTTCACTCAACAATGAGCCTAGTCAGGCATTCATCTTATCACTCAATTATTTATGTGGTACATCATCTCAACCATACCATATATAATTCATGGATAGTTGAACGGAAAACCCTTTGTCTAATCCATCATATGGATAAACTCAACTCTATTCCTATGGTATCCTTCTCAAGGGTTTCTCAACTAAGTGTAACTCAAAACAAGTGTCAATAACATACTAACAAAAGATAATACCAGGAAAAATTTCTTGGAAAAACCTACCCAAAGATGATATAGTGTTATATATCACTTGCTTTTTTTACACGAGATAATCCAAAGGCACCATGTGAAGTCAAGACATTCCCTGTTGAATGATCAAGGTCTTGATAAGTGTCATTTTGGAAGTAATCTCACACATAGTATTTGAAGGGGATTTCAATCTCACCATCTTATCTTATGTTATTACATTTCATGTATAAATGCATGTAATATTTTAGTTTGGAATCGTATTCCCTCCATTAAACCAATATGTTCATCTTATATTTATGTGCAACTCTTTACACAACCCACAAATTTGTGCTACTCACCAAAAATTAGAAGTCAAGTATATTCATACATATCTGGATGTATCATTTGGATAATATATATAAACAATTCATGTAAAGGTTTAGAATTATATGAGATTGAAAGTCTCCACATGTGTATGTTCTGATCGATAGATATCCAACCTCCTTCAATTTCCTTGATAAGGCATACACCTCCAGGTAAATAGGTAGTCTGACCTCAAGTCCATCTACACAGATATACTTTAATCAAGAGACAATATAATTCATCATAAATCTAAAACATAATATGCTCAAACTATATTCATAATCAAAATTCAAGTTCATAACTTTTGTTACAAGCTGAGGTCAATGAAGATAAAAAACTTATTTCATTAAAGAGGAATTTCTAGCATGTAACGTAAGGCGCTATCTAAAAGCAGTTTAATGAATAAACTAAACCATACATTGTATTCACATTTCATAATCGATTTACTAAAAATGAATATATCAGGGAATACAACTTTTAAATAAAAGAACAATTCAAATATTTAGACATAAGATAAATATTTACGAACAATTCATAAATAAAATATAATTATAAACCCTTTTATAATTTTATTCTTTTAACATTCCATAATTTTTAATGTAAACATTTTATATTCATTTTAATATGAACTATTTTTCATATTAATCATTATATGACATTTTAATTTTAAGTATATGATATTATATGGTGTGACTTTATTAGGCAACACTACTGCACTTCAGAATCTACTAGACGTATCATTATTGTATGCAATGTGGTGTGACTTTATCAAGCATTGTGTGGCATTCTATTTCACAACGTAATGTTGCATTTGAGAATCTACACGATCATTAATAAATTCTACCAAATATTGACAGACCTAAGAGACTTGTCTAGAAAATATAGATATGATGTGAGATTTTATTAAGCGCAGAGTGTATCCTACCAAACACACCTTCAACAATCATAAAAACGTTATACCCGATGCTATAACCAATGCAGCATCAATAATTGGATCATACATGCAGCATCAACAATTGTATCATAGGCACCCCACTCAGCTGACTTCTTTTGATATTTCTACCAAACAAAAGGCATGCCTTCAATCATTTTCAATGAGCGGACACACACTAATATATATATATATATATATATATATATATATATATATATTAACTCAAATTTCTACTGAAAAATGAAAACAGTTTAACACATTGTTGCCGGATAAAACATTTTCCACAAACATCCATTTAAATAAATAAAAACAATATTTAAAAAACACACTCCACTCCACCCTACACATACCTATCCACACAGATTCAACCTACCCGATCTCACTTATCTAATGAGGGAAGGCCCGAAGTACATGCAGATGGGGGGGTTGGCCCCCAGGATCAATAGTATCGCCGACGGGATCATCCAAATCCTGTCTCCTCAAATCAGCCCTGACGCCACTTATTCTGAAACCCAGGATGGAAGGCCATCCTTCACGAACACCTCATCCCATATCTTATCCTCCATCGATAGTCTCGAAGACTCACTATTGTCATCTTCATGCATGAAGAAAAATCACTTGAAATCATTGAAAAACTAATCCATTTCGTGGGGGAGGGGGGTTCTCACTTGAAACATGTTCACAAAGCAGAATGATGCTCCATTTGATGGCTCCATTCATCATTTCCTTCACACTCACGACCATTATCTTCATCAAATTATAAATACCATCACCTAGAATAAGGGAAATGACTATAAAAACCTGCAAATACATAAGAGGCTGCGCATAAATCAGGTAAAAATAAATTTCATAATCTTTAAGAACAGTATCCAACCTTATAGCCATAAAGACCTCTGAAATAATTACTCCCAAGGTCGGGGGGATACCAATCACCACCATGGATTGAAATGAAAGGCCATAGGAAACCCCATGATATTATAGCACCCAGAAGAACTGAGCAGTTGACTATGTGGGGGAAGATTACACCACATCCAACATATGTTGGGCTGAAGTCAAAATAAAATCTATAGAAAAATGGGGAGGGGGGAAGCTGTCAATAAAAGATATCATCACCAGTTCAAATAAAATGTGATCCCTAACCACACGTTCTCTTGAACAGTGAATAACCAAAGGTGGGGATGTTTCCAAAACCAAAGGAATTCCCAATGACACTGAAAACCCACTTGAAGCAGCTCCAACACAGACATAAGCTCAGATAATTTCCAAGGCAACTGACTCGTTTTCTATCAAAATGGGAAAGATTGCGCACTGCATGTAAAAAAACAATGGTAACAGAATGAAATAAACAATATCATAAGAGAAATACAGTGCTAGAAGGGTGAATGACTGAGGGTGGAAGTTCATCTGAGTATGCTTTCACAATTTCTGTCATCCTTGTACTGTTTCAAAGAAACAAATTTACTAAAAATTTAATTGAAACAATTGCGCATCAATGTTTGAAAGCATCTAATCCTAATCCACTCCATTATGTTATCAAGGAATGGATCTATTATAATGAACTATGGAAAGGCCCCAAGACAATGAAAATTATAAATGAAACTCAATGACTTCATCATATCTAGAGTTGCAATAATCCGTTTGGAGGTTTTTTGTGATTGTGTTTGTTGACAATTACTTATGGGTGTTGAAGTTGACGAAGGTTGTAGATAAAAGGTGATTCATGGAGGATTGTTATGTATTTTTTAAATTCATAAGGAGTGTTGATGCTGGCGAAAAATGCGTATAGAATACAAACACCATAGAAAAACCCATCAGGCAGCGGTATAGGATCTTCCAGATTCAAGGTTCTGGAACCGTGGATAAAGGCTTGCACCGCATCCTTGTTGAAGAAGAGATAACCACCCCATAGGTTCTCTTTGCGCCATAAAGAGTGTGTGTTTGGACGGGTGGTAGTTTCAGATGTTTCTCCATGTCTACAGGAGGCCACACCGCAGAATGTTAGGTCGTCCCTCCTATGAAATATGACCCAATCTTTGTTGGTATTGTCCACCAAAAGTTAATAGTTTCAGAATCAAATAATCCCTACAACAGACCACTCAACTCACCTACAATGAAAAACATCAATCAAACCCACCTTCATGTACCCTTACAAAACCACAAACCATCCACCTACCACCCATCCACAACACCGCTCCCCTAAACAACAATAATTGTAGTCATCCCACCCAACACCAAACAAAACCCAACCCTCCTAGCCACTCACTCCAGAATAGATACTGAAACCCAAAAGGCTACTGGAAAGAAGCCATACAATAAAGAAAACCATCCTCTAGGATCAACAACACTAGTCCATACGCTACTCAAACCACCTACTACTTCATGAACCTTGAAGCTAAGGAAATATTCTACAATATCATGGCACCAGACCACCACATTCGACTACTCAAAGACTCAAGAAAACAATATCCTACTATCACCATATGAAAAAGAACAACCACCAAAGGAACGCCCAACCAGTCAACCACAAATTCTACCACAACCATCCACAACAAATTCCCTACATGTATCCAAGTAGCAGGAAAACCACAACCCAAAAAGAAACCAATCAACCAACTACTTGAAATCCCCACTTGAATCACCCACACCATGAATCCTATCCTCTAAAAATGCATGTAGAATAATAACATGTGACTCTATCCGCACCACACTAGAAGAACCTCTAGAATCAACCCCACACACTAAAATCAGGCATCCTATGCATATGATCCTTGCACTATAAATATCCCACACCCAGCCAACACCATAATAGAAACAAGAACCCCCACAAGAACATCACCTGTATGACCCAAACAAGCTAAGAACTATCCAAAAAATCCACTCTACATTACTATCCCTTTCCAATGGATATATCCAGCACCAAAAACCCACAATGGACCCAAAGGAATCACAATAGTATAGGGATTATAGGAGGGGGGTGTTGTCTGGGTGGGGTGGTCCAAGGGGGTTTCCATGAGGGTGGGGGGTGTCCAGGAGGGAGGGGGTGTCCAGGAGGGGGGTTTCTAGCAAGGGTGGTGAAAGGGTTGTCCAGTAGGGGGGCTGTTGTCTGAGTGGGGTTGTCCTAGGGGGTCTGTGGGTTTCTAGGAGGGGGGGGGTCTGTTCAGGGGGGTGGAGGGGGGGGGGGCTGCTGTCCGGGGGGGATGCTATCCGGGTGTGGTTGTCCAGGGGGGTTGTCTTGGAGGGGGGGGGGGGTCTAGAGGGGGCTGCTGTCCGGGGGGTGGGGGGCTGTCCGAGTGGGGTTGTCTTGGGGGGTCTGTCCCGGAGGGAGGGGGTGTCCAGAAGGGGGGGGGGGGGGGTCTGTCCAGGGGAGTTTCTAGGAGGGAGGGGGTGTCCAGGAGGGAGGGGGTCTCTCCAAGGGGTTGAGTGGGGTCCATCCAAGGTGGGAAGGGCGGCTATAGGGGGAGGGGTGCATGGGGGGCATAATTAAGATTCACATACTAACACATTTGCTTGAGAACTTCATATTCCTTCTCAACAAGCTTGGGAACTTCCAACTCCCTTCTAATATGTACATATCCTAATTGTCTCATAAATATTCTTGGGTACTCCAACTAACTTGGAAGCCATTTATCATCTTCATATTGGCATGAAACAAACTCTATTCTTCATTTACAACCTAATATCTTTAACTCATCTCAATACACATGTTGAAAACATTCAAGTACATGTAGCAGGTTTTAGAAATCAGCGTTGAGATCTAAAATTTCCTTAACTTCTTGTCATTGATTAATTAAATTTATCCACATTAATATGAGAATTTTTTTGTGGGCTACTGCAGGAGTTGGAGGGGGGGTGCACGAGGGCTGTCCAGGGGGGCAAGGGGGTGCAGGGGGCTGTCCAGTGGGGTGAAAGTGCTGTCCAGGGGGGTGCAAGGGGATATCCACGGGGGGGCTGTCCAGGGGGGTGCAAGGGCTGCCCAGGGGGTGGGGGGGCAAGGGGTATGTTCAGGGAGGGTGTGCAAGGTGGGGATGGGGTGTGTTGGGGGGTCTGCACGAGGGGGGGGGACTACAGGGAGGGGGGTGCTGCAGGAGTGGGGGGGGCAAGGGGGCTGTCCAGGGGGTCTGCCCGGGGGGGGGGGGGCTGCAGGGAGGGGTGGGGTGGTGGGCTACTATAGGAGGGGGTGGGGGTGGGGGGGGGAAGGGAGCTATCCAGGGGGCATGGTGGTTGTCTAGGGGGGCATGGGGGTGCTGGGGGGCTGTCTAGGGGTCTGTCCAGGGGGTGCATGGGGGATGTCTCGGGGGGTGCAAGGTGGCTGTCTGGGGGGGCATGGGGGGCTGTCCAGGGGGTGCAAGGGCTGTTTAGGTGGTATGTTCAGGGTGTGTTTAAGATATGTCAAGCCCAGAGCCACGGTTTTAAACTGTTGCTGTAGACCTAAAGCCACGGTTTTAAACTGTGGCTAAAGCTATATAGCCATAGTTTTGAACCATGGCTATAGAATTTGTGCGGATTAATGTTCTGCCATGGTTTGAAACCATGGCTATAGGTCTTTCCCTATATCCACACCATTAGTAGCCATGGTTCGTTGAACCATGGCTCTAACCTATAGCCATGGTTTTGGGACTTATAGAAATGGTTTTAAACCGTGGCTATAACCAAAATTTCCAGTAGTGTATCTAAATCTAGCTTCCACTGCTTGTACTAATCTTCCTGTGATACCAACTGTAACGCCCAGACCCCATTTACCCAGAGTCGGTGCATTATTACAAAACACTGGCATGATCACAAAAGATCAAGTCTCGAAAGACCGATTATTTTAGTATCCTTGAAAAAACAAGATACATTCATATGTATTACATTACCTGATAATGTGAAAAACTACAACAATATAGTATCCATAGTCCACACTCATATACAATCATACTATCCCTATTGGTCATTCATAAAATACTTCTTTACATCCTGGGAAAAATAAAACATTGAACGGGGTGAGCTCAGATTCTCAGTAAGGATACCAATATAGCGGAAACATTCATAAATAAGAATAAACATTTAAGGCAATGCATAACTAAAAAAAGCCTTTTAAACTTGGACTTCAGCATAATTTGGCAGAAATATACTGAAATAATACCATTTACTTATTCATATGGATATTCTACTAGTTGAATAATCACATGCAATATCAATAACCACTTTCATAATGATGTAATGCATAATGCCGGACTTTTATAACCATATAGTCAAGGCCTCGTGCCCAGACTACAAATACGATTTTGTCAAGGCCTTGTTCCAAGACACACGTTTGTCTCATGATATCTACCGATGCATCGAGGAGCTATAGTGGGCTCCACCCATCACGTACTAAGTCTAATGCATTCCTGATATGAATAGGTTTAAACATAAAATAAACATTCGTATTAAAACTAGCATACGAAATGTCAATAAATTCTCCATAATCCATGAATGGAATAAAAATAACACATCCACAGTCAAACATACCACCAAACAATAAATACAATATGGATATTTTGTATCAAAATAGATCAACTTCAAATAAGCTTAAAATCCATCAAAGGATGTTGACATAGATAAAATCAAAACTATTCGAGAGAAATATCACTTTTTTGAAATCATTCAAAAGTCACATAATTATAAAAGAAAACATTTACATTGAAAATATTCTTATAAGATTGTAAGGGAAGCTTCGACAATTTTATAACTGCAGAAATTAGACACACCCAACGTATAAGTTAAAAAAGACATTCTTACCTTAATTTTGTCGAAAATGTTAAAAAGGACCTTGTTTGGGAAATGACGGAAAGATTCCTTTATAAAAATCATATAATAGTCAAACAGGGGTATAAAGACATTATCCAAGAGTCAAGTAAATATTAAGAGTTTTTTGAAATACATTTTTAAGAATCATTGATGTGGATGATAAAGAGGTCCCAGTAGATAATTACGTATAAACAACCTCGGATAATGAAGAGATTGTAGAATTTACCCTTACCTTGTAATTTTCCTTTGTAGAGGTTAGGTTAACCTCATTTAAAATAGTGAAATAATTTTTATTAAATTATACAATATTCATATACATTTATATGATATCATATATGATCTTTTAACATTTCCTTGTTAATAATATCTTAGTATTATCATTGTTTCGGGTGTTAACGGATTCGTTTTCCATTATATTGTTTGTTATGTGAGTCATATTTTCTATGTATGGGATGTATCTTATTCATATCCATAATTATATAAAGTCTTTAAACCTTATTTTTAATCTTGTAATTAAAATTAGTCTTAAATGGATACGACGGGGAATGAATCTCATCGTGTTCGTAGAGACGGTAATCCGTACGTACGCACGTATGGTGACATGTCATTCAAAGGATGGATAGAATAATTAATCTGGTTGTACCATGTTTTTAATAACATCACAGTATATAGAAGATACTGGAGTTATTATTTTAGAATGGAAATAGCAGAGAAAAAGGATGTGGAAGAAGAAAGGAACTTGAAAGGGGTGGTGAGATATTGACCTCTTCTTCGGGTTCTTCCTTTCGATTTGATCAAAACGGCTCCATAGGTTGGCTTTCTGACTAAAGGAATGCATCTAAGATGAAGGGAGGATAGTTGAGATTATATTTTTCTAGAGGCCGACGTATCCAAATAGCTTTTAAGGTGTGAATTGGAGAGAAGGGGGAGTTCCCTTTTATAAGAGGGGTGAGGGGCACCATAGGAAAAGCAAGAAATAATATTTTATAATAAAATAATTTTTGGTTTCTAATTGCTCAAAAATGGATTATTTAAAGTCTATGGAAGATATGGGTCGAAAACCACTCAAAAAATAGATTTTAGACTGGTTTGGGTCACTATATTATCTTTATCTTTTAGATTTAACTCTTAGTTAAATAGTTTGACATTTACCATGTCTCTTTGTATTTTTTATATTATATGGTTAATAAACATACTATATACTTCCAAGCGAACCCAAAATCGGTCATTAATGAAATAAATATCATTATATAAGTCTATTGTCCTAACCATATATTTTTACGAATATAATATCAATTAAAAATAAAATATTTTTTGTTAGAAACTCTTTTTTGTCAATTTTGACACTATTTGTTATTTTGTTTTTTCTAAATTCATAATAGAATTATTGCTTTGAAAGAAATTCATCTAACCAACCCTAATATGTCATATTAACCTATAAAATTATTTTAATTCATATAAAGTCTCAAATTACATATATTTAAATATTTATAAAATTAATTATTTTAAAATTTCATTTATACGGTAATTACTTCATCATGATTGTGTCATAAATGAATTAAATTATTTGATGTCTAAAAAATATAAATAGAATACCATTATTTAGGAAATCATTTAATATTTTTAATGAATATTTATAGTCGAATTTACCTCATGTGTAACTCTATATGAATAATGTTTTTGTTATTAAACGTTTATTTTAACTCTTTTAACTCTTCTTTGAATTAAATAATAATAAATTTCATAATCAAATCCATGTGGACCAAAGAGGTTCATATTTTGTTCCTAATGTTGTATTTGGTCGAACAATACTTATCCAATATAATTAGGTCATGTGTTAGGGTAATAATTATATCATTTTACCCTTAATTACCTTATTTACTTTTAACCGTGGTAAATAAAAGTAAAAATCTACAACTCACCAAAAATTATTTTCATCCTATTGAACAAAATTTTACATACTAATATCAACCATGACTCTATGATTTTTGAAATTCCACTCACAGAAGCGATTGCGTTATGTTTTATGTGAATTTTCAAATTCTTCTAAGAGGTGGGTAAAGGACGGTGAAAAGGTCAATAAAATTTATATGTATCTAAAATTATTATAATCTTACTTTAATGAATTAAATTGAACATATATAAGTATTATTTATGTATTTTGACCTGAAATAAATTTCAATAAAATAAATAATTATTTAAATAATATAATTTTGGTTTTAAACTATAACTTAGTGTTTTTCACTATTTATCAAAAATTGAAAGTTTTCAGAAAAATACCAAAAATTCACCCTAAGATGATTTTGATATTCCGAATCCAAAAATGAAGTGAATTTTGAATGATAAAATTTATAAAATTTCAAAAAGTGGGTAATACTATTCATAATGGCTGGTTTGATAGGTGGGGTTGTGTTAGAAGTCGAAGTTGCGTACAACACACGCTACTACATTATTCAAAGAGAAGCATATTGTGAAAGCTTGGGGTGTTACACCTATGATGTTACTATTGAAAGGCAGACATAGATAGAAATATTCCATGCCTTCTCATCATGATTGTTTCCATTCATAAGAGTTTCATTCACTTTGGAAATTTTTTCAAACTAAGAGAATGTGTTTTTTTAAATAGTGTTTGAAGATGTATCCCCCTCATAAGAAAATAATTCCTAAGTGTCATGGAATCCTTATACCCTTGTTCATGGTCAGCATGGGCCCTAAAGATCTAGTTACGTGTATGATCCAACCCAATTATAGATAGAGTAATACATTTCACCATGGAATGTGATAGGGGAGATGATAGAACCTCAATCAGGTGAAGATGCCTCTACTAGTGAGGGGTCATGAAAAGCAGGTTTCCCTCTTAACATAAATCTATGACTGCAAAAGTAGATGAATTATAAATATATCATTGTTGTTGTACTCATATATTTACCCAATTACGATCGCATTCTTCATAATAATCTCAATGATTCTAGGATTGATGTTACTGAAGAGAAATTGGTGGTACAATGTTGGGAAAAAAAGATTGTCTAATGCTTCAACATCCACACTCTGTGGGTGGATCTGGTATGTCAGATGGCCCCCCTTATACTTGTGAGGGTAAACCTGTGGACTATAGGTTTGTATTACCATACCATCCATGTTTTTTCTAAAGACTTATTGATCAATAGGATTCATTTTTAATGGAATGAGTATGAAACTACCCAATAAAAGAACACTTCTGAATGAACTACGACACTATAGGTATTCGTTCAATTTCTCACACAATGGGATGAGTTAGAACCACAGTACAAGGTCAAAATCACTTACATGGAAGAAATCATCACCTATATTAAGGAAATGATGGGGATTGATGAGGCTGGGGAAGTGGAAGATGAATTCGTAACAGTGATGTTTAAAGATAAATAGGATTGAGTAAAAATCTAGGAAAATGAAGTTTAACATGCAACTAAGGAGGAGATGGAGATGATATCTAGGAAATGGAATATCATTGAGTAATATTTGTGGAGGATGGTCAAACTCGAGGAATCTGTATCCCATTCCAATATATAGGGATATTTTGTTATTATAAGGGAGAGGATATAGCTTATTTATGTCCAATGTTTTATTGTTTTTTTTGTTCAAGAAATAAAATTTTCCCATTACTAAATTTACAATTTTTTTGATGCATCTCCATCGTATTAACAAAACATCCATCTATGCATCATTAATCCCCCATGAGACATGTTTTATTTGAGAAACATGGGACTAACAGAATACTACTCTTTTATATGGAAATTCAAGATATTGTATGAAAGGCTAGAATTTAAATGATTCTTTAATCACCTTTGCGACCCGTGTATTTGGGTAAAAAGTTTTTATAATTACATGTGTTGTATGGGCCATACTAAAATATAGTAAACATGATGTTGTAACATTAATGGTGTTATAATCACACAATTGAATGGGGAAAAGTGGAGAGAAATAAATTTAATACTTAAGAATATGTATAGTTGAGTGGAGGTAGGTGGGTCAGGGATAACCTCAAACCATGTTTAAAACATGGGTTCTAAAACCATTCTATAAGGATGTGTTCCCTAAATGGGAGGCAATATTATTTTGTCCATGGACCATTCCCATATAAGATCTTTTTTATAGATGTTGTAGGTAGATCCTATAGGGAATGTTCAATAGATGGGAGGAAATAATATTGTAGACATTCACCATTACTTTAGGGGTACCTTTTGGACATGAATTATTAATATCAATCCTAACCAGGGAGACAAAAGGCATGTAAATGTAGAATAATTATTCTCAAGAAAATATCAACAACTCTTAATGCACAACATCAGGCATCAATAATATTGATTAGAGATTACAAAACTAATTGAAACCATGTAATCCACTAGGGAAAATAAAAATTAAATATGGGCGAATTTCATGAGTGCACGGATTTATCATTCTTCAATAAGGATGGAAATAATCTCCAAAGGCACTTAAATTAAGGTTTTATAGCTTTGAACAAGGATAATTAATTTTAGAGTCACAAGTCAAGGACCATGAGTTATTCATTTTAATGTCATAAGACATGGAATAATAGGATTGTTTAGGGTCAAGGTCATTTATATGAGACCATAGGTTGTAAATATTTGATTTCAAACAATATAGACCATAGGGAAGTGAAACTTATAGAAAATTAATAAAACCCGAACATGACTGAAAGAACCTAGGTGTATCTAATTCCAAAATAAGTAACCTCACCAATAGGAAAAATATTGGGATTATTCCATAGATCAGAGCACTAGGTTCCACTATATGTCTCTTTCAAGTGAATAAATTCACATGTGTTTATGTTGAGTATCATGGTAGGAGAACACTTTATCTGTATAGGTTCTTTCTAGAAAGGGCTAGAACACCACATAGTTATACATTATTCAATTAAGGAACGATCCATTTTTTTAATACTATGTAAAAAGGTTGTTGTGTGTGGTGTTTAACATCATATTATGGGGAAGAGGTAGGGTAAAATGGGTGACATGTTAGCTCTTATATTTAACAAAACTAGTCTCTTTAATGGGAATGGCCATGTTTTTGGGCCTTGTGATGAGACCATATAGTTTTATAATTTTTTCAATTATGATCCTAATTTTTTCCAATCCCCAAGTTTGACTTGGAGTGAATAATAATGATTTTTTTATCAAGATACCATTTTTGGATATTCAAAGTTAAATTTATTTTTCCCTCTTACCTGTTTTAGTTTATGGTATATTCAATCAAACCACTAGCGGTCTATAGTACATGGTACAATATCATTAAAAAACCAAGAATGTTATCAAGGAATAAATGATAATATAAACCAAACATGATGTGTGGTACTAATACTATACGTCCATAAAATTACTCTCTTATCCTTGGTTCAAATTTTTCTAGTGATGATTCATTGACATAATCCATTTGGGTGTTACTCCTCTTTTTTGTAAAAAGAGAAAATAATTCCTGATAATGGAACTATAAGCATAAAAACAAGGCATGATAATTGGAAGGGTCGGTAGTTGGGACTATTATAGGAGATCTAGTTATCCCTATGTATCTCATGTAGTGATAATCACGACCCAAATTGTTTTAAATGGTGATGTGGTGGGAGACCAGTGTCAGAAAGGTGTGTCATCCTCTTCAGTGAGGGCCTAAGGTGTGACATAGTTTTTAGTCATGCGACAGTAACTGCGTAATGTAAATTAATTTCATGTAGTGAGGATAAAAAAAGGGAAATTAGTTAGTAAACCAAAAAAGGTGACACAAAAAAGATGAGCATTAAGGTAAATTGGGTCCAGATTCATAGATTTTAACATCATAAATCTTGGTCCAAAATTGTTGAGATGAAATATTTTACTATAAACGATTTTACAAAACTAGAATGGAAGAGACATGATGATCCCCATCAGATCGTTACTGGTATAAGTGACTTCAAAAAAAGAGGTGCATTAATTTTAGGGTCATATTAATGGGTCATTTAAAAAATTTATGGTTATGATTCCTAGAAAATATGGGGTCGCATCCAATTTAAGGTCATGGATCTTGGAAAAAGGGGGTGATTAAAAAGAATCATATGGTACAAAATTGAGTATGAACCCAATGTGTAAGGATGGAAATAGAGGGCTTGAACCAAGAAAATATATCCATAATGAGTTGAAAATAGTTTATGTTCATGATTCTTAGAACCATAGTATTGCATTCATTGGAATGTTTTTTCTCCTTGACCATGTTGGGGAGTACATACAAATATTTCTAAGCCCATGTAATCCATACTCATTATGGGAAGTAAGTATTGGTAATAAAACTACCTTTTAATATGGGTGTGCATGATATAATCCTAGAGAATCCATTATGGGAGGGTCCCAAAAGCATTAACATGCTTAATAAATGTGAAAAAATGCATGAATAGGTATCACCAAGGGTGTTAAATTCAACTAAAACAATGGGATAAGGAAAGGATGTATACAATGACTTTTTATATATAAACTACTAGAGTGGGATGACCAATTGGTGATAAATAACTACGAACCATGGAAAAACACATGTTAAAAGCCCACATTAGTGAAGGATTGGGACAAAAAATTCTTAATTGATAGTTTATTATATTTTAATAATAGGAACTATCACTTTTGTTAAGAAATAGTCTATGGTATGATCCATGGATGAGAGTAGTGTGTATTTTATCTATGATTCACAACCACAAGAGAGCCTGTTATGACTTTTAGGATGATGAGGATCCAAATAAAATAAGACTTAATGTGTGGAGGAAAACATGAGGTGATTTTCTTAGAGTTTTGAATAATATTGGGGAAATGTGTCCACGTTTTTATGAACATGAAATGGGAGAATTGGTGAGTGAGAGAAAACCCTATTTTCTAGGGGAAGACCTTGAGATAGTTCAATGACAATGAAGGACCTAGGATATGAGATATGGGAATCACTATATATCCCATGAAAATATGAATCAAGATATATATATTTTTATATTTTTTTGTGGTCAGTGATAGAAACTGAATGGGGAAATCCTCCCAAGTGATGGTCAAAACATCGCATAGTTTTACACTATCTGATGTACAAATGAACCTTTTAGTTTAATGTATTTTATAATTGATGTTTTAAATGAAACTTAACTTTATATAGTGAAAATTTTGTTTCATGAATTGTAGGATATTTTGAAATGGGAATTTTCATATTGTTTACCATGACATGACTTTGATAGATGAAATGTTACACAATGTACCACATGAGGAACCTATAGGTTGTGGGGGGTTTAATGTACTCTCAATAGATGGTTATTAATGTGTACATTCCATTACAGAATACCTTTTTAATGACATAATCTACCACGCATTTCATCTCAAAATTTATTAGTTTTTTTCTAGGTATCATTAGCATACTTAATTATAACAAAATGTCACCTTGAAGGAAGGATAAGTGAAAATCCATTTTTTAAATTCCTATGCTACTAAAATCTTGAGAACTTAATGTTTTCATAGTTTGTGGAGATTTATTTCATCACGGGATTCAAATTTGGGAAATAAAACCTTGGTTTTATTATATGTAATTTTATAATCATAAATAGATATTCAGATAAGTGATAGAAAAACTCTTATAGTTAACATTAACCACGTTCAATACATGAAGAAGTATGCTATAAACTTTGTTTAGATTTGGGTAATCATTCGATATTCCTATAATTAATTTGAAATATTTTTTGAATAACTCTTTTTTTATAGACCCACTTTAATTTATAGGATTTTGGATATGGATTTTTTGAATGACTCGATATTCCCATTTTCATATGAATGATAACAAGAGGTGTGATTTGACCAGACAATGTAATTGGTATATAACTTATTCATCTTGTAAAATCTATATTTTGTTCTACTGTATATGAGAATGTCTTAAGGAATCACAAATATATGGATAATGTGGGGTTTCCAAAACTCAATCACAAACTGGGCCTTTACTTCCTTGAGGGGGGTAACTTCCTCCCACTTTGAGAATAATTCAGTGTTTTTAAGAATGAAACTTCACTATCAAAATATCAATGGTGGATAGGGGTCTACAAAATCACATCACCATATATAAAAGTGTCAGGATAAATTTATGTTATGGAGAATATCTATTAAATGATGTAAGAATTTTTCATTAATATGGAACTCACAAAACATCTTGATGATTTCAATGGTGTCATGAACTATGGTGGGATAAAAGTACCAAATCCTAAGATCTAATAAGAGATCATAATGAATACATTCTGGGTCCACCATGGGATAATGTGTATGTCTTGATAGAATTTGGAATATTTCTTCCCTACGATAAAATAAAGAAATATTCCCAAAAAGTTGCAATAATAAAGAGTATTCTCTAGCTTAGGGTTGTCCCAAATGGTTAAAATCCCTTCACACAAATGTATGAAATCACACACAGTTCGGTATGATGGGAGGGTCTTGTAATGGAGGTACTCAATTAAGGGAGTCATCCATTCATTCATTCATTCCTCCACATGGTCATTTGAATGTTATACAGTGAATGTTTCGATGAATTGTTTTTTCACCTATCATGTTAATACCCCAACCCAATGAACCCAGAGCTAGTGGATAAATTAATACATTTGAACTAGATTAATGAAATTTTATCCCATAGTAAATAATAATTTATTATTATTATAAAACTATATACATACTTAAATAAGACATTACATTTGAAAATATAAAATATATCATAGTATTTTATTTGATAACACGATTAATACCTCTGGAATTTACTTTCATACTAATCATAATAAAATTTCATGAATTCAAGTGAATGGAAACAAAATAAAAAGGTGAGCTCAAATACTCAGTAGGGGTATGTGTATAGTGGTAGCTAAAATGGAATAAATAAGGCACAAATAATATGGAAGGACTAAACGAGGATAAAGTAATTTCATATAAATAATCACAAGAGTGTTAGAGTAATTCATGGGTATAATAACTATTCTAATATTCACATAGGCATAACATAATAATTTCATAATGATGTAATGAATAATATTATCCATCTTAAACAAACTCATGAGGCCTCCTACTAATACATCTATATAAACTGGTAAGACCTTGACCAAGTACCCAAGCTATTTTCCCCATGTGGGTTGTTGATTCCTAAAGGGGATATGTAATTCTAGGCCCCACATATCAATTAATAACTCCAATACATTCAGTACATGAATAACAAATACAACTTATTCAATATTCCTTAAAATTTAATTTCCTCTTGTATAAAAAATAGAAAATAGAAGATCAATATATTACCAAACCAAATAAATCACAAGTAAAACATATAAAGAATAAGGACAGTGTCATTAAATCATATCCTTAATTTATTATACAAAAAATAATGGGCTCTTTTAAATGATGAATATAAATATCATAAAGTGAGAATTCAATACATTCTTGAAGAAAATACCATATTCACAAACAATATCAATTTCCAAAAAAACAATTCCATAATAATATATAATTTTTTTGAAAATAACCAAAGAAATATTCAGTGTAATATTAAAATAATTTATTTTTCATGAAGAATGGAAAATCCATTCATTCTAAGCATGTTAAAATAGTGATACCTTTAATAATTTTTATAAAAATCCATAATAGAACCTCATTAGGAAAATTAAAAGAATTTTCTTTTGAAATATCATTATAGAAATTAAAACATTGGTAAAAATGAATTTATAAAAAAATAAATGAACATTAAAATAAATTAAAACATTTTAATGAAAATATGTACATAAAATAAAAATATACCAGATTATATAGATTATAAACTAAGATTAAAATACATTCTTATGGACTCTTGAGTACTTAAAAGAGGAAAAAATATAGGAAACTATAATTTCCAGAAATAACCCTACAGAAATAAAATATAATGGATTATGAAAATTGATATTATAAAATATCCCCAATTGAGACTTGATAATAAAAAATCCAAATAATGATGAGATTCTAAAATAAACACTATCCTTAGGTTTGAATTTCTTTATATATTCTCAATTCCACTATATAATAAATTGAAAATTATTATAAGTATATTGGAAACCCATAATAATATATCTGATACCATATATTATTTACTTATAACCCTTTATCATCCCTTTATTAACAATTTTTTTTATTAAAATCATTATTTGGGTGATAAATGTTTCATTTTCCATATATTTTCAATTTTATTATTATATTTCTTTGATAATGGTTTTATCATATCCATAATTAGAATCCAAATATAAATATCATATATAATCATTATATAAATATTTTTACTAATTTATAAATGGTATATATTAAAAATGATTTGCACCTTTTTTGGAAATAGTAGACTGTATTTACACATGAATTTTGTTCCCATTTTTCAACAGATTGAATGAAAAAAGGTAAATAATAATTCTAATTTATAGAATAATTATTATACAATTTATATCATATTTATTCAATAAATATATCATTTTTACCATCTATGTAAAGATAAAATGAAAAAAGCATCACATCACTTCGTGTAGGCGATAGTCCACACATGTGCTCGAGTGATATTTTCACATCCCAATTTTGGGAAAAGAGGGTGGATAATGGTTCATACATAATAATAAAATAATTTCAATGTATTTATAATAATTTATTTTTTTATTTTGGCTAAATACCACAAATTTATTGAATTTATAATAAGGAATAAATTGAAAGGGGTTGGGTAAGAATATTACCTCTTCTTTGGTAGTAATCCTATATATTATTTTTTAAGGACATGTAAATGATATTTAAATAAGAAGAGAACCTTTAATTTTTATATTGGAAATTTTGGGAAGACAATTTTCTAGGTTTTGGTTGATCTATATTGCACAACATGGTTTAAAAAAAAAGAGAGCGGGTTTCCTTTTATAAGGGGGGGGGGAATTACACCTTTTGAATTACAAAAAAATTAAAATATAATTATCTAATTATCATGAAAAATAATTAAAAATGAATATTATTTCAAAAAAAATATTATAAAAATGAAATAACTTCATCCATATAAATTTTGATAGGTTTTAGTGTCATTTTAATTTATATATTTTGGTTTAACCACTTAGTTAAACGAATTTTTTCTTAACTATCGTAAAAACTTTTTAATATTGAAAAGTTATAATTTTAGTTGTTAGATACAAATTATCCTATAAATTTAAAATATGTTAATTTTTTTATAATTTATCATTTCTCTCATTCCATTCAATATTTTTTGTTTTTAAAAAATAATTAATAATATATTATTTATCCTAAAATGAAATTAATATCATTTTTAACACTATTAAATTAAATTTACTTTAATGACAACATAAAATCAAGTAAATTTTAATATAAACCACTTAAAAAATTCCTAATATTTTATTTTTATGTACAAAATTAATGGAACACAATATTTCTCCCTTATTTTAATCCATTTAAAATTTTTTAAATTCGTTATATTATTTTTCTACTAAATGAATGGATATAGTATTTGCATTTCGTAAGAATTTTAGGTTTCTATTAAGTTGGTAAAAATCATAAATAAATTACCCTTATGTAAAAAATTAATTTTTATTTCAAATTATCATTTATAAATAATCTTATCCTCTTTTTATTCCCATGAGAAAATTTAGATGCATTAAAATCAAGAGGGTGAATTTTTTATTTATCATTTTCATAAGATAATAAAAATATCATAATATGAAAAAAATGTCCCCATGTGTATATATTTTTTAGTGTTGGATTATAATGGTGAAAATAAAATAAGTTAATAGGATAAAAAAGTGTTATAGTAATTTTAAATCCTTAACCCAATGTTTTAATGCTATTTTACTTGTTCTAACCTAAACGTGGTGACCCAAATTTACAAATAGTTCTATGCGTAAATATTATAAATAAAAAATTTTATTTACCAAATTTGAATAATATGATCTAAAAATTGGAACAATTGTTAACGATTCAATTTATATAAGTGGTAGAATTCTATTTTAAAATAATTGTATAGAACAAGGGGGAACCCACTTTTTTATAAAAAAATATATTTCTAAGCTTAAAATTATATTTATTCACTTCCCATGACTAGAAAAAAACATTATTTGAATGTGAAAACATTTAAAAGAATATAAAAGATATAAATTTCATTAAAATCATTTACTAATATTAATTAATTTAATTTATTAAGATAAATAAGCATTTCATGCCTAAAATAATTTTTTAGAAAAACTTCATTTTTAATTTCAATTTATATATTTTTTCATTTATAATCAATTTTTAACCTATGAATTTATTTTATAAATGTGTAAACAGTAATTTATTCATAATCTATTAATTTACATTTAAACCCACTAGTATAATGTCAATGCGATAATGTCCACAAAAAATAATATTATTTTAGTAGTATATCACAGTTCATTTAAACTCGGTGTCATGTGTATTGAATGATATTAAGGAAATAAATTTTTTTATAGGGATCTGTATCCTATAATTTCAGGCTGTTACATTATATCCCCTTAAAATGGGTTTATCCTTTAAATTTCAATTACATTGATATTAAAAATGAGTATATATCTATTTCATCACATCTTTAGGATCCCAAGTAGCTTCTTTGGATTTCTAATTCCTCCAGAAAATATTAACAACATGTGTATTCCTGTTACATATTACTTTATATATATGATCCCGAATTTTTATAGGTTATTCTTCATATGGAAAACCATTCTATTGTAGTGTGGCCTATGAAAACAGTATGCATGATGTACTAGGTATGTACTTCCTTAGAAGAGATACATGGAACACATCCTAAACATGAGAGAGGATTGGTGGAAGCACCATGTGATAAGCTCTAGTTCTTACTCAATAAAAAATATCAAGGAATCCAATATACTTTGGGGTCTTATTTACCTTATTTATAGATATTATTAGATTATTATATAGATAAAATCATAGAAATACTATCTCACTAATTTCCAATTTCAATTATTTTCAGAAAATTGTTAGTATACCATTTCTATCAACTCTAAGCTTCCTTCATGTGTTTCAAAATGGATCTATCTTTTTCATCCATTTATTTATCTATATTAGGAACCAATATATTTATTTCATTAAACTGATCCATTAGTTTTTAGTTATGTACTAATTTTCATATAGGGATTCATAATGAGCCATCTGAATACTCGATTAAAAGTTATTATTGTAAAATAATTACAGAAAATAAAGGTGTTGATCAGAATAACCATTTAAATTTATAAATTAATATCTCAATATGTATTATACAAATTGACACATCTTATTAGACTGATCATCATTCTGAGTATGATAAGCTATATTGAAACCAAAACTTATATTCTTAGTTTATTGAAGACATCACCAGAACATTGAGGTAAACCATTGATCCTAATCAGATACAATAAAATGTGGTACTCCATGAAACCACACTATTTACTTAAAATATAATTTGTAAATATGAATAGTCATAAAAAATATTTTATAGGAATTTAGTTTCCTAAATTCCTAAGGCGACCAACAAAAAGCCATATAGAATTATAGACTTTTGACATTTTGGGCATTCCAATGAAAAAAAATCAAAATTATTTTTTCCAATTTTTATTCTAGTATGGGTAATGGTTGTAAAATACCCTTAGATTTTTTTCATATCCTTCACTTTCTGACATACCAAGGGCCAATATACATACTCTATAATATCTATTTTCATAACATCTCACTATATATACTATTTTATTTCTCTGTTCATATTCATACTTATATTATGAATATATAATGTCGAACTATTAGACTCATCCAATTTCTATTTTTCAAATATGTTATAGATGGAACAAATATACAGATCCTAAAATTTTTCATTCCATCATAATCAATGATGAATTCAAGAACATTTCCAACATTCTTCTATAGTTCCATATTTTATTAACTCACCTCTTTAATCCTCACAATGATATATGGTTGAACACTCATTGGAACTAGAAAATATTTCTCCCATTCAATTAATATTTATATATAAAATATTTTAAAATCAAATAATGTTGGATATTTTTAATCATCATTATTGATAAGAAATCTTGACCCATTTGAGTCACATCAACCTCCACGTTGTTCTCTTTCCTGGTGTGGTAATTTATTGAGCACTCATTGTCTTTAATAAGCACCAAAAATCTTCTCTAGTACATATCCATCTCTTTTTTAGGGAATATATATATTAAAAAATTATGATCAATATATATATAACCATTATAATTAAATATAATTAATCTATATAATTAAGGTAAAAATAATGAATACTACCTCCAAATCATCAGTTAGATAAATTTCATCATGAACATTTAATTTGCATGAAGAATAATCTATCACCATATCATTCTATATGGGAACTCATCCCTCCACCTTCATCAACACATCACTATAGATAAAAAACCCTTCTCTTCTATAGGATATTTTATGGATATGTGATAAGACTAACATTCTATTAGGTTCTTAGAAATGTTATTCATATTCATCAGTCCAAAGGAACTTATCTTCCATCTAAGTAAAAGTATTGAGGGGATTTGATGGCCATGAGAAATTATCCACAAACAATCACTAATATCTATCCAAACCAAGAAAAATATAGATCTTAATCATAGTTCTTCGTATATAATAACATTAAATGACTTCTATATTTGATGTATCCATAGATATACCCTCCCTATAGATTATATGACACAAAAATAAATCTTTGTATAAGATGAATTCCGATTATATATATTTTTTATACAACATGTACTTTATTAGGGTTTTAAATAAAATCCTCAGGTGATCATCATGGTAATTCTATATCTTGTAATTTATAATATTATTGTGCATAAATAATACATAAAAATTTTCATGATAATCTATAAAGTCTTTATTAATAAAATCCATCAAGTTAAAAACAACATTGTTAATTCCAAATAGAATTACTATAAATTCATAATGATCATAACATATACGGAAGGCAATAATGGGAATATCATCCTTCTTGAGACATAGTAAATGGTATCTATATTTAACATAGAAGTTTAAAAATATAGTGATCCTCATAATTGATCAAATATATTATTGATATGGTGTAGAAGATACTTTTTGTTAATCGTGATCTTATTAAATTTCTGATAATAAATTCAAAGATACATTAACCGATATTTCATGTTTAGAAAAATTTTTTGTACCCTATAGAGATGTAATTGGTTGAATTAATCACTTATAAACATTCTCTTGGTGTTTATTCTTTAGTTTCTACAACTCAATAAAGGTTACTCTATATAATGTATCCAAAATAGGCACCTCACCTAGTATGAGTTCTATATAAAACACAAATTCAATGTTCAGGGGAAGACTAGGAAATACCTTAGCAAATATATCATCATATTCCCAAAAAAATAGGTTCATTTTCAATGACTAGTTCTTCCCAAACCCTTTGAGTTATGTATACCTAATGAATAGTTAGAAAAAACCATATGATTTTAGGGATTTCCAATATGTATTTGGGATTCTCCTTACACTGATAGATGATTGATGGTTGATTCAAAATATCTAATTTAACTTTCCATACTAGAAAATGATATGGTATCTATATTGAGAGTACCAATACATACCTAAAATTAAATGAAATTAAACTAGTGGTTGAATAATAATAATCTTTGGAAGAACATTCAAATAAAATTCAATTTGAGAGGAACTCCAGACTTGAGATGCGGGAATCCTACCATTGTGTTCTATTATAGCCAACTAATAATCTAATTATTGATGTGGTGATTCAATACACATATAAAATTATTTTTATATAAAATATTTAGAAGAACTCTAATCAATTAAAACATTATCAATCAATGATTGGTTGTTTAGTGTACATTTTAACACATCACTAAGAATTCCAACATCGGATGTGATAAATTCATAATCCTAGCCTTATTTCATTGAATTATTTTATGTTATGTTCCCATTATGTTTGGTGAATAAGTTGGAATATTTCCCCATCTTCATATATTTATATTAGGTTAATTTGATGTATTCTTCCTTAACCTACATTTTTTTCATGATAACCTTTTTCTACAAACAGGAAGCATAATTTTTTGATTTTTAATCATATACCAAGGTTTTTCTTTCCACAAGTATCACATGTTTGACAATCCCCAAATCCCTTATTCCCCTTATAAATTACTTTCATTATCATTTTATTTTCTTTCTTTCCAAAAAATCCCAAATATGAGGATAATTATTTCACTATCTTGATTTGACATGATATAATATCCTCGTATATTGATAATGTTTATTATACTAGTGACCTTTGAAGGACTGACTTGATCCCTTTAAAGAAATGGTCAGTATTTCTCTTTGATTAATATCAATATTTTAGTCTCCCATTTTTCATAGAATCATGAATATTGTTTCATTATTTTCTAATTTTTTATGATGAAAATATTATTCCATAAAAAGTACCATAAAATAATTATAATCCATATAGTTTATTTCCCTATCATATATAGTGTTTTGAATTAGTGACCAAAATTGATTCACATTCTCCATGAGATGATAAACACCCATAACAAACCTCTCCCTTCCATTTCCTCCCAAAGTGAGGAATATAATTTTTAAAACACTTTTCCCTTTATTAGTAACAAATGGAGTTTTTTCACTTTGAATGATGGGGCTTGTTGTCACATGAAGAAATATGACAATGTTACACCATGGTTCAATTCATCCAATAGATCCACATGGGAATGGTTATTTGTTATAACCTGAGTCAGCTTCCAAGATATAATTATAATTTATTCAATACATATTCCAACTATATATTGAGCTTCATTATCTTTACCATGAATAAAATACCTTCATATATTATTTACATTGATACAATTTCTATTACTTCAACTAGGATCCATTTTTATTCAATTCTATGCATTTAATTACATTATAACATTATGAATCAAAATATATAAATTTGTAAAAAATAAAACACTTCACATAAATTTTAATATTATATATAATTAATCTTATAATCATAAATGTGTTTTGTTGAGGAATATTCCAAAATAATAAAAATATTTTAATTTTCTTTATCATGGATGTATATAATATGTAAATTAAACCAATCATATCCCTATAAGAGTGTCAAAATAGATTCTCTATATGGTAACACTCACAATATACTAGAATATTTGTCAAGATAAACTTGACCCTATATTTTCAGTTTTATTACCCCTAGATTCATCTAATTAAAAACATCACCTAATTATAATTTTTATACAAGGATTTATTTCTATAAAAACAAAATAATCCCTTCCTTAAGAATACATAATGATTTTATCCAATACTCATACTTATCCTCAATGTTAGTCATAGGGTCATGTTCCCAAATCTATGTTTTCCTGAATCTAGTTCCCATGATTTATACTAAACTTCCTATCATTAAAACTATAAATATCTCAACCCCAATAATCAATATCTAATGGTTAAATTATTATATTCGTATTAGATATAATTGATCACATCCCAAAAGACAGAATAGTTATGTAGTCTTGGAAACATAAAACACAACATGTATTTTATTTAAAAACATCATTATTACCAATAGAATATCCTTTTATATCAATCATAATAAAATTCTTATCATCATAGGGAAAGAAAAAATAATATATGTGTGACATCATATTCTTAGTAAGGGTATGGATATAATGGTAACAAACATAGAATAAATATTGAGTGAAAGATATGGCAGGAATAAATAATGATCATATAATTCTATATAAATAATCACATGACCTTGAATTTTAAACATTCATTTCATAAATATTAAAATTATCACACTGAAATTAATAAATTATTTTATAATTGTGGAATTCATAATTTAGAACATCATAAAAAACCCTCATGTACTCATTCTAAGACATCTACATAAATAGGTAATCTTGTGGCCAAATACCCAACCTTTTTTGTCTCATTCGGCCTATAAATTCTTTTATGTGGTGTGTAATTATAGGCCCCACCCATCACCTACTAATTATAATGCATTAATTGTATGATTAAACAATATAAATTAATAAATATTCTTCAAAAATCAATAACTTTTATTTTTGGAAAAGCTAGCATAAATAATGGAAATAATTTACCCTGTAAAATTGATCATAAACTATCCAGAGAAAGAATAAGGATGGTGTCATTATAAGATATTCATCTTAGATCATATTTAAATAAATGGGTTTTTTAATTTATGAATAGAAATTCAAAATAAGGATAATTAAATACATGGTTGAAGAAAATACCAATTTCACCAAGAAAATCATTTAAAAAACAGAATATTTGGAAATGGATTTTATTTAAAAAGGACTATGGAATAATTTGATAGATGATTCAAATCATTGATTGGTCATTATTGTGGGAAATTTTATTAATTTTAAGTATATTAATAAAAATATTCCTTTCACATATTCAGTAACAAGTCAAAAAAGTACCTCATTTGAAAATTTATAAGAATATTCCTTTGAAACAAATTTATAAAAATACAAACAAGGGTAAAAATTAATTGAAAAATAATAATAGAATATTAAAATAATTTTATAAATCATTTTAATTAAAACATGGATGCGGAAGAAAAATATTCTCAATAGAATTGAAAAGAAATTTGGATTTACCTAAATATATTATTTAAAGATATTGAGTACTTAATGGTAAGAAAAATAAAAGGGAGACGTATAATTTTCATAAATGAAAAATGGAAAAGAAACTATATTAGAGGTAGAAGAAACCAAAAAAGAATTATTGATGGTTCGTCAAACAAAAAACATTTAGAACAACACTACAGTAATGATTTACAAGGTGAGTATTATCCCTTCACATTTTGTAATACTTTAGGAATGTTTTCATGAAAAAATTAATTTAATTTTTTATTATTTAACCCAACAAACTAATCATTGTGAACTAGCCCTGGAAAGTAATGAAACAAACTTTCAAATCATGTAATACACTTACATGACATGTATTTCCTATAGTAGTGCAATTGAACCTTAGCATCTAAAAAAAACTCCCAGAACCTCCCCTAAACACCTCCATTAACCAAAACAAGAATGTTAGTGTACTTTGAGGGTATAACCCATAATATATTGATATCATTCAAATGGTATGGATTTTTTTATAAATTCTAGATTTGTAGGAAGAATCTATCTTTTAAATCCAATGAAAGATCCATCAAGGTGGCTGGTAAGTCATTAGGGGAATTGATGTGATCAATATTGTCTACCTAGAGATATTTCCCCTCCCTTATATAATACAAAACATCTAGGTAGTTGTCTTCAATAGTGTTAATAACTGTTACATCCTCATAGAGTACCCCTACACAACCATTGATGAATTACTTAAAAAAATTATGATACAAAGGGGAACCATTGTGTGTATATTAATCTAGGTTCTTCCTAGTGAGGAATTGATGTATTTTCCCACGATAAAACACAGAAAACAATGTTTACTACCATGGAAAAAATCTAGGTCTCTCGCTGAATCTTGTCACATGTAATTTTTTAATTGTTATTGTACCCCTCGATTATGAGGTTGGACATGAACAAATCATCCTCATTGATCCCAATATTTTATAGCATTAGTGTGGGGATAATTTTTCTCCTAGATCTAGTTTCCATCTAAAAATGATGTATTTCAACACTATTGAATTTTCCAAGGACATAGAGTCGGAATATATTCCCCTGAATGGTGGAACCCTCATTCTCCTTAGAGATGTCGATAATGAATTAGAACTATTCATGTTTGGTTTCTTCTATGAAATAAACCCCAAATGTTGATAAATCAATTTCAATTTATAGAGGTATATTTTGGGCCTCAATTAAAGCCTCATTAAAATTGTGGTATAGGAGAATCACATCATGGATTGAGGGTCAATCTGGTATATTGGTATGAAGTTTCAAGACATAATACTTCCAAGAAATGGGCACATTTCTGCAAATTAATTGTAATTAATTTATATAAAGAATGGTAGGAACTGTTTGTTGAGATGTCAAGGCCTCAGGTGTCCTAATCTGACTAGTTCATTCTGATAGCCACTATTGGTTAGAAGGATTAGGCTGGATGCTATGTGGTTAAGATTGCACCTTTTCTGATAGAGGCTGATCATTGGGTTTTTGTGGTTTTATTCATACGACCCACTAACTTTGATAGTTTCATGGGTGTTCCCCAAGGTATAGAAAATAAGGACTATGATTATTTGGTCCAAATTAAGGTATGATTTCTAGTCTAAGGTGAATAAACCATCCATTCCAATGTACCAACAGAAACATTCTTCTAGGTGACATGTTGTAGGCTCCACTATTGATGGAATTAACTAAATGTTCCTGAGGGGGCCTGGTGACATAATTCACTACTAGAATCTACCCAATGATCCATTTTACTATTGGAATTATTATAAACATACCCTTACTCTTCATTAGTGGAATACACTATGATTGGATGAATTCTAGGTTCTACTCATAATTTGGGGACCATAAATCACTAAGAGTAAAAAATTGTTTTAGAACTGTATGTAAATCATTATAACCATGGAATCATTAGTGCCAATTTTTTCAAGACATTGAAGGATGTGATGCTAGTGAATGGACCTGAGGATATGTGGAGAGCACCATTGGATACAGTTTGTTTGACTATGAATAAATAATTTTGTGTCCATGAGTGAATAAGTTGTAGGATTTCCAATCATTACTCATCTATGTCCCTAATCTAGGTACCAAATACCACTCTCTAGAGTCTTCATCATCTATGTTTGGGGGGAGGCGGTAGATAAATATGTCACATGTGCCGATACATCACCCTACTTGACCACACCATGGTCTACCTGATCCTAAATCCAATTTTTGAAGATGTAACAATATTTGTTGTTGTCCCCAAGGATCTAGTCATAGGATAAGTAGTCGGTGAAGTTGTTTATCCTATTCTTTTTTAGATCTCTAGGATACTAGAAACATCAAAAGGTTCTTTTATAAGGAAAATATAAGTCAACATGGGACCTACTCATTCATTAATGAATATATATTTTTATTTCAGTTTCTGAAGGGAATCATGGTTGAATGGCACTGATGAGGGGTTGGAGATTCATTATCATTGTGAGATTGTTTCTAGTTAACTTTGTACCACATATTTTCATAATTTTGAACTTGGAGAGGGTACTCTATTTGCACAATGGAGGCCATCTCTACCATCATAAGGTTATTCATCGGACCTGGAAGTGGTAATGGGAATAACCATTTGTTGGTCTTATAAAATTATTCTTCTAAACAATTAACACCTTTGAAATATTCAAAAAATCATCTTAGATAACTCAGAGAGATGATGGTTGGAACAAAATCAACTAACAAATTTTCCACACACACCCCAAAAATTGTTACATGGAAAGCAACACATTAAGGGATTAATTTAAACCATTCAATTGGGAAATGAATACAGTGAAAACCTCATAAATTAAATTATTTTATTTAGATAAGTTATAATTGATATTTATAACATTCTAATATTATATAATAACTCTATATTCGACAGCGTATACAACACACAACAACGATGTTTAACAAATCACAAATTATTATTATTTTGTGACCATAATATCATAACTACTGAACTGGTGGGTATGAATATAAGTAACAAAAATATCAAAATATATAAATTTTATAATAAATAATAATTTATCATTAAAATATTAGGAATTATGAATTTAGTGTTTGGTTGATTCATTTTACTTTTCATGATACATTTTCTTCAAAAATGGTTTTATTGAGGGAATATTATAATTACTTTTTAGAAATTTTTATAATTTTAATTTATAAAAATAATACCATATCATAAATCATCATATCAAAAACATCATAGTGTGAATTTATGAGATTTTTATTAAATGGTTGATTTTCAATTGAATAGTGAAAAATAATGATTTATTTTGAAAACTGTATTTATCCATGAATTTAAAAAGAAATATTTTATTTTAAAATGGATTAAAATTAAAATAAATACTGTTATACAGTTAATAATCCCATTAATTATATTATAATCTATTTTATGGTTTAATATTGTATAAAAAAATTCACACTTCGAAGGAATTATCCTATAAAATATGCTTTTAATTAAAATTTTCATTTTTATCATAGAATAATTTCATAAACTTTTATGAATTAAATCTTGAAAAATAGATACAATATTTGAAATCTCGAAGTTCAAATTTGGTAATTATTCCCAATTTTTTTTCAATATGATCAGTAACAATAGTTATTTTTTATCACCTTTGAAAGGCTAAAATGAGTAAAATATTAATCATTAGGGTAAGGCTTTAAATTTTTTATAAAACATAATTTTATCATATTTTTTGAGTGTTGTTTGGCCATTTAAATTAAATTCTAGAATATATGCCCCCTTGGTTCTATATGTTTTTGAAAATGTCCTTTATAATAATTTAGGATCTGCATAAATGAAAAATGTCACTCTCATTAATTTATTATCTATAATTTTTTATATAAGGATAAAAGGATGATATGTTTAGTTATAAATATTTATTTTAGATTTGAAATGGTTTTTTATATTATGATAATTTATTTGTAATGTTTTTTTTTATTTTTGAATAATTACCTTAAATACTTACACAACGCCGACAAAATCTTTATTCAATTAATATAAAAATAAAATAAATGAATTTAAAAATATTAAAATTAATAAAATATGGATGATTTATTATTTTCAATGAATTTTATTGATTAATAGAACATGTAATTTTTTTTATAAATTGTTATATTTTAATTCCATTAATTTCATGGTTTTTACAATGTTAAATTATTTGAATAGTATTGAAAATAACATATATAGTATTATATTGTAAAACTTTTCTATTAAATTATTAAAAAAATAATAAAAACACTTAAATGAGACATTTAAGATGATAAATGGTCAAATATTTCATCCCTTTATCATTTATGAGTTCATTTTTAATTTAAGGGAAAAATTATAACACGTTAGTATTAAGTAGTCAATACAAAAGTTAAGATTTAAATTCATTAACCAAGGTGTTAAATAAAAAGATAATGTTTATAATAACACTAAAACCAAAAAAATTCATTTTATAAAATTTTTTCAATATATTATTATTTTAATTTGAATATCTATATATTTGGAATCATTTTTCTTGTGAATGAATTAATTATATTATAATCTTTTGAGTAATTTGAATTATTTTCATTCCTTCCCATATAAAAAGAAAATCCTTTTTCTCTTTTATTTTAACCACTTTGAGCCATATAGATCCGAAAAAACATTTCCTATTTATATCTTCAACATCTTAATCCAAGTTTTATAGGATTTATTATACCAAAAAAGATCAATCCTAGTCTCCTTAATAGAATATCTAAAGGAAGTATACCGAAATAGTGGTAATAATATTTACCAACTACTTCAAAATAATTATTATTCTACTACATGTAAATATATTTTAGAGATCCAATAATAAAAATATCAATATAATATTATTTTATTTTATGTTATTATGATATTGTTAAAACCACTATATACCTATTTCCCATCATATTGAAATTGAATCATCTTTTATAAATACATACAACTTACTGTCAAGACATAGTGATGTAATTAATTTTTCATCACCTTCCTTAACGGGTGGTTATTATGATGGGATTACTTTTTAAAAACGATATTTATGAGAAAAATAATCTTATTATATTATAATATCATATATATCATGTTATCTTCAAATTCATTGGAACATGATAACATCATTCAAGTATACGTGTAGACTACCACCTCCACGAAGTGATGCGATTTATACTTCATTTACATTATACAAAGATGAAAATAAGATGTATTTGATGAGTATATACAACATATATAATATAATACTGATTATTTAAAATATTAATTATTATTTAACTTTCTTTCTTTCCATCCATCAACAATTGAATACAACGTTTATACATACGTACGACCCACCCTCTCCAATGAACGACGTAATTCATATTTCTATGTCTTATTTGGATGATTATAAATATATATAAAATTAATATATTTCATATTTATATCATTATTAAAATGATTTATATGATATAACAAATAAAAAATAAAATGGATTTGAAATACCATTCTAAAATTTTAAAAAATGAAATGAAAGAATTAACACCTGGAAACAACGATTTTAATAATTAATTACTAATAAATAGTTATTAAATGATATAATATCTTAATATATGATATTATAATAATAAAAATTATTATTTCACATAATTATAATAAATTTAAATTTATTATATAAGAGTTTGGAGTATCTTTGAAGAAAGCTGAATAGAGGGTAAGTGATTTCTAGTATCCCTTTTATTTCTAGAATACATATGTCATATTCACCATTCATTTCTTTTTTGAGGTTTATATACTTCAAATTTGACATTTTCTACCATTAATAAACTTTTTTTAATGATATTTAATGTTTTAATTGTTTTTATTACTTTATGTGACTTATAATTAAAAACTTACCAAAGTGGTAATATTTTTTTGTTATAATAAATTTATTTATTGAAATTAATTATGATTTTGTTTCTGATTATGATTGTTTTTCAATCTAATTCTCAAGAAACTCATGAATTTTATTATACTATATTTAATTTTATATATTATATATTTTCATTTCATTTTTATCACTTTATAAAACCTATATATAAAAATAATGTTTTTAAAGAAAATAATATTTATTTTTTATCTTTAGTTGAAAAACCCTATTCATTCATGTCCATGTATTCTAAAAATCAATTCAATAATGTGTTTAATATTATCCTAATAATTTTAATTTCATTTAAACCATTATTTTATTAAAAAAAATTGGTTAAAAAGAATATTCTTATCATTTTTTGAACAGGGAATTGTTGTTATTTTTTGGGGAAGTATGAAAGGAATGTTTTATTTTAACATATATTTCAGGAATGAAATTTCATGTAATTATGACCAATAAATAATTTTAAAATTAATTTAAATTTTTTTATGGTAATCTTTAAATAAAATTTTTTCTTTAATATTTTTGAAATTTTGAAATTTTAAATAAGTGATTTTAAAGTGATGATGTTATTTTCCTCAAGACAATTTTTAAATGATATTTTTGAGGCACTATTAATCTATGATAAAATCCTTTTATTTTGACTAAATTTATCTCAGGTATAGGATCTAATGATACAATCATTTTTCATTCTTTGTATGCTTTATGATTAGAATGATTTTTTTTTGAAAACCCATTTATTTTCCACGATTTCCACTATTATAAACTTATGAAATGATTATAAAACTACTTTATTTTATATTCATTATTATATACTAAAATATTTATGAAACCCTTTACTTTTTCATTGGTTTTGTAATTTTGAATGTTATTTAATATTTTTGGAAAAATGTGTATGATTTTCATTATATTTTTGGTGTTCCAAGAATTATATATCCCTCCAATGAATTGGTTATGGATAGATATCTCATGAGATAATAATGTATGGAATGAGTAGTGAACCTAGTATAGTAAGATATTATATCCACTATGATAGTATTTTGGGTGAATCGTGACTAATATGTAGGAATGGAATGTTAATAAAATTGAATAGGACAATCTTTCAAGTGAGACATGGAAAATAAGGAAATGATTTTCTGTGATAATGTTTATGGAAAAAACATATATCTCATTCCAATTTTAGGTTATCATGGTTCATGTTCATTGATTCCATTATGATTTAATTCTTATGAACTGAAAATATTTATTCCCTGATTCATTATTATAATATATGATATTCTGGGTATGGATATCCTAATTATATGATCATTTTCTCGTACGCTTGAGATCATGTTATATTTAAGCGATCATTGTTATCATTGTTATTTACCCTATCAAATCTTTTAATATCTCCCATTATAATTTTTCCTTTCTATAGGATATAATGGAATGATTTGTGTATGAGATTTCTAAGAATGGTTCTAGTAGTGAAGAATTATATAAGAGATGACATATATCCTTTATAATCTTTCTGGTTATATATCCATGTTTCCAATGAAAATAAATCTATATTTCCAAAAGTATTTATTTTTTGGAAATTTATTGAACATTAAATTAATGATATAATTTTTATACAGGATAATTTTTGTTAATTAAAATCGTACAGCTCACGGTGGAGCTAAACCTGTAGTGGAATTTCTCAGAAAAATCCTCAAAATTGGTGAAATAACCATTGAATAACTAATAATACCAGATAAAGGTAGGTCCCTCCAAGGTCAATAAAATACTCAAATGTTTAGAATCATTATATTTCTATGTACTTCCATGCATCAAAAAACATGAAAATGTTTATTTGTCCTTATGTTTTAGTATATCATAAGAACAATTGAATTAGGAAAATCTCATATTACTAAATATTGTTTGTGGATAAGTATAATCTACCCATGGTAGGAACCACCTCCCATTATTTAGTATTGAGGATTTTTTTAACACAAAAGCATTAAGAGGGTTGGTAAGAGGAGTTATCATGTCAGTATGGTGAAATTTGGTATTCATTTACGCTTTTACCAACATATTCTCCTGAGAATAAAATAATTTCTAGTTCGAAAGTGTAATGTCATTATGGTCAGCCAAGTCAGGATCCTTAGGGAAAACTGGATCAAATAAATTATTAATTAAGATATACATAACTATCCTATATGGTTAAAGGCTGAGGATTATAATTTCAACTAGGGGAAATGAAGGTTACCTTCATAACCTTTCCCCCTCTAGGTGTTATTTTCAAATAGGTTTGGAGATGAGTCTCTTATAACCCATAAGGTACAAAAGAAATTCATCCATTTGAGAATATATCTCAACCTCTTGTATGGGTTCAGATGGGTATTTAGAATCTTATTTTTCCATATTTTTGTTTATTCATGTATATGGAAACACCTAAATGGGACTCATGAGATCTAAGGTTTTTCCTCATTAATGAATGTGGAAACATATAAGAGGGTATGCCAAGTGTTGTATCTTCCATTGAGGGGGATATCATTCCCCATAATCCACAACACCATCATAGTTAACTTTATTGTCTAGAGGGATGATCATGACAATACTAATGATGGCTGTTGTCAGAGAGGGGCCTTTATCATCGATGGGTGGATCATCCGGACATGTATTCTGTCATTGTGGGAGAGGGATAAAATATAGTCAAACATATTTCCCCCATCCTTTAATCTACACATGATGATATGACTCTTCCACAACTACTTGAAGGATTGAGAAGCTCCTAATACAGGTCTGATGGAGGATATGATGGTACCAATATGAGTCTATGTTTAGAGCCACTATGATTATTGCAATTTCAAACATCTAAACATCCAAAACTACGAATGGATATCCAGAATTTTTTCAAGGATATATTCATAGCTTATCTATTATTATCAAAGGATCTTAATTACTTTCCATAGGTATTTTGGGAGGCACACAATATGATCAACAATAAGAAACTCTAAGATCAGAAAGCATGGGGTTTTAGGAAATAAAAACATGAAAAGTGGGAATTAAGTGGCCAATATCTCCCATAATATTTCCTCATATCATTTTTTATATATAGGGTTATCCATATCTCAATTTCCCCAAGATATATAAATTATGCTATGGAAATTGGGTGAGGTAGCAGTGAAAAAATATTTTATTATTAAATTTTTAATAGAGGATGCATTTCACAATAAAACCTCACTTGAATTAATGTATTATCCTACATCTGAAGGTCAACCTCTTTATTATGTCTATATAAAGTAAGGAATCCATGGACTCTTATTTGTTGGGAAGGACATTGTGCAACTATGGTCAATGCGGTTCTAACCATTATCTAAGGTATTCTAGATTGATCTTGATATACACATTACTTCTATAGTAGAGGATGGATTAGAGGTAATCTAATGGAAATTGGTATTGATGCATGGAGAGTCCCAAAAGGAAATCAAAAATTTCCTCCATGTGCATGTATTTATAGAGGTATCTACGGATCATGTGGGCATCATCTTCAAGGATAGTCAATGTCAACTGATATCATCATATATCTAGTTATAGTGTTTGTGGTTGATGAGTTTATATTGAATAACCAGTCACTTAAAACCCTAAAAGCTCAATTATTATATTGAATTAACTCTTTTTCTACGTGTGACGACCACATGAGATATCATTGATCATGATCCACTGATTGTTTTAGGGGCTAATTCCGCATGGATTATGGCCAGATCCATGGTAAGGTCTTCTATAGTGGCTAATAATCCATCAACCACAGGAAGGATCTTTATGGAATGTGAAATCTATGTTACTAGTGTGTCCTCTGTTACAGATAAGGGATTCTTGAATATAACCTCCTTAGTAGCACTCTTCAATATAGGGTGGACTTCCATGATGGGTTTTTGTGGTCCAATGGTTGGGAGAGTCAACCTAATTTTCCTAATGTGTGGATGGGGTCTTAATACCAACATAACTAAGAAAATCCGTCACAATTTAGTCATTATATCATTAGGTGAAACAGCGGTGGGAATGCCCCCTGGAGCTATTTGAGATGTTTGTTTTTAGGAATGTTTACAGGCTTTCCCCCGTCATTTTTTTGCATGATGTTGGCTCCGCCTAGTGATGAAAGGATGAGATTAACTTATATTCTGGACTGTGGGGATGATTGACATTGTTAGCATGAATAGTTCGGATATCTCATATACAACTATTGGGTAGTGGAAAATGTGTTTTTAGTATTTACCCTACATCCTTGATATAATGGTGGGATATATTAGGTCATTCTTTGGAGAGACTCAAGAAATAGTTTATTATTATGATTAGGTGATATATACCCCTCCATTACCCATAAAGGTGATAGGGTTAGCATGATAGCATAGCTTACAAGTATTAGAGTTCCTTGAACCTAGTTGGGATGACCCCTTCCTATGTATAGTGGTGAGTGGTCGATCATTTATAGATATTATCCATTGGATAGATAAATTTTATCATTATCATGTTTATTGTGAAGGAAATCCCTAACATGCCCAACACTACTCATCCTCTCCCTGGGTGAAAGGGGATGAATTAATGTTAATGAGTCATTGAACTAGAGGCCCCGACCCTCCTCATGTACCCCAGGTTATAGGAAAATTGATTGACATTGGTTCCAGAATTCTATTTTCTAATTCATCAGTCTAGGAGTTCTCTCACTCTTTTGGAGTGCACCATGTCATTGAACTATTCACAGCTCCTTGGATCCCCTCATTCCAAACATACAAAGGAATATGGCCTTCACCAAAATGGTTTATGATTTTTATCCATAATTAGAAGATGATAATGGTACATTAATTATTCCTTCCATGGATTACTCCTTGGAGTTCATTCGATTGAACGGATCTCACATAAAGATCTATGAAATTATCAATATCCCATTTGTCTTCAGCATTTTCTAATGGAAAATGTATAATTAAACTACTTATTACAATGATAGTGTGTATAACTACATTCAAAAATAAAAATAAAATTGGGTTATTTTGGGATTCTATAAAAATCTTTTTTATTTGGTCCTTGAGGAAAATATAAGTCCTCTCACATATAAAACCCACGTAATTCGAAGACGGCCATGAGAAAACTTATATTCAACACACATTTGATGATTATTGATTTAAGAATATAATTAGTTACATATAGTTATACTTTAATTAATTAAGTGAGGATTATCATTCTCATCACATATGAAAACTCTTATTCTACACATAAGGATTCCTAGGCTTGTCGTCTAAGGCATCCCATGATCATCACATGAAGTAGATATTCTGATGCATCAGGTGGAGGTAATGGTAAATGTTTATAGAGGGAGATTTATATATTTAGATTTCTATATGGATGGTCCCATATAACATCATTTTTTGGACATTTTATAGGTTTTAGTCTTGTGATGATGCTGAAATAATGTGGGGACGTCAATTCTATATAGTGAGAGGTTTGGTGTACACTCGACGGGGGATAAATATTTAGGGTTAATTCCCCCTAAAAAATAATATATTTATGGTATTTTTATGATTAACCCTCATAGAGAGATGTTATGTACCCTCTTAGGAGACATGGATAAAAAACCATATAGTTTTATTTCATAGATTATGGTCTTATGGAAGGACTTCACCATATAATTTTACATCACAAAAAATGGACACATGAACCACAATAGGAGAGAGGATGGTGTGGGGAATATAATTAAATGCTTCTTATAATGTGGTGGGTATAATCTCATTATTGTCATATTAAGAATCTCATTTTCATCACATGGGGTATGTTTAAGGTTAAAAATCAAGTTATAAGGACATTATCGTTCTATTTATCATCATGTGAGAAAGATATTATGCTATGCATTTTAATGTCATACAGAAAAGACATAGTTTTGGGACATACAAATTCAGTTTCTAGATCCTATTTTGGTTGATAGGAGAGAATGTTATATGGGTCCTTTGGGATTATATCATGGTGAGTGGAGGTTGGTTTCCCATTATGATTCCACTAATATGGCTTATGTACCCACTGTGAAGATGATTATGGATTGAAAAAGGTGTGGTAACTTCCCATTACACAAAACATTCAGGAGGATAGATATGAGTGTGATTATTATTACATGAAAAAGGAAATTATCCAACTAATACCATTATTAGATGAAAGGTATTGAGCATTAAAGTCAATAATATTGGTCGAACATATGATTATTTCAATAATAATCATAGTATGAATATTATCAAGGAACATGGTCACTCAGCATGAATGAAATTATGTATGGTAGAAAGAGGCATCCAGTCGGGGATCCAAAGGATGTGTTGAAAAAAATTAGAGTTTAAAGAATCTTTGAAGATATATAATCCATGAGATCTATCATAAGGATGATAGAAAATTGTTTAGTGGATAGATACATGAATAATTGAGTTCCATGAAGGGATATCATCTTACATGAACCAATTTGATTAATATGGAAAGATTCACAAAGTCATATCTTGAATAAGATAATGTTAATTAAGGAATTTGTGAAGGTTTTCATGATTGTTACTATCCTTTTAGAATCCATGGGATGTTTTATTTTTGAGTTATTTGTGAAAGATAGGTTTTCATGAATGAGGGAATGAATCATCAAAATGAGAGGGGGTGATGCTCAATATATATATGTTTCGGCCTTTCACGAACCATGTCATATAAATTCACCAATGATTCACAAACTATAGAGGGATCACACAACTATGGGATGCAAACCCTCCTCCCATTCATTTTCCAATGATGTACTCCCATACAAGTTATCCAATTGACATAATTGTTTTTCATAACTGAGTGTCATGCAAAACCAGGCAGTTTCACAAACATGCCTAATGTTTCACAAAAAGACATATTTTTTTGGAATGTTCTTCGGGGATAATTTTTAGCATTTCCTAAAAATGATTATGTTTTCATAGTCTCAAGATACATTTTCGGTTCCAAAAAAATTATTCCTAGATCAATCCATGAAATATATCTTGATGTTGACCACAAATTCATATAAAACCCTCACCAGGTACATTACCTCACAATCCATACTAGGTTCTTTATATTTTGATAATATGTTTTGAACCAATGGGATAATATTGTCTTTGATTGTTTTTTTTATTTTTCTACAAAATTCCAGATATAGTCAAATAAGAAAAAGTCACAGTTATAATATTTTAGTCTCAATGAATACTCATCCCTATAAGATTTTTTATGTTCCAAGATTTGTCTTCTCGAACATTCCTGTTAGCTTCCACAACATCTCGATATCCTCTTATGTATTCAGACATTAAAAGACAATGTTATATAAAAATAAGAGGATAATAAAGAAACATCATCATAAACCAACTTTATGTAACAAAAATGATATTAATTTCTTAGGTTGAATGATTTATCATTAATGGAATCATTAAATATCTTGTTTAATTATCATGGTGTCAGTTTTAACCATTAAAAACACCATTTTATTCAATACATAATCTATCTGAGGAAGTACACTAGATTCTACTTTCTAGTTTATTTTAATCCTTCCAATTACTCCATGATAAATTTATCCTATAGAACAGCATGAATGAATGTTTTCTTCACATATAACAACTCATTATATAGACCATCTATTATAACCCATCCCTGAAAAGTCTATATTATTGTGTGCTTCACCACTAATGAGATTTTTCCAATGAAATAAATCCCTTCCTTTCATTAAAAAATTTTCACAACATGCCTCAACTTTTACCATTCCATACTACCTAATTATTACATAAACTAGTAAACCAATTTTTTATTATTATTCTATACTTAACAGTATTTCAATTATCTCCCTAGTATACAATCATATAAAAAATCTATTTCTTATGTAATTTCTAAATACCATTATTTGGAGTCACGTAGTCTTTTCACCAACTCTGGTTGTTTGGGTTCTCTTCCATCAACATGAATAAAATAGTGAATGTTTCATACAAAACTATATATATTCTTTTTGAACATTGTATACCTCCATAATTAAATTTTAGGCTCAATTACATCTTTGAAAACATTCACCCATGATTTAGTAGTTCTAGAACATCCTGCTACATATGGATTTTTTGTAATTTCATACCCTAACCATTATCCAGTTTCCATAAAATTTTTGGTACCTATAGACACTCGGTCATCCATACACTAGATGGTTGTCCTATACTTCCATTCAAATCATCATAGACATGATCTATTTATTAGTTTTTCTCAATAACATCTTCTACCAAGCGATAGTCATTTTAAAATATCTATTCGAAGATGATTGTGTTCTATATTCTATTGGCCATCTTATTATCATTATCCGAATGTTGAAATTCAGTGTCCCCATAACCATACCACTCAATTTGAAGAGGACTTGGACTTATCGTACAATTTTTTTATTTTATTAGAATAATCATGGATTTAGGTAATTCCATAAAATAATTTTCGATATAAGTCTTCCACCTAATTACCAGTATTGAGTTACTTATTAAAATAATTCTCCTCTAATATGGATATAATCATATTGATTAGATATGTCGAGATATTAACTAATTCATCCCAAAATTCATTTAGTAAACCAAAATACAGTCACATGCTCCTGAGTATATCATTTTATACCTTGTTCATCAATTCCACCACACCATTCTAATTTATTATATTAGATACTAACATCAAAATCTAATCCATTTCTTAAAAAATTGTTTAATTATTTTAATTATATACACAAAAAAATTATAATACCTCTCACATTTCAAATTTGATCTAGTCTAATTTTCTACAATGGAACTCCATTGGATAATGGTTCTGAATAATTTGGACATGTACTTCTAAAAATAAAATCATAATTTGTATCTAAGATCATTGAACAAGGTTACATTCTATATTAAACATCATTTAGAACACACTTGTTTTGGTCCACATACATTCTTATGAACATTTTCTAGAATCCCAAACTTGAGTGTCCCTCCTCTTATAGTAAAAGACCATATTTTATACATTCCATGGATATACTATTTATATGGACCATACACATTGTTCATGTGTTTCTAAAAACCATTATCTGGTATAATTTACATTTACTTCTCATCCATGTTACCAAGATTTAAATTCTACATCAGGGACGTTACACTACATCATTTTGTTAGGTATCAACTATGTTGTGCCCAAGTGATTGCATTTGTTGTCAATAACATGTCAATGAGTGTCCACTGATGAAGTAGAGCTTGAAGAATGATGGTTGAAGATGAATCATCAATTCAGACGATTGTATAGTTGATCTTATGTTCAAAGAACTTGTATCAAGAAGATACAATGTCACAACATTGTTAGAAGTCAATGCATTGTCTTCACAATGCATGAGGAGATAAAGATGAACCATCTGCAGCTACTAAGTGGATGAAGTGGTTTGAAGAAGACCATGCAATATATCTTAGTGCATGAGGATTTGAAGATGTGTTCTATGCGTAATCTATGTTTGGATCAAAGAAGAACATTGGAGATCATGTGATTTATGATTAAATGTCGATGAAGATAGTTGAGTGATCCTTGGGAATTCCATTCTTCAATAGAAGAAGAAGAAGAGATGTTGAAGAAGATATATGGAGTTCTTAAGAAGATGAAGAAGAGAAGAAGTATGGTTTGGCATTTTTGTACTTGGTTACTTTGCTTTTAAACAAAGTACCAACTATGAACTTTAACAAAAATAATCCAACAAAGGAGGCCAGCCGAGGTACTCACCTCAAGCATTTGTGGGACCTGAGGGTCAACCATGCTCAAAGGAAGTCCTCTAGGAAAAGGCCACCCTGAGTCGTGGAGTGAGGGACGTGTGTAAGCCCATGGTTGCCACACGGTGATGAACCCGTGCAGCATGGGTGTTAGGTGCGCTCCCGGAGGAGCAGATTGGACTCTAGAGTGCGCCCGTAGGAGAACCGGTGCAGGGCGGCACCGGAGGGGGGAAGGAGAATTCTGAACTGAGGATGGGAGGAGTTGTTTGTTAAACCGTGAAAGAAACTCGATGCGTTTCGATGTGGGACAAAATTTTTAGATGCGGATCTTATCCTGGTCGTCCATCTGATCTCGCATCCTATCTCAGCTGCTCGTTCCATCGCGTGAGATCCTAGTTGCACGTCTGATCTTCAATCGAGCCGCGAAAGGTCTGAGCCGTCCAATTACTGAGGGAGCATTGTCTTCAACCTCCTGATTCCCTACTATCGTGCCGGTGACCTCTGTGAGCCAGTGATCCTCCCGGACATCGATCTCCTCACTCTGGCCACCATTCAAGCTCATTTCGAGCGCATTGTGATCCTATGAAGGAACTGAATCTCTTTCATGCAATTTCACTTTCATGCAACCTTTAAAAGTATAAACATGAATGTGGATGATACAAAATAAGTTTTGAGTCCATGCACATCATGCATGGATAGAACTCGGACACATGAGGATCTTCTTGTGTGATCCTCATCACAGTGATGATAACATACTACACAGAATCCTCTAATTCAAGAAGGTAAATCTTCTTGAGTTTTACGGTGCATTGTTTGAAGATTTTTAGTTTGAATATCTTGGGCTTTCAAACCTCCGATCTTCATGGAATATTTTGAATATTTTAAACACAGAACAAGAATCTCTGATCATATATAATAAGTAGAGCCAGACGAGAAGAATGCTGCTGCCTCCCGGACATTCAAGTGCTTCTGTCTCAAAAATAGAGCATCTTTTAAGAGTAGAACCGTGCAACCACTAGTGCGAAGGAGAACCGCACATCCCTTGTGTGAAGGAAGAGTCCGAGTCGGGTCACCCTTCGCACTCCCCAGCGCGACAGGGAAGAAGCCGAGACGCGAATTTGCGCTCCCGCTTCCCGCATACTTGCGCAGTAGCAAGTGGCCGCACTCGTACGTCCTATGTGCCCGAGAACTCTTGCGGCAGGAGGAAGCCACTGCGCCACCTGCGCGGTAGGATGAAGCTACCGCACTTGCCCAGTTGTTGGGCTCATGCTCCTGCGTGGCAGAGGGAGTTGCAGCGCCACCCTCCTGGTTGAAGGTAGGAGGTGGCCGCATAACTTGTGCGCCCTTCATTGGTGAGGTGTTCGGTGATCAAGTGGATGGCTAAACGTTGGTGTGTGAGTGTGCAAACAAGGAAGGCCAGACAATCCTGGTTGTGAGGGTGTGTTCAAAGAAGTAGGCCGAGGCTTACACATATATGGGTGAAATTTGGATGGTTTGGGTGTGTGCACAAGTGAAGAAGAAGGGAGTGAATGTATGTACATGCATGCATATTTAATAAAAGTATAATTGAGAAAGATAGACAAGTTCTTCTAGAATTTGTTGAAGCTACTTGAATAATTGAACAACACATTTTAAGAAGAGAGGTGGAGCTGTGAAGAAGAAGATGTTGTGGAGTTGGGGGGTTTAACCAACTTGTAATTGGGGGGGATAACCAATTACCGTGTAAACATCTTATGGCATAGTGAAGAATCTGTGTTGGGGAGTGTAACCAACATGGCAAGGAGTAGGTCTTTGTAACTAACCTTGTAAATCTTTGTGTTCTGTGCTTTCATTATCACTGCACCACCAAAAGAGTAGATCTAGGCCTTAACCATCCACAGAGGTTGAATTGATCATTCAAAGGGAACAATTCTTAAAAAGAAAAAGTTATCACTGATTCACCCCTCCCCTATCAGTGATCACAATTGATCCATGAATTTCAAGTGGTATCAGAGGAAGGTTCCCTCTGTTAGGATCTACTTCTGAGAATATGGACAATATGAATTCTATTAATAGTAGGGGTGTTCCTACATTCGATGGAAAGAATTACCACAACTGGAATAATCGAATGTTACCCTACCTTCTATCTCTCGGCCTTGAAGTTAGAAATGCAACCTTATTTGGATTCCATTCTCTTTCTAATGAATCTTATATGAAACTGGATGAGAAAAGAAATATGGATGTTGATGGTAAAGCTCAAAATGCCATTCTTATGTCACTCTCAGAAAAGGTATACACAAAAGTCATGGGTCTCAATAATGCTATAGAATTTTGGGTCAAATTGGAAACAATTTATGAAGGCAACATGAAATTAAAGGAAGCAAAATTACAAATTTGGATAAGAATGTTTGAATATATCATGATGGGAGAAGAATAAAATATTGATGATTATTTCACAAGAGTCAACGAAATTGGCAGTAACATTCAGGGCTTTGGAGAAAAGTTGGAGGACTCAACTATCTTTAAAAAACTAATGAGAAACTTTCCTGACATGTTTTACCCCAAAGTCTCAGCATTAGAATATAGAGATGATCAATCTCTTGATGAACTACACAACATTTTCATTGCATATGAAATTAGGATGATCCCCGTATCCAAAAAGAAGATCAAGGATGAGATGGCTTTTGAGGCCATGAGACAACTCAAAATAAGAGATGATGAAGTCTTAGAATCAAGTGAATCTGACAATGAAGAAAAGGATGAAGACTTCAAAAAAATAATTTGTCATTTATAAAAAAGTTTTGGAAAAGATAAATTCAAGGGAAAATGGAAATTACCACCGAGGTGTTTCAATTGCGATAACATCAGACACTTTGCTGTTAACTGTCACAAGAAAAGATTTAGTGCTCCAGAAGTTGAAGAAGAAAAATCACAAAAGAAAAAATGGATTAGAAACCCAAGAGAAGGAAGAAAATTTGGTGCAAGAAAGAAAAGGTTCATTCCAGGTTAAAGAAGAAGCTATGTGAGCAAAGAAGAAGAATCAGAGTCCACATCAGCCAATCTATCAGAAGAAGAAATAAATTTTATGGATCGTGTGGAAAAAGGGTTTAATACCTGTAGTAGTGGAGATGATGAAAGTGAATGAACAGATCTTGAACATATGTTGAAAGATGAATTAGAGGCTTTCCTTGAATAGAACAAAAATCTCAAGAAAGGGAAGAAACTGTTACAAAAGGAAACCAAAAGGATGACTGAGGAGTTAGAAGAGTGTATGAAGAAAGAGACACTGTACATTGCTGAAATCAAGAGACACAAACTAATGACAGCTGAGCTGGATAAGATAAGAAAATATCTTGAAGAGAAACTTCACCTCAAAGAAGAAGAGCAATCAGTTACACAGTCCAAGTGGATTGAAGCACAAAATAGGTTGACAAAGATGAGAGAAGACATTAACAAGGCTGTTGAGGTCAAGGAAGAATCATCTCATGCTGGTGCTCAGAGGCAAGCCAACTTACCAGTAATTAAATATCAAAGTACATCTGTTATATCTAACAATGCAGGTCCAAAGATGAAGTTGAGACAAATAGGGAATACAAAAACTTGTGAAAAATCATCTTCAATGGAAGAATGGAAATCCTAGGAAGGACTACTCAAATCTTGGACAGAAAATTACAACATGACTCCTATTAATGGAGAAGGCTGAGGTCTAGAGGCTACTGCTGGTGTTGTGGTGTGATTGGACACAGGGCCTATACATGCTGGTATAACATGTCTCTTCTAAGTATTAGGCCTGATTCAAGGGGGAGATATCCTGAATCCCAGAGTATATTACAGAACGCATCAAAAATTCCAATTCAGAATGAATCTAACTCCATGGGTGAGGCTTGTGGAAGATGTGACCAACATGGTCATAGAGCTGATAACTGTATAACTATCCTTCCTAAACAAAGAGTCAGAGAAATGAAAGGAAAAGGCATTCAGGAACCCAATGATGAAATCACATGCTTTGCTGAAGTTTCTCTAAAATCCAGCAGTAAAACCAAGTCAGGGATCCTTGATAGTGGATTCTCATCAAAAATGACTGGTGATACAAAAAATCTTAGCTACATAGAATTTCATGAGGGAGGAACTTTGGTGTTTGGAAATGATTGTTCTCTGAGAATCAAGGGACTTGGAAAGGCAATGATTGAAACAAAAAATCTAAAATCCAATGATGTATTGTTTGTTGAAGGATTAAGGCACCACCTGCTGATTGTAAGCCAATTATGTGATGATGGACATGAGTTGTTGTTTAAGAAGGATTCATGCATCATCAAGAGCTCAAAGAATGGAAAAATCATCACTCGAGGAAGAAGAACCACTGACAACCTATTCCAAATTGGTGAGTCCATCAATTCTTGTTACCTTAGTTCTAAGGATGAAAACAACCTCTGGCACAGAAGACTTGGACATCTTGGTCAAAGTAGTATGAGTAAAATTTTAAAGTAAAATGTTGTACGAGATCTGCCAAAATTAAAGAGAGAAAGAGGTGGAATTTGTGACACATGTCAGAAGGGAAAACTGACCCATAGTTCACACAAAGGCGTAGATATCATGTCTACAAGGCCTCTTGAACTCATCCATACAAACATATGTGGACCGATGGGACAAAATTCAATAAGAGGATATCTTTATTTTATAACCTTCATTGATGATTACACTCGGATGACTAACGTCATGTTCATGAAACACAAGTCAGAAGCAATCACAATGTTGAAAAATTTCAGGAGGCAGGCTGAGAGAGAACTAGGGCTCTGTATCAAGAAAGTGAGATCATACAATGGAAAAGAATAAACTTGTGATGCTCTTAAAATCTATCTGGTCAAGCATGGAATCAAGCATCAATACAGTACACAATATACTCCACAATAGAATGGAGTTGATGGAAGAAAGAATCGAAGAATAGTTGAAATGGGGAGGTCTATGTTAGATGAGCACAATATCTATATGTTTTTCTAGAGAGAAGCGGTATGCACAGCTATACACGAACAAAATAGATGTCTCCTGATACTAGAGACACAAACGATAGCCTATGAAATGTGGTTTAACAGAAAACCAATTGTTAAATACTTCAGAGTCTTTGGAAGTCCTTTCATCATCAAGATTAAAAACATTAATTTGGGAAAGTTTGAAGAAAAAGAAGAAGAAGGAATCTTCAAGGGTTACCTACCTGATGGAAAAGGCTACAGATGCTATAATAAGAGGTTGAAAAAAGTGATTGACTACAGTGATTTCAGAATAATTGAAAACAACATCAAACCATACCCTGAGGCTAATAATGACTCAAAGAATGACATAACTGTGGAACAGAAGAATAAAGAATTAACTGAGCCAACACAAACTGCTGGTGAGATCAACTCTGAACACACCTGCGATGAAGTGGAAGGTAATGAAAATGGAAGAAGGAGATACAACAAATTGAATAAACAAGTCGACATAGAAAATGTCCATGGTGACCCATAGTCCTCAGTAAAAACTAGAATAAGATTGAGATTGGAAGATCAGACTGCATTGGTTTCTCAAGTTGAACCTCACACAGTGGCTGAAGCAGTTGAACATGAGGAATGGATACATGCTATGCATGAGGAACTCAATCAAATAGAAAAGAACTCCACTTGGGATCTTGAGCCAAGGCCCAAACATAAAAATGTAATTGGGACAAAGTGGGTTTTCAGAAACAAACTCAATAAAAAGGGGAAGTTTCCAGAAATAAGGCCTGATTCATATGCAAAGGGTATTCACAAATGGAAGGAATCGACTTAGATGAAACCTTTGCACCAGTTGAAAGACTGGAAACTATCAGAATGTTCTTAGTAGTTACAACACACAAGCAATACATGGTCTATCAGATGGATGTGAAATCTGCATTCCTAAATGGAGATCTTGAAGAATAAGTGTATATAGAAAAACTAGAGGGATTCGTGCTGGACAAAGATGGTAGTATGGTATGTAGATTAAAAAAATATTTGTATGGATTGAATCAGCCCCCTGGAGCCCGGTACTCCAAATTGGATTGTTGTCTCAAGAGCATGAAGTTTTTCAAAGGAACAGTTGATAGTAATCTCTATGTTAGATAAATGGCCACTGGTACTCTCATAGTCATTATCTATGTGGATGATATTATTTTTTATGGTGACAACGAAGGATTATGTGATGAATTTGCTGAGCAGATGAAGAGAACCTTTGAAATGTCCATGCTTGGTCAAATGACATATTTTCTTTGGATTTCAGGTGGAACAAAGGAAACAATCCATATTTCTTTGAAAAGAAAAATATGCAAGGGACTTAGTGAAAAAGTTCGGAATGGAGAGTGAAAAGGAAGTCTCAAAACCCATGTCTGTTGGAACCATGCTATGCAAGGATGAAGAAGGAAACAATGTTGATCAGAAAGAGTTCAGGAGAATTATTGGCAGTCTTCTTTATCTCACAATTTCAAGGCCAGATATAACATATGCACTGACCTTGTGTGACAGATTTCAAAGTCACCCAAAAGAATCTCACTTATCAGCAGCTAAAAGAATCCTGAGATATGTGAAAGGAACACTTAACTATGGAGTCTTATACAAAAACGGTACAAACATAATGTTGTTGGGATTCACAGATGCTGATTGGGCTGGTGATTGTACTGATAGAAGATCCACATCTGGTGGAACCTTCTTTCTGGGAGAAGGATGTGTTAGTTGGTATAGCAAGAAAGATAATTCTGTAACATTGAGCACAGCCGAAGCAGAGTATGTAGCAGCTACACATGCATGTACACAAATGATTTGGATGCAGGTGCAGCTAGCAGACTTGATAATTAAAGCTGAAAACCCATTGAGGATATTATGTGATAATCAAAGTGCAATTGGATTGTCTAATAATCCTATACAACACTCCATATCCAAGCACATTGATATAAAATATCATTTCATCAAAAAAAGGATCGGCAGTAGAGACATCAATCTAGACTACATTTCTACTCAAGATCAGGTGGTAGATATTTTCACCAAAGCTATGTCTACATAATGATTTGTTGAGCTAAGGATGAAACTTCATGTTCAGACTTCTCCTCTCTCTTGAGGAAGAGAAAGGACTCTCCTTATTCCCTAAATTTATATGATTTTGTACTAACATGCATGGAATTGAAGAGATGAGTGCATCCCTTGAGGGGGAGCATTGGTTGCTGAAGTTGTGGAGGGTCAAGCAGTTATTCATTTTGGGAAGGACTTCCCATTTATCCCTTTTCATTTTTTGTCCAATAAGGGGGAGAAATCATCAGCACACACAATGCGACATTCTTCAAAGTTTACTTAGGAGTATTGACTACCAAATACAAAGGGGGAGATTTTTGTGCCCAAGTGATTGCATTTTTTTTCAATAACATGTCAATGAGTGTCAACTGATGAAGTAGAGCTTGAATAATGATGGTTGAAGATGAATCATCAATTCAGATGATTGTAGAGATGATATTAAGTTCAAAGAACTTGTATCAAGAAGATACAATGTCACAACATTGTTAGAAGTCAATGCATTGTCTTCACAATTCATGAGGAGATAAAGATGAACCATCCGAAGCTACTAAGTGGATGAAGTGGTTTGAAGAAGACCATGCACTATCTCTTAGTGCATGAGCATTTGAAGATGTGTTCTATGTGTAATCTATGTTTGTATCAAAGAAGAACATTGAAGATCGAGTGATTTATGATTAATTGTTGATGAAGATAGTTGAGTGATCCTTGGGAATTCCATTCTTTAATATAAGAAGAAGAAAAGATGTTGAAGAATATATATTGAGTTCTTAAGAAGATTAAGTGGAGAAGAATAATGGGTTGGCATTTTTTTACTTGGATACTTTTCTTTTATACAAAGTACCAACTATGAACTTTAACAAAAATTATCCAACAAAGGAGGCCAGCCGAGGTAATCACCTCAAGCACTTGCAGACCCGAGGGTCAACCGCACTCAAGGGATGTCCTCTAGGCCAAGGCCTCCCTGAGGAATGGAGTGCGGTCTATGTGTAAGCCCGCGAGTGCCACATAGTGATGAACCCGTGCAGCATGGGCACTAGGTGTACACCCAGGGGAGCATAGTGGACGCTAGAGCGCGCCCGTAGGAGAACTGGTGCGGGGCGGCACCAGAGGTGGGGAGGAGAATTCTGAACCAAGGATGGGAGGAGTTGTTTGTTAAACCTCTCAGGAAACTCGGCGCGTTTCGATGTGGGGTGAAATTTTTAGAGGTGGATCTTATCCTGGCCATCCATCAGATCTCGCATCCTATCTCAGCCGTTCATTCCATCACGTGAGATCTTGGTAGTACATCTGATCTTTAATCTATCCTCGAAGGGTGTGAGTCATCCAATTGCCTAGGGAGCGTTGTCTACAACCTCTCGAAGCCCTACAGCTGTGTCGGTGACCTCCGTGAGCCCATGATCCTCCCGGACATCGATCTCCTCACTCCGGCCACCATTCAATCTCATTCAGAGCGCATTGAGGTTGTATGAAGGAACTGAATCTCTTGCATGCAGTTTCACTTGCATGAAACCTTTCAAAGTAGAAACTCGAAGGTGGACGATGCAAATGAAGTTGCGTGGCCATGCAAGTCATGCATGGATAGACCTCGGACACATGAGGATCTTCTCATGTGATCCTCATCACACGGAAGAAAAGATACTACACATAATCCTCTCATTCAAGATGGGAAATCTTCCTGAGTTTTACGGTGCATTGTTTGAAGGTTTTTTGGGAGAATATCTTGGGCATTCAAATCTCCAATATTCACGGCATATTTTGAAGATTTTAAACGCAGAACAAGAATCTCTGATCATCTATAAAAGGTAGATCCAGACAAGAAGAATGTTTCTGCCTCCCAGATATTCAAGTGCTTATGTTTCAAAAACAGAGCATCTTTGAAGAGGAGAACTGTGCAACCACTAGCGTGAAGGAGAACCGAACATCCCTTGTGCGAAGAAAGAGGCCGAGTCAGGTCACCCTGCGCACTCCTCTGTGCGACAGGGAAGAAGCCGAGCCACGAATTTGCGCTCCCACTGCCCGCATACTTGCACGGTAGCATGTGGCCGCACTCGTGCGTCCTCTGTGCCCGCGAACTCTTACGGCAGGAGGAAGCCACAACGCCACCTGCGCGGTCGGAGGAAGCTGCCGCACTTGCGCAGTTGTTGGGCTCAAGCACCTGCGTGGTAGAGGGAGTTGCCGCGCCACCCGCGTGGTTGAAGGCAGGAGGTATCCACAGAACTTGCATTCCCTTCGTTGGTGAGGTGTTCGGTGCTCAAGTGGAAGGCCAAACGTTGGTGTGTGTGCAAACAAGGAAGTCCACCCCATCTTGGTTGTGAGGGTGTGTGCAAAGAAGTAGGCCGAGGCTTACACATATATGAGTGAAATTTGAACGGTTTGGGTGTGTGCACAAGTGAAGAAGAAGGGAGTGAATGTATGTACATTCATGCATATTGAATAAAAGTATAAGTGAGAAAGACCGACAAGTTCTTATGGAGTTTGTTGAAGCTACTTGAATAATTGAACATCACATTTGAGGAAGAGAAGGGGAGCTGTGAAGAAGAAGATGTTGTGGAGTTGGGGGGTTTATCCAACTTGTAATTGGTTGGTATAAACAATTACCATGTACACATCTTCTGGCATAGTGAAGAATCTGTGTTGGGGAGTGTAACCAACATGGCAAGGAGTAGGTCTTTGTACCGAACCTTGTAAATCTCTATGTTTTGTGCTTTCATTATCACTACACCACCAAAAGAGTTGATCTAGGCCTTAACCAGACACAGAGGTTGAATTGATCATTCAAAGGGAACAATTCTTAAAAAGAAAAAGTTATCACTGATTCACCCCTCCCCTCTCAGTGATCACAACTGATCGGAGCATTTCAAACTAGATTTAATTTTCTGAGAACATTTCATATTTCTTTATATATTACCCAGATAGTTAATTTTTATTAAAATCAAAAAATTGAATTTACTTGGTGGATTCTATGTATATTTGGGTTCTTGGGGTTTTTTTTGTGTTGTACGTTGGCTTAACAACATGTAACGAGACCAAATAGAGGTGTTAAAAGTTTGGCAATATGTTAGGAATTGATTTTGGAAGTTGGTCAATATTATGGAATTTATTTAAAAAAATTATAGCACCTAGGATTGTTATGAATTCCCTTTGAGTTATATAATAATATGGGAGGTGTTAGGAAGTGTTTTTTATTTTTTAAGATAATTTTTTAACAAAAAAATTAAGGAGTATAAAACCATATGGATGAATTTTATCCCACGTACAAAACCATATGAATCTATAGTGGAAAAATATAATAGACATGAATAAAAAATATATTACATATCATATAAAAATATTATTCTTGTGTAAATAATATTTTAATTTTTTTTCATTCAAAAGGGAAAAACATAATTATTTGAAAATATATCATGTATTAGATTTTTCAAGAAGTAAAAAACCTTAAATATTAAGAAATTAAAGGAATATGATATTTTTATAAAGGTAAATAACATACATACTCAGATAAATATATTACTTATGAACCTTCCCATAAAAAATATTTTATGTAATATATAGAACATAATAGATATTGTTTTTTATATATGGAAAATCTATATGTGTTGAAGAAGGGTATTAAATATGTGAAAAAACTAATATACATGGTATAATATGACAACCCATAAAATAATACACCTTATATCAGGATTTAAAAAATTATTGTACATAAAATACAATCCCAAATGTTCAAGAGTCCTAATTAATTTGGAAAATTTGGTACAACACAAAATAACATTAAACATGGGTATAAAAAAATTATTTAAAAACTCCCCAACATGCCCTTATAATTATATTGGTCTTTTAAAACTATATGAGATAATCTAGGGGAATATATAAGAAAAGGGTGAGATATGCATCCTAGTACTAAAATAATGAATGCATAATATAAGGTAAATTAGTACATGTGACACAAAAGGCATACCAAGGTGACATAAAATGGGTTGGGAATAACAAACATGAACATCAAAGCATGATATAGGATCATAACATCAAAGCAATAAAGGATTGTGGAACCAACATAAAACATGGTATTATAAATATATGACATAAATAACTTCCAAAACATTATGTAATAGTGTTCATAAGATAAAATCCCTTGCACCATACATGTCATCTCATTAGATAGAAAATTATTGTAAAGACCCAAGCTTGACATAAAAGGACATTACATTACTATTGAATAATACTTAGTAAATTACACCCACAAAATCCCAAAGACCATATTAATTTATTGACTTTGGAACATAGAACATATTCTTATAAATTAGTGGTAGATCATTAAAATGTCCCATTAATATCTTCCCCTTTATTTTTTATATAGAAATCCTTTCTTTATATCTGGGGGAAAACAAAACATATGAAATGGGAGAGCTCAGATGCTTAGTAAGGGTAAACAAGGAAAATTTAAATCAAAATAAGAACATAAGACCCTAATAACATAAACATAACATTTTAAAATATTACCATGTTCAATATATATCATAATATTGAGACATCAAATAAATATTGGTTGTTGACAATGAATAAAAAATAAAGGGACATGAGACCTGTGAAAATACCATTGGCATAAAACATGAATTTTTGGAAACCACATAATTTAAAAAAAAAATCAAATTAGTTAAGGCTCATTTATAATACCATAATAGAGGACAAGGTGCATTATTGAACTGTGTTCACACATTCATCCATCCTTGTATTACTGAACCAGATTTACTTACCGTCCAACCCTATTTAATAGAACTTGATTTTCATTCCATTCGAGTCATATCTATCTCAGGAGATATAAATCTCTACCCAATTAATTTAGTGGAGATATAGTTCCAACCCTTGTCATAATGATTTAATTCTTATATTTCCCATAAAACATAATTCACTTATCATCGCATAACCCATGGTTTAAAATCGGTATCTTTAAAATCATTCCATAATAATCTATATAAAACAAAATAATTTCATAAACAGAAATCCTCCATTAATAAAATAATATCATATTGAAAAAATAAACATAAACATAACCCTTTTTAAATAATGTAATATTAGATGAAAAATAGTTTGGATAAAACACATGAAATTAATTTTTGAGGGAAATATCATTAATTATTCAAAATATTTTCTTTTTTAAAAAATGAAAAAAATGAAAAGAAAAAAATGTATTTGAAAAAAATATATAATTCTTAAAAAAGAATAATTTTTTAAATAAGGTGTTATAAAAGTGTAAAAATCTATTCGTGCATTATATGTTAATGGAAAACATTCTTCTCAAACTTTTTTCTGAACGTCTAAAAGTTACTTGTATGGAAAAAGAATGAATCATTCATTCCAAACCATGTACTAAAAGTTAAAAATTTAAATAATTGACATTAAATAACTATATGACAATTATAAAACATATTTTTAAGTCACTTTTATAAGACAAGGTCATGGAAGATAAATATACCACAGTAAATAATTAAGTATAAACTATCTTAGATAATAACGATATTGAGAAATTATCCCTAAACATAGGTTTGGGTACCTTCATACATGTTAGCACCTCAAGTGTCATGGCATAGATTATGTTATTATCTTATTCTAGAATCATATTCCTTTTTTATAAAATCACATGTGTTTATATTATTACCTGTTTCTTAATAACATTATTGCTAATCCATCATGTATTAACTGTTTTATTTTCTTACAAATATTTCATCGGAGAAGTTCATATCCCAATTCTTAGATTATAGTTATATCATTTATATAATCATATTAATATAATATAGATCATAATTTTTTCAATATATTTTTATAGCCATTATTTAATAAATATCACATAGAATGAATCACATCACATTGTGCAGATGGTAGGTCGTATGCACTAATGATCAACGATATCATTCCCATAGTCGAGTAAGGGTATGGAAGTCGATGGTATATATTTTATTCCAAAATTGATAAAAATAAAAAATAATCATATATAGTAATTATTTTTATAATTATACCATTCAAATTAATATGGTGTTGAAAAACATATTACACAATGGTGTGGAGATGGTAGGTCATACGTACGTATGTGCGATGATATCATTCCCATAAATGTGGAATGTTATGGAAGTAGATGGTATATATTTTATTCAAAAATACATATTATTTTATAATAATCATATATATTTATTATTTCCATCATTATAACCATCGATTTAAGATGGTGGTAAAAACTATATTACACTATGGTGTGTAGACGGTAAGTTGTACATACTCAAGCGTGGTGATTTTTTTCATACGATGTTTATAGGGTGGAATATGGTTCCTCCATAACCATATTAACATATAATAATATTTTTTATAACATATTTATTAATTTATAATAGAAGAAAACAAGAATAGAAAGTATATGAAGAATTAATTTGAAACAATTGGTAGAAAAGATTAATTATTCTTCAATGTTCTCCCTCTAGATATCCTCTTAAAAACTAAAGTTTGTCTTTTCAAAAGACAAGAACTTCTTTAATATTACTAGGGGATTATATAAGGGAAATTTCTAGGGGATTTCTGAGATTTAAGGCTCAAATTTAATTGAATAGGTGAAATATGATGTTCCCTTTTATAATATAGGTGTGGGTAACATTATGAAACTCCAAAACTATTAATTTATAATAAAAATCAATCACATATAAAGACCAAAAAATGTAATTAATTGAAATATTATATGAGATAAAGTTTTAAAATAATCATACAATATTTTTTAGACATGTATTGATTTAATTTTAAACCTTATAATTTAATTTTACTCTTAGTTATTCTATTTTACTTTTAAATAATTTTAAATAAAATCAATATTAATATAGTTAAATGTTTACTTATTTGTGGTCAATTAGACCATACATGAAAAATATAAAACATTTTTGAGTGAAAAGTTATTATTTTATATATTATGAATAATTTTATGATTTTTAAATAATATAATAAAACATTATTTTTAAAAAAGATCAGTAAGGCCATTTTTGGACACTATTTAATTAATGGATTTCGAAAAATATCAAGATAAGATGTTAACCTCAAAAAAAATATTTTATTATATATATAAGGGGCCAATTTAATTTATAATATATATATATATAGTAACTATCACAATTTATATTTATTTTAATATTTTTGGTAACATTAATTTGGAATTTCCATTAATAAAATAATCACTATTTAAGTTTTGTGTAACTGATTAATGTCATTATTTATTGAGTATATTTTTTTAAAAAAAATATTACTAATATAAGTCCTCTAATTTTTATAGGAAAACATATTGTCAAATATATAAATTCTATAATCATAAATTAAAAATGTTATATGTATTAAAACTTGAATGTGACAACATTAACATCACTTTAAATAACATATTATATGTGTAATAATATTTTCCATATGGATCCAAATGGTCAATAAATATACCTTAGGATGATTTTGGTTGAGATAAACTCAAAAAACAATATTTGGTCACGTTTTTTAGTCTTTTAATGGTTATTATAATTTTAATAAAAACTATATTATTGATTTCCATCTATTAAATAATTTCTGCATCATCAATATATAAAGCATTAAGGTGGTTATTTATTTCATAATAATTAAAAATAAATTACCATTTTAATAAAAATAATTATCTTACAAAAGAGAATTTATAATTGAATTTATTATCTGGATAACCTTATATTAATACTTATTTTGTTATTAAAATTTGAGTGAGACATATTAAACGTTTATTTAAATAAAATAAATTAAATGACCTAATATCATACGTGTGAATTAAAATGGATGAAGGTTCAACCCAATGATGATATCGGTCCAAACCTACTCATACAATAATATTATGATATGTTTTAGGGTAATTTTATAATATTATTCCATCCATTAATTACCCTATTTACCCTTAAATCATATTAAAAAAAATTACCGAAGTTACTATTCGTAATGCTGTAAAATAAATCTATTTATATAATTTTGAAATATTTCTTCCAAATACGAAATAAATTATCCCAAAATCAAAACCCATAAGTTTCATTAATTAATTTAAAATTAATCAGGTTTTCAAAATGAGAGAAATGGTTTTAAAAGTAAAAACATTGTATGATATTGAATTGTTTTTTTACATCATAATTAAATGCTAAATAATTGAAAATGACCTACATTATATTGAAGTATATAAATATATTTTATTTATAATTTAATACCATTGCGTAATTTAATATAACCACATAAATTATTTCTAGGAATCATTTTTTTAAAATAAAATTTAGTACATTTTTATTATTCATCAGAACATAAAACATATTAGAAAAATAACAAAAATTCATACAAAATAAATATATTTTTATCTAGGTAATAAATAAGAATTTTATTTTTTAAAATATAATATATTAATGTGTCAAAAATATATTTAAAATATGTGCACCATCATAATTTGAGAAAATTATATTTTTTGAAAAACAATTCTTTTATCTAAAAATTGAATTTATTCTAATATAATGTCTAAAAAACATATAAGATAAATTTTATACATCATATTGAATACATTATATATCAATTACATTAATAATATACATCTTGAGTGATTTTATTATTTTATAATCTCAATTATTTTCAATTAAAACGTTTTTTAGATAAAAGATAATATTGTTTATACCTACAATTATAATGACTTGGTAAAAACGTAATATAATAATATTTACTTGTTCACCTAAACAAGGTAATTAATTCAATAAATACTATCAAAATGACTTGATTTTTTTTGAAACACAATCCAAACATAGTGTTGTGTATCTCACAACCTATGTCAGTGATATATACAATGCAAGATTATTTTGGAATAGTGAACAAAACACGACATTAATGAAATTTTAAAAAATAACTCATAAAAATATCGGGTTGTTACATTTTATCCTCGTTAAAATTAATTTTCCCTTGAAATTTATTTGGTTTGTTAAAGGATTTAATATGTGATCATTTATTTCACAAGAAACCCACATCATAAAAACAAGGACTAAAACATACTATTTAAAAGGAATAGTTTGAAAATAAATGTAACCGAAGGTAAATCATAAAAATGTATCTTAATTAGAGAACATAAGTGAATATTGGGAATAGAGAAAAGATAAAAAAAATCATTTATATTGATAAATATCATACATCATAATAATTTTTGTGATCTAAGGAATGTTAACAATCACAAAACCATAAACTAAATAATCTTAAAATAGTTCATTGATATCATAAAAATATTGATAATAAGACACAACTTTTCATCATGATCCCTTTTTCGTAATGTTGAAGAATTTTATTGAGATTATATACTTAAATTCTTTCAGTACAATCTCACCATTGGTCATTCGTTGACCAATTTTTCCTTCAGTTATAATTTAATAAATTGATGTTGAATTTTTCATTCCTGAATCGTTAGGTGATCAAGAGATCAAAAAATAGAATGATAGGTCAATCCATCTATATATGTCACAAAAAGAAGGATAGATAAAGTATTAAAATTTTCATAATTCCACCTATAATAATTTTTTCTAAAAAATTAATCCAATTGAGAACCTTAAAGTACATCAGAAAGTTGGAAATCCAAAACTATATAAAGATGTGAATAAAATTGGATTAACATATGTCTTGTATATCTCATTAGGTTGTTCTATGTTGTCACATTACAAAAATATTAATATCTTAATCTTTTATTCTATTTACCATAAAATATTGTAGGTTTCCTTATACTTAATTCCAAAAATCTACAAACATCATCCATTATAGCATAAAAAACTTTTCAACAACCCTTAATCACTTTTAAGGAAATCAATATCATTCAATTTAATTATTCACATTCAAAATATCATAATACAAATATAATTATTTCATAATCATGTTCATATTAAGTTCATCCTTCCCTTAATCATTTAGTTTCCAAAAACATCAACTTATTACATCAATCACTATTCATTTATACGAGTACCATTTAATGTATTCTCTTAAATAATTATAGAAAAACTATAGTGGTCCAATATATAGATATTTCATTAGTCTATAATACCTGAAATATAATTTAACATAATTATTATTGAATTATAGTATATAAACACTAAATCATTACATAACATCATTTTCATATTTCACATCTGTAAAAGTGATCCCATGTGACTTTCTTTTGTCTTTTTTCTTAAATGTATTATAAATTCAATCATTTTTCTTAACCCTTGAATTTGGGCCTTCGTTATCATAATGATTATTTCCCTTGAACATGAAACACTAAATTTATGGATGTGGAAAATTATTATATTTTCTATTTATTCCTACTATTTCATCAATAAAAATATAGATAATATTTATTCTCACCCATAAAACACTTATTAGTATCATTAAGAGAATTTCCTCCATGTTCCCTTCCACACTAGGTGAATAAATAAAATATAATATTTTTTCTCCATAGATTTTATATTTCCCTTTAAATTATATCCTTCGTTTATTATCATAACCATGATAGATATGGGTAACCTGAATCTCCCTTTTTGTAAGAAGAATACAAGGAAGTTACGTACTGAGTAATATATTCTTGAACTCATCCAAATCCATGGAGTCAACATTATCTTGTTCCATATTATTCTAGGTATTTTTCCACTATGGACTGGTTTTACCACCCAAGAGAAAAGTGCCCAACATAACTTTTTCACATTCTAAATAGTGATGAAGGAATTTCTTTTTCCATGGTAAAGATCCATTTATCAGCAACTATTGGATCATCCTTTCCACTAAAATAAGGTTGGTATTGCCATAAGAAGTATTTTAAAAAATTGTTTTTACATTTTTAGTCATTTGTAAGCTTAACAGGATTCATGTAAATAATATTCAATATTCCATCTTCCATAATATTCATTTTCTTAGGAGGATAATCATTATTTTTCCCATAACATTCTGTATTAATTTGGTTTTATTGGGTTCCATCCATTAACTAAAACTGAAAAAATGTGAGTAACACTAATAATAAGGGAAAACGCATAATCAATAAAAAGTGTTTTTATTCTATAACATATTAGGTTTAATCCTAGATTTTCCGTGATCATTATAAAAATTATAAGATTGTAACCAAAATGTAGACATATCATAAGGGACTTCCCTATTAATGTGCTTAGTAATATCTCTTATGATCTCAAAAATGTTTTCCCAACCTACTTTCCAAAGGATAACTAAACCTTCACTCTAATACCAACTGTAAAGACCCATGCTTTCCTTACATGGAAATTACATTACTTTTGTATAACACATAATAAATTACACAAAAAACTCCAAAATATCGTGTTAGTATACTATATTTGGAAACATGGAACACATATTTCTAATTTGGTGGAATATATTCAAAATATCACATAAATATATTCCCCTTTATATTTTTTAACTAAAATGTTTCTTTATATTTTAGGGAGATAACAGATGAAAAGGGTGAGATAATATTCTATGAAAGGGTAAAAAAATAAAATATCAAACAAAACATGAACATAAGAATGTAAGAACAAGAACTTAACATTAAAAAATTATATAATGGTCAACATATATCAGAGAATGAGACATAAAATAAATATATGTAATTAGAAAAGAATAAAACCTAATAGAACACAACACATACGAAAATAGAATTGTAATAAAAAATTGATTTGTGAAAAACATATAAGCATAAAAATCAGTTCATATAAGTGAAGGGTAATTTCCAGGACCATCATAGTGGGAAAAGTCCATTACAGAACCGAGTGCACAGATCATTCTAACCCTACATTACTGAACAAGATTTACATTCTGTTCCTAAACTATATTATTGAACCACATTTAATTTCTGTTCCAGTCAGCTCTATTACATGATATATAAGTCATTAAAAACTCATGTAATGGATATATAGGTCCCACCCATAACATAATGAAATCATTCTTACATGAGCCGCAAAATCATAATTCATTTATCATTGCATAACCCAAGAATTTAAATGGGTTTCTTAAACATTTTTCAATCATAAAACATATACAAAATTAATTTCCTGAATATAATTCAATAATAAAAAAATCAAATCATAGTTTTAATAAGGGTATATACATACCCCTATTTAAATACTATCATCTTATATAGAAAATAATTTTCATAAAACACATGAAATTAATTCTGGGGGAAATATCCTTTTTCCTTCAAAACAAATTATTTTATCATAATACCACACAATATTAGAAAATAATATATTTTATTAAATAAAATTGAAATAAATTAAATGAATATTCATGGAAATATGGTATTATAAAACTGAAAAAAAATATTCATGCCATTTATGTTAAAAGATACCATTATTCTCAAACTTTTTTGAGAAAGTCAAAAAGTGCCTTATATGGAAAACAAGAGAAACATTCTTTCCAAACCATGTTGAATAATTCAATAATATTTAAAAACTAATTTAAACAAACATGTGAGAACGGTAAGAAATTTTATGAATGAACTTTAAGAAACCATATATATGGATGATAAATATACCCTAATAAATAATTACATATAAATAATCTTGGATAATAATGGGAATGAAAAATTACCCTTTAACATAGTTATGGGTTCCCTAGTATGTGTAAAACACTCATATAGAAGGCTTTAAATAATGTTATTAAATTATTCAAGAATCATATTAACTTTTTATAAGATCATAAGTAACTATATTATTACCCATTTTTTAATAACATCCTTACACATCCATCAGGTATTAAATGTTTTATTTTATAATGCATATTTTAAGGATAAGATCTTGCTACTCTTATTATATTATAGTTATATACTTTAAATAATGAAATTATTATAATTTAAATCATAATTTTTTATTCACTATATTTATATAATCATGCTTTAGTGTATATGTTGTAGAATGAATCACATCACATCATGGAGATGTTAGACTTTACGTACCCCCGTGTGACTATATAATTCCAATAATTGTGAAATATTTTGGAAGTGGATGTTATATAGTTTTTTCTATAATAAAAAACATGTAATAATAATCATATAAAATTTTTATTTCTTTCATTATACCCATCCTTGTATGATATCTGGGAAAAATAGATTACACCACGGCATGGAGACGGTAGACCGTAAGTACGAATGAATAACAATATCATTCCCATAATTGTAAAATTTTATCGATGTGGATGGTATATATTTTGTCCTATAATCCTTGTCATGTTATAATAATCTTATATTGTTATTATTTACATCATTATTTTCCATCCATGGATGATGGTGGTGAAAAACATATTACAACAAGGCATAGAGAAGGTAAGTCGTACATACACAGCTGTGGTGATTTAGTTTTTCATTGTATGAATAGAAGGTGGAATGTGGTTGTTAAATAACCTTAATAACATCTCATATTATAATTTATATTAGAGTTATTACTTCATAATGGAAACAATTAAGGTAGAGGATGTTGAGGATGAAATAATTTGAATTAATCGGTTTAGAAAGTTACCTTTTCTTCGACCTACTCCCTCTAGATATCCTCTTAAAGCACTAGAGTTCGAATTTTGAGAAGACCAGATCATCTATTATCTTACTACATAATTTAATAATGGAAATGGTTAGGGTATGGCTGATCTTGATGGTTCAATGTGATGTGAAGAGCTGGTGGAGGAGTTTTCCTTTTATAATTGAGCAGAGAGGCCCTTTGGTAAACCCAAAAATATTAATTTATAATAAAATAAAAACACATCTGAAGACCTCAGAAATGTCCTTATTTATAATTAGAGATAACATAAGGTTGTTATATTATCAAAAAAATAATTTTAATAAATATTTGTATTTCATTTTAATCCTTCTCAATTTTTCTTACACTAAATTATTATCATTTAATTTTAACTGAGGGAAATAATTGTTCAACATAAAAAACTGTAATTTACACTTATTTTATGTCAATTACAACATAAATGAACAATATATAATTTTTTTTCGAAAAACATAATTATTTTATATTTTTAAAAATATTATATTATTTTATATAATTTAATAAAACATTCCATGGAAAAATGATAAATAGTGTCAATTTTTACAATATTCCATTAGTGGTTTTTAAAAAAATCATGATAAGATGTCAAAAACAAAAAAAATATTTTCTTAATTTCTATAATGGGTCATGGTAATCTAGAATGATTTTTTATATATAAATAATCCAAAATTATATTTATTTGGTATACTTATTAACATTAATTTGATATTTCCATTAATAAAATAATTAATACGTCAATTTTGTTTAAATATTTAATATACTTATTTGATGAGTAAAAAATAAAAAAATATTATAAATATAAATATTATATAATTCATAATAATACATATATTCGAATATATCATCTGGGAAATCCTTTATTTATATTTTTTTATGTTTTAAAACACGAATGTGAAAACATTAACATCACATTAAATAAAATGTTAAAAGTGTCATAATATTTTATATAAGACTCTAAATGGTCATTATCTCTACCCTTGGATTATTATAGTCTTTATATTCATGATCAATAATATTTGATCATGTTTTTTTGGTCTTTTAATGGTTATTATCCATTTAATAATTTTTTTTATTTTACATCAATTAAATAATTTTTCCATCATTAATATATAAACCTTTCATGTTATTATATATTTCCTAAAAACTAAAAATGAATTATAATGATAAATAAAAAAATTTGAATTAAAATTACTATTTATAATCAAATTTATCTTCTGTATAACCTTATATTATAAATGATTTAGTGATTTGAATTTTTGTGACCACTATTTAATATTTATTTAAATAAAATTAATTAAATGTTTTAATCTAATACTAGAGTATTAAAATAGATATAATTTTGACCCACGAATGATTTAGGTTGTCAAATATTTATCCAATGATAATAAGTCAGCTGTTATTGTAATTTTATAATATTATTCATACCCTTAGCTACCAAATTTACCATTTTTTCATATAAATAAAAGTCACCAATGTTATTATTTATAATGATAGAGAATATAGCTATTTACATAATAACTAACTAATGATTCAAAATATAGAATAATTTTTTCTAAATTTAGCACAAAGATGTTTCTGTAATTAATTGAAAATTAATCTCGTTGTCAGAATGAGAGAATGATTTTTAAAAGTAAAAACATTGGAAAAGATTGAAATGTTATTACATTTGAATTTAATGTAAAATTAATTTCAATAAACAATATTATATTAATTGATAAAAATATATTCCATTATATTTTATATATGTAGAGACCCGTATTTTATATACAATAGACATTACATTACTTTTGTGGAATATTTAATAAATAACAAAAACAAACACCGAAGGACTGTAATAGTTTAGTGTCTTTGGAAACTCATAATAAAATCTTCTAATCGCAGTGAAAGATCATGAACATCTCCTATAAATATCATCCCATTTTTTCTTACCTAAAACCATTCTTTATATCCTGGGGAAATGAAAACATAAAAAGGGTGAGCTAAAATTCTCAATAAGGGTAAATATAGGGAATGTAAAACATTCCATAATCATTTGATTGAATGAACATGAACATAAAATCTAAACATCAAAATATTTGAGCAATGACATAAATCTTGGTAGTACGTAAGGAATATTTGATAAAGAAACATCAATCATGATAAAATATCATGGGAATAAAACATTTAATTATAGAAAAATTTTAAGCACATGATATGATTTCCATAGTATCCAAGGCACAGCTTCCAAGACCATCTTACTGGACAAAGTCCCTTATTGAATCGAGTTCACTCCTCGTTCAAGTCCTGTATCACTGAACCGGATTAACATGCCATTCCAGCCATGTCTATCTCACGAGATATAAATCATTACCCTATTCATTGGACGGAGATATAGGTCCCGCCCATCTCATAGTGAAATCATTCTTACATGTGCTACAAAATAAACATAAATCATTCATCATAACCCAAATAATAAAATGGGTTTCATAAACATCATCCCATCATAAAATAATACATATAAAACAAATAGAAATTATAAGAAAAGAGAAACCATGTAAACCATATAAATCATATAGAAATTATACTTGAAACATACACATATGAAATAACGCCATCATAGATGGAAAATGGTTTTGATAAAACACTTGAAATAAATTCTTGAGGAAATTATCATTTCATTATCAAAATCATTTTATTTTCACAAAATGACATGCAATTTTAAAAGATAGATTTTGTTGAAAATTGTAATGAAATATTGTAGAGTAATCTTCATGTAAATAAGGCATTATAAAACTGTAAAGATCAATTCATTCCATAAAAGTTAAAAAACATTCTCCTCGTACTTTTGTCGGAAAAGTCGAAAAGTACCACATATGGTAAAAAAGAAACATTCCTTCCATAACACAATGTAAAAGTCAAAGAGGGGTAAATATGACTTTAAAAATACATGAAGAAATATTAATAACGTTATTTAAATAATTTTTTATTGACATGGATGAAAAATATAACCCCAGTAAATACTTACGTATAAGCATTCTCAGATAAAAATGAGATTGAAAAACTATCCCTTACCTTCTGTCAGATATGCTTCGTATGTATCTGAACCTCATGTATCATGATTTAAATAATGTCATTGAATTATTACAGAATCATATTCACTATTATGTTATCATATATGGTTCACTAATGACATTACATTACCCGTTCTTTTGTAAACTCCTTGTTAAAGAAGCGTTTTGGGTAAAATCGTTTCATTTATCGTACGTGTTTAGACTTGTTGATCTTAATATTATTACTCATATACTGATTTACATAATTAGAGAATGTAAAACATTTTTTATATATAATATATACTCAGTATATAAATATATATGACGGATCGATAAATGAAATGAAATACACCATTCATGGAGGCAGTAGGCCGTACGTACGCATGAACACTGTTTTCCTTTCCTTATTGACTTGAATGGAAGTAAGTAAATAACATATAAATAAATAAAGTACCATTATAGTGTTATATAAACCATTATTATTCATTATATATACTTTATAATCATTCTTGAATGGTTAACATGGAGATTTAACCTCATCTCGTCATGGAGACTGTATTCCGTACGTACGCAGGAGCGATGATATCGTTCCCATAATTATTGAATGGAATTAGAGTGGATGATAAAATATCTTAGAATCAGTATGATGTTATAATATCCATATATAGTTATTCTTTACACCATTATACCCATCCATGTAAGGTGGTGGTGGAAGAACTAATTACACTATGGCGTGGAGACGGTATTCCGTACGCACGCACACGTGGTGATTTCAATTTCCATAGGATGGATCAATGGCGGAATGGGGTTGTTTCATATTTATAATATCACATCATTATATTAGTGACACTTATTTTATAACTTTACTATGAAACTACTAAATAAGATGAATTTGAAGAAGAAAGAAACTTGAAAGAATCGGTAGAAGAGATTACCTCTTCTTCGACGTGCCTCTTTTAAACTCCCTCTTAAGGGACTAGAGTTGGTCTTTTGAGAAGATAAGAACCTCAAGAATATTACTAGGGAAGTTTAGAAGAGTAATGGGTAGGTGTTTTCCAAGCTTGAAGTCTCAAATTTGTGTAAAGAGATTATGGATTAAGTTCCCTTTTATAATGGAGGATAGGGGCACTTTTGGAAACCTCTAAAATATTAATTTATAATAATACTATACCGACTTAAAAACATCCATAGTGAATAAAATTCAGATATTAGATAATATAGGGTTTTAATCTGATCAATCAATTAAATTTAGAGATTTTTTTATTTTATTTTAATCCTTATCAATTTTATTTATCCTTATTTAATCTATTTAATTTTATTTGTGGTAATAATGTTATAAATTTTATATGGTTACAAAAACTTACTTATGTGTTCATAATTATAGATAATTTGACATTTAATGAAATTTTAGATCATATAAAATTTAATTTTTAATTTTTTAAAGTATTTTTTTGATTTGTATACAATTTAATAATAAAAAATATCAATAGTGTTAATTTTGAGACAATTAATATATTTGAATTTAAATAAAATCCACACAGAATATATGTTCGAGCAAAAATATATAATGGATTACTAACATGTAATATTCATAAAAAAAATTCTTGGGGCACATCAATTTTTTCATATATTATTTATTTTAATATTTTTAAAACCATTTATTTGGTATATCTCTTAATAATATAATTACTACAACATTTTTTTATAATTATTTTATATACGTATTTCTTGCATAAAATTTAAGAATAAAATCCTATGATGAATATAAACATAATAAATTTCATAATAATATTTTTACATGAAATTATCATCTTAAAATCACAATATTTAAATTGTTATATTTATTAAATTATGAAGTGACATCTTTGAAATCATTTAAAATAAAATAATATAAATATACTAATCAGTTATATAAGGCACAGAATGGTCCAAAAATCGAACCTTGTATGCTTAGGGTATAGATATACTCGACAAATAATTTTTGGTCATGTTTATGGACCTTTTGATAGGTACTGTTATTTTAATAAAAACTATATTATTGATTTTTGACTAAATAAACAATTTCTACATCACTATTGTGTCACCATTAATGACAATTATTTAATCCGTAAAAATTCTAAATAAATTCTCATGATTTATATAATTTTGATAGATTTTTGGAGACTATTCATGTTCGAATATCCATGATGTTTATCACTAAATTACAATTATTATACTTATAAGATGTAAGAGAGTGACATGTTGTCACTATCTTTGGTTTTAATAATAATTAAATTATTTTCTTGGTAAAAAGACCATAAAATTAATCTAATATGACCCTTAGTTGATATGGGTATACTTTTAGTAATCCAATAGAATTTTGGCATGTGTTAGGGTAATATTATTATCATAGGTTTATACTTAATTACCCAATTTATCTTCAACTGAAGTAAATAAAAATTACCGTAGTTACTATTCATAATATCAAAAAAAGAAAAGTAACCTATTAATATAATTTGGACCCACTGAATCCAAATATGGAATCAATTTTTCAAAATTTCAAAACAGATAAGTTTTATTAATTAAATAAAAATTTATCCCTTTGTTAAGAAATTGGGTTTTAAAAGTTAAAATACTGCCAAAGATTGAAATGTTTTTACGTATGAATTCAATGTAAAATTAATGGGAATGAAATAAATTATATTAAATGGTAAAAATATATTCTATTTATACTTTAAAACCATTCAATATTATAATATAACCATATAAATTATTGCGATGTACAATGTTCTTTTTAATTAAAATGTAGCATGTTTTTACTATTTATTAAAATATGAAAGTTATCAGAATGATATGAAAAATTTATCCAAAGTAAATTTTTATATCATGATTCCAAAGAAGAATTTTATTTTGTCAAATTGAACTTATAAACATGTCAAAAACTAGATTTAATGTTGGTGCACCATCAAAAGGCGGCAAAACTACATTTTTTTTGAAAAATACTTATTTTACACGAAAAATTTATTTTGTTCTCATATAAAGTTCTTGAAAATGTGTAAGATGAATAATAATGTTATAAAATTTAAAATTTAGTCAATACTATTCATAACGGCTAGTCTATAATAATATTATTACAACATATCGTTGTTTAGTGAAACCTGGTATTGCGTACTACACACGTTATCGAGGTAGGTTGCGATTGCGTGTAATGCAAGCCAAGCCAGGATTGTGTGTAGTGAAAGCTCATTTTGGTGTATTATAAAACACAAGACATAAGTGAAATTAAAAATAATAATTCTCATAAAATCTCTGGTTGTTACATTTTACCCCCTAAAAATGAACTTCTCCCTCGAAATTCGTCAGGGATATAAATGGTTTACTACTTGACAGTTTCTTTTATAGAAACTAACATCGTAAAAAGGAATAATAAAACATAATTTTAAAAAGTGAAGTATGAGACATATCATTTACCCAAATTTACTCATCACTTGGTTTCCACATCAGAGAACATAGGTGAAAATATTGATATGGAAGAGAAACATAACCATCAAGTTCTGATGGAGATTGGTAGAGAACATGGCTAGGAAAAAACCAACAATCACAAAGCCATAAATTTGTGACGATCTAAGGTACCATCTGATTTATCAGATATAAGGGCACGAGGGCATCATTTTTGTTTTTCAAGATCATTTCCCTAAAGGTGAAGGATTTGAATTAGAAGAAATATTTACTTTATTTCAGTATAATCTCACTGTTGTTCGGGCCTTGAAGAATTTCCACTTCATCTCTTAAAGAAATGATGTTGAATTTTTCATTTGTGAAGTGGTAGTGGATCATGTGATAGAATGATGGGACATTACATATGTATCAAACAAAAGGTTAGCCAATGTTATCAAATATACATAAGTCCATCTATGATGAGGTTAATTATATATGTTTCCAAAAATGGACTTATACTTCATATATCATACCACTTAATAAAATAAAGCTAGTTTCTACTAACCAGGGACTTCCGGTAGGCCAGCGGTAGGAAATAAAGGCATGTTGCACTTCGGTTGTGGGTTCAATTCCCGCAACCTTGTCCGACGCGACAAGTAGTAACCCATCTTACATGTTGTCATTTTTCTATAACTATATTATTATAACCTTCCATTAATAATATCGAAAATGTTCTAGCCTTAAACAATACTATCATATGTACAACATAATCCATTCCAATCTTTAGGATTATCCAAAATACTTCTATCCAATATCATAATACAGTGAAAAAGATTACCTGGGAGGTCATATAAGAAGCATGTGAATATCATCATTTATCCCCCATATATCATAATATATATATCACATGTGAATACCTTAATCTCGTATCATTTAACCGTTGTTGATGTCATAGAAATACCATTATCCTTGTTCATGGTGTTAACTGAACATTTTCATTTACAATTACTGGCTTTGTGTCCTTATTTTCCACACCCAAAGCAACTTCTAGTTCCTTTAAAACATTCTCACTAATGACTCTTCCAACAAGATTTACATGAGGGAAATTGAACTTTCTTTCCTCTATGATCATCATGAAACTCCATCTTTCTCTTATAAGCTGAGTCGTAAAACTTACCAAAGTTGAGACTATTGATCATATTATGAGATTTATGATTAGGCATAATATAAATATGTGGACTTCTAGATCTAATTTCATTTGGTTTGTCATGAAGAATATCATTCCATTTTCCATTATATCCTCCATTATCATGAATCTTCCTGTTTCCAGCCATTTTCAAAAACCCAAAAAGAATAGTGTGAGATGAAAAATAGTAATCAAGGGGGAGTACCTTCAATATATAACATCTTAGGTTAAATTATATGATCGTTACCATAATTATAAGACTATAAAATATACCTATACTTAACCTTAGGGACATCCCTAGACATACCTTAGAAATATTTCTAGGGATTTCACTAAAGTTTTTGCATCCTAGTTTCTAATGGTAAACTAAACTTTTCCTCTGATACCAACTGTAGAAGTCTAGAATTAATTCCAGTGGACTATAATTGATACCTATCTGGGTACTCCGTGGGCTGATACACCCCCTAGGTGGGAAACACCACCATCCCTAGTGGCAACCATTTCCTCATGAAGCCCTTTGGCGGAGAGCCATGCTTCGTCCAACACTCACATGTGAGAGTTACCAAGGATCTGATTCATTCTTACCTCCTTTGACTCTAATACCAACTGTAGAGACCCATAGCATAACATACATGGAAATTACATTACTTTTGTGGAATAATTAAAACATAGAAAAACAAACACTGAAGGACACAATAGTTTAGTGTCTTTGGAAACATGGAATATAATATTCTAATCGTAGTGAAAGATCTTCAACATCTTCTATAAAGATATTCCCATTTTTTTCTTACGTAAAAAATATATTTATATCCTAGGGAAAAGAAAACATAAAAAGGGTGAGCTCAAATGCTCAGTGATGGTAAACATAGGGAACAGAAAACTATCCATAAACATTTGATTGCAAAAACTTGAACATAAAATCTAAACATCAAAATCATTGAGCAATGAAATAAATATTGGAAGTACGTAAGGAATATATCATAACGGAAAATAAATCATAATAAAATATCATGGGAATAAAACATTTAATTTTGGAAAAAAATTAATCACATGATATGATTTTATAGTAGCCAATGCATTTTTGCCAAGACCATATTAGTGGAGAAAGTCCCTTACTGAACCGAGTTCACTCCTCATTCGAGTCCTATATCACTGAACCATATTAACTTACTGTTCCATCTATGTCTATCTCATGAGATATAAATATTTACCCAATGAAATGGAGGGAGACATAGGTCCCACCCATCTTGTAGTGAAATCATTCTTACTTATGCCAGAAAATAAACACAAATCATTCATCATAACCCAAAGAATAAAATGGGTTTCATAAACATCATCCCATCATAACATAATCCATATAAAAACAATGGATATCATTTCATCATAAGAAAAGTGAAACCATGTAAATCATAGATATATTATACTTTAAACATACACATATGAAATAATGTCATCTTAGATGGAAAATGGTTTTGATAAAACACTTGAAGTGAATTCTTGAAGAAAATATCCTTTCATCTTCAAAATCATTTTCATTTCCCAAAATGACATGAAATTTTAAAAGAAAGATTTTTTTGAAAATAGTAACAAAATATTGTAGAGTAAGATTCATAAAAATAAGGTGTTATAAAACCGTAAAGATTCATTTATTCCGTATAGTTTAAAAAAACATTCTCCTCGTACTTTTATAGGAGAAGTCAAAAAGTACCACATATGGTAAAAAAATAAATATTCCTTCAATAACACAAAGTAAAAGTCAAAGTTGGGTAAAAAGGAAATTAATCATACATGGAGGAATATTAAACACTTTATGGAAAACATTTTTATGGACATCGATGAAAAATATAACCCCAGTAAATACTTACGTATAAGCATTCTCAGATAAAAACGAGATTGCAAAATTATCCCTTACCTTGTGTCCGAAATGCTTCGTATGTATGTGAACCTCTTGTATAATGATTTAAATAATGTCATTGAATTATTACAGAATCATATTCACTGTTATGATATCATATATGGTTCACTTATGTCTTTATATTACCCATTCTTTTGTAAATTCCATGTTAAAGCAGCGTTTTGGGTAAAATTGTTTCATTTATCGTACGTGTTTCGATTTTTTGTTCTTGATATTATTATTCATATCCTGATTTACTTAATTCCTTAATGTAAAAAATTAATTATATATAATATATACTCAGTATATAAATATATAGGATAGATCAATAAATGGAATGAAATACACCATTCATGGAGACGGTAGTCCATACGTACGCATTAACGCTGTTTCCTTTTCATTATTGACATGAATGCAAGTAAGTAAATAACATATACATAAATCAAGTAGAATTATTATGTTATATATACAATTAATATTCATTATATATACTTTATAATCACTCTGGAATGCTTAATATTGAGATTGAATATCATTTCGTCGTGGAGACGGTAATCCGTACGTACACACGAGCGATGATATCATTCCCATAATTATTGACTTGAATTGGAGTGGATGATATAATATATAAAAATTAGCATGATGTTATAATATCCATATATAGTTATTCTTTACACCATTATACCCATCCATGTAAGGTGGTGGTGGAAAAACTAATTACACCACGGCGTGGAGACGGTATTCCGTACGTACGCACGCGTGGTGATTTTGTTGTCCGTAGGATGGATAGAAGGTTAAATAGGGTTGTTTCATATTTATAATATCATATAAGTATATTAGTGATACTTATTTAATTACTTTAAAATGAAACAACTAAATAAAAAGATGTTTAAGAAGAAAGAAACTTGAAAGAATCAGTAGAAGTGATTACCACTTCTTCGATGTGCCTCCTTTAAACTTCCTCTTAAGGGACTAGATTTGGTATTTTGAGAAGACCAAATCCTTAAGAATATTACTAGGGAAGTTTAGAATATTAATGGGCATGTGTTGGAGAATATTGAAGGCTCAATGTTTTGTAAAGGGACGAGGGAGGAAGTTCCGTTTTATAAGGGAGGAGAGGGACACTTTTGGAAACCTCTAAAATATTAATTTATAATAAATCTAAACCCCACATAAAAACTTCCAATGTTACTCCAATTAGGATATTAGATAATATAGGGTTGTAATATCATATTCAAATTAAATTTGAACATATTTTGATTTTATTTTAAACCTTATCATTTTGATTTATCTTTATTTAACTTATTTAATTTTATTTGTGCTAATAATGGTATAAATTTTATATGGTTATAAATACATAATTATGTGTTCTTAATTATACATAATGTGATATTTTATTACATGTTAGATCATATAAATTTTAATTTTTAATTTGTTATATTTTTTTTGTGATTTTTATACAATTTAATAATATAAAATATCAATAGATTCAATTTTGACACAATTAATTTATTTTAATTTAAAATAAATCCACACAGAAGATATGTTCGAAAAAAATATATAATAGATTCCTAAAATGTCTAATTCATAAAAAAAATCATTGGGAACATTAATTTGTTCATATATTATTTTTTAAATAATTTTAAAATCATTTCCTCGGTATATTTATTAATAAAATAATTAATACAATATTTTTGTATAATTATTTAATATACTTATTTTTTTAATAAAAATAAAAAAAATAAACACCTATGATAAATATAAATATAATAACTTTCATAATAATATTTTTACATGAATTTATCACCATAAAATCACAACATTCAAATTGTTATATTTATTAAATTATGAAGGTGATATCTTTGACATCATTTAAAATAAAATAATATAAATGTCCTAATCGGGTTTATAAGGAAAAAAATGGTCCAAAAATAGACCCTTGGATTATTATGGTATAGATATACTCTACCAATAATGTTTGGTCATGTTTCTGGTCATTTTGATAGGTATTTTTATTTTAATAAAAACTATATTTCTGATTTTTCACTAAAAAGCAATTTATACATCACTATTGTGTCACCATTAATGAAAATTATTTAATCCGTAAAAATTATAAATAAATTCTCATGATGTATATAATTTTTTTAAATTTCTAGAGACTATTCATGTTCGATGTTTCATGAGGTTTATCACTAAATTGAAATTATTATACTTATAAGATTTAAGAGAGTGCCATGTTGTCACTATCTTTGGTTTTAATAATAATTAAATTATTTTCTGGGTAAAAAGTCCATAAAATGAATATAATCCGACCCTTAGGAGATATGGGTCGACTTTTAGTCATCCAATAGAATTTTGTCCTGTGTTAGGGTAATTTTATAATCTTAGGTTTACCCTTAATTACCCGATTTATCTTTAACTTAAGTAAAAAAAATTACCCTAAGTACTATTCATAATATCAAAAAAAGTAACATATTAACATAATTTGGACCCACTGAATCCAAATATGGAATAAATTTTTCAAAATTCAAAACACAGAAGTTGCAGTAATTAAATTAAAACATATCCCGTTGTTAAGAAAACAGGTTTTAGAAGATAAAATATTGCCAAAGATTGAAATATTTTTACCTATGAATTCAATGTAAAATTAATTATAATGACATAAATAATATTAAATGGTAAAAATATATTAAATTTATACTTTAAAACCATTCATTATTATAATTTGACCATATAAATTACTTCGATGAAAAAAGTTGTTTTTAATTAAATTATAACCTGTTTTTACTATTCATTAAAATAATAAAGTTATGAGAATAATATGAAACATTTATACAAAGTAAATTTTTATATACTGATTCCAAATAAGAATTTTATTTTGTAAAATTGAACTTAGAAACATGTCAAAAATTATATTTAATGTTGGTGCGCCATCAAAAGGTTGCAAAACTGCATTTTAAAAGAATACTTATTTTACCTGAGAAATATATTTTGTTCTCATACCATGTTCTAGAAAATGTGTAAGATGAATAATAATGTTATAAAATTCAAAATTTAGTTAATACTATTCATAATGGATAGTCCATAATAATATTATAACAATATATCATTGTTTAGTGAAACCCGGTATTGTGTACTACACACGCTATCGAGGAAGGTTGTGATTGCATGTAATGCATACCAAGTCAGGGATGCATGTAGTGAAAGTTCTTTTTGGTGTAGCATACAACACAAGACATCAATGAAATTAAAAATAATAATTCTCAAATAATCTCGGGTTGTTACAATATCGATTCAATAATATTATTTGACAAAATGTTTTTTTTATGAAAATGTTGTTTTCAATTAAAATTTTATATATTTTTACTATTCATCAAAATTTAAAACATATCAGAAAATATGAATAATTAATACAATGTAAATTTTTAAATCCCTATTCCACATAAGAATTTAATTTAATTTTATATAATATATGAAAGTGTGAAAAACTAGATTTAAAATATGTGTGCAATCAAAAGGTGACAAAAAAAATATTTTTTTTGAAAAACACTTCTTTTCTCTGAAAAATTTAGTTTTTTCACATATAATTTTATAAAAACATATAAAAAATATTTTAAACATTATAATTAATATGTTACATATATATTACTTTAAAACATTAAGAGGGATTTTATTATTTTATAAACTCACTTATTTTAATTTATATAGTTTTCACAAAAAAATTTAATACTATTCATACCCACCATTATAATGACTAGGTTATAAGGTAACATAATAATATTTAATGGTTAAATAAAAAATTTTCTTATGTGATATGAATCCATTAAAAGAAACTTGAAATTGTTTTCAACACAAGACAAACATAGTGTTACGTATATCACAAGCTAAGTGAGTATTGTGTATAACGGAAGCTTATCTTGAAGTAATGTACAAAAAAATTCATTTTAATAATTAAAAAATATAAATCTCATAAATATTACGGGATGTTAAAATTACCCATTACCTAAAGGGATATATAATTTTGGGCACACCGATTATATACATATCATGTATATGGATAAGGGTTCCACGTTTATTACCAAACAAAAGTATGTATTTCATCACATTTAATCACATAATTAATAAGTAAGGTTTAAGTAAATGGAAGTTCCTAATGAATTAAAGTTAAGTACATATATTTTGATACCACTGAGTAGAAATGTGGGTGGTTATTCAATAAGGAAACGTTTGGAATGAATAATCCCTGGAAAATTTTAACAGCATAATAGGGGTTCATAAAGATTCATGTGAGTGTTAAATGAGAGTGAAAGGGGTGTATATTGACTTTTAAATAATAATTATATTAATAGAGATGTGTAAAAAATATTCCAAAATGAAAAATTGAAAAAAATTCATAATATAAAGATGGGTCTTGAATAAATGAGAGAATGGGGGGATCTCTTACCCTTAGCAGGCACTTTTGAAATATTGAATGGGGCTTCATAAGAGCATGTGAACGAATTGGGTGGTATGAATAGATGTAAAGGTATATCAACTTCATGATCAATGGATTTTTAGTTATGATGGATTGTAATTTGGGTGATTTATTTATAGCAATAGAATGAGAAATTCTTTATTAACTTCTAAACATATGTTTTGGAATCTATATGATAAAATACCCAAATCCATAAATTAAAAAAAACTTATCTACAATAGAGAAGTCATTTAAATATTTTATAAGACTAAAAAATAAAATAATTAAAATAATAAACTTGGTGTTGTAGAATCGAGTCATGTTCATAAAGAATTTATTTTAAAACCAGATAATACAGTAGTAGTTTTGGAGGATTCATTATGGGTTTGTAAAATTAATGTAAAAACATGAAAAACTCATTATTTAAAAGGGAAACCTAATTTTGGTTTTGTAAAATATTTATATTATTTATTAAAAAACTATTCAGATTTTATGATTCCATAATACATAATATACTTTAATACCCTATAAAATGTTTACTTAATACATCGACTCTCTTAAAAAATAATGAAAAAACCACTGTTGAATAAATTATATGTGATTATTTAAAAAATAATATATATCTTATAAAAATAATTCTATATATATGAAAATTAAGATGATTATGTTAAAAAACCCTCTTTTATTGAAAAAATCTGTTTTTAAGACTATGTATGTTTCTAAAACTTATAAAAATTATATTTGACTTCATAAAGTTAAATTATCATTGATATTAAAATGTATGTAATTTAATAAAAATATTTTATGAAAATAATATTTATTTAAAAATGAATGAATTGATCGAAAAGGTTTTGTTGATTGAAATAATATATTTCAGAAAAATAAAATTTTGGGTTCACTATAAAAGAATATATTTTTTATCAAACTCTTAATTTATCATTTATAAAGATAAAAAATAATATAAATATAATAATTATTTTTTTAAAAAAACACAAAAATCCGTACTTTTAGGGTCTAGATACATAAATCCTTATTACACCGGCATATTCCTTATGGGTAAGGTGTGAGATGATGAAACTTTTTTGGGATGGTTTAGTGAACATGATTTTTGATGTGATATTAATAAACATGAACATATCATGATAATGGTTTCCCCATGATTTAGTTATTGAATCTTAGATTAGGATTGGTCAAGGGAAAATCCTTGTGATTCCATCTTTCATAAAAACCCTAATAAATGGGATTCAAAGCGTACAAACCAACTAGTCAAGTCGATAGATTATTTCTTCTGTGATAGTTGGACATTATCATAACTTTTAGTATAAAATAATATTAATATTCACTATATGGTAGCTATATTATTAACGGCTTTGATTCTTAATGATATTTTAAATTCTATATGATTTATCCACCCAATGTAACCAAATTAGTTCATGTTTTCTATATCTACATGAATTAATAATGTATTTTTTAATTTAAAATTGTAATTTCATTTATAAATGTTTTTGTTGTTACATTATTATATCCTTGATAAATTTAACCATAAAAATTTCATTTCATACAGTAAAATAGATTTGGGTACTCATATTTCACCACCTTTTTTGGTTCCCTTATTTCTTCTGCAAACGTGTTATTTTACCACATTACATTGAACATGTTAGTTGTCTTGTTTCGTAGAACATTATGTCTATGATATAATATCTTCCCCATATGATCCTTTTATGAAAGATACCTATTGAATTGTACCTCCCCTTGATTTAGTAAAATGGGGGTTCTGTTATGTTCTTTCTGAATAGGGATACATGGAACACATCTTGTAGTTTTGATAATTTAAATGGGAGTTATAATAAATATGTTACTTCATTGATACAATCATAGATCTAAAATGGTTCGATGTATCTTGGATTAATAATTACCTTCTTCCCATGTCTCATAAGTTTCATGAATTATGTTAAAAAAAGAAAACATTATATTAATCTTAAAATATTTTTCTCATAGATGACTGTTTTCAAATTTTTTTATTGAATTTGTCTGGATTTCATATGAAACTGAATGGTTTGAATATTCTTCATCTTCTCTTGGATATAACTACTTGCCATATGTTTCCTCTCTCAGACACCATCCCAACATGTCTAAGTTCAAATACAATTCCTATATAGAGCCTTAGAAGGTTCCATTTCAATTCTAGAATGTGAAATTATTATTACATGAGTACTCCACTATGGAATGGTTTTGATTCCAACATCCTTGTAAATATAATTAATATGATCAAAGAATATACATTATAGTTTCAATGGTTATCTCAGACAAACCATCTTTCTGAGGGTCATAATAAGTTCTGAAACTCAACATTGTATCTAACACTTGTTTAAGGATTATCTAGAACATTGAGGTAAACCATGGATGATGATCAGATATAATATAAAGTGTCACTCCATTTATTCTTACCACTTCAATTATTTATATCATGATGAGTTGCTCAAGATAGAAATATTCATTAATAGCATTGAAATACACCGACATTAGAGGGTGATATACTATATCCCATATGACATTATTTCCTCTAGGTATCTGTAAAGACCTGTAAAATTCAAGGGAAATTTTTTCTTAATTTTCATTGTAATTTTACAAGAACGTAGTTTCTGACGGCGCCTGATTCCGAGGCCCGGTGTGCCCAGAATCAATTTCCGAAGTTTAGCTCGGGTACGTTCAGTGAATGAACGAGCGGGTTTTTCTATCTTTTGAACCGGTAATCGGAATTTAAATCCAAGGAAACCGATGAACTCATCGAATTGGTATTTTCTTAATAGGACTTTTACCGTAGGTGAGTTTTCATGTGAGGAGAAGTTAAATTTTGGGGTTTAAGGAAGAGATAAATAAAATTGTGAAAAATTTTATTTTTGTTAACCAAGGGAGTTAAATTCTACCACGGGAAGTTGTTGGTGGGACCCACAACCACCCAACTTCCCATGTGTGGATATGTGGGAGGTGGGGCCCACACGAGACGCTAACCCCCCCCCCTTGATCTTCACATAACCCCCTTGACCTCCCATAACTCACTTCCCTCTTAAATTTTGTAACTCCACTTTAACTTCTGTAACCCTCCCCCCTCTCCTCTTTAATTTTGCCAAAACAAATCTTAAATTAATTGATTAAACCTCTTCAATTAATTTAACTAAGTGTTTGAATTTTTAAAAAAGTTTGAATGCATGGCAAAATAATAAAATTAGGAGAGGCCTTATTTTATTTTTTTCAGTTTTTTTGTGTGAGAGAATTTGGGATAGAGCTCTTCCCTCTTCTGAAGAACATCATCTCCAAACGAAGAACGACATTCTGACTCGGCGAAGAACGCTCTACGTTTTCTCCAATCCTTTTTCTTCCTCTTCCGCGACAAGGAAGGAGACGCCGACCGTGGACACCGACGCCAAAAACAACGTTCTCCTTCTTCTTCTGATGTTGACGGAAGCAGTACCTTTCTTCTACGACACCCGACTACCCCGACGTTCGACTACTGCGACGTTCGACTTCTGTGACTCAACGACGTGCGACATCAATTTCGAGGTAGGGAAATTTATTTGGTGTTCTCTTATCGTTTGAGAAAGGATCGACGAGCGCGGACCAACCATTTCCAGGTTGATCCGCGGATCGTTCGTTCATGCAGGATGATGTTGAGGTTTATTGATTTTTTCGTGAAATATTTCTTCGTCGTATGTCGACTTCTATTTGATGGCCTCTTGCTATCATTATAACAGGAGGAGGTCGGACCGCATAAACACGGCTGACCCTCCTCCCCCTTGTTGTTGATTATGTTGCTGTTCGGAAGATGGCGGCACGGTGTGACGACACTGCACGTGAACCTGGAGTGATGCGGCAAGGATGCGCGGCGCCGTCGCGCCGCACCATCGATGCCGAACAAAAGTGTGGTCATAGTCAGAGCCGAGAAGGTGAATGGAAGACTCCACAGTTGTTTCTTTTGACGTGCGGATCGTCAGGCATTGACGGAACGGGCCGCAGAGACGATATGATGTTTCTACAGTGAAGAACGAGACCAGTGATGAGCATCGGCGTAGCCGGAATTGAAAACGGACCACCGGAGCAACATCGGTTTCACGCAGACACCACCGGCGCGCCGCTTGGATAAACCGCCGTGGGTTCAGCTGCGGCAGCGAGCTGGCAGATCCCGCGACCGCGCGGGATCCAGGGGGGACGCAGCCCGCGCCGCGTCCGCGGAGCACCGACTCGCTGGCCGAGCCAGCGAGCCCCCTGGCCGAGCTGGGCCGGCTTGGGCGGACCTGGCCCGGTCACACCCAGACCGGGTCGGGTCGTTCCCAGTCGGGTCGACCCGGTTTAGGCCGACCCAGGGGGGGTTGGGCCGGGTCGGTACGGGCCCAGACCCCCCGTTTTCGGTCCTTTTCTATATTTTTCCCATATCCTGGGCTACAGACCTCCGATCGACGCACCGTCAGCGGTGATGCGATCCATGGACCGAGACAGTCATTTTGACATATCGCAGTCAAGGTTTCAGAATACATTGGGTTCGGCCGTGTTGGTTCGTACATGAAACCAACCAGGCCCTCGGAGCGGAAACACTCGTAACTTGAGCTCTGAACGTCCAATAGATGTACCGTCAACATTGCTGGATTTCTCTTGATGAGACAGAACTATTGGCTTACTACGCTTGTGGTTTGGATGTCGTCGGAGTGTTGTCAGGTTGGTTTGCACCTGAAATCCAACCGGGCCCCTGGAACAGAAAAGCTGATATCTTTCAGACCGGGCGCCCGATTGACGCGCCGTCTGTCTCGTTGATCTCCTCCTGATGAGACAGAACTTTTGACATACTTCGCTTGAGTTTTGGATGCAGTTGGATATTTTCCGGGATGGATTGCACCTGAAATACAACTGGGCCCCTGAAACGGAAGAGCCAATATCTTTCAGACCGGACGTCCGTTTGACGAACCGTCAGTGGCGTTGGTGATCAAGTGGTGAAATGGTCCCTTTGAGTATACCCTATGAGAGTTCGGGGTACAGTTAAGATACAGCCGTGTTGGTTCGCACACGAAGCCAACTGAGCCCCGGGGAAGAAAAAGCTACTAACTTACAGACCGGGCATCCGATTGATACGTCGTCTGTCGCGTTGAGACCCCTATGACGATGCAGTTATTTGAGATACTTCATCTTGGGACTTTTAGATACATTGAGTATCTACTAGTAGCTCGTGGAGCGGACCCTCTTGGAGACGAGCGTACGGAGTACAGAGACCGTGTAGCTGGCTGTGACCTGATGACTGCTTGTCCGATTCGATTCAGAGTGACTAGCATAGCCCAGTGGGGAGCACTACTTTCTGAGGTGGATGTCCCATGGTGGAGGAGTACTACTATGTGAGGTGGATGACCCACGGTACTCGACAGAAGGAGTACCTCTGTAGGCTATGATGGGGAGCACTACTGTGTGAGGTGGCAGAACCATGGCGGAGGAGCACTACTGTGTGAGTTGGCAGACCCGCGGTACTCGACAGGAGGAGTACCTCAGCAGTCATAGGTTGGTGAGCAGTACCTCAACGACGTGACAGGATCAATGTAATCCCACAGATGGAGCTCTTCAGAAATTACAGTTTTGATAATGAAAATCCTGGTTTGAGCTGAGTCTATGACCTTTGTGTTTACCTCAAGATTGAGATGGGTTACTTGATAACATTGGTATATGTATGGGAATATACCTAAGTAGAGGTTATCTGTTGAGATCTTCTTTGTGGTTATCCTTGTTGGTTTTAGTGAGACCTTGAGGGTCTCGGGGTCCATACTGAGTGTCCTTATACTCACCCCTGCACGGGCTATGCCCGCACCTCGTTGTGTTGGTTGCAGACGACGGGCAGTGATGACGGAGGCCGAGTGTTCGAGGACTGGATGGTACCCGGAGGTGGACCACAGGACGATACAGTACCCGGAGGTGGACCACACGACAAGTCAGTACCCGGAGGTGGACCACACGATGTGTCAGTACCCAGAGGTGGACCACACGACGAGTCAGTATCCGGAGGTGGACTTCACGACGAGACGACACACAGAGGAGGTTGACGGGAGAGAGCATTGAGGAGATGTGCTATATGTACCTACCCTTTAGGTAGGTTCCGAGGAGGACGACCGAGGAGTTGCTTCCATTCTTCCAGCGGTTGCCTTTGTTCAGTTGTAGCTATATTTCCAGTTGCGTTTGTATTCTGGCCCATTTACTTTTTACCACTTTCTTTGTACATAGTGTTTTACTTCCGCTTGTACTCTGTGTTGTTTTGTTACTTTTATAAAGGCAATGCCTTCCCAGTTATCAGGATTTACTCCTTTGGTGCAAGTCGCCAACCCCTGGCCTATGGAAGGCGGGCTTGGGGTAGTCACGGCACGTGCCCCGAGGACGGGTCATGAAAAATTGGTATCAGAGGGGTCGGTTCTATCACAGAACTTAAACTCTGATATTTTATTTCTGTGAAGAAATAGTGTTAAGGGTACCGAGTGTGGTCTTCAGTTCAGGGAGTCCAGTGTTGGTGAGTGCGGCTGACGTATCCATATACCAAGACCATGACAACTGATTTCCGACTTTGTGATCGAAAACACTGATTGCGTGTCTGTTTCCAGAAGTTTTTAAAAGTCATCTCAAACCAGGTCATCTCACCAGGTATAAATCGTTTGACCATGCCATGTTTGTTTCTTTCAGGATGCCTCCCCACGGATGACCAGGTAGATCCCTGAGAGTTATTCGTACTGACAGCCCGCCGAGCGACGTGGCCTCAGTATAGGGACCTATCCCAGTTGAGGAACCAGCTGTACTACTACCTGTTGGGCCACCAATGCCACCAGCCCCAACAGTAGAGGGTACATGTCACTTGAGCGCACTGGACGAGTTCCAGCGCCAGAGGACACCCTGGTTTAGGGGAGAGATGGACCCACATGCGGCTGATGATTGGCTGGAGGCTATGGTGAGAGTCTTCAGGCTAGTGGGGACGCCAGCAAATTTCATGGTGATCTTTGCTGCCAGCCTACTTCAGGCAGCAGCAGGCAGATGGTGGAGCCTGATGCTCTAGATGCATGACGAGGCGACACTTCTATAGGCATACATCGAGACCCTGTTTCGGGCAGAGTTTGTACCAGCCACCCTTCGAGCGGTGCGTATACAGGAGCTACTTCAGCTACGGCAGGGCAACATGACTGTGGCACAGTATTCAGCGAGGTTCACAGACCTCTCACGCTACTCCACAAATATGGTATGGGACCCGTTCTTCAGGGCCCGAACCTTCGAGCAGGGGCTCAGGCGAGAGATTAGAGCTTCTGTTGTTTCTCATAACATTTCGACGCAGACATGGGTGTTGGAGAGAGCCCTCTTAGTGGAGAGTTTCCTTGCTGAGCAGTCTCCAGCAGTAGGACCCACCACTAGCCGGCATGCGGCAGAGTCTTCTATAGCAGGCAGTAGATAGATGACGCAGAGGTCCAAGAGGACCAGACCTATAGGTGGTTGACCGCGTGACTCAGGGTCGGTAGTGCGAGGCACCAAGGGGAATGACAGAGCCAGACCTGCCATGCAGTGTTACTCCTACGACGGGATTGGTCAATGGCACGTGACTGTCCAACCCGCCATGCCGATGAACGGAAGTTAAATGAATAACCTCCCAGGTAGAGGCAGAGGTTCGATCAAGGCAGACCACTAGGAGCTGAAGGCCGAGGGAGGGGAGCTGGCCGTGTAGCTGGAGGTGGATGATGCTTTGAGGTGTTTCCACCACCACCACCAGGAGGTCCACCCCGACCGCATGGAACAGGTGGACATGAGAGATATCAGCTTCAGGCAGCTGAAGCTTACGACTACAGAGCTCCAGAAGCGAGTGGATAGGATCGGAACTAGTGGTGTATATCTAGTTCAATGTTGTTGTTGTTATATTTGGGTCTTTGTACAATGAGATGCAATAATATAAAGACACTTAACTTTTTTTAATGTTTTCTTTCATGACCTTTTGTTTGGTTGGTACTGAGTGGTTCCGGTTAAGACTGTTGACTTGACCTTCATTTTCGAGATTTATACTAGAAGAGACCCAGTTTCCTCACACTGATGCCGACAGTGTGACTCGAACCTTGGAGGCGAGAGTGACAGATGGATCTCTTGGTAGTAACGTCGAGGCCTTACGACGTCTTCCATGGATTTAATACATCATTCATGTCCAGATTGACTATATTAGGAAACGAATGTGGTTCATCCGGGGAATGAGACCAGATTTATCTTATCGGCAAAGAAGAAATCATAGTAGCTCTTGTGAGACTAGAGAGGGTCCAGGTCATCCAAGAGCGGATGAGGACATCACAGGGCTGACAGAATCCTTATGCTGACAGGAATTGGAGACCTCTAGAGTTCGAGGATGACGACCACATCCTTATACGGGTTTCACCTCGACAAGGTTTATGGAGATGTGTCCAAGGTGGCAAGTTATCTCTGAGGTTCAGTGGACCTTCTTAGGTCCTCAGCATGGTAGGCGAAGTGGTTTACCACTTGACACATCCACCTCATTTTCACCTGGTGCACGATGACTTCCATTTATCACAACTGAGGAGATACGTGCGTGATCCTTCACATATCATCGACCTCAGGGAGTTGGATGTCGATGACTGGGTGACATACGCGGAGGTTCCAGTGGGGATCGAGGATCGATAGGAGCAGATCCAACGAGGACGGATGATTCCTCGAGTGCGCTTTCTCTGGCAGTATGGGAACCTCCTGGTGAGCACATGAGAGCGGGAGGATGAGATGCGTGCTCAGTACCGCTTTTGTATCCCTAGTTTGTGTTAAATCTTTATGAGGACGTAAAGCCTTGGAGGTTGGTGTAATTTAAAGACCTATAAAATTCAAGGGAAATTTTTTCTAAATTTTTATTGTAATTTTACAAGAACGCAGTTTCTGACGTCACTTGATTCCGAGGCCCGGTGTGCCCGGAATCAATTTCCGATGTTTAGCTCAGGTACGTTCAGTGAACGAACGAGCGGGGTTTTCTATCTTTTGAACCGGTACTCGGAATTGAAATTTGAGGACACCGATTAACTCGCACAGCTGGTATTTTCTTAAGAGGAATTTTACCGTAGGTGCATTTTCATTGGAGGAGAAGTTAAATTTTGGGTTTTAAGAAAGAAATAAATAAAATTGTGACCAATTTTATTTTTTTACCAAGGGAGTTAAATTCTACCATGGGAAGTTGTTGGTGGGACCCACAACCACCCAACTTCCCATGTGTGGATACGTGGGAGGTGGGGACCACACGAGACCCTAACCCCCTTGATCTTTCCATAACCCCCTTCACCTCCCATAACTCATTTCCGTCTTAAATTTTGTAACTCCACTTTAACTTGTGTAACTCTCCCCTCTCTCCTCTTTAATTTTGCCAAAACAAATCTTAAATTAATTGATTAAACATCTACAATTAATTTAACTAAGTGTTTGAATTTTTAAAAAAGTTTGAATGCATGGAAAAATTATAAAATTAAGAGAGGCCTTATTTTATTTTTGTGAGTTTTGTTGTGTGAGAGAATTTGGGAGAGAGCTCTTCCCTCTTCTGAAGAACATCATCTCCAAACGAAGAATGACCTTCCGACTCGGTGAAGAACGCTCTACGTTTTCTCCAATCCTTTTTATTCCTCTTCCGCGACAAGGAAGTAGACGCTGACCGTGGAGACCGACGCCAACAACAATGTTCTCCTTCATCTTCCGATGTTGGCGGAAGAAATACCTTTCTTCCGCGACACCCGACTACCCCGACGTTCGACTACCGCGACGTTCGACTTCCACGACTCGACGACATGCGAAGTCAATTTCGAGGTAGAGAAATTTATTTGTTGTTCTCTTATCTTTAGAGAAAATAACAACGAGTTTGGACCAAAAATTTCCAGGTTGATCCGCTGATCGTTCGTTCATGCAGGTTGATGTTGAGGTTTATTGATTTTTCCGTGCAATATTTCTTTGTCGTACGTCGACTTCTATTTGATGGCCGCATGTTATCATTATAATGGGAGGAGGTCGGACTGCACAAACACGACCGACCCTCCTCCCCCTTGTTGTTGATTATGTTGCAGTTTGGAAGATGGAGGCACGGTGAGACGACATCGCGCGGGAAACTGGAGTGATGCGGCAAGGATGCGTGGTGCCGTCGCGCCGCGCCGTCAAGGCCGAACGAAAGTGTGGCCATAGTCGAGGCCGCGAAGGGGAAAATAAGACTCCGCAGTTGTTTCTATTGATGTGCGGATTGTTGGGCATTGACGGAACGGGCCACAGAGATGATTTGAAGTTTCCGCAGTGAAGAACGGGACCTGGGATGAGCATCAGCACATGCGGATTTGAAAACGGACCACCGAAGCAACTATGGTGGCCGACGGACACCACCGGCGGCGCTGGTCACCGGCGCGGCAGCGCCCCAGCGCGCCGCCTGGAGAAACCGCCACGGCTGAAGTCGCGACGGCGAGCTGGCGGATCCCGTGGCTGCGCGGGATCCAGTGGGGATGCGGCGCGCGCCGCGTCCGCAGAGCACCGGCTCGCTGGCCGAGCCAGCGAGCCCCCCGGCCGAGCCTGACCGGCTTGGGCTGACCGGGCCGGGTCACGCCCAGACCGGGCCGGGTCACGCCCAGACCAGGCCGCGCCGCGCCGGCCGGGCCGGGTCGCGCCCAGTCAGATCGACCCGGTTTGGGCCGACCCAAGGGGGGTTGGGCCGGGTCGGTACGGGCCCAGACCCCCCGTTTTCGGACCTTTTCGGTATTTTGCCCATATCCTAGGCTACGGACCTCCGATCGACGCACTGTTAGCGGTGATGCGATCCTTGGACCGAGACTGTCATTTTGACATATTGCATTCAAGGTTTCAGAACACTTTGGGTTCGGACGTGTTGGTTCGTAAACAAAACCAACCGGGCCCTCGGAGCGGAAACGCTCGTAACTTGAGCTTCAGACGTCCGATATACGTTCCGTTGACTTTTTTGGATTCCTCTTGATGAGACGGAACTTTTGGCTTACTACACTCGAGGGTTGGATGCCGTCGGAGTGCAGTCGGGTTGGTTTTCATCCGAATCCAACCGGGCCCCTTGAACGGAAAAGCTGTTATCTTTCAGACCGGATGTCCAATTGATGCGCCGTCTGTCTTGTGGATCTCATCTTGATGAGATGAATCTTTTGACATACTTCATTTGAGTTTTGGATGCAGTTGGATAGTGGCTGGGTTGGATTGCACCCGAAATCCAACCGGGCCCTTGAAACGGAAATGCTGATATCTTTCAGACCGGACGTCCGTTTGACGAACTGTCAGCGGCGTTGGTGATCACGTGGAGAAACGGTCCATTTGAGTATACCCTATGAGAGTTTGGGGTAAAATTGAGATACGGCTGTGTTGGTTCGCACACGAAACCAACCGGGCCCCGGGGACGAAAAAGCTAGTAACTCACAGACCAGGGGTTCGATTGACACGCTGTCTGTCGTGTTGAGACACCTATGATGAGGTGGTTCATTGAGATACTTCTTCGTGGGACTTTGAGATACTTGGACTATCTACTAGTAGCTTGTGGAGCGGACCCTCCCGGAGACAAGCGTACAGAGTACGGAGACCGTGTAACTGGCTCTGACCTGATGACTGCTTGTCCGATTCGATTCGGAGTGACTAACATAGCCCAGTGGGGAGCACAACTTTGTGATGTGGATGACCCATGGTGGAGGAGCACTACTGTGTGAGCTGGCAGACCCACGAGACCCGACAGGGGGATTACCTCTCTAGGCTATGAGGGGGAGCACTACTGTGTGAGGTGGAAGACCCATGGTGGAGGAGCACTACTGTTTGAGGTGGCAGACTCGCGGTACTCGATAGGAGGAGTACCTCATCAGTCATAGGTTGGTGATCAGTACCTCGAAGACATGACATGATCACTGTACTCCCAGAGATGGAGCTCTTCAGCAGTTACAGTTTCGATAATGAAATTCCTGGTTTGAGCTGAGTCTATGACCTTTGTGTTTACCTCAAGATTGAGATGGGTTACTTGATAACTTGGTATATGTATGGGAATATACCTAAATATAGGTTATCTATTGAGATATTCTTTGTGGTTATCCTTGTTTGTTTTAGTGATACCTTGGGGCTCTCTGGGTCCCTACTGAGTATCCTTATACTCACCCCTGCACGGGCTATGCCCGCACCTCGTTGTTTTGGTTGCAGACGACGGGTAGTGCTGACAGAGGCTGACTGTTCGAGGAATCGACGTTACCCGGAGGTGGACCACCCGACGAGACAGTACCCGAAGGTGGACCACACGATGAGTCAGTACCTGGAGGTGGACCACATGACGAGTCAGTACCCAGAGGTGGACCACACGACGAGTCAATATCCGGAGGTGGACCTCACGACGAGACGAAACACGAAGGTGGTTGACGACCGAGATCATTGAGGAGTTGCACTATCTGTACCTACCCTTTAGGTAGGATCGGAGGAGGACGACCGAGGAGATGCTTCCTTTCTTCCAGCTATTGTCTTTGTTCAGTTGTAGCTATATTTCCAGTTGGGTTTGTATTCTGGCCTATTTACTTTTCATCACTTTCTTTGTACTTAGTGTTTTACTTCCGCTTTTACTCTGTGGTGTTTTGTTACATTTATAAAGGAAATTCCATCCCAATTATCGGGATTTACGCCTTTGGTTCTAGTCGCCAGACCCTGGCCTATGGAAGGCGGGCATGGGGTAGTCATGGAACGGGCCCCGAGGATGGGTCGTGATAGTATGCTTATGAGTAATCCAACTAAATCCATTGTTATGTTTTCCCATTTCCATACGGTTTAAAAAATGGTTGCATCACACCCTTAAACATTTGTAATTCATCGTCAATTTTTTTAATAGCATGCATCAGGATATAAATTCAATAATATTTATATTCTTATCATCAAATTTTTTTTCTTCAGATATATTTATATCTTATTTCTTTTTGGATGAAAAAATAAGGATGAGTTTTTTCACATCATCTAGAAGTTCCATTTTCAACTATGGTATTAGTGGGACTGATATCTAATTTCCAAACCTTATAACATCATATTTAGTAATGTTGAACACTGGAATATTTTATTATTTTATAATAACTTCATCATATTTTTGGGCCTCCTTGATCCCCCCAATAACATGTAATTAAAAATTTATTTGATTAATGTTGGATGGATGTCCTTTTATTATTCTAATTTTCAATAACTATATGACAACTAATATTGGATTATTTTTAATCCTAAACATGGATAAGGTTACATGATCTTATACACTAAGAATCTATCAGGCTGTTCAACATCCCATGATGGTAATGGATAAAAAATTCATAATCCTTAATCATTTATAATAACCTTCATTGCTGCACATTGAGGTCCGTCAATGTGAATATTTAATTGATGCTTTTATAATATGTAGACATGTCACACTTCTCCCTGTAGAGATAATGTCACCAAATCATCAATTTGATGGCCACTACTTCCAATTATATATCATGCATTGGGTAGTAATACTCATGTATCATTAATTTATGGGAAGTATAGGCTATCTATTTTTTTTCTTAAGTGAGTAAATAACTCAATTAATTGTGGAAACATCGCTATATATCGTAAAACCATACCCACTAGTGGGTATTATGAGTTAATTTTTCGTGAATATCAACTTATTTAACACATAAAATATATATTTACAGTCATTGGTCCAAAAAAATGTATATCTTCCATATTAACATGGTTTGTGGGATTATTACTCATGAGAATATTCTCAAAAATTCATTATAGAATCCAACTATTCTATGGAAACTATGGATTTAAATAATAAATATTGGTCTTGGCCAAAATTAAATTTCCTCTGTTTTTTAAGGATCCATAGATATCCATTTTTTGGTGATATCATTTCCCTAATGATCTGTCTAAAACTCACATTCACTATAATATTAATATATATATTTTACATGGATTCATTAATAAAATATTCTTATGTTCTTAATTTCACTCCTTTCATTTGGTGTAAATAATTATATCATCTATAAAGACTAAAATAATTTTTTTTGTTAATCCCTATAGAATCTTTTATTTAATCCCAAAAATATATTTTTTTCATTAGTGAGTCCAAGTGAAATCAATATGAACGAATATTGCCTTTATGTTGTACGAAAATTAGCCTTTTGGATATCTTCCTTCTTCACCTTTACATAATAATGTCATGGACGAAGATACACCTTAGAGACGTATTCGTCTCCACATAGATAATCAAACATGTCATCAATCCATTGAATATGATACTTGTTCTTTATATTTTTCTTATTGAGATCAGGATAATTAATACAGATTTTCATTGAACCATCCATATTATTAACAAAAATGATCACTCCACCACATGTTGGAGCACATGGGAATAAAAACAATTTACACATAATCTCATTTACTTGATTCCTTGGATATTAAATTTAAAAAATGGATATTATATATGGACTCTTTTATATTAGAAAAGATATCTGTATAATTTTAATTGGGAAAACAACCTTCTTACTAAAATGATGACCAAACAATCATTAGGAAGCACATTAGTTAATTCCATTAAAATAGGCATGTCATCAAGGATGATCCTTTACATAGTCTCAATAATTTTTTCTAGAAAACATTCTCACTATGAAATAATATAAATGCCTGAAATAATGATACAAAAGTATACGAATCCTTCTCCTTTCACTTATTATGATACTAAGGGTGGTTTGTGATATTGAGTGTGATTTCCATATCTAAAAAATTTATGTATTCAACATAAAATGAAATCCAATCCATGCACATAATAACATATAAATTATTAAAGGGATCTTCACAAGTTTTTAAAGAAAATTCATCCAAAATTTTTGGATAGGGGATGAGTTAAATACTTTGGATGAAATAAAGGACCCATTTTCAGTATTCACCGATTACTAGACATTCATTTTTTGAGGTGGTGTCTAAATGGTTCTATTAAAATTACATGATATGAATGAATGTTTAGATATGAAATAAAATATTACATTCTCTATCCATGAATGAGTAATTATAATTACTATCATTGATTCTTTTTTATAATCCACCTCCATGATTGTGATGACATGGTCTCTCCCTTTCTCTCTAGTTCTTGGATTTTTCTTTCATCAGTTGTAATTGGAAACCCATGATCTTAGTGGATTGATCATCCAAGTGTCCTTATTCCTTTTATTTGAAACATTGGACAATAGTTTAACAGTTAACATGTGAATTCCTTTTTTCCAACACATTAGTGGGTTTCTCCCATTGATAATCTATATCTGGGTTATCTTCATTCTTGCACCTAAATCATTTACCTATCCACTTTAGGAAATTTGTTCCATGATTCTTCCCACACTTTTGATAATTGGAATATTATAATTTCATTCTATTGAGATATTTTTCTTTCACACAACATGAATTAAAATATATCCCCTACTTCCTATATTAAGACACATGATACCCTTATGATTCTATAATCTCCCTTTTAAATATGATGGAACAAAAGTAAATGGATTCATAGCAATCAAAGTCTCAAATGCCAATTCTTTTCATAGACCCATCTTTGTCTCATAAAAAAAATATCATCTATACTTTAGGGGTCAATGATAATGATGAATGTGTATGTTGAATTTCATGTCAAGTTATCCTTATAGACACCAATAGATTCTTCTTCCATTTTCTTAAGGCCAAGGAAATCTCAATTCCTTTTAATTTAGATTATTCAAGGAATTATTTATCAAAAAAACATTTTCTTTAATTATTTTCACTCCATCACTTCACTATACTCTTATTTTTTTATGTTTTTTATCAATTTTCAGCAATGATCGACTTATTCCCCAATATAATAAAAACATATACAAATTTATCCTTTTTTAGGCATTGAAATATAATGATTATATTTTCAATGGAGTTGATCCATTATTTGGATGTTAAGGTATTAGAATATCCCTTGAATATTATTGGAATTTTTTACTTAAAGTTATTAATTACAACGTGATATTTCTTAAAAGGATGACGGTGTTCATCGTGATTTATGTTTTTCCTCAAGACCCAAGTTAATTAATAATGTATTATCATGATGTTCCTGAATTTTTAACCCAGCAAATTTGTAATCTCATTTGGGTGGTCATCACATTGCCCCCCCCACACACAATTTGGTTGTTGGCCTAATTTCTCCTATTCCAAATCATTGACTAAAATAATGGTTAAATTATGGATAATAATTTTAAACTATTAAACATATAAATGGGATACCCTAAAAATTAAACAAATTACTCAAAACTGGCATATATTCCTTGTCAAATGAATTTCAATGTTTCAATATATGTTATCCATGAACTGTTTAATAACATATATAATTATGGGTATTTTTATTCCCTTAATAATTGGTCGTAAGAATATTTTGAATTTACCAAAACATAATCTCTTGGAGTATCAATATTTGTGTGTAGAAAGGCCCCATTGTCATTCACTAGCTAATGATTGAGTCTAGTACAATACACCCTTTTTGGGTTTATAACATTATTAACCACTAAAATAAGTTAATATTAATTATTTATAGATATAATTTTCATGAGATTAATTATAAATAAACAACCTTTTTAGTACATTTTACAAATTTAAAATTATTTCATATTATAACTATAATCTATTCTTCAAATAAACAATTATATAGAACTTTTTTGAAAACATTCTAAAAAAGTCAATTGTTTTGATTTTATATTAATATTTTATTTGAATGTATCAAATTATATGGGGAAATTATATCCTTTTTTATCTAATAATGAATAAATTATTAAGATGTCCAATCTGGAACTTGAAACAATAACATTCTAGTTGAAGTGAACTAAACAATAGCCAAATAAAATGACTGTAACAAAAAATATCAACGACCAATGATATTGAAATGTTATCTTAATTTAAAGGAAATCATGGGGAACATTTAATTAAACCATTTAATGAGTTAATTCTGAGGTTTTAATAGAGTTACCAATGTCCCAATGTGAAGATGATATTAGGGGCCAAATTCTATGGCATGGGAATATAGCCCACCATTTCGATCATATCTCAAAAACCAAATTTCAATTCTGATAAAATTTTATATGATCATATTGAATATCTAGGTATTAATTTTATTATTCCATTTTCTACCAAAATTTGTCCATATGTAAGATATTTTGGACACATAATTTGAAAGTTTTCATGTTGGATTACATATGAGGTTAAGGGTTGAAAAGTCCACATTCGAAAAACATTCCGCCACCCATGACCAACCATAATCATGTTGGAAGATTTTGAAACTTTGGATTTTACCAAGAATCATGAAATTCATAATTAAGTTAATTTTGGCGAGGGACTAAAAGGATGTTTTGTATATTTTCATTGTAATTTTATGATGTGATTAATTTTTCATAAGTTTTAATTTCACATGTATATTATTAAAATTCACAATATATTATTAATAAAACTTCTCCTTATTCTAATTTTATGTTATTTTTTCAAAATATTGATTACATGTCATTAGGGTGTGAATTTATTCACATATACAATAGATTAGTCCTTTACAAAATAGTAGAGATCTCAATTTTTATTTTAATTTTCTCTTCTTCAACCCTACTTTATTAAGTCGGCCTCCACCTTCCATTGAGAAATTTTTCATCAATAGAAGAATAATACTATTGTGGATAGATTATATAGAGTTTAATGGGGATATTGTAAAAGTAACCATTATGGGATTGGTAAACATTGTATCAAAATCCCATTAATGAAAAAACATTAGATTGAATTCTAGATCCCTTTCATTACATAAAATATTCAATAAAAATATATCCATGGTTTGTATATACGCCACAAAAGAAGTGTTGAATATGAATCATATCTCAATGGATGGAAATTGAGATCAAAATCCATTACCATTACTCTGAACTTCCCTGAAATTGATTTATTCTATTACTTTGGTAAGATCCTCATTCTCATGATGACTTCATTTTGAAAAATAGACCTAGGAATTCTTGCAACAAGAGGCTTATAGAAATTTAATAATTTTCAAGGAAAAGTCAAATGGGGGGGGGGGTATTTAAGTTGAATTCAATAGAATAGAGTTGAATGAAGTTGGTGGAGGTGATATCCCTTTGTAGTTGAAAATGAGGGACATATACATAGAAATTAATGTAAGGTGATGTGTAAATATGGAATAACATATGAGTAATGTGTGTTAGGTAATGAATGATTTTCGAGAAATATGGGTATGAAATTTCCACATAACATAGGATTTCTAGATGATTTATGTGTTATGTTAAATTAAGCAAAATTCCTCCATGGAATATCACAACTTTTACCCCAATTAACGGAGATTAAAAATTTATCATGGTACTTTTTTTACAAATCAAATATTAAGTGACCTCACTTACCAAATTGTAATGATCTAATTCTAAATTCTTACTCTATTAAATCCAATTCAACTTCTTTATATAATAAAATTTTCATTCAAATTAAAACATATAATAGATAGAAAAATGTATTTCGTAGGAAAATGTCTTTTTTAGAATATTAAGTGTTCTTAATCCAATTTAAAAAATATTATTATTTAAATGAGTGTTAATATATTTATATTTTCATATATAAAACATATATTATAGACATAATTCAAAATATTCCAATTTAATTTACATTTATAATAATTACACAATACTTATAGAAATATTGTTTTGAAAATAAAACATTTAAGCTTACTGTGGTCACTAACTATTATAGTAGTATCCTTTTTTATGCAGGCAAATGAAATATTTCTGATGATAAAATTTAATATTATTATTAATAACATGAAATACATTTTATTTTATTCAATTTTTAAGAGTGACCAAAATGTATTTTTCTAAAAAATGCATTACAGTTTTTAGGTAAATATATTTTTTAAGAATAAAAATAATTTAATCTTATTACATACTAAGAAATTACTATTTATTGTATTTTAATTTAATTTAACTTATATGTTATTAATAAATTTCACTATAATCATAATGGAGTAGTGATAATATTTATAAAAAAACAATCAATTTTTTTAGAAAATAGTTCCATGATAATATATCTTTTTTATGTTAAATAATCTTCACCAAATGCTATTAAAATTCATTTTTTATAATTAAACAATATAATTTTACGAGTCCATTTATATTTAAATATTTCATTTAATTTTAACATTTCATTAATTTATAATAATAATATATAAGCCAAACAAATATTCTTATAGATAAATATGTTAATTAAATATTATAATTTTTTTTTCTTTATTTATTATTTGTGAATTATTTTTTTTATATTTTATTACTAATAATAAAAAACATAAATATACCTATTGGATATGTTTATATCCAATTAATATATTTCCATTGACTATATTTTTTATGACCAAATTTCCAACAGTCATACGTTCATTGACCATATTTATAGTGGCCATATTATAATTTATATATAGCCTTACAAACAATATTATAATCATTCGTCATGTTTACTTACTTATATATTTACATGAATACTATATTAATAAAGTTTTTTTCTTTTATCTAGAGTTTCAATCAGGGTGATGGACTTCATATCAACCCATGATGATAAATATTTAATGTTCATGGTAATTTTATTTACATATGGATTTATTCCTCTTGTACCTTTCCTAATAATTATTAATATCAGAATATTATAATGTATGAATTTTTATCTTTGATTGATACATTTTATCTACATAAAATGTGGCATGTTTTTTTAGTTTTGCATTGATTTTGATAAATTTTTATCATCAAAATATTTATTTAAAATAAAATCCATTCTGAAATATAGAGGTGATACATTATACCACCTTAAATAAATTTGGTTATTGAATATTTAATTATCATCAGCTGAATAAATATTTGAGGGCATCCTAAAGATATATAAGAAATAAAATGTAATTTAAAATGAGGCATAATTTTTAATATCTAAGATTAGACTCACAAACTCATATTTTACCTAATAGTAGTAATATCTATAATATTGAGTTTATCCCCAACCATTTGAAATAAATAACCCATCATGATTGGTTTTTAATACCCATATAATGGAATTGATTTCTTTAGGGAGATGATAGTAAATCATGTACTAATATATGATCATGGGTTTAACTAGGATATTATATATTAATTCATTTTCCCAAAAATTTATATTGAATATAAGTGGTGATATCCAATCCATACCCAAAAAAATATTAACATTTACTATAGAGAGAGTAACAAAATTTTAATAAAACCCGCTCCCACAAACATATATCAAAGATGAGTTATAGACTAGGGATTTAATAGTCTCCCCACTATGAGTTTATATCATTAATTTGATATATAATCATTGAGAATATTATATAAATTTCTATATATAAATGAGTGGTAGAACCATCACTAGTAAAAAATGGGTTATCATGTTGGGTTTTTTATTTTTTATGTCACCTTTTATAAGATGTTATTTCTGTAAACATAGTATATATGTTTTTAACATCGGTTAAAATAAGTAATTTTTTAAATGAATTATTTAATATGTTTTCATGTCAATTAATAGATAATTTAACTGAAAACCCAATGTGATAAATTCTTTTCCATCTTAGTTTTCAAATAACCTATGTAGAAAATAAACCTAAAATTGGTGTTTTTACATTGATTATTTGAGAACAAATGTGAAAAATAAATTTTAATGGGTTTTCAGATCTATTATTAAATAAACTCTGTGAATTGTTTTTAATAATTTCCTTTTCAACCCTCCTCTCCACCAATAGACCAAAAAATAAAACTTGAAAAAAAAAACCAGCAAAAAGAAATTACAAATAGAAACAGAACAACCAAAAAATCACATTTACAATTATAAATTTCAATATAATAATATATAGTAAAAAAATAGTATCAAATCACACCAAAACACATTTACAATTATAACTTTCAAAATTAAAATATATAGTACATACAATCTAAAATCAAATCAGACATGTAAAAGTATTTTCCCATTAAATATGAATGTGTGAAAACTCCTGTGAACTATATGATTGAGGGTCATAAAAAAGACACCAATTAAAAGGAAATAATTTGACATGTGTTGTACATAAAACAAATGAAATATTAATGAAATGTTTATATATAACTATAACATGGTAGAACTATATAAATGTCCCTGTTTGAATTATTTCATTCGTATATATTAAATCATAATATCAACATTTTTTATGCATTATTATTTTTGAAAAAATATTGTATAAAATAATTTCTCAATTAAAAATAATATTATTATGTAATATATACAAATGATGTTAATTTTAAATTAAAGTTCAACTTTTATTTTATAGATTTGATATTGGAGATCTTCTTTCATCTGTTCTATCAGAATAAATTCCATGCCCTATTTGGAAATAAATTGAGGGAATGCAATTTAAAATTTACTATAATATAAAAAAATATTAATAAATTCAAACTTATGTTTCCAATACATTCTTAAAATTATGGGGACATTACCTATGGATAGGGAATAACAATTAAAGTGACTTATCCCATGGAAAAAACCACCTAAAATACAATGGAAAATGATATAAAAGAAAATATAATGATAGTGGTTATTATGGTTATAGATATATAACACATTATAAGATATATTTTTCATACACTTGACGATAAATAATAATTCAACACTAAATAATTTCATTCTTTTAAAATCATTTATAAATAAAAATTTTTATTTTTTTTCTTTAGTCATTATCATTTTTATAGGTGAAATAAACATTCGGTCTATAAATATTTAAAAATATGTATTATCTAGAACCTTATAAATTATATAAATATACATTATACAATATATAATATAAGTATAAATTTACAATAATTTAAACATACAAAAATATTTATGTTAACACTTACATGGAAAAAACTTACATCATGTTGATTCCTTTTAGATCTCCAGTTACATGCTCCTTGGTATCATTTTTGAAAAGCACCACAGTTATTTCATTCCCAAAAACACCATCTTCAATTTGAATCTAATAAACATCCAAAAATATTGGAATATGTTTACAATCACTCAAGACAATTAGAATTTTCATTTTAGGCCAATGAACAATTTATTTGTTGTTATATATATATATATTATATTTATATTTAATGTTTTACAGTAAAAAATATAAAAATATATAAACATGAAAATTTTAAATTCAATTTAATACCGAAATTAATTAAATGATAAAACATATGCATACAAATATGGTAATATTTCAGACATGTCCAAATGATCAATCAAAAAAGTGTCTGATCCTTTTTCCAACTGGACTCACATCATATGTCGGTAATAATATTCCTTATGATCTCTCTATAATATCTTATGTAGTGACCCTGTGATACCCTATCCCTATTTGATGAGGTGGAATGATATATCCAACTTAAAATATCATCCCATATGTAAAAATATGATATTGGGGATCATCAACATATAAAAAAAATAAATGGGAAGTGGTAAAAGACAGGTGTTGTAGTAGGATAAGAAAGAGTGCGTTCTATATAAGGAGGTGGATGGGTGGTAGCCACATTTTGTGGTGGAAGATTTGGAGGTTCATTATAAAATCTTCATTGCATGTCTAAAAACATCAACTATACTGAATCTCTAATCCTCTCGTCCATCTTCACACAAATATCTGAAACTTTAGCTACCAAAGATTCTACTTTTTTATAAAAAATTATATTTAATAAGCCACTGAATGTAGAAACTCGTTTTCCCCCAAGACACATATCAGGTGTCCTCATAAATAACCTAGGTGTTTAGCCCTTCCTAATTTTGTAGCAAAAATTTCCTTCCCACCCTTAGCTATAAAGTCCCCCTATATTCTCTGCTCCTAAAGAGAGTCCTGTTTAATAGATTTAAATTTTTATCAATGAATCATCATATATAATGAATTGAATTACCATAATAAAAAAATAAATTAAACAACTTAAAATACTCCCACCTAAAACCCTCGACACTTTCATAAGATATTTTCCATTTTTATAATCTATGCCCTCTGTAATTTTTCTTTTCTATAGGGTGGTTTAGGGGTACCCTCTATAGAGTGTAAAGAATCAACTCAATGATATTAAAATTTTCTTGTCAACATTTTTTCATCAAATAATATATGACTTCTCCAATATAAAATTCAAGGGAACACATTTCTAGATTTGATCTCTTGATAATATCTCTTTTATTGTTGTAAATTAATAATAATTAAATAATTAATAAGATCTTTAATAAAAATTAACTTTAAAAATATATCATTAATCATACCAAAGATGATTATCCTCTTAAACATTCAACAAATGTGTTCCCTGTATCTTTATCTATAAAGGGATATACATCACATGGATAATAATGTATCCTTTTCACAAAAATGAAACTTGATATTATGGTTGATTTAAAATACATCCATCTCCTATTATCCAGTGATAAAATTTTCCTCATAACTCCTCTAGTATCAGGTATATCAGCTGTCATCAAATAAGAAGGGGGAAAACATAGATCACCTTAATATTTTTAATATAATTAAAATAATAACAAATGAACTTACTAGAAAGGTCACTCAAAAGAGAGAAATTGTCAATTTTTTCACAATTCTCTAATCATCAACTAAAATACTAAATTTTATTTTAACCTGGAGAAATATAAGTGTCCTAAAATGTATTTAATTGGGACCTCTTAGAGAATCATTATCATAAATTTATAATGGTATCCTCAGGTCTTGGCTATGGGCAACTGATAATTTTAGTAAATTTGTTTTTCCATTTTTACTAAACATTGAATGATTCTTTGGACCTATATGAGTAAATGAATTTTATTGAAGAATGAAGAGGCTCATCAACATGAGAATGTGTAAATTCCCCCCAGAGGTATGATTATTATTATATCCAGATGTATGTGATGGATAAGTTTATTGATCTATCATTATCCAATAAATCAATGAGAACATAAATTGGTAGAAAACTATAAAATTTAACTATTAAATACTAATGTAAATGAAGAATGAAAATTTATCAAAACAAGTAAAAAAACTAAACAGAACACATTTTTATTCATATTATTATAGTTAACTAAAAATCAAAAAACATTAATGATATGTGAAATGACATATAAATAAATGAAAACAAATCCAAAAATGGAGTGTGAATAGTAAAAATGATACATCATAATAAATCATTATTTACCAATTTTTTTAATATACATTTATAAAATATTTTTTATTTTATTTATCATATTAGACTAAAAATATTATCTTTTCAACACAATATATTAAAATACAAGTTCTGTAAGGGTAAATAATTTATACTAAAAAACCTAATATAATATAAACAAAAAATTTAACAAATTAGTAACAATATATATTTTAATAATGAAAATAATATTACAATATATTAAATTTTATGAAATATAAAAAATTAAATGATAAATAAACATATATTACTTGTAATATTATGAATGTACTAAATAAGTTTTCCCCAAATTTATTTAACATGATCATTCTATATGGAACTAACCATTTTAGTGATGTCTTATTCAATATTATCTTTTAATCATTCCATGGAAGATGGGATCTCACATAAATTAGTATATTCATCATGTTTATCATCACCAAAAAACTGTTTTTTCCCTATAAAACAATACACAACTATATATTGGATTGATATTGAACACAATTTTTTTTCATGTGTCATTGTTTTAAAAGGACCTGTTTAGGATTCTAATCTATTCATATTAATTCATTTCAATCAAAATTCATCATATATTACACTGTTGTTATCGATAAACCATTTTGAGTTAGACACTAGAACATAAAATGTAATGTAACTGACCTCCCTTATTTCTTCAATTACTCTATAATATGCACTTGTTTTATAATTTTTTTTTTCATGAGAAATCAAAAAATGAATTTATTTTCCGAACACAAATACACTACTATTCTAAATTTCAATTATGATTTCCAAATCATTCGTATGAAATATACATCCATTAATGTCACAGATTTTCCCTGTTATCAAATTTAAGTATTGTCAACCCACAAACCATATAAATGTTTTTGATTCATCTGATATACCAAGAATGGAATTTTAATACAATGTAAATTTTTTTTCTTATTCTCATTAAAATTATATATATCTTTCCTCTTTGGATAAAATTATTTCAACACATTAATATGAAATTTTTTATATGGATGACCAGTATCTATCTTATTAAATATGTATAAATCTAAATTCATTATCTATTAAACTTTCAATGATGCGAATTTTAAACCACATCCCCTTTCCCCCATTATTAACTCATTTAATGCAAGATTTAGGAAAACTAATGAGATCCACTATAGAAATTTATATTTTACAAAACTCATAAACCTCTTTAGAAATATACTTCTCAATAATAGAGGCTTTAGATTGATATGGACTCTTCACATACCCCTTAAATAAATTCCTAAACCTTTCAAAAGGATACAACCAATGTAGATTTATAGGATTGTTATTATTTATTTCTAACACAAAATGAACCACTAAATGCACCATGATATTAAAAATAGATAGAGTAAAATACATTTCAAATTGACAAATTGTACACACCCATTCGTTCTCCCAATTTCTAAATGTATTTACATCAATCAACTAATTAAAAATTTAATTGAAAAAATATCACACTTACATGATAGTCATTCTAACATGGATGGGAAATATTCCCCATGTAGAAACTGGTAAGATATATCACATCATGATGTGACAATCATGAGATTTTTAACATATCAACTTCAAATTCATTAATGATACATTTTTTTTACATTTTATGATTAACCATGTGACAAATTGATATCACGAAGAAACTAACAGAAGATAATGTTATCCCTCTATGATAATTCCTAATATTATGAGGGAAAGAATGTTGACCTTACATCACAAGTGGGATCTAACTATAAACGTGTTCCAATTGAGAGTAATTACAAGCTTATAATTATCTTATATTTAGTATTTCCTTTTATATTTATCAATGTTCAAATAATGTATTTACGGATTTAATTATACAAATTTTTAAAATTAATGTTATGTTTGACTTCATGATATCTCCAATTTGTTATCTGAATAAATATTATCATCTTTTACAAATATTAATCATTACTAGATTAATTGGACTTTCCAAATGTCACATCAAAGTTTTACACCATCTAAAAATACTAATAAATGGATTGGTTTTGGATAAATTTCAAATTATTAGGATTCATTGAACTCCTTTTTTAATATTCTATAGGAGTGATCCATATATAAAACACTCCATGAACCATGAATTTTTTTTTCTCCCATGATTTAGTTGATAATATGAAGCTTGTTATTCGAAAATAGGATAATATTTATGACCCTTGAAACTCTATACATTGAAATTTATAAATGATCGGAACTCATTAATAGTGAATATAATCATTAAATGTAGTTTTAAATATTTAATTTGATAAAAATCATACACAATAATACCATCCTCCCATAAAAGGTTCAAATCATTAATTAATAGTGACAATAAAACATAAATATCATTTTTAGTATGTTTTTGGAAAGAGATAATTTACCTCAACATGACATAATTTTGCTTCATGGAAAATTCATGAGAGAAGTTTTAAATTACCAATAAAATATTCCATGTACTATGTGTCATACTAAGGATTAAATATCGATTAATTCCATCTATGAATAGTCTAGGTCTGATATTTCTATCATCATATATAAATGTAGGAAACTATGGATAAATTACCTTTCATTATGTACTATCAGCTGGATGCCAATATTTTTCATCACGTATCTGGTCATCTACGTTAAATCATTACATTTTATGTACCATACAAACATAAAAATAAAAATTTCAAAGGATGAATTATAGTAAGATAAAAAATCAATTATAGAGGTCTCTATAAGTACTAAATCAGCCTGTGATTTTTATTTCAACTTATATCATGATGTCCCACATTTTGGACACCCTGAGAGAAATTTATATTCTTTAATATATAGAACACATTAATTTTGGAAGGAATGTTATTTTTTGTACACTAATACTATAGGGAATTGAAATTTCTTCATATTAAAATATGAATATGGATGATTTGTGTCATTAACAAGAATATATTTCAACAAATATTTAATATCATTAAATTAATGTCACTCTATCAATGTATTACCATTAAGTTATTATATCTTAAAGCCATTAATAAAATAATAAATTCCATATGAACTGAATATGATGGTTTTTAAGTATCACCATGTAGACATTCAATTGTCACATCGTTCTCAATATAATCTACATCAATATCATGAATCATTCATTCAATTTGATCTGAGTTCTCATCTTGAAAATCATCATCATCAATAGATATGAAATTCTACCTAGCTTCACCCTGCCAAATTCAAGGGATGTAACTCAAATTGAAACTAAGGAAAATTAAATTATCATTGATATATATTTGTTCTAAATTCATTATATTTAAACATTTTTGTCTTGTGTAGAATAACTCGTCTTTGTTTTGAACATTTCATTTATAAAATTACAAAAAATAATCAAAACATTCTTCATATTAATCACTTATTAAAAGTGTTATAATCCAACATTGATTCATTATTATTAATAAGAAACATAAAAAAGAAGTATCTTGTAAAATGAATATAGTGTTGATTAAAGTACCTAAAAGAGAAAATAATATATTTGATAAATGATAATCAAGAAGATACAGTTGTGGTAGAGGTTATTAGTAAAATGAATATATGACTTTAAATAATATTTAAGATAATTTTTAATATTTTAATCCAATTTCAGTTGAAATTTAATGTTATTATAAATTATTATAAGACAAAAATCAGAAAATAAAGTTAATATATATCAAATATTTCATAACTTAGATGTTATAAAAATTTAAAATTAAAAAAATATAAATATTTATATTTGAAAAGTAAAATAATAAATTATAAATATAATGTAATATAGTGTTAAATATTATTGGTAAATCATAAAAATAAAATCATTTATGTAATTTTAATAAGAATATAACGTTTTAAAATTCTATCATTTTTAATATTCTTCTGAATGAAATTTGTTGAAATGTAAAATTAAATATTATTGAACTAAATCCACATAAATAGCATGGATATGGACCCACTTCCCTATGTTTTTTCCATTACATGAGTATAATTTCATTTCTGTAGTCAGCATGTGTTGACATCATCAAGTGGTTCATAGAATGGTATATAATCTCTTATGATTTGGTTGAGTGAGTTATTATTTTTTAATTTATTTTAATTTTCAATGAAGTGGTCCATTATTTCAATAATAAATTGGAAGAGGTACTATGTTTTATTTCAATGGGGTATTGAATCATGGACCATTTTATTCTACAAACCATATAAGTTATATTACATTGGAATAATTAGTTTACTGACAGTCAGTTCAAATTCTTGGAGATCATATAATTTTTTTTGGAATCAATTGATTCTTTTCATTATCAGAATATGAGGGATGATTATTCCCAATGAACATGTAAATATATTGATGGATTTTAATTAATTTATGTATATTATATAGACTTGGGTGAAGTCAATTTTTCAGATTTCATGGACTATGATTAGATTTTACCTTACAAACTATTCCTAAAATTAGAATATACATCACAAAATTAATTAGATAGGAATCTATAGGATTATAAATCTACCCAAATATCAACTAGGATATTTATCATAATAAGATATCATACAAAAAAGGCATTGTAATTCATGAAAAATTTGAAAAATGGTTCCAATAATCCATGTATTCCAAATATGTATCAAGATATTTCACTAACCCATGACATATCTAATTAAGTTACACATTGTTAATTTTTTTTAAAATTATTCAGAAAAATCCCTTAACCACCATTAATTATCATTATATATTAATATAACAATGATATGTAATGGAACTAATTGATAGTTCCTACTGTGTATTCCCCAATTATTTCCACATTATACTGACAAGAATTCATAATATGCAGACTGCATATTTAATATATGATTTTTAAAGATAACAATATGTTCACATCACCAGAAAAATGTGGATAGGAATATACACTATTTATCTGATATTGTATATTAAACTATCTTTAAATTGAAATTTACATATATATATCATTTTATGATTACTAAGTAAAAAAATAATTTCATAACACTTATTTAAATTTATCCATATACATGGAAGTGTATTCATAAACAATGAATGATTCTAAAATATCATCTTAATAAGAAACATTTGGAGATTCAATTGATACATTTATGATGGGATTCAATATTAACATATATGAAAAAATTAAATGAAAACACATTTCCATATATTGAAATACCAATAAAATTAAGATATAATGAGTGAATTTATAACCTAACCAAGAAAATTAAGTTATAATGATTTCCACATAGTTATATATTTAAATCAGCACATTGTTAATGTAAATAATCATGATAATGTGTTATTTGAGATGAGAATATTTATTTTTTAATGAAAAATGATGAGGTTAAAAAATGTGACAGTCAATGAAGATGATAATGTGAGATTTTTGTTAATGGAATCAAAAATATTGAGATTTAGGGCTTCCATGTCATTGAATGATAAAAAATAGGTTCGATGTGTAAGGGTTACCTGATAGATGAGTAAATTGAATGTGCAATAATGAACCAATAAAGACTGAAGATGTATGAATATGGAAATCTGAGATTGAGTGCACCTGATCAATGAATAGATGGTTAATACTTCCATGTGAGAAAAAGGAGTCTGAGTTCCTAAGAATGAATAAACCTGAAATGATTAAAATAGACGATTATTAAAATTTAAAATGGTATATAAAATTGGTTATATAATAATATATGTTTAAAATAATCCTTTTGATGTATGTTATATGATTTTGGGAATAGAAAATACTCTTTATCACATTCATTATATAATAACTAACATGATAAATTAAAATCATGGCGTTTTCAAATCTGTTGTAAATAACTAGTGTGAAAAAACCAACATGATAAATACTTTTTGAACTATTTCATAATAAAAAAAGATATTTTCAATTCTTGATTGGATGATGACTTTACATTATACAATATCATTTTCATGGGCCACTTCAGTATTTTTGATTTCATAATCCTCCCCTTCATCCATTTTCTTGGATGGATTCTTACCTTAATTGTCTTCATTAACAATTTGTTGGGCCATTTGTTGGCATAATGTACATAATCCATAAAATTGAAGAATTGGATCATGGGTAGCGTAATAGATTGAAAATTCTTTGAATTATTCATATACTATTAACATTCATGGGATCAAGGTCTTTCTCTTCAACACTGTAAATATTTACTTATTCCACAGAGATAGTTCTCCAATGTAACTTCCCATTATTTTTGAATGTAGGAAGATGATTTTCTTTTTTCCATGAGACTTATCCTTCGAGATTCCATGAAAATCCATTTTCAATTTCTAATTTCCAAATCCTTTACCAAAATTCAAATATCCATTTTCGATTTCCTTATTATGTTCACATCGAATATTTTCTTTATTTATACCAATGTACCATATACCCAATACCATTCAGTAAAATGGTTTTAATCCTAAAAAAAATAATTTATTATTCTTTTAGGGTCCATGGTAATACCATAACCATACCATGAATGTCTTTAAATTTTTTCCTTATTGGTACCAATGGATTAATCTACTTTTTTTCCTCATCTCACATTTTTTTGTAAATATTTAGAGGAATTTTCTTAAAACACATAATTATTCTCATCCAATTTTATTGATTTGATTTGTTACTTTGGTCTTTTTGTTCTTTATCAATGTCCAAAATTTGTCATCTTCAGCTTCCAACTGATAAAAATATTTGATTAAAATCTCTTATTATTTTCAATAATGATCATAATATATATTTTCAATTATGTTAACTCATTACATTACAATTAATGCAATAGAGGATCCACAAAATGTTGTGAGGCATTGAATCTAGAAAAAATAAATAGTCTATTTCTCTATATTCAGTTTTCTTAGATACTCAACATGGTTTTTATTATTATTCATAAGATAAGATTGAATTTAAATGAATTTTTTCACTCTATCACCCATCCCATTTAGTTTCTCATTGGAAAAATCATTTATTTTCTATAACAATCATTCATAACATGGTTCCTCTAAGATCTAATAAATGATTAAAATAAAGGAATGTGGATGTATGATAATAATTAATATAATAGATGTAAAAAATGAATACTATAAAAATAACACACGTAACTCATAAATTAAATGTATAACCTAAAATATTAATTTCTATATTTAAATATTGGTTATCTATGATTTTTTATACATTAGGTTCTCTATCCTCACTAGTTATCTAATATATCAATGAATTTTAATATATTTAATACTTCATAATTGTTCATAAATATAATCTGAATCAACCAAATAATATCCCCTTGGAGTGTCAAACTAGGTGTGCAGTTAGACCCATATATTATGCATCGAATAAAGATTGATCCAATATACAACCTACACATTTAAAGGTTATTTCTCCTAGGTGTATCTTTGCTAGATCCTACATCCAATTTATATAATTTAGACATATATTTCATTTACTAGAAACTACTAACTCAATACTTTACCCTAAAAATTATTTTCCTATTTTTAAGCTTATCCACTAGGTATTTACTAATGTTTTTATGTCCTAATTCCAAAAAATAACTAAACCCCTCTCTGATACCAACTATTTTTCCCAAAACCTTCACCCCTAGGTAAAATAGTAAAAAAATATCCTTCCAAATTATAATTTACACTCTGTGAGATAAACCAAGAATAAAATACCTATATTTTATATTATAGAAAAATATATCTCAAAAATTAACACAAAATCCCAAAAACTAAAGGTTTTTTGTATTCAGAGATTATTTACATGATCCACGATGTGCATAATAATTATTTAACATTTCCCCCAAAATTCTATAAACTTATTATCCTTATAGAAATTTCATTCCAAATAAGACTCATCATTTCTTGGTGAATGAAATCATAAGAAAGTAGTGAGATTTGATTCTCAATAAGGGTAAAAAAAGGAGATAACAATCGAATATCATTATTGCGTATAAGCCAAGCATGCATGTATGGGAAGATTATCAAGGAGAACTGAAGAAACATAATATAATCACACCCATTAGGATATATTTCCTAAAACATGATTCATGGGAAAAAACTTTTAAAATAACATAATACTTGAGTCATGGGAGTGAAACCATGAGTCAATAATCCTGGTCCATGTGAAAAAAACAAAACAAAATAAAAATTTGGTATGAAATAGAACAACAAACATGTGTTAAGGATAACCACAAATAAATTAATCTCATAGTGGAGTAGGATAACAGCCTGACAATAATATAGTAGGTTTGGGATTACCACCCACATACATTTTGAGGCATTGGTTAACCTCTAGTGTACCTTATCTGGATTGGGTTAACAAAAAATGTATGTTTTTTATTCTAGGAAAACCACATGTGTTGATATTTTGGTTTGGTCTAACCACCCATGTAAATTTTAAATATTGTTCTAACAACTCAAGTAACTTAAAATGATTTGATTTAGCACCCTTGTACCTTTTTATGCTTAGGCTAACCACCCATATACGATAACCTTTTGGGCTTGGGCTCACCACAAGTGTACGCTTATGAGCTCACACTACTGTGGATTCATCCTTTGATAACACTAGTATTTATCAATGATAAAAAATCACTGATAAATGGAGGTTTTTATCAATGCCAAAAAAGAACTGATAATGAGGGGCCGTTATCATTTCTAACAAAAATCAAGGATAATTGGGGACCCTTTATCATTGCTAAAAAAGGAACTGATGAAAGTGGGAATTTATCAGTGTTGACAAAGGGGGAGTCTATGAATGCTTGTAAAAAATGTGCGGTTAAACAGGGGGCATTTATCATCACTTTTTTATTACCACTGAAAAAGACCCCACATTATCTGTACATTATTTCTAGCATTTATAGAGGGTGTGTTTAATAAAAAATTATATTTCATTAAAAAATATATTAATGTATAATTATATTTATATTGATACAAATACCATATATTTTTTGAATTATTATTTAGATTTATGTAAATATATATTTACATTTAATATATAGTATATTCTGTTAAAATTGACTTAAAAAAATAAATTAAAAACATTATTAATTAATATTTTGATAATTATTAGAGATTAATAATAATTTTATAATAATTGGATGGCATAAAAATTTATTGAATTCATGAATGGTCTAAGAGAAGTGGAAAACAAGACTAGTTTTTCAAAAGGTCATAACATTTGATCTACCTGTTTTTTTGGGCTCTACCTTATATCAAATCAAAGAATTAAAAGTGTTCTACACCATGTTAGCTAGGGTGACCGTGGTCACAATTTTTTCATGGTCAAAGAAATTAAAAAATCCCTCTAATACATTATTTGTGGTGGGGATAAACTATTGTTTTATTATTAGATAGTATTTCTGTTTCCTTTAAGCGTCTTTTTATCCTTTTTTAAAATAGACTAAATTTATTCATAAGTATTACATTCATATAGATATTATGGTTTTGAAATTTTATCATTTTTCATTATTTCATTTTTTTTATAATTAAATATATGCATATTTTCTTATATTAACTTATAATAAGTCAAATGTATAAATACATATTTAAATTTTTTTAATTTTTTTAAAATATATAATCCAAATAGAAATAAATATTTATTATTAATTTTATATACTATAAATAATTATCCATTTTTTTACCTTATAGAAATCAATTGATATATATATATACCTATATAAATAATATTTATATATAAACATGAAACAAAGATAAATTTCTATGCATATTCAAATATATATAAATAAATACATATTACAGGATAATTTTTACCTATATGTGAGAAATACAAATTTGTACATTTTTGTGTAAATATGTGTTTATGTGTATATGTACCAATATTGTGATGATACATCATATATAAATTTATTTTTATAGATATGTCATTATCATTATTATATTAATAAATTTATAGTAAATGTTTATAAATACATTATAAAAAATTATATCTATGTAAAAAATTACATGTAATATTTATAAATATATATATAAATATTTAGACTTTTAAAAATATATGTACTCTATTAAATTTCTATCTCAATATATATACGTATTTTAAAAATTCGTTTAACAATAATTATATTAATCATATGAAATTAAATATTATATATTTTTTAAAAACAATATCAGGCCATTTTTATACATTATAAAAATATATGAATATATATATTCATAGACACATGCACACACACACACAGATATATAATGGTATATATATACGTGTGTGTGTGTGTGTGAATTAATATATATATATATATATATTTATATTCTAATGTTCATAAATGAATATTAAAATATAATATATTTAAATAAATATATGTTTGTATATATATATCACATAGTTCTAAATATATTGAAATAAATATAAATATTGATAAATACCAAAGAAAACATGATTGGTAGAGTGGTAAAGAGCATTAAAACACAGTAGAGAGGTTAGAAGAGAAATTCCATGTGCAAGAAGGTATTTGGTGGATCCGTTCTATCACTAATGAATGGTGGGTGTGTTCTTTTATGTAATGATTAGGGGTTGGGTATGTATTATGGTTGGTTGGGGAGTTAAAATCATTGATAAATGGGTCAAAATGTGGATAAAGGGCGTGTTGTGGTGCATGAAAAAATTAATTTTTTTCAAATTTTTATCAGTTCTATAAAAAAGTATTGACAATGGTCCCTTTGTCAATAATTTTTTATCATTATTAAAGTAATCATTTATCATCTCTAAAAATTCAATGATAAATGCAGACTTTTAACATTTCTCTAGTAGTCATCACTTTTTTTGCACTGATAGAGCCTATTTTTAGAACTGTTAATGGAGAAATATATAGTAGTGTCATGATATATATAACATTATCCAATCAAAAATATGTCAATAGCAGACCCCACCAGTCACTTATTAGTAAAACATACATATGTGTTCCATAATAACATAAAAAATTAATTAGTTCATCAATGATTTATTAACCCATTAAAATAAAAACATTTAGAGGAAAACATCTATAAGGTAGCATCATAAAAGAACAAGAGGAAGAAAATGGATTGTATTGGTAGAGTATATTATTAATGAAGCATAAGAAACATTAAAAGACATTGGAATAGATGAAAAATAGTTTCTGAAGACAATATTAAAAATTATTTGAAAAATAATAATAAATATAATATACGTTTGGTAACCTTTATTTAAAAATGAAAGTATTTATAAAATTCTTGGAATTGAAATTATTTTAGAAACCCATATAATCCATGAGTGATGTTTATTAGATAAAATAATAATTAATGGTTGGAAAATGTTCTCATATAGAAAAAATTTAAAAAATATATTTTTTTAACCATTTTATAAATAATTTCAAATTTATTTGAAAATGACATGTGCTTAAAGTATTAAAAATATCCCATTAATTTTTTTATATTAAGTAAAATAATGAAAAATTTAACCTTAAACAATAATTGAGGTTGAGAGGACATCAAAAAATAAATAAAAATATTATGGATATTGAGATGAAAGATTCATGATTGACAAGAATATATAACACCAACTTATCATACAAGAAACCATTCAGTCGAATTATTAACTAAAATAATGTTAAATTTAATGAAGATTTGTGAACCATATAAAGAACAAGAGGATAAAAAATAAAATTGTTTTGAGAGTGGATGAACAAAACATTTCCCCAAATAGTAGTTCAGATAGATAAAATCATTATTTTAAAGTGATGTTGGAAAAGTAACACTTAGAGATTTAGTAAACATTGAATTAATATACCTTGAAAGAAACTACTGGATTTGGATTTGTAATTAAATTTAGCTGCATGAAAAATTGGATAAAAGGACATCCAGGGGAAACATATACCCCACAAAAAATAAAAAAAAGTGATGAATATGAAACCTTTATCAATTAACATAGATTGAGATGAAAAAATATTTCATTTACTCTTGATATGCATAATATTTCTTTAATCACATAATTTGGTAAAATCACTCCTTTTCATTTTGAGTTCCCTCAGAATGAAGTAAATACACTTTATTCTTGTTATAGAGGGAAAACAAGGAAGTTTATTGTAGATGATGTAATATGGGTTGGGATTTAAGAAAAATTCAAAGGAATATAGTGGCTTGAAACAAGTGATAGACAACACGTATTATAGGTGAAAATTAAGAAATGTCTTTGGAAACTAAAATTATATGAGGGATAAAAATAAAATGAAAAGGGAGTTTGGGGTAAAAATTAATGAAATCTTTGTTAAATATTTGGGTATGAATTTTCCAGAAAAATAGGTATTCTATAAGTCTTAAGTTTCATGTAAATTTAATAAAATTTGATCCATGTAAGATTACCACATTTACCCCCGTTAACCTATAATACATATTTACCATGGTAATAATTATTTCACTAAAAAATATAAGATGAACCTCCAAAAATATTAGATGTACTGATTCTGAATTTTTATTTCATTTAATATAATTATATTTATAAATAAAATAAAATTATGTTTTAAATTAAATTATATAATATATATAGAAATATATTTTGCATAGAAATGTTTTTTATATTAAGTGTTAATAGTCTAATTTTATATCAATTTCTAATTAAATGAAGGTTGAAATATTTATATATATATATATAAAAATTAAGTCATATTAATAAATGATAATGTATCAATTTACTTAACTTATATAATAACTACACAACAATTGTAAAACAATTCTTTGAAAATAACACTTTTACCCTAACCACGACAAGAAACATTAATCTCAGTAAATTAGTTTTATTGATAAAAGAAATTCTGACATTATATAATATGAATGTATTTATTAAAAATTCTAATTCCATTTTATTTTATTCTATCTCTAAGGGTGATAAAAATTAATTTAAATATAAAAAATTTATAATAATTTTTAATTAAATGGGGTTCTAAAAAATAAAAAAATTTATTATTCTTATTTTAAAATTATAACTATTTGTTGAATGTTAATATATTTAATTATATATATTATCAATATATTTCATTAAAATTATTCTTTTTAAGTTATAAATTATAATAAAAAAATACAGACAATTCTAAAAAACAATTTTTTTGAAAAATTTCACATTTATATTAAATAATATTCACCAAATAACATTAATATTAATTATTTATATTCTAAAAATGTAATAATAATAATATATTGATATTAAAAAAAATTATTTCTAATGATCATATGTCTAATGAACCATATTAATAATAGTCAGATTTAATTCAATATATAGCCTTACATACATTTGTAGAATCATTATTACTACTAATTATATTCTTTCTCAATATTTATTTTATATTTATAATGTAGTTCTATCATTCCATGGTTGTAATTAGGTTGATTATTGTCATTGAACCCCACAAGGATAATCATTTCATGTTCGTAGTTTTTTTAAATACTTTTGGATTTATTCCTCTGAAACATTTATTAATTATTTTTTTTATTTTATTCTCATAATGTATTAATTTTTATCTTTAATATTAATATCATATCTTAATAAAATTTATTGTGGTGTTTTTTAGATCAATGTGGAATATCCAAGAACATATTTATAATAGTATTTATTAAATAGAATTTCATGCGGAAATCATGGAGTGTAACATTTGTGATATATGAGGAAGGTGCTATCCCCCTAGGTATTATTTCAATCATATACGGGGAACAGAACATTACACCCAATTATGATTTAAAAGATATATGAGGTGGCCCCTATTTCCCCATGAATGATTTATGATATATACTTAGCGGTTATCATTCACCCTAGTATGATATATGAGATATATGGGGTGAGAACCATTATCACTGGTAGATATAACACAATAGATATATGGGGTGGGAACAATTCCATTTATTGATGTGATGAGATAGTTATAGGGAGGGGAAGCATTCCCCTTGGTGGTTATATAATTTATACAAATATTTCATGTATAAGATGATGCAGATATTATCCATCTCAGGTGTCACTTTAGTGCCTGAGGACCGACTATGTTTATTTATTTATGCTCTTAGTTATTTATTATGGAACATTACAATACACATTATCAAATTGGATATATTTAGGGACATCATTGGTTGTGGTCTATTGAGTTTTACTCACACCCTACTCAGGACAATGTGGGTACTCATGCCGACATCATAATTTTGGGACATGATAAAGCAATGACCATATGATTTATGGTTATCCTAGACATATAGGATAAAGCATTGGAGATGTGATTGACATGGGACTTGAGACCAGTTCTGTAACATTCCAATTTTTTTTAGTTATTTTGGTAATTTTAGTACTTGACCTGCAAAGGTAGGATCTTGATTGGGTTTGTATGACTTGAATCAAAAGTACATTATTTATTACATCATAACATAAATATTTTTATGTTTACTTTTAGTGTTATATCTAAATTTCTATTATCTCTTCTTTATTTGGATAGATTTCATTATCATTATTTTTTAATAGAAAAGGGGAAAGACTACCCCCACTTATTTTTTTAATCCACTTATCCCTATTATTATTCTGGGTAGTGGTAACCCATTACATGGACTGTATGGCCATTGGGTATGAAAACCAATGAAAAATGACCCATATACCCAAATATGACCCAAATCCCACACCGGCAGTCTATCACTGCCTTGCCCCAGTCGATCATGGTCAATGTAAGAGAACACCAACCCCCTTGTTACAAACCAATGAATCATGCATCTGCTAACGATCTTCAACTGAGTCTACAGCAAGCCATCATTGATCGTTTTCCTTCTAGGGAGCCACAATCTTTCCCATTCCCTCAACCGATCATCATACATTTTTGGATACCTATTTCCTACCGACGCGGTCTCCACAAGGTATCCCTCCCACAATATCAGAGTCCCACCAATGTTCTCAACCTCTCTATCCCACTTGTCTGACACGAGCTACTCACAGCCCATCGATAGATTAATGTCCACAACCCATTGATGTCGCAACCTAATGTCATCACCCCTATTGATATTCATAGTCATCTCATCCATCCACTGCATACAATGACAACAAACCTACCTTGAATCCCCGAATTTAGGGCCACCAGTATTTGTTACATGGCATGATATCGTATTAGGAGGATTGATTATCCACTAGAACAATATCCCCACTTCTAGATGTTAGTTTCATTATCTATATTATAATTATTTTATCTGATATATTTATATAGTCTATCCATTGTATTAACATAGTCACTTAATGATAGTTTTAAGCGTATATTATAAAGGGCGGTGTTCCTTATATCATGTAGCCCTCGAACCGAGTTACTATAGAGTGAGCCAGACCGGGGCATTATAAACAAGTTTTAAGGAATTTTTTATTTTTAGTAGTCTTTCTATTTGGGAATGGTAATTTAGAGAAAATATGTTTTCAGAACGTGGTATAAATATATTGATTAAGAGTAACTAACCCACATATGATGGATTCTTATGTGACTCGGGATGCGAATTTTATTCTTTTCTATTTCTTTTACAATTGTGTTACATCATGTAATGAAATACAGCTTAATTTTGAATTATTGATTTGTGGTGTTTTCACTCTTCAATGAAAATTTAAATAGGGTTTCTATTTATGAATCATATTATACACATGGGATTCACCTGTCATTCATGTTCTTTTCCCTGATTGGTATCATTGGTCACAATATAAAGGCCAATAATTTAATGTATTAGTAGAAAATTAAATAGAAAGTTGACAAAAAATTTTTTGGTGGAATCTTATCTAATCAATCCATTAAATGTTTTTTATGGGTAAGAATTTAAAAACCTATTTACCATATGGTGTGGATTAAATAAAATTCCAATAAAAAAATTAACGTGTTTTCATATATAACTTGTGAATGTAATTTTATTTATTTGAACAAAAAAGAGGATATCATTATTTTTTATATCAAGAAAAAAATTTATAATTAAAACTCCTAAATGTGAAAACATACTAGGGATTCTAAAAGAATAAAATAAAATATTCAAGTTCATAATGAATATAAGCATAGTGTATTAGCATTATAAATCTAATTACATTATAAATGAAGGCTTCTAGGATATTAGAAAAATATTCAAATCAATAATTTACTCGCCATGTATAGAATGAACATCTTAAATCATGTATCATTTATTATAGTGGGTAATATTGGTTCTCCATGAACATTTATGGTGAAGGTATGCATGATGTTAACTACAAAACAATGGAATGTTTTTATATTTTTGATGATATTGATGTTGATGGAGGAATCTAATTCAACAAAAGATATATGAATAACCCTTTGAATCGCAGATTTTATGAACAAAGGAAGATCCTTAGCCTCATCTTATTATAGTGGGTATTTTTTGTAGTGAGTTCAGTGGTGTTTATTAATGGTGTAGTATAAATAAAATTTAATTTAAACCATTATTTATAGTGGTTCGTATCCAAAAGATCTTAGTCCACTCCTAAACCTTATCTAGTCGTCATGAATATTGGTACCCACTAAGAACCTCACTTTTAAAGGGGGGTGAACCTTTTCACAAAAAATACTTTTTATAAGAACCTATAGAAAAAATATAGTATTTTATAGGAGAAAAAACCATTTTCTATGACTAGAATGGTGGTCTGGAGTCACAACCCACACTTCCTTTTTTGTGCGGGAATAACCATAAAATGTAACAATTTTTTTATTAGGAAAATCATAATCCATAATTGATGAATTACAAACATATGAATAAAAATTACATAAAGAAGAAAATATATAGTGAAATTATATGATGTTTAAAATTGTCTAGGATATTGAATCTAGAAGATCGTTTATCAAATGAATGGAACAATGCCAAATGTTGAATTTATTCTATAATTATAGGCATAGTACAGATGTCACGACCCGCCTTCACCAAAAGGAGGGAAGGGTCAGCAGATTTCTAGGCCCTTCCTTGATTAAGTTGAAGGTGAGATAATGACCCCCGAGACCCGCCTTCAATAGGTCCCGGAGTGGCGACTAACACCAAGGGTATAGAAATTTCTCACAAATGGAAGGCATTACCCCTTTTTGTTTTATAAGATCGATAGATAAGATGATAAAACTCAACAACACCAAGGTAAAAGGAAATTAAAGCCAAATGTAAACCATTCCCACATGCATGTTCCAAAAGTAAAACCACAAAGTACAAAAGATGACTACAAAGGTAAATACCAAAGAGGAAAAGAAACAACTGCAACTGCCCGAAAGGTCCGAGCTAGTATGGTCCTACGTGATCCCCGAAGTCCTCCAGGAAACCTGAAAGAAGTTTTATATACATAGGGTGAGAATACAAGTACACTAAGTAGGGAAAACCAAAGACTCTCGTGCATAAGTGGGGTAACGTGCTAATGTCCCATGAGAAAAGGAATAAACCAAACACCTGTCAAGGTAAACTATCCATCCAAGCTTCACCAAGGCACACTCCACAAATAACGCAAGTCAAGTAATATATATATTAAGAGAACATCAATGTTGGGTACCCCGCGCCACTTTCCCACTGGTTATTGAGACATCCTACGCATCGGACCAATCCCGCCATTCTCACCGCAGTCCCACTACCACACCCGCCCACACACACCTAGGCCACAACCACACGCAGTCCTACTACTGAAATCCCGCCCGCACACACCTGGGACACAACTGTCACATGTAACCACGCCTGCAACCACCTAGGCCATAACACCCACCACCACTCCCGATGACACCTAGGCCAGAAGATCCACTGCCACGCCCGAAGACACCTGGGCCTCATCCCTAAGAAGCATGGGAAACCACCTGCCGCACACACCTGGCCAACAACCACACTACCCCTCCTGAAGGTTCTTGAGCTAATAATGGACCTCAGGCCATCAAAACCTGCCCGAAGATACTTTGTCTATTCGGGAAAGGGAGCAGAAAAGGAGCTAATAACCATCCACTAAGAATAGTGTTGGGGAAAATACCCTCCCCCATTAAATGGGGATGTTCAGCACTAAGTGCTCAACTTGGGTGGGGCGCAAATAAGAAAAACAAAGCTAAAAGTATAGATATAGGTAACAAACACTCACCCAAAGCTTAGTTTTTCCTAACCAGCCTACAAAACACAACACCACTACGTCCAAGTCACAAGTCACGACTCTCTCCAACAAAACCCATTTGTCCCATTCTTGTTTCACGATTAGTAATAATTTTTAATTAATTTTAAGCACTACTGGGCAACTAGTATGAATAGGCACAAGTCTAGGAAAGTAAACAATCAAGCATCAACCAAAACGCCCATACCTGGTTCTCAACAACAGAGGATCCCACCCCAATTCGTGATATAAAAAAGTATCCACCCGGTCTTAAAACTCACAACCACCGACTCCATACCAACAGGGGATCCCATCCCCAAATCCACACAACCACCGAGAGTATAAAGACAGGGGATCCCATCCCCTCCCACATCTCTAGCAATCGTCCCAACAAGAAAAACAACCAACTACCACCACCAACACAAGTCAGGGCTAGGCCGGTATTTTCAGATTTAAACGACTTAACACACTCCATGATTTCAATTTTTGTGTGTTTTAACCGGGGTTATCACAGAAGGATTTATCATGGTTCCTCAATTTATATGTCTGGATATACGTGATTAACCAAACTAATTTTCATAGTAGGAGTTTACAACCACAAAAATCCAGTTAAAACATCAGCAGGGGTTCATTAGTGCACAAACAACGGCCACCAACGGCCTCGATTTTCAAAAGTCATAAGCCAACACGACTCAACAAGATGGTCATAATGTAAACAAAATCAAAGATCACAACCCCTATACTTATAAAAACCAGTTCATTGTATTAATTTAGGTCTAGTTTATCCAATTCTATAGAACAGAATCATGTACACCCCGCATGATACACAAAAGAGAGAGGCGAATGAGAAATTCCCTACTTGTTGATAGATGATCAAAATTTAGGCCGGTCCCGGAACTTTACGGATAACGATTCGGCGTTCCCCATGCACTAGATGATGTTTGTGAAAAACCACGATCGAGGAAGGGAGAAACCATGACTTAACCCTCAGTTTATAAGATCCGCAGACGGTTGAGGTGAGAATGCAAAACCGCGTAAGGCGCGGGGATCGTGGGTTGACCACGCGGCTCCACTCATCATTAAAAAGGGCCGGGTGGTTTAAACAGACTCATTAATTGATTAAGTTTTTAATTAAAACTCTTATGCATGTTACAGGTTTTTAAAACATGCTCAAACAGGTCAAAATAGGGTTTAAAACCCTATTTGCGCAAAAGAGAGCGCTAGTGGAAATAACCCGCGGGGTACGCCAGAGACACCGGTAGCTGAGAGCTACCGGTCGGTGATAGCTACTGGTAGGATGCAGTGACCGGTAGGCTGAGATACCGGTAGGCTGGAGCCACCGGTAGGCCGAGCTACCGGTAGGCTGCAGCTACCGGTAGGCTGCAGCTACCGGTAGGCTACAGCTACCGGTAGGTCGAGCTACCAGTAGGCTGCAGCGACCGGTAGGTCGAGCTAGCAGTAGGCAGCAGCCACCGGTAGACCGAGCTACCTATAGGATGCAGCTACCGATAGGCCGAGCTACCGGTAGGCTGTGTCCACCAGTAGACCGAGCTACCGGTAGGCCTACTACCGGTAGGCCTACACCACCGTGATTCCCAGACCCGGAAACCCAAAACGAGATTTTCACAAAGTAATGGACCCCAAAAACCCAGGCCATTACATCAGATACCTCTTAAACGATTCTCGTCCTCGAGAATAAAAAAAACTAAAAGCGAAGAGAGGGTCCGAACAACCACATCGAAAGATACCTCTCAGAAGCGAACCCATGATAACTAAAACATTTCCCTGCCATGAACCAAGCAACATACCATGCCAAACTGCCAGGGCATGTGGGTTGGGGAGTCTCTTTTCCCATGTCAAGGTATTATCCACTTTGGGCGGCACTGACTCGCTCGCACGGGTTTAATCGCATCCACCTTAATGCGTCTTGAATAGGGTTCGGGTCCTCTTCTCCCCCATAGCTAGGGATTTTCAGACACAAATAGAGGAAAGAAAACCAATACATTTCATAGCCAAAAGACCAAACATTCTACCACAACAGGTACAAAAAGGAACAAAACTCAAAACAACTCTGGGTACTGGGTACGCATCTATGCTTCACTCTCCCATGTACTCTCCTCAAACCCACCATGTCTCCACAACACACGAACCAAGGGGATGGTTCTCCCACGAAGCACATTATCCTTGCGATCCTCGATCATCACTGGTCTCTCCACAAAGGTCACGTCGTCCTCAATGTCCAGCTCAACCCAATCAAGGATGTGTGAATCGTCATGCAGATACCGACGGAGCTGAGACAAATTGAAGACACCATGAATCCCCACTAGCGGCGGTGGCAACTCTAGCTGATAAGCAACCACGCCGACCCGCCGCAACACTTCGAAGGGTCCGATGAACCTAGGGGAAAGCTTACTCCCCTTGCCGAAACTCTGCTGCCCATGCCGAGAGGAGACCTTCAAGAACACGTGGTCCCCAACCTCAAACTCCAAGGGCCTTCTCCTGGTATCAGCATACGACTTCTGTCGGTCCTGGGCCGCCTTCATCCTTTCCCGTATGAGCCGAACCTTCTTGGTTGTGTTCTGCCCCACCTCCGGGCCAAGGATTCCTGCCTCTCCTACTTCGGGCCAACACATAGGGGAACAACATGGCCTCCCGTACAAGGCTTCAAATGGGGCCATACCGATGGTAGAGTGGTGTCTATTTTTGTAGGCAAACTCTACCAGGGCCAAGTGTCGCACCCATAATCCTCCGGAGTCCAGAACACATGCCCGTAGCATATCCTCCAAGGTCTGGATGGTGCACTCTGTTTGTCCATCTGTTTGGGGGATGGAAAGTAGTGATAAGGCGTAAGTGGGTTCCAAACCCATGCTGCAATCCTCTCCAGTCTCATGAGGTAAACCGTGAATCCCTATCCGAGACTATAGACCTCAAAACTCCATGCAACCGCACAACCTCATCCACGTACTTTCGTGCCAAAGCATCCACAGTACTCGACTCCCTAATCGTTAGAAAGTGAGCCGATTTCGTCAACCTGTCCACTACCACCCAGATGGCGTCATATCCCCCTTGGGCCTTGGGTATTCCCATGATGAAATCCATCGAGATGTCATCCCACTTCCACTCGGGGACATCTAGGGGCTGTAGTAGGTCGCCTGGAACTCGGTGTTCAGCCTTCACTTGCTGACACACTAAGAACTTGGCCACAAACTCTACCACCGCTCGCTTAACTCTGGGACACCAGAACAGCCTCTTCAGTCCCTGGTACATCTTGGAAACTCCTGGGTGTACCTCCAGGGGTGAGTTGTGGAACTCAATGAGAACCTTTCCGCAAATCACTCCTAGAACAAAAAACCACTTCTGGAAAAGAATCTGGTTCTGACCATCCTATGTCCATCCTTCCGGAGCATTGCCCTGGTCAACTCGGTCACGCATCACTTTGCACTCCGGGTCTCCCCACTGAGACTCTTCCACATGTCAAAACAGAGATGACTACACTATCATCTGATATAGGCAGCCTCTGCCGCTATCCATCTTCGCATCCAGGTGTAAGGCAGCCAACTCCTCCATTGCCTTCCAGGCATCCGCCGACTCTCGGACTGCATCCTTCTGCATCCTCCTGCTCAAGGCATCAGCCACCACATTGCCCTTGCCCTCAGTATAAGATATATCAAAGTCGTAATCCTGGAGGAACTCCACTCATCTCCGCTGTTATATGTTTAAGTCCCGCTGGGAGAAGATATACCTCAATCTTTTGTGATATGTGAAGACCACAAAGCGTTCCCCGATGAGGTAGTGCCCCCATAACCTTAGCGCAAAAACGACCGCTGCAAGATCCAGGTCGTGGGTGGCATAATTACGCTCATGATGGAATAGCTGCCTGAACCCATAAGAGATCACCACTTGTCGCTGCATCAACACACATCCCAGGCTCCGTCCTGAAGCATCGCAGAACACCTCATAAGCTGCCCCTTCATCTGGTAATCTCAGAATTGTGGCACTAACCAACTTCTCTTTCAGAGAACTGAAGGCTGACTCGCACTGCTCACTCCACCCGAAAACCTATTCCTTCTTGGTAAGGGCTCTCAAAGGGGCTGCTACTCGAGAGAAGTTGGGTACGAACCTCCGATAGAAACCTGCCAGCCCAAGGAAACTACGAACCTATGACACATTCTTGGGTGTTGCACAAGAAGCAACCGCCTCAACATATGATGGGTCCACCGCTACCCCCTTATCGGACACCACGTGCCCGAGGAAGTGCACTTATCGTGTCCAAAACATGAATTTTGACAACTTCCCATAGAGCTGATGATGTCGGAGGACCACCAAAACTGTCCTCAGGTGCTATGCATGGTCCTCCTCTGATCTTGAGTAGACCAGGATGTCATCGATGAATACATCCACAAACCGATATAGGTACTCCCGGAAGATGGAGTTCATAAGCCCCATGAACACAGCTGGGGCGTTCGTAACGCCGAAGGGTATGAATACGAACTTAAAGTGTCTATACCTGCATCTGAACGTTGTCTTCAGGATGTCACACTCCTTCACTCTTAGTTGGTGATACCCAGACCACAGGTCGATCTTTGAGAACCACCCTTCCCCTTTCAGCTGGTCGAAGAGATCGTCTATCCTTGGAAGAGGGTAGCTATTCTTGATTGTCACCTGATTCAGCCTCCTGTAGTCGATGCACAACCTGACACCACCATCTTCCTTCTTTCCGAAAAAGACTGGAGCACCCCACGGTGACGCACTCGGGCGAACATAACCCCTCTTCATCAGATCGTCAATCTGGATCCGCAACTCCCATAGCTCTGAAGGCGTCATCCGGTAAGGAGCCATCGAGATTGGTCGAGCGTCGGGCTGCAGGTCTATCCCAAACTCGATATCACGCCGAGGGGGTAGATTCGTAACCGCTTCAGGGAATACGTCCTTAACTCACGGATGATCTCTGGCACTTCCACCATTTTAGCATCTACTGATTCCACTTTCAGCTCTGTCAACAAGGAGAGGAGAGGTTCCACCCGCCTATTTCCCTTTGGACTGCTCCGCTCGCTGGTGAAGGTATCATGTTGGCCATCCAAGTCCGAGAACACCACCCTTCTTCGGAAACAGTCGATGATGACACACAAAGAAAATAGTCAGTCGATGCTTAGGATGACATCGTATGGCTGTTTCTGTAGCAGAAGAAGATCCATAACCGACTGAAGTGGCCCTATCGTCAGTCTACATCCCCGACAAACAAACAACAAGTTGATCTGTCCTCCGACTGGTGTGATCAACACCAGGGGCTTTGGAAGTCTCTCCGCATCTACACCCAAGGCACGAGCTAGACTCGGTGCAACAAAGGAATGCGAAGCTCCGGTATCGAACAAGGCATAAGAAAGAGTGCTAAATAGACTGATCATACCTCGAACAACCTCTGGCCCTACCAGAACTGCTGCCTCTACAGCGTGTAACTATCCACGCCCAGCTCCACTGCCCCTCAGCTGTCGTCCACCTCCACGACCACGCCCCGGTCGAGGTCCCTGAGGAGAAACCTGAGGTCGGCCTCCTCCTCCTACGTCTACCCTCGGAGAAGCAGGAGCTCGTTGTCCCTACTGCTGCTGCTGAAAAGGTCGAGCTAGTAGCTGCTGCTGGAGCAGGTGGTGGGGCTGTCCACCACCACCGTATTGAACCCGGTCCGGGAACTGACTCTGGAGATGTCCTGGGCTCCCACAAATGAAGCACCGCGGTCCCGGGCTCAAAGGAAAAGGGCGAGGGCCGGGGGATCGAAACTTAAACTACTGCTGTCTGCTCCCTGCTGGTCGGAACCTAGAGGGTCTTGACGCTGGAGGCCTGGTGCCGACAGCCTTTCCCTTCGATAGTCCCAGCTAGTTCCCGTCCCGTGACACTCCTCCTAGAGCATGCATCCTCTCCACCACTTCTCCCTTCTTCCAGACCTCCAAGTACGTCGGAAGGGTGAAGGGGGTAACAACATACTGGAGAGAGGGTCAGAGCGCCTCCTATAATCGTCTTGCCCGAGACTCTTCTTCGGGAAAGTGGTCCGGAGCAAAATGTAGGATGTCCTTGAACTTGATCCCTAGCTCCCTCACGGACATACTCCCCTGCTGGAGGGAGAGTAGTTCCTGCCTCTTTTCTTCCTTCATCGTAGAGGAGAGGAATTCTGCCCGGAACTCCCTCTCAAAATCTGCCCAAGCCACCTCAGACTCTCTCCTCTCCCCCAGGTAAAGCATCCACCACTAACGCGCTGCTCCCCACATCTGGCTGATGGACAGAGGAACCCAGTACTCGGCCAGGGACCGAATCAGGCCGAAAGCTATAACTAGCTCCTCTAGCCTGCCTTCCGTCTTCATGTCGGAGGTGCTTCCCTCATACTTCTCGAGGGCCTGTCACTGGAAGGCCCGAAGAGTCTTCTGCCACTGGTCGTCCTCTTCCTCTCGATCATCTCTCTGTCGATCGGCCAAAGTAGTCTCCGGGACATCGATCGCCCGTACCACACGTGGTCTCCTTCCAGGTGCCATAGCTGCAAGGTAAACAAGGAATACCTAATCCCATGTAGTGCAGAATATCATTCTTAAAACTTCATAAAATTTTAATTTATTCTTAATTCCAAAGACATCTTAGAAACACAAGAACACAAGTCATTATGATGAATGTACCTTTCCTAGGGTCTCTACCCTGCAATAAGTGTGTCATCACTTTTTCATTCGATAGTTCCAGAGTCCTTGCATCAGATCACGGGGGACCCTAAAATCCAGTGTCCTAGACGGTCTTCCCTGGCCTAATTCGCGCGCCAAGGTCACCCAACACTGTTTCCTTACCATCCCATGCAATCCTCACTGTGCCTAACTACAGACTCCATCCTATCTCTTAGCCTCACCTCTGATACCATTCTGTCACGACCCGCCTTCACCAAAAGTAGGGATGGGTTAGCAGATTTCCAGGCCCTTCCTTCTTTAAGTTGAAGGTGAGATAATGACCCCTGAGACCCGCCTTCAATAGGCCCCGGAGTGGTGACTAGCACCAAGGGTATATAAATTTCTCACAAATGGAAGGCATTACCCCTTTTTGTTTTATAAGATCGGGAGATATGATGATGAAACTCAACAAAACCATGGTAAAAGGAAAGTAAATCCAATTGTAAACCATTCCCACATGCATGTTCCAAAAGTAAAACCACAAAGTACAAAAGTTGACTACAAAGGTAAATACCAAAGAGGAAAAGCATCAACTACAACTGCCCGAAAGGTCTGAGCTAGTATGGTCCTGCGTGTTCCCCGAAGTCCTCCTGGAAACCTGAAAGAAGTTTTATATACGTAGGGTGAGCATACAAGTACACTTAGTAGGGAAAACTAAAGACTCTCGTGCACAAGTGGGGGAACGTGCTAAAGTCCCGTGAGAAAAGGAATAAAACAAACACCTTTCAAGGTAAACGATCCACCCAAGACTCACCAAGGCACACTCCCCAAATAACACAAGTCAAGTAATATATATATTAAGATCACATCGATGGTTGGGTACCTCGCGCCACTTTCCCACTTGTTATTGAGACATCCTACGCATCGGACCGATCCACCCATTCTCACCGTAGTCCCACTACCACACCCACCCGCACACACCTAGGCCACAACCACACGCAGTCCCACTACTGAAATCCCGCCCGCACACACCTGGGACAGAACTGTCACACGTAACCATGCATGTAACCACCTAGGCCATACCAACCACCACCACACCAGAAGACACCTGGGCCAGAAGATCCACTGTCATGCCCGAAGACACATGGGCCTCATCCTGAAGACGCTTGGGAAACCACCTTCCGCACACACCTGGACAACCACCACACTACCCCACCCGAAGGTTCTTGGTCTAATAATGGACCTCAGGCCATCACAGCCTGCCCAAAGATACTTGGGCTATCCGGGAAAGGGAGAAAAAAAGGAGCTAATAACCAGCCACTAAGAATAGTGTGGGAAAAACACCATCCCCCATGAAATGGGGGTGTTCAGCACTAAGTGATCAACTTGGGTGGGGATCGAATAAGAATCACAAAGCTACAAGTATAGATATATGTAACAAACACTCACCCAAACCATAGGTTTTCCTAACCAGCCTACAGAACACAACACCACTGCGTCCAGGTCACAAGTCACGACTCTCGCCAACAAAACCCATTTGTCCCATTCTTGTTTCATGATCAGTAATATGTTTAATTAATTTTAAGCACTACTGGGCAACTAGTAAGCATAGGCACAAGTCCAGGAAAGTAAACAATCAAGCATCAACCATAACGACCATACCCGGTTCTCAACAACAGAGGATCCCACCCCAATTCGTGATATAAACAAGTACCCACCCAGTCATAAATCTCACAACCACTGAATCCATACCAACAGGGGATCCCATCACCAAATCCACACAACCACCAAGAGTATAAAGACAGTGGATCCCATCCCCTCCCACATCTCCAGCAATCGGCCCAAAAAGGAAAACAACCAACTACCACCACCAACACAAGTCAGGGCCATGCCGGTATTTTCAGATTTAAATGACTTAACACACTCAATGATTTCAATTTTCGTGTGTTTTAACTGGGGTTATCACATAAGGATTGATCCTGGTGCCTCAATTTATTTGGTCGGATATACGTGATTAACCAATTTACTTTTCACAACAGGAGTTTACAACCACAACAATCCATTTAAAACATCAGCAGGGGTTCATTAGTGCACAAACAACGACCACCAACAACCTCGATTTTTAGAAGGCATAAGCCAACACGACTCAACAATATGGTCATAATGTAAACAACATCAACGATCACAACCCCTTTATTTATAAAAACAAGTTCATTATCTTAATTTAGGTCTAGTTTATCCAATTCTACAGAACATAAGCACGCCCACCCTGCATGATACACAAAAGAGAGAGGCGAAGGAGAAATTCCCTACATGTTGATAGATTATCGACATTTAGGCTGGGCCCAGAACATTACAGATAACGATGCGGCGTGCCAGATGCACCAGAAGATGTTTGTGAAAATCCACGATCGAGGAAGGAAGAAACCACGACTTAACCCTTAGTTTATAAGAGTCGCGGACGGTTGAGGTGAGAACGCAAAACCGCGTAAGGCGCGGGGGTCGTGGGTTGACCACGCGACTCCACTCATCATTAAAGGGGGTCGGGTGGTTTAAACCGACTCATTAATTGATTAAGTATTTAATTAAAACTCTTATGTGCATTACATGTCTTTAAAACACGCTCAAACATGTCAAAATAGGGTTTACAACCCTATTTGCGCAAAAGGGGGCGCTACTAGAAATAACACGTGGGGTAGGCCAGAGCCACCGGTAGGCCGAGCTGCCAGTCGGTTGCAGCTACCGGTAGGTGGCAGCTACCGGTAGGCCGAGCTACCAGTAGGCTGCAGCTACCGGTAGGCCGAGCTACCTGTAAGCTACATCTACCGGTAGGTCGAGCTACCGGTAGGCTGTAGCCACCACTATACCGAGCTACCGGTAGGCTGCGGCAACTCGTAGACCAAGCTACCAGTAGGCCAGCTACCGGTAGGCTAAGGCTACCGGTAGTCCTACACCACCGTGATTCCCAGACCCAAAAACCCAAAACAATATTTTCACAAAGTAATGGACCCCAAAAACCCAGGCCATTACAACAGAAGCCCCATAAGTTTCTTTCATGATGGAGAGAAGCATTATTTTCATCTATGTTGTATGATAAATAATATATTTTATGCAATGTTGTGGAATTATTTTTATCCCTTGAAGACATCTCTCAGATCATTGAGTAAAATATCTTTTATGTTAATGGAAATGTCCAATAACTACATGATACTAGTTAGAGTATAACAATAAAATAGTGATATCATTAAATTTTCATAAAAATATATGATAAAAAATAGAAATGAACATGCTCTCTATTTACTCATTAAATATCAATATAAAATGTTTAAAATAATAATGATCTAGTCACACCAATCCCACCTCATTCTATCAAAAGGGTTCAACATCCGCACCTCGTCACACACACGCACGGGCCAAAACCCAGTGGGATTTCTAGGCCCAAACCATGAACCATTCTAGAGATCTAGGTAGGTCTTATAAACAGGCACCCTTTTAGGTTTACATTCCTCTTTGAAATTTTCTAAGGCTAGACCTCCCATGGGGTAGAATAGTGGTCCTCTAAGAGTCATTGTAGGGAAAACCTAAGTTCCTTGTATAAATGGCCTAATGTTTTTAAGAAATAAATAATAAATAAATAAAATTAATTAAAATAGGAAATATAATAAATATTTAACAATTAATATTATCAAAAAAAATTCAGAAAAATTAATCCTTCAAAATTTTAATGTTTCACATGAAAAAACAAAAATAAATAATTTTTAATAATAACATTGAATTTTCTGTAAATGAGATGAGATAATAATTCATGAAAAAATAATATTTATTAAATTATTAAAACAACTTTCAAATACTAAAAATCTTCCCATTTTTTTAAATTAAAAAAGGTAACATTTATTAAATTTAAAACAAAAATATACCCTTTTTTGAATTTTATAACGATTTATATTAGAATTTAACCACTTCAAAAGTAAAATAGTTGTTAATCGTAATAAAAGTAAATGTATAGTTACAATATACATATACAGAAATAATTAAGGCAGACTAATAGTTTAACAATTCATTATAAATAGTATGATCAAATTATCATTAAATCGTAGCAGAAAAAATTACATTTAATTACATAGAACATGTAAAAATAAAATTAAGATAAATAATTTTACTGTAATATATTTTAATCTTGTAACACATCTATTTAAATTTCATTTTCTCATACTAAATAGAGTCTCAGGTTGTATGAGAAATATCAACAAACTATTTCTTAGAAGGAAAAAATTCTAATCAAATATAAACATTACTTACATGATCCCAAATAAAATGGAATACAAAATGTATATTTATAGTATTTGAGTGTTGATGGGGGTTTTTATAAAATTTAATAAAACATTATTTATATAACTAAATAATAATTTTATCAAAATTGATATTTAAATTATACAGTTTTTGTCTTATCCCCATAATTCATGAACAACTACTTGCAGCAAGAATATATTAATCCACATCTGTTAATAATGCTACGTATATATTTTTTCAAAAAACTCTATAAAATTAAATTTTTTCTAATAAGTGACACAGACCAATTTTAATTTTACAGTCATGTTTACAAACTCCAAAGTTAGAATAAAATTAATATAGTAAATCAATATAAATCTCATTATAATATAACATTATATTAAAAATACTACACATGATATATCTAATTACTCTTTTAACAAGTTTATGGTGACTTTATTAATGGTTGAACTGAAACCTTTCACATAGACTAACTGAGGAAATTTTGGTTAGTATAGACTCAATCAGATAAAATATATTTTCTAGCATCACTCAAAACTATTAAATATCATATAACTTTTTATACTCATCTAAGTCCAATTTTTAATTAATACTAATTTCTGTTTTTATATTCTTACTATAATCAATTTCAAACCACATTACATGACCTATATAATATTTATCTTAATTTTAGAAAATAAAATATTTTCATTGATTAAATTTTTAACAAAGGAAAAAAATTGTTCTCTTATTATACTCATATCAAATTCATTTTTCACATAGAATATAATTTGTTGAAAAAAAATTTATATCATCAATATATATTTTTATAACCAGTATATCCCCAAAGAAATATTTTATAAAAAAATTTAATCAAGCTTCTCTTTAACAAAATCATTTTGTAATAAAAATTGTTTTAGACTTTCATATAAAGATCTTGGCACTCATTTAAGAAAATATAAAAATATATTTAGTTTAAAAACATAATTTTGGAATCTATCATTTTCAATCCCAATAGGTTTTTTAACATATACTTCATATGAAATAATTCCGTTTACAAATGCACTTTTTTATCAATTTAAAATAATTTAATGTTTTAAATACAATAAAATGATTTATATCTTATAAATAGGATAAAATGACTCATCAAAATCATGGAATAACTTTGAGCTGTTATTCTAGATTTATTTCTAACTATGTTTCTAGATGCATTATGTTTATTATGAAAATTCCATTTAGTTCCTATATAAGGTCTATCTTTGGGATTAGAATCTAAATCTGACAATTTATTCTTTTAAAATTGATTTAATTCATCACTAATCGAAAATATTCAATTTTAATCAATTAAATAATCTTTAATATTGATAGGGACACAATTAAAATCCAGAGAAGAGTTTACACAATAATGTAATTCAAAATTTCTGGTTTAAATACATTACCAATTACTTTTTCAACATTGTATGTGCTACTTTGTGAATGTTATAGAATTTTTAGTTTTCCATTACATCTATCACTTGCACTTATTTGTTATTACATTTTGAAAACCCCATGGGGACTCTTCCCGGTGCACATAGTCTAATTGGTCGAAGCTCGTTACATCGTTGTGTCCATTTGTCAACTTTTTTGCATCAATTTTCAATCATCCTGATTAATGATAAATGACTACTTATGAAATTTAGTTATATATTTGTTTTGAATTTATATCTTGATTTAGAATATATTCTGGAATTTGTTTTTCTTGGTTCATAATGATATTTTTCTAGTGTAATTATTTCTTACTATTTGATTATTCTAGAATTTTGTAACATGAATCTAGAATTTATTACTCATTCTTCTAGTTTAGTTTTATTAAATCAGTTATTACATATATTTATTTACGATTTATGTGAATATTGAAATCATTAACATGATGTTGTAATTTCCATTGTTAGTGTTTTTTTCAACTACTTCTTGTATGTGAATTGTTGTTCTCCACTGTTAGGAATCTGGTAATTCCATATAGCGGATTATTGTTAGAAAAATTATGGTCTTCTTATTGGATTTTGTTAATAATACTAGAGTAATAATCATTATTTTTAGATACCATACATTTTATTATGAGATCTAATTTTATACCCAATGGATTTTGAGTATTAAAATGTGGACAGACTTGCACATAAAAACTGTCTAATAAGTGGTATTAGAGCCAAATTGGTTATAATTTTTTCACTAAAAAATATATAATATAATTATTCATTGAATTAAATTATTATTAGTGGATTTAACTATGAATGTTGTTACAATGATTTGTTTAGAATTGGATGTTTACTTTTTTGGACATAATTTTTCAATATGTTAATGATTATTTTACTTGTTTTATCCTAATCTTGTGTGCCATTGTAGAGACCTCAAATAGCATGGAATTTTCTGGGTTAAGTCTCTGGTTCATGGAATAAAAGGGTTTGTGCGTGGTTTTCTTGCTTGAGAGTGTATCAGTTAGTAGTGAGGCACGTGGTAGGGTCAATTTTCTTGGTCTCCAGGTTATGTCCTTTTTCATTAAGTGTTTGATTTGGTAATTAGATGTAACTTTTTCCTGTGGTTTGGGTTCGGTTAGTGATATTCTCTCTAGGTGTTAAACTTTTACGAGTGGTTATTGGTCCTAGGCTGTGTTTAGTGTGGCAGTGAATTGTGAATAGGTTTGATGAAAAATGGGATTTATGGCGGTTTTATCGAGATTTCATTAGTGATATTCGGTTTTTCCTAGATATTATTATAAAAATAGACGGGGAAGATATTTATTAGTCAGTAAGAGGATGATCTTGGATTTTTGGTGTTCTCATGGTTTAATATTTTTTTTCAAGAATCTAAGAACTATATGGGATTTGTAGTGGTACCCAGTTGTAGATGAAATACTTCTGTTGGATGGGTTCTAGATAGTTTCTTCCCATTAGGTGGAGAGTTTTCATGGTCTGATAGACTCAGTTGGAGACCATTTTTAATATTTTTTTTTATTATTTATAATTATTTTTTCAATATCTACTTTGTATGATTTCACTGATGTGTTGAGCCATATTTATTTGAATTCTTAATTTTTTTTCATGGTTTTTAAAGATTGATATTTTTTTTCTTACTCCATGTGTTACTGGTTTTGGTGAGAAGGTAAAAACATCCTCGTTGACATGATCGAAAATGTCGAATCCAGTATCTGCATGTATGAGCTCTGTTTATGTTTAGAATTATTTAAATCACATGTATGTTTAGCATATATTTTGAATTTCATTTAATTTGAGTGATATGTGTCACATTGATGCATGATGAATGGATATTTGGTTCGTACCCTTTAGGTGATTTTTCTATTTAGCATTTGATTTCGACATTAATGGTTTTAGTTTATGGAGAATAATCATGTGGTTTGTTGTAATTTAAAATGGTGGGAATTATGAATATTAATTCACTTTTATTTTTAGTTAATTAAATTGTTTTGTAATATGACTGTATTTATATATTATGTTACATAATTTTTAATTTGAAACTTTTTATTCCATATTATCAATTCACATTCCCTTGAGAGACTATGACTACTCCCCATATTTATTCATTTAGGGGATTCCAAAATCAAAGCAGTGCAGACCCCTGGATTTGGGGATTTTCACTAGAGAATAACAGTAAGCTAGAGAGAGTGAGTGAGGAATGGGATCTCAGTGTCGTGATCCTTGTTCACAGAAGGAGTATTCATGATAGTGATATCCCTAATAATACTCAATTCATAGGAATTGGTTTATGTGATCCATGGGCGTCATGGAAGGAGAATCATTTGATTGTGGGTTATGGTTGGTAATTTCTGAGGTTAGTAATTATGGTTCACAGAAGATCAGGATGATGATGAAAAATCTTGGTCCATGATGCCTCACTTGGATAATAGCCACATCCTCATATCATGATGAGAAGGGTTTATTTTTGTGAATCAAAGGGCGACGAACATGGATTGGAGTAGATTTGGTGGATATTGGAGTTTCATCTAGTTTGAACAAGATTTAGATAGAGGTGGCATGTTTAGATAGATGCATCATGGTTGAAAATAGCTTCAGATCTGAATCAGACAACTCCTAGTTGGGGATTTTGGGTATAAAAGATCATCAACTATTATGGCTGAGCCTTAGTAAGGGTGATTCAATTTTCTATTCTCGTTCATATTTTTTGGTTTTGATTCTTATATGTTCTAGTTTTTTGGGAGTTTAGAATTATTATTTCTCCAGTTATATTTTCCCTTGTACTTCTTTGATACTGCATAGTGAAAACCCCATAGCGACTCTACCCCATTCACTTAGGCCGATTATATCATGCACATTATGTTTTTTGTGTCCCTTTAATGCTTTTCACATCTGTTTTAATTTTACCTCATTAATACTGTACATCAACATTTGGAATTTAATCCGATTCTGGTTTGGAATTTATTTCTTGATTTAAATGCTATTTAGGCATTTGTTTATCCCAGTTAATATTGCATTCTACTGTACTAACATATTCTTGTTGTGTGATTATTCTAGAATTGTATATCTTTAGTCTGGAATTTAATTCGCATTCTTATGATTATATTTTATTTAATAAACATAAACATATATTTAATTTCTATATTATTAAAATGTTTAAATATTGAATATGATGTAGTAATTTAAATTTCTATTGTGTTTTTTATCCCTTACTAATATATGAATTATTATTCTCTTCTATTAATATTTTAAAAATATCATATTGAGTAATATTCATATATGAATAAATTTTCTTTTTATTGGCCTATGTTAATAAGACCATAATAATAAAAATTAGTTTTAGATTCCATATTTTGAGCTACGAGATCCATTTTTATACACAATGGGTCCTAGATATTTTAACGGAGACTACCTAGGGCATCACACCCCCCCCCCACCAGACCCAACACATGAAGTGGAGAAACTATAGCCATATTTACTAACACCCCATCCACCACAACCCTATCCCCCTTTACAAATTTCCACAAAAAATCTTATCGACTCATAGGGGGGCCTCCTATGAAATGCCTCCATCCATGTCTGCCTATAAAAAATTCTTTAAGATAGAACTTCATCCTCAGACACTACCTCCTCACCAGGAAACACACATGCCTCATCCCTCATCAATTTGATCCATCACTAGAAAATTCCCCCACCCTTCCCATGATATTCCCCTCTCATATATAGAAAAAACATATATGCCCATCCCATCCACATCTAGTCTTATTTCCTACTAAACCCACTAACTCCAGGAGACTCACCATCTCTATTTTCATGCAAGTTATCTAACATCCATCTAGATTTCATTTACTGGTGGTGATTTCATTATAAGGGGAGAATTTATTTATTCTGTATGTTTCATGCCACATTTACAACCTCGATGATCAATGTTCATGATCATCGATATAAGAACATGATGAAGAATGTTATATTATAATTAGTAGTGCTTGATGATTTTATCATCAACACCATGCTTTTTTTCCTTTATCATTAATGGAAAAAGCATTTTGGTGATTCATTCGGCAATACAGACCCGATTTTTAATGTTATTTATTTTATAAATAATTTTTTCAGTGTGATTTAAATGGAGGAAAATTTTTAGTGTCATGGTTTTGATGAATACGATAGATTTTTCATGTTCACATATATATGACATGTATTTTATTTCTAATTTATAATTTTTTATTATTTTTTACTGATATAATTATATATGTTTTTGTTTTATTTTTATCTAATATTTTTAAACATGTTTATTTCCTAGTTATAATACATAATAAGTAATCGTTTTTTGGAGAACATCATAGAATTTATATTTTCTTTATTTGATTATATGCACGAGATAATTGTGAAAAAAATCATGATAATTCATAGTATATAATAATATAAATTTGTTAATATATATTTTTCATTAAATATTTTCACTCTTTCATAAGAGATAACTAATTGTAATCATTTGTGAGGGAGCCTGACACACATATATTCCTTTATTTTTCTAGAAACATATCTTTTTATTTCATCAATAGATTCAATTTTTAATACGTTGTCTATTATTCATAACACCAAAAAATAAGACATTGGATAATTATTTGGCAATATTAATTTTACTTATAATAATTTAGATTACATAACCAATAATTATTTGGTAAATATATATTCAAATATAAAAGTATGTCTTTTATTATACATGCATTTGAACTATGTTAAGAACTCTTACATTATCTTCTACATTTCTTTCTCTTTAGTTATTTTTTGTTATTTAATATCTATGCATCTATATATCATCACTAGTCTATTTATCCATCTTAAAATTATTGAAAGAGGTTATTTTTTTGTGACTGCAAACATATTCTATATTGGATTAACCCAACCTCTATTAAAATAATCCTTTTAGGTTTATATTTTTTAAAATTTTTACATAGTGAGGTTTAATCTCATGAAAAAATAATTTCTTTCCCCCCTTCAATATTTTATGATATGTAAATTAAAAATATATATTTATTTTATCATTATCAATCCTCTTTATGGATAATATAATTCTAATTACTATATTAAGAGATTAAACTACATTATTTTATTTCATACGGTGGTGATTTAGTGAGTCCTCATTGTCCCTAATTAACTACAATAATATTTATTGATGCATGATTAACCCATTCTGTAACTCCCTGACCCCAGTTACCCAGAGACGGTGCATTATTACAGAACATTGGCATGATCACGAGAAGGATCAAATCTCGAATGACCGATTGGTTTAGTAGCCTTGGAAACACTAGATATATTCATAAGTCTTACATTACATCATAAGGTGAAAAAAACTAAAACAACATCTTGTCATCATATCCCCTCATACTATCCTTGCAGGTCATTCATAAATTACTTCTTCTAATCTTGTGAAAAATAAAACACTGAAAGGGGTGAGCTCAGATGCTTAGTAAGGATTACAATATAGCATAAGCTTTCATAAATAAGCATAAACACTTAAAGCAATTTTTAACTAAAACAAAAGCCTTTTAAACTTGAACTTCAGCATAATTTGGAAAAGATAAAATGAAATAATTCCATTTACTTATTCACATGGATATTATACTAGTCGAATAATCACATGTAATATCAATAACCACTTTCATAATGATGGAATGCATAATTCCAGACTATCATAACCACATAGCCAAAGCCTCGTGCCAAGACTACAAATAAGATTTTTTCAAGGCCCTGTGCCAAGACACTATTTTGTCTCATGAGACCTACCGATGCATCAAGGATCTATAGCGGGCTCCACCTGTCACTTATTAAGTCCAATGCATTCCCCATATGAACAGGTTTAAACATAACATAAACATTCGTATTAAAACTAGCATACGAAATATCAATACTTTAACCACAAACCATGAATGGTATAAAAATAGCACATCCATAGTCAAACATAACTCATTCGATACAATATGGAAGATTGTATTGTATCACATTAACCTCAATCAAGAATAATGAACGATGTTAACAAAGATGAAAATAACCATCAAAACCATTTGAGAGAAATATCCCCCTTTTTCTTGAAATCATTTAAAAGTCACATTATTTGTCAAGAAGCCGTTTAAAAATTGATTTTTGAATCAAAATTCCCCATACCAATTTGAAACATTCAAAAGGAGTTTTAATTTTAAACCTTTAATTTCCATATAAATAAATCCTTAAAACCATTTTTTTAAAACATGGACATTAATGAGCAAGATTTAGAAGAATAGGTCTTTAAAACATTTAAAAATGGTATTTTAGTTAGAGTTTCTAACCAAAAGAGAGACACTTGAATACAAATAATTGAGGTAATCAAGACTTTGTAATTTCATGAGAATAAAGGGATTCATGATATACTTTGTCAAAGTACATTATATACACCACATAAAAGTGATTTGGTGTATAACAACAAAGAAGTCTCAATAGAATGTAAATTGAGATGAAATCTCTCATAAAGGACGTATCCTTAGGTTAAGGATAAATCAACGACATAATTATGTGTGACAAATATAAATACACTAAATATGATTGGATATTCAGTGTAAAAAAATCAAGGGACATTCACACATATTCTAGTAAAAACAACACCAATGAATTGGATGTTTATCTCAACAAATCGAGATTGAGTAAAAAATAATCTTATCAAGTTCATATCGATGACTTGAGAATTTATCAATAGAGTGATTATGTGTATAAAAAGTATATCCACAGAAAGGGGAGTGGAAATTATGACATAATCAAATGAACAGTGGTTCCACACATAATCTTGGAGTAAAATCATCAATGAAGTATGCGTAAGGTCGAATAATTGGAAATTGATGATTCAAATTCCATTATTGATTTAGTAACATACAAAACATACACCCATTAAAGAAGGATCATACAATGATTATGTAAATATAAATGAATTTAAGTATATTACACAATGAATACAAACATGGGCAGTACACACACCACATGTAATAAATAAGTGGCGAACAATGGAATTCTCACGGAATTAAAAGTGAGATAAGAAACCCCTTACATTGTAATTTTTCATTGGTCGATGGTAGGTTAACCTACTATATAATGGTTTAATAATTGTTATTAAATTATACAAGAATCATTTACATTAATATGATATCATATATGATCTTTTAGCATTCATTTGTTAATAATATCTCAGAATTATCGTCATTTCGGGTGTTAAAGGGTTTATTTTACTTTATATTATTTGTTATGTGAGCCATATTTTTTATTAATGGGATGTATATTATTCATATCCATAATTATATCAAGTCCTTCAACATTATTTTTAATCATCAAATGAGAATTATACTTGAATGGATATGATGGAGAATGAATCTCATCGCGTTCGTGGAGACGGTACTCCGTACATATGCACGAGCGACAATATCATTATTTTGATATTAAAATAATATATAATTGGATAGTATATCATATATACAGAATCATAATCATGTTATATTTATTATTTACATGAGTTACACATCATTATTATACCCATACAAATAATAATATATTGAATAACAATAACACCACGACGTGGAGATGGTAAGTCGTACGTACACACGTATGGTGACATGTTATTCAAAGGATGGATAGAATACTGAATATGGTTGTACCATATTTATAATAACATCACAGTATATATAAGATACTGGAGTTATTATTTTAGAATGGTAATAACAATGAAAGAAGAAGTGGAAGAAGAAATGAATTTGAAAAAAGGTGGTGAAAACATTAACACTTCTTCGGGTTCTTCCTTGTGATTTGATCAAAAGGGATCCTTAGGTTGGCTTTCGGATCAAACTAAGGCCTCTAGGTTGCAGTGAGGGAAGTTGGTAGAGTATTTGGGCAGAGTTTGGCCGAACCAAAAGGCTTTGAAGGTGTTAAGAAATGAGAAGGAGGAGTGCCTTTTTATAAGAGGGGTGAGGGGCACCTTTAGAAAAGCTAGATATATTAATTTATAATAAATTCATATTTGGTTTCTAATAGATCAAAAGTTTATTTTTAAAAGGATAAGGTGGGGATAGGTCGAAGACCATTAAACCAATAGAATTTAGACAGGGTTGCGTTACTATATTAACCTTATCTTTAAGTATTAACTCTTAGTTAATTAGTTTCACTTTTACAATGTCTCTTTGTATTTTTATATTATATGGTTAATAAACTTACTATATACATCCAAGAGACCCCAAATTGGTCCATTAATGACACACCTATCATGATATAAGTCTCTTTCCCGAACCATAGATTTTTAGGAATTTAATATCAATTAATAATATAATATTTTCTTTAAAAACTTCTTTATGTCAATTTTGACACTATACAATAGTTGATTTTTGTAAAACTCATAACCGAATTATTACTTCAAAAAAAATTAATAAAATAATTACTAACAAGTCATATTAACATATAAAATTATTTTAATTAATTAAAAGTCTCAAATTAGTTTTATTTGGGTATTTATAATATCAATTATTTTAATTTTTCACTATTATGGTAATTACTACATCATCATTGTGTCATAAATAAATTAATTTATATATTGTCTAAAAATTATAAATAAAATATCATTATGTAGGAAAGCTTTTTATATTTCTAATGGATATTTAAAATCGAAAATCCAACATATATAACCCTATTTAATAATAGTTTTCTTATAAGATATATGCTTGTGTCATTTTTGTATTAATTTTAACTTAATTAAAATAAAGTGTCCCAATCACTTACAAATGGCACCATGGGGTCCCAAAATCGACCCAAAGATTCCTATTGTCGAACATTTATCATCCAATAAGGTTAGGACACGTTTTAGGGTAATTATAATATTATTTTTAACCCTTATTTACCGGATTTACCCTTTAACCATGGTAAATAAAATATTTACCGAAAAAATTATTCAAAATGTCTAAGAATAAAAGTTACCTATTTACAAAATTTGGACATCCTGTTTCCAAATATGGAATCCATTTTTCTAAATTAAATTCACAGAAGTTTCAGAAATTAATTTAAAATTAATTCCCGTTGTTAAAACAAAAAGCGTGTTTTTAAGAGATAATAACTATCAAAAGATTGGCACTTGTTTATGTTAGTTTTAATTGTGAAATTATGTCCAATGAAAAAAATTAAATTAAATGGTAAAAATATATTCTAAATATACTTTAAAACCACTCAAATTCATAATTTATCAATATTAATTATTTTGATTAAAAAAGTTTTTTTTAATTAAAATTTAGTAATTTTCACTATTCATCAAAATATGAAAGTTATCCGAAAAGTACCAAAATTTCACCCTAGGATAATTTTGATATTACAAATACAAAAATGAAGTCCATTTTGAGAGATATAATTTATAAAATTTTATAACATCTAGATTGATTGGTTGTGGTGTGATAGAATCTCGAAGTTGCGTACAATGCACGCCATTGCATTATTCAAAGGGAAACGTACCGTGGAAGACTGGGGTGTAACATTCTCCCATACTTCAATAAATTGCATCCTCGCAATTCTTAAACATGGGCTTGCGAATATAATGGAAATTCCCACTTCGGAAAAAGATTAAATAAAACCATCACTTTAAAAGAAAGGAAGGGAGGTATAAAGGTCACCCAAGATAACCCATACTAGGATTCCAGGTAGAAAAACATCGATGTGGATTATAAACTAAGTGTCATGTTCTGATGGAGAGGGATAGAAATCATGATCAAGAGAAAGTTAACAATAAGAAAACCACAAACTTGTGTTGGGGCAAATGATCATTAGTCTCCTAGTAAAAAAAGTAAACGGCCAACATTTTTTGTTTTAAGTTACATTACATAAGGATGATGAATTAATTTATTATATTGACTAAGAATATAAAGATATATAATTAATTTTTAAGTAGAGTTTCATTCTTTAATAAATTTCCACCACTAACGCATTTTTTTTAAATGATGAGTATTCAAGAAGACTTGGTCACACTGGAAGAGCTAGAATAAACTTCTATAGAATCACATGATCCATGCAGGATAAACTATATATTTACATTGTCTTTAGAGATTAATCAAAACCAAAATGGTTAGTACAAGATCTAATGATCCCCCAAAAGGATATTCCTTGAGAGAAATAAACAGTAATCTTAATTTCTAAAATTAAACCAATAATACCCCAAAGTTAAATAAATACCATTCAATAATCAATTGTCCTTAAAATCCTTCAATATAATCCAAACTAATATTGAAACCCAAAACATAGAAGAATTTGATTATGTAGTCTGCCATATTAAATTGTATCTCCAAATGACATTAATTACTCTTAAAGTCACATACTTAAAAGTAATTAACCTAATCATTTCCATAAATAACCCAAATCAATATAAATCCACAATAAAAACATAGATAAAAATCCACCATTACTCCTCAAATGAAATCCCATACTACTCTATTTTCCTATGGCATATAGTGTTCTCAACAAAGCGAACCACTTCCAAAATAACATTTATCACTTAATCACCAAATAATTTTCCTATACTAAGGGTATTCATTTGGTAAGACATAATATCCCAAATAAAATTATTATTGATCAATAAAATCATTTAAGTAAAAATAATAGTCACACTAACCAGGGACTTCATGTAGTCCAGTGGTAGGCGATAAATCCAAATCGCACATTGGTTGTGGGGTCGATTCCCACAGCTTTGTCCGACGCGACGGGTTGTCACACGGTCTACGTGTTGTCCTTTTTCAAAAACTATATGTTATAACATTACCAAAATGAGATAAATTCCTCAAAATAACCATAACATAATTTAACCACAAATGTTATCTCAAACCTTGCATTTTCATCCCAAATTATAATAATTTGTAATTGCCTCAAACCCAATGATCATATAAAACCAAATGGTTATTTATAACTATATCCCCAAGAGAAAGCATAATTCTTCCATAAATATCATTCTTACATGGAAACCGTTAGGGTTACAAATACAAGAGAAAATTATTCCAAAGTAAACCCTTCAACAAGGATAACTAATAATTTTTAAACATTTATCCAACCATTTATTTCCACATAGCTTCTTCTCTTACCAAGAAAATATCCTATAGAATAGGACATTCACTCGGGTAATGGCCAGGTCCCCAAAATTTACGGAAAATGATTGTAAATGGATTCTTGGGACCATTTTTATCTTCTTCCATAGTACTCTTCATTTTTATTCGGCAATTCTTCACTTTATGTCCTTCCTTCTCGCACGTAAAGCATTTCGTTGTCCCATTGAGACACTTTCCTGGGTGTCTCCTTCCACATTTCCTGCATGATGGAAATTGAGGATTTCTTTCTCCATGTTCTCCACTACTGGATCTCTTATCATTCATCACCTTTCTCTTCTTTGTTGAGTCTGGTAATTGGTTAATATATATATTTCTGATCATATTTTTGGAAAACTGATTTGGAATAAAGGCGATATCTTTTACGCCTATCAACATTCCATTTTGTTTCTCATTTCCACCACCATTCCCACCATGTACATCATTCTCAAAGTCACTATGACTTCCTTGGAATCTAGCCATTGACTAAAACCAGAAAGCATTGTGTGAGTAACAGTAGTCATAAAATCATTTAGAGATTAACATGTCACCATATTCTCAATTTGAAACATATTAGGATTAACAAAGGTCATTTACTCTCATCTTATATATATATGACTTCAAATTGGTTTGTAAGGAAAATGAAAATTATCCTAAGCATATCCCCCGGGAGTGTCATAACCAAGAGTGCAGGAAAGCCTGTTCTCGTGTACCAGTTCCCGTTCGAGTCTAGCTCAAAGCGGTGTTTTCGGGTTTTACCCCTAGGTACATATGTGCCAGAGCCGCCTCTACCTGCTCGTATCCAGATAGGGATGTATTGCTCGGAAAACTCACAAAATATCTACAATACAAAAATTCTAGTTGGTTATTCTATACTAATCCTCAAAGTTCATCTTAGGTCTACGTGCTCTAATCAGAGTTTATCTAGCTTCCATGGTTTGTACTAAACTTCCTCTGATACCAATTGTAACGCCCTTACCCCAGTTACCCAGAGTTAGTGCATTAATACATAACATTGGCATGATCACGAGAAAGATCAAATATCGAAAGACCAATTGGTTTAGTAGCCTTCGAAACACTAGATATATTCATAAGTCTTACATTACATCATAAGTTGAAAAAAAACTAAAACAACCTCTTGTCTTCATATCCCCTCATACTATCCTTGCAGGTCATTCATAAATTACTTCTTCTCATCCTGTGAAAAATAAAACACTAAAAGGGGTGAGCTCAGATGCTCAGTAAGGATAACAATATAGAATAAGCTTTCATAAATAAGCATAAACACTTTAAGCAATTTTTAACTAAAACAAAATCCTTTTTAACTTAAACTTCAGCATAATATGGCCAAGAAAAAATGAAATAATTCCATTTACTTATTCACATGGATATTCTACTAGTCGAACAATCACATGCAATATCAAAAACCATTTTCATAAAGAAGGAATGCATAATTCCAGACTATCATAACCACATAGCCAAGGCCTCGTTCCAAGACTACAAATACGATTTTGTCAATGCCTTGTGCCAATACACTATTTTTTCTCATGAGACCTACCGATGCATCGAAGAGCTATAGCGGGCTCCACCCGTCACTTAATAAGTCCAATGCATTCCTCATATGAACAGGTGTAAACATAACATAAACATTCGTATTAAAACTAGCATACAAAATTTCAATACATTATCCACAAACCATGAATGGTATAAAAATAGCAAATCCACAGTAAAACATAACTCATTCGATACAATATGAAAGATTGTATTGTATCACATTAACCTCAATCAATAATAATGAATGATGTTGACATAGATGAAGATAATCATCAAAACTATTTGAGAGAAATATCTCCCTTTTTCTTGAAATCATTTAAAAGTCACACTATTTGTCAAGAGGCCATTTAAAAATTGATTTTTGAATCAAAGTGTCCCATACCACTTTGAAACATTCCAAAGGAGTTTTAATTTTAAACCTTTAATGTCCATATAAACAAATCATTAAAACCATTTTTTTAATACATGGACATTAATGAGAATGATTTAGAAGAATAGGTCTTTAAAACATTTAAAAATGGTATTTTAGTTAGAGTTTCTAACCAAAAGAGAGACACTTGAATACAAATAATTGAGGTAATCAAAACATTGTAATATCATGAGAATAAAGGGATTCATGATATACTATGTCAAAGTACATTATATACACCACATAAAAGTGATTTGGTGTATAACATCAATGAAGTCTCAATGGAATGTAAATTGAGATGAAATCTCTCATAAAGGACGTATCCTTATGTTAAGGATAAATCAACGACATAATTATGTGCGAAAAATATAAATACACTAAATATGATTGGATATTCAGTGTAAAACAATCAAGGGACATTCACATATATTCTATCAAAAACAACACCAATTAATTGGATGTTTATCTCAACAAATCGAGATTGAGTAACAAATACTCTTATCAAGTTCGTACTGATGACTTGAGAATGTATCAATAGAGTGATTATGTGTATAAAAGGTATATCCACAGAAAGGGGAGTGGAAATTATGACATAATCAAATGAATACTGGTTCCACACATAATCTTGGAGTAAAATAATCAATTAAGTATGTGTAAAGCCGAATGAGTGGAAATTGAAGTTTCAAATTCCCTTATTGATTTGGTAACATAAAAAACATACACCCCTGAAAGAAGTATCATACAATGATGTTGTAAATATACATGAATTAAAGTATATTACACAATGAATACAAACTTGGGCAGTACACACACCACATGTAATAAATAAGTGGTGAAAAATGGAATTCTCACGAAATTAAAAGTGAGATAAGAAACCCCTTACTTTGTACTTTTTCCTTGGTCGATGGTAGGTTAAACTCATGTATAATGGTGAAATAATTGTTATTTAATTATACAATAATCATTTACATTAATATGATATCATATATGATCTTTTAACATTGATCAAAAGGGATCCTTAGGTTGGCTTTCTGATCAAACTAAGGCATTTAGGTTGTAGTGAGGGAAGTTCGGAAGAGTATTTGGGCAGATTTTGGCCGAACCAAATGGATTTAAAGGTGTGATGAAATAAGAAGGAGGAGTGCCCTTTTATAAGAGGGTTGAGGGTCACCTTTGGAAAAGCTAGAAATATTAATTTATAATAAATTCATATTCGGTTTCTAATGGCTCCAAAGTTTATTATTTAAATGTTAAGATGGGGATAGGTCAAAAACCATTAAACGAATAGAATTTAGACAGGTTTGGGTTACTATATTAACCTTATCTTTAAGTATTAACCCTTAGTTAATTAGTTTCACTTTTACAATGTCTCTTTGTATTTTTATATTATATGGTTAATAAACGTACTATATACATCCAAGAGACCCCAAATTGTTCCATTAATTACACACCTATCATGATATAAGTCTCTTGGACGAACCTTAGATTTTTCGGAATTTAATATCAATTAATAATATCATATTTGTTTTAAAAACTCCTTTATGTCAATTTTGACACTATTCAATATTTGATTTTTGTAAAACTAATAACAGAATTATTACTTCGAACAATGTTAATTAAATCCTTACTAACATGTCATATTAACCTATTAAATTAGTGTAATTCATTAAAAGTGTCAAATTATATTTATTTCGGTATTTATAATATCAATTATTTTAATTTTTCACTATTATGGTAATTACTGCATCATCATTGTGTCATAAATAAATTAAATTATTTAATGTCTAAAAATTATAAATAAAATATCATTATGTATTAAATATTTTTATCTTTTTAATGGATATTTAAAATCAAAAATCCAACATATATAACCCTATGTCAAATTTTTTTTTTTATAAAAGATATATGCTTGTGTCATTTTTGTATTCATTTTAACATAATTAAAATAAAGTGTCCCTATCACTTACAAGTGGCACCATGGGGTCCAAAAATCAACTCAAAGATGCCTATGGTCGAACATGTTTCATTGAATAAGGTTAGGACACGTTTTAGGGTAATTATAATATTATTTTTTACCCATATTTACCGGTTTTACCCTTTAACCATGGTAAATAAAATATTTACCGAAATATTTATTCAAGATGTCTAAAAATAAAAGTTACCTATTTACACAATTTGGACATCCTGATTCCAAGTATGGAATCCATTTTTCTAAATTCAATTCACATAATTTGCAGAAATTAATTTAAAATTAATTCCCGTTGTTAAAACAAAAAGCGTGTTTTTAAGAGATAATAACTATCAAAAGATTTGCACTTGTTTATGTCTGGTTTAATTGTGAAATTATGTCCAATGAAAAAAATTGAATTAAATGGTAAAAATATATTCTAAATATACTTTAAAACCACTCAAATTCATAATTTATCAATATAAATTATTTCTATTGAAAAAGTTGTTTTTAATTAAAATTTAGTAATTTTCACTATTCATCAAAATATGAAAGTTATCCAAAAAGTACCAAAATTTCACCCTAGGCTAATTTCGATATTCCGAATCCAAAAATGAAGTCCATTTTGAGAGATGGAATTTATAAAATTTTATAATGGCTAGATTGATTGGATGTGGTGTGTTAGAATCTCGAAGTTGCGTACAATACACGCCATTGCATTATTCAAAGGGAAACTTACCGTGGAAGCTTGGGGTGTTACACATTCAATTTTAATTTATACATTAATAATTTTTTATCAGTAGGTATGTTACAATTCAATCTGTAGAGGTAATGTATGTAAATATTGAATTCAAAGGATACTTCCACTTCCTCTAGATAATATGTTGGGAAATTTTTATCATTAATATTCAATATTAATAAGGCTTAAACTATCAATTTATCATTTTTATAAGGAATCAGTCCAATATCTTCTTTGAAGCATCACTGTATATTGAAAATCAATTATCCAAATAAGTGTAGTGAAAGAATAGTTAGAGTTTCTGGCCACTTTTTGAGATCCTTAAAGATTTATTCACATTCTTCTATCTATTCATTCATTAGGAACCTCCATGTTAACTTCAGTAGTGAAAATGGAGGTGAAGAGAAATTACTCACAAATCCTTGGTAATACCCAAATCATCTAATGTAACAACTCATGTTTTGGATCCATATTAGCATGAAATGGTTTTTTAACATTTTCAATTATTTAATGGTATAAATTTAAATGCAAGATTTGGAATTGAATTTCAATATTTAGATCACTTCAGGGTAATGTTTTGATCCTAGGAGAAGGCCTAAGATGTTTCCCAATATTCTCATGGAGTTTTGTGAGAATCATACCAAGAAAATCGTGGTTCAAAAAAGCTATTGTGGGCACACGGTTTGTCTAAAACTGCGCGGCTAACATAATGAGACTATGTGGCCTAGTTCGGGTGAGGTAGTGGAATTACGCATAAACTATTCATCATTTTCCAAACCATGTTCCAAGTCGCACAGTTTATATTTTGAGGTAGTACATTGAAGTTTTTCATCACATGGTATATACACAGATTGAATAACCATTTGAGAGAAACCATGAAAGGGGAGTTTATTATACAAAGGGTTCCTCGTGGTTGGTGCACTATTTTCTAAACCATGCAGATTTAATAGAGTCGTGTGTCTTAAAGAAAATTTAAAAATAAAATAAAATAAATTTTGAAACATAGAAACCCTCCCCTTTCTCTCACCTATCCCACAAAACGCACCCCAATTGTGATTACCCTCTCAACATGTGTGACCTCATCCTCTCCAGATCTCCTTCATATTCAATTTAATTCACTATATCTCCTGATTTATTCATTGAATCCCCATGGTATGAACTTATGCTCCACTTCCTCTCTTTTTCTGACTATTTTTCAGTGTATTCATCACCCTATGAGGATATTTCGATCCCTAGTGTTAGGGAAAACTAGTTATTTGGATTGTTCTCCAGTATTAGGGAATGTTAGTCATCTCATAGGGTGTGTTATTTCATTTTCTAACACCAACCACTAATAATAAGGCATATTTCCTTCATTTTGGTTCGCCAGCAGGTGTTCTTCCACGGTTGGGTTTTTCCAATCTTATTTAAGATATTTAAGTGTTTTTGACTTCCTGATATTTAAACAGAAGTGCATTGGATGGTTTTGCATGGTTTTGGGTTGCGGCTTCCATATGAGGTATATATTTATTCATGATATTTGGGTTTTCACTTATAATATGATGTCCTTTGGGTGTTTAAAACTTCCTCTTAACTATTTCATATAGAATTGGACCATGTCTGGTTGTTTGGTGTTTCTAGGTATTAGGTGACTTGCTTAGATATTCTAAAGTATGTATATACACATATATATATATATGATCCCCTATTATGTGTATATTTTTATATGGTAATGAATATAAATATATTTGGATAGGTGTTACTATATATATACGTATACATATATAAAATTCAATATATAGGTGAGTGGAGACATTTATATATATTTTATCATATATGTAAGGATCCCCCTACACACATTTAATATAATGAGGGTGTGTTCATAGGGGATAAAAATATTTATATGTATGTGAAGGTTCATTTTCTCAATGGGAGTAGTAGCCGCTATGAGATATAATATGTCATGCTCCAAGAGTCGGCTTGGTTCCACCCTAAGGTAGGATCCATTTCCTTGCCCTTTTAATTTATAATGGAATTAATTACTCAATTTCTCATTATTTCAAACATATTAACGATTTTTTATTAGTTTTTCTTAAAGGATTCTCTTAAGTGGAAGTAAGATTTAAATCATAGAAATGAAGGTTTGATAACAAAAATCATGTTTTCATATTAAAACCCCTCCAATAGAGGTGTGATGTCTTCAAGGTAAATGTAGGAAGTTGACTTTTATGATTTCATGATTTAATTACTTCGTGTTTTATTATGTTTGATACTATAACTATTAAATGGAATGTAACTGTGAATGGACCCTTTATGATGTTTTTTCACAGTATGAACACGCCTTTTTGTGATGACACCATTCCTTACATTTTAGCCATTTAAATGTGAATTCTAGCTATCAATTATTTAATTGAAATGGTTAGGGTGAGTGTAATGATATGAATGGATTGGGAAAATGGGTATCATCCCTTAAGAGAAACCAAAATGAACCCTTTGGAACCTGTGCCTTAAAAATAATTTTCCATGTTTTGGAAAATTGAGTGAAATGATCGTGAGTAGGATAACCAACACAAAAGGTCATACCTTGAATAAATGGTTTAGCTATAATTAGATTTTTGAACTGTATTTAATGGTTTAAATGAAAATGATCGTTGAAAAGAAATAGAATATGGATAATAAATTGAGTGAGTGGCCCTGACCTCATGTATTAAATTGAATGTGATCAAGCCTATGATAATGTTTTTATTGAAATGGTTAAGATGAATTAACTTATGTATAAGTGTGAAAATTATATTTTATATGTGATTTAGTTTGGTTAATGGGATAAATGAGATTTTAAGGCATCTTGAATTTTCATCTATGAATTTTTACCCAATATAGGCACGTGATGGCCAAGAGATAGTAATTGTTCTTGGACATGGGGTAGAGGTAGACCATAGGACCCCCCTTATAATTGGATGGTGGTTGTACATCCCAATTCACCCCATCATATATCTAATTCTTGAAATCTGATAGGATAATGTCTCTTGGTATTATGTTAGGGGAATAATGTGAGAGCTCGAATGGAATTGGATGCTTGTGGTATGTCCCAATCATCCCAAGAATATAATTTGCATTTGAAGTCCAAGATATAGTGATTGATCTTTATCCTGGGTTGGGGGAAAACTATGATAGCTCTCCTGGATTTTGGATAGTAGTGGTTTTTCTAATCCCACCAATGTATATAAATATGGTGGTATTCCAAGAGACGAAGGGCTCTTGGTATTTGGTTAGGGGAAGACCGTGAGATCTCCCATAGAATCCAATGGTAGAGGTATTCCCCGATCCACCTCAATATATATATATATATATATATAATTGTGTGTGTGTGTGTTTCTTTTTGTGTGTGTGTGTGTGTTTTTACTGCTACTATATATATATATATATATTAAATTGATTTTATTAGACTATTAATCTGGTATCGATCCAAATCTGGTATAGTTGTCGAGTGTCCCTTAAGAACCTGGACGGGTGTTTTTTTATTTATGTAGTTCTTTTTATTAAATTATTTTCAAACTCAATAATTTATAATTTATTTTACTCTAGATTAATATTGAAATCATGGGTGATGTCCTACTATGATTTTCTCTCACATCCTTCTTTGTTACCCTTGGTAACTGAGTAGACTGTCTTGTTCGTAGGGCCTTGGACATTAAATGCTGCTATGTTTCTTATACCTAGGATCTTGTAGAAAATTACTAAGAATAAGATTAGGATTCTTATGGGGAATTACTGTGGTGATTTTCTGTCTATTATTTATTTGAATTTATTTTAAAATTATGCTTTATTACTTACTGCTTCCATTTATGTATCATCAATCAACAATGAATTGTATAGACTGGGATTGGAAACCTTTTAGAAAATTATTATTATATGTCTTCACCTGTTTTCCTTGATTGGATTCCTTATTCCGATATTTTTATGCTATTTATATATGATCATACCAATGTGGAATTATGATAAGATGGCATAGTGTACCCACATTCACCTATCAAGATCCTCACTGATAGTTAGAAGCCTCTAGTGTGCGCAGAGACATGCTTGAGGCCATGTCCCCCACCCGTCCAACTATTAGTTTGATTGTATGCTAGGACAGGATGTTAGAAAGTGGTACCGAAGGAAATTTTTTCCATTTTATTTCTATTTTTGTTTGGTAGACTATGGACTATAAATTTTCATCTCATTTAAATAACTATGATTGGATCTGATCCCCCCACATTTGGGAAATGAACAAGTTCCCAGTGCTGGGAATTACTATTCCTCTTTTTACCTGTTACATTTGATATTATTTCATCAAGAATGATTGGAGTACTTTCCATTACATAATATTTATGAACATTATGGAATTTTACCTTTGGATTGATATGACAAATAAGTTTAATCACATGAATCATAATAGGTGCATATGAAATTCACATTCCATGCAAAGTTCCTTGCAATGTAGTTGCATTTATGGGTTTCTTTACTACTCATTTAGATAGTTTTTATAATATTCCATGCTTCTATGTTATAATATGCCTATATGTGTTTCTTTCTTGTAGTGACATTCTTTTCATTGACTATAAACATGTTTGGAATAAATAGAACCCAATTTTTGATGGTTAGGAGTCTGGGTTCCATATAACTGGGAAATGGTGACCCATATATTGAAAAAAATTGAGAATAATGTATATACGTGATTAGAACTATAGTTAAAATGTATAAGAAGTGACAGATTGAATTCTAAGGTTAATTGTTTAGTAAATGGAATCCAATTGCTGAACTATAATGTGTATGGGTTCATTATAGGTTGCTAGGTTCCACCTGTATAGTTGTACTGTTATATATTTGAGCATGTTAAATTCAGAAAGGTAATTTGTTTTGATTAATGGCATTCAATATTCAATTAGATTAGTGTATATGCACTTCATGAATTTGGAAATGACAACCCATATTAAAGGTAATCCTACGATGTACCTTCTGTTGTTTATAAATATGAATGTTGTTAAGTTTTCATATGATATCACATGGTTAATACATAAAATGTGAAACTGAACCCAAGTCATCCAGTTGCATATTGTTTTTATGAGAAAACCCTGATGGGTGTGTATAAATTTATGAATAAGTGATAGCTATTTTGTTGACTGATAATGAACCCAATATAGACTTTGTGTCCCCCATAGGTTACCATAGCAGTTTATAAACATTTTTATGATATATTTCCTAACTATTTTGGTATTTTAATAAATGGTTAATATTTAAAAATGATTTTTTTGTGGAAGTTGCCAATTTTTCCTATGGGGTATCATTTAAAAATCATGTGCCTAGTGATTTATTTTTAGAAAATAGTGATTTATTTTAAAAATTAAATCTTTTAAAGGTTTAAATGTTAAATTCTATTAAATGAAAAGGGATTATAAATTGAACTTATAGTGGTTTCTGGGATTTACACTCTAAAATATGATTATTTTATCTTTCTTGTGAGTTTCTATCGGATAGAATCATGATAATTTTCGGTACGTGATATATTATTGAGAAATGGAATATGTGTTGGTCTCTTGAGATGATGACTTTTTTTTGGAATGAACTAGTGTTAGGGTCGAAGTTTCGGTTTTTTAAGGTGATATCCATTAAAAAACCCTATTATGTTTAAAATATATTCTAGGGTAGTGAGATTTATGATGATTAGTACTATTTGGGTGCTATTATCACTTGTAGGACGTTTTTATTTTCGATGATACCGTTGTTTGGATGGGTGGTAAATTTTTATTTTTCCTTTGATATGGGTGTGGTAATCGATTTATTCTTTCAATCATTGGATTTTAAAATCCTCGAGAATGGTTAACTACTACATTAGTGGTTTGACACATTAATATTCCTCAGTATTGGGTGACTTGGTATATCGTTGTCCAAGAGAATGCTCATATAATATAAGGTGATGTTTGGTTAGATCACTTGTTGTATTGTGTATGGTATAGGGTCATTATTGTAGTAGATTAACCAAGAATTAAAAAATCAGTTTACCCAAATGATCAGGAGGATGCTCTAGAGACTCAAGCGTATTGATGTCGTTCAAATAGTTTTGAATTTATTTAAACTCTTTGAAGTTTTGACTAGTTAAAAAATTGAGACAGACTAGAAGGTGAAGACCAATTCCTTCTTTGGTGTCGACTAGCTAGGGGTCAACTATTTTTCTCTCCAGTAGTCGATTATGGCTAACATGAAGTCATTTTAACCATTTTAGTGTACCCATATTTAGTTACAAGAATGCATCCAATATTTTCATCATCTTTTATGAACTAAGAGAGTGTCAGTTATAATGATTAATAAATATATGAAATATAATGAGGTTGTTGGGTGGTTCACTTTCATTGTTACATGTTAAAAGCATGCTTTACTTTTTGTTACGATTGAAAGACATCAACAACATTCTGTTAGGGTATTTTGTGACCATATTCATTGTTAAATCCGAATACATTGATTGAGGGCCTCATAGTATAGTAATAAAACACAATCCATCTATGATTGGCATCTTCTTGAACAATCAGCCTACAGGGTTGACTCATTGTTTTCTTTTTTAATGGTTATTATTGATGAAATACTATCTTCTAAAACATTTTTTGGTGGAGATGAGTGTATATTTTATTGGATAATTCTTTTCATGAATATCCATCTCATCCTGGCTTATGAGGTTGATGGTAAATTGAATTTGTGTTTTAAAATAAAAGTATTAGTATTATCAAAAATATTAATGACATGATTTGAATAGAAAATCCAACAGTGAGGGAATGGAATAACATGGAATTGGCACTTTGAAATATTAAATCATAATGTGGGAATTTATTTTTGCAATATTCTTAATGAGACAATGACAATATCATGTCTCTAGGTAAAAGGCCTTGAGTAGGATCCATTTTGTTGTTTATGTTTTGGAATGAGCATTGTATTGAGTTTTAAGGGCTCATTTGCCTTGTGATTTTGAAAAGATTAATTGTGCGTTGGGAATTAAGAAATGTTACACAATAGTTTGAATGGAAATTCAATCCCCCTGTGGATTGGGAGTTTTGTATATTTTTTATGGAGTGTTCTTAGGGACCATATTTTCTATGATGGGATGGTAGTCAAAATCCACATTTTGAACGAGACTAAAATGTGATGGTATTTAATATTTTTCAATTACTAGACAAGCTATATTTAAATCCGAGAATTATAACTAAATTATGAGTGTTTGATCACTTCAACATGATTTTTTTGGATTTAGGAGAAATTCCACAAAGTTTTATTGTTGGATAAATTAGTTTTGATAGTGTCAGACTTGGAAAATAATGGTTTTGAAAAGCTGTAGAGGGTGAAAGGTTTTTCTGAAACCATCCAACCAAGTGTAAGAGATTGTGCGACCTAGTGTGGTTGATTTATAGGTGTTATACATATATAGTTCATAGTTATGAAAAATGTGGGCCTAGATGAATGATTTTTGTTTTGAGGTATTACCTTGATACTATTCATTGAACATCTGGAGCACAATTAGGCTAACAGTGTGAAACAAACCATGTGAGTTGAGATTCTCAACCAAAAGGTGGCACATGTTTGGATCATGGTTTTCCAAAACGCGCACATTAAACTGTGTGGGGTGTTTTAAATAAATATTTGTATAAAAATAAAAAGAAAATAAAAAGAAATTTGAAACACTCAAATTCTCACCCCTCTCTCACCTAGACAACATGATCACCCTAAGGGGGTTCCCCTATTGGAAGTGCATTGTAACGCCCTGACCCAACTTACCCAAATTTAGTGCATGATTACATAACATTTGAATGATACAAAGAAATCATGTCCTGAAAGACCAATTAGTTTAGTAGCCTTGGAAATACTAGATACATTCATAAGTTTTACATTACATTATAAAATAAAAGTTCAAAAAATGTTTCCAGAGAACACACTCATATCCCCTCAGATTATCCCTATAATCTAATCATAAAATACTACTTCACATCCTGGAAAAAATAGAACATAAAAAGTGATGAGCCCAGATGCTCAGTAAGGATAACAATATAGTGGAAACTTTCATAAATAAGCATAAACATTTAAGGCAATGTATAAGCCTAAAAAATCCTTTTAAACTTGAACTTCATCATAATATGGAAAAGATAAAATAAAATAATTCCATTTACTTATTCACATGTATATTCTACTTGTTGAAAATTCACCTGAAATATCAATAGCCACTTTAATAATGATGGAATGAATAATGCCAAACTTCATAACCACAAAGTCAATGTCTTGTGCCAAGACTACAAACAAGATTTTTTCAATGCCATGTGCCAAGACACTAGATTGTCTCATGAGACCTACCGATACATCAAGGAGCTATAGCGGGCTCCACCAGTCACTTATTAATACCAATGCATTCCTCATATGAAAAGGAATAAACATAACAAAAAACATTCATATTAAAACATTCATACGAAATGTAAATACTTTATCCCTAAATTATGAATGGTGTAAAAATAACACATCCACAATCAAACATATCACAAAACCATCAATACAATATGGATGTTTTGTATTATATTAAATCAACTTCAAATATTCTTAAAATCAATCAAGGGATGATGACATAGATGAAATCAAAATTTTTTTTAGAGAAATATCTCTTTTTCTTTTGAAATAATTTATGAGTCACATAATTATAAAGAAAAAATTTATTCTAAAAATGTTCTTATAAGATTTTAAGGGATGCTTCGATGATGTTATAATGGTGGAAAATAGCCTCACCGGCCGTATAAATTAAAATAACATTTTTACCTTAATTTTGTCGAAAAGTTCATCAGGTTCCTTGTATGGAAAACGATGGAAAGATTCCATTCAAAACATACAAGGTCAAATAAGGGTATAAATGAATTTAACCCATTGTCTAGTAAATATAAAAACTATTTTGAAAAACATTTTGAGAAACATGGATGTGGATGATAAAGAGATCCCAGTAGATAATTACCTATAAACAACCTCAGATAAAGAAGTTATTTTGAAATTATCCCTTACCTTGTTTTTTCCTCAGTAGAGGGTAGGTTAACCTCCTGTATAATGGGGAAATAATTGTTATTAATTTATACAAGAACCATATACATTAATCTTATATCAAATATGATCTGATAATATTGCATTGTTAATAATATTTTATTAGTATAATCGTTTCGGGTGTTAATTTATTCGTTTTCCATTATATTCATTGTTAAATTAGTAATGTTTGTTGTGGATATGATGTATATTATTCATATTAATAATTATATTAAGTCTTTAAAAATTATTTTCAATCATCAAATGAAAAATACAGTTGAATGGATATGATGGGGAATGAATCTCATCGCGTTCATGGAGACGGTAATCCGTACATACGAACGAGCAACAATATCATTTTTTTGATACTAAAATAATATATAATTGGATAGTTTATCATATATAAAGAATAATTATCATGTTATATTTGTTTTTTACATAAATTATACATCATTAGTATACCCATCCAAATAATAATGTATTGAATAACAACTACACCATGATGTGGAGACGGTAAGCCGTACGTACGCACTTATGGTGACATTTCATTCAAAGGATGGATAGAATAATTAATATGGTTATAGAATATTTGAAATAGAATCAAAAAATATATAATATACTAGAGTTATTATTTTAGAATGGAAACAACATTGAATTATGAAGTGGAAGAATAAAGGAGGTTGAATGAGGTGATGAAATATTTACCTATTCTCCAGGTTCTTCCTATTGATTTGATCAAAAGGGCTCCTTAGGATGGATTTATGACTAATTTAAGGCCTCTAGGATAAAAGGAGGATAGTCGAAAATATATTTGTGCAGGGGTTTTTGAGCCAAATGGCTTTGAATGTGTGAATTTGAGAGAAGGGGAAGAGCTCATTTATAAGAGGAGTGAGGGGCACCTTAGGAAAAGATTGAATTATTATTTTATAATAAAACCAACTTCTGTTTTTTATGGCTCAAAAATAAATTATTTAAATTAAAAGGTGGGTATGGGTCAAAATCCACTCTACCAATAGGTTTTAGACATGTTTGGGTCACTATATTAATTTTTTTTTATTTAACTCTTAGCAAAATAGTTTTACATTTACCATGTTTCTTAGTATTTTTATATTATATGGTTAATAGACATACTATAAACTTCCAACAGAACATTAAGTGATTAGTTAATGACACATATAATATTATTTAAGACCTTTTTCGGAGAATTTCATTTTTATGAATATAATGTCAATTAATCATATAATATTTGTTTTAAAAACTCTTTTATGTCAATTTTGACAGTATATGTTTTTTTTGTTAATTTTCTAAGAGAATTATTACATCTAAAAAACATTTAATCAATCCTAACATGTCACAATAACCTAGAATATTCATGGATGGAATCAAAACATTCAAATTATATTTACTTCAACATTTATAATACCATTTATTTCATTCTTTCATTAAAAAGGAAAATAATGCATCATCATTATGTCAGAAATAAATTTAATTATTCAATGTATTAAAATTAAAAATAAAAAATTATTTTGTAGGAAATTTTTTAGCTTTCTTATTAATATTAACAGTCGAATAGATAAAATAAATAACCCTATGTAAAAATTGTTTTACTAAAAGATATAAGCTTATATCATTTTTTGTATTTACTTTAACTTAATTAATATAAATGTCATTATTATTTATAAGTGCCTCCATGAGGACCAAAAATTGACCCAAGGATTCCCATGGTTGGACATGTATCTGAAAATAAGTTTAGAACACGTGTTAGGGTAATTAAATATTAATATAATATTATTTTATTACCCTTATTTACCAGACTTACCCTTTAACCATGGAAAATAAAATATATACCGAAGTGATTATTCAAAATGTCTAAAAATAAGAGTTACATATTTACACAATTAGTACATCTTCATTCTAAATATGGATTCGATATTTTTAAATTCAAAACATAGATGTGTCAAAAATGATTTTAAAATTAATTCTTATTGTCAAAACAAAAAAGCAGGTTTTTAAGAAATAGTAACTTTCAAAATATTGACACTTGCTTATGTCCAGTTTAAATGTGAAATTACGTCCAATGACAAACACAAGATTAAATGATAAAAATTAAATCTAATTATACATAAAAACCACTAAAATAATATAATTGATCACTATAAATTAATTTTATTAAAGAATATGTTTTAATTAAATTTTTTTATTTTTTACTATTCATCAGAATCTGAATGATTTCAAAAACATTCCAAAAATTCTCCCTAAGATAATTTCGATATTCTGAATCAAAAAATAATTTCTATTTTGAAAAACTGAACTGATAAAATTTCAAAAAGTGGGTATTACTATTCATAACGTCTAGTTTGATTGGTCGCAATGTGTTAGAATCTCAAAGGATTGTACAACACAAGCAGTTGCGTTATTCAAAGGGAAACATTCAGTGAATTATTGTGGTGTTACATTCTCCCGTCCTTCAAAAAATTTCATCCTCAAAATTTCTAGAATATTACTGCATAAAATGATTTGGATGGTTCTCCATCATATGTTCCTCAGGTTCCCATGTTTCTTCTTCCATCTTATGGTTTCTCCATATAACTTTTACTAGACGAGTAATCCGGTTTCTCAACACTTGTTCTCTTGTATCAAGGAACATGATAGGCTCTTCTCAATAAGATCAATATTTTTCCAATTCTAATTTCTCATTGGTAAGTACATGCATTGGGTTAGGCATGTATTTTCTTAACAGTGATACGTGGAACACATCTTGAACTTTGGAGATACTTGGAGGCATTGCCAAACGGTAAGCTATTTCCCCAATTAATTCTAGAATTTTGAAATGTTCGATATACCTGGGACTCAATTTTCTCTTCTTAAAAAAAACGTATGACACCCTTCCATGGAGACACCTTCAAGAAAATATAATATCCGATATAAAATTCCAAATCCTTCCTTTAATTATCAGCATATATCGTCTACCTATCGTTTCCTCAACATGTTCTGGGCCTATGAGTTTTCTATCACAAACATCATCCAAACAGGTTGGTCTGCGATGTGTCTTCCCATATAACTCTTCATATGGTTCCATTTGAATACTTTAATGGAGGATATTATTGTAGTAAAATTCTACATGAGGTAAATATTGATCCCACGTACCTTGAAAGTGAAGTGAGAAAGATCTCATTATGTCTTCTACAGTTTAAATAGTCCATTTTAATTGTTCATCTATTTGGGGGTGGTAGGCAGTGCTCAAATGAAGTTCAGTGTCCAAGGCTTTCTGAAGAGTTTTCAAGAATCTTGATGTAAAATGGGGATCATGATCAGAAATAACCGATAAGGGTACTCCATGAAGTATTACAACTTCATTAATATACATTCTTGCTAAACTTTCAAGTGGTAAATATTCTCTTATAACAAGAAAATGTGCTGACTTGGAATGATGATCAACAATGACCCATATTGCATCATTCCTTCTAGGAGTCTTTGGTAGCCCCATAACTTAGTCCATTGTAATATTATCCCATTTCCATTCAAGTAAGGGAATAGGTTTAATGACTCCTCCAGGCTATTTCCTTCCATTATTCACTTGTTGACAAACCATACATCTTGACACAAAATCAGTAATCTCCCTCTTCATGTTGTCCCGAAAAAAATGTTCGCTCAAATATCTATACATCTTGGTGATCCCATGGTGTATAGAGAAGTTGGAGCTTTGAGCATCATCCAACAATTCTCTTTTTAGATCAGGTATATTGGGAACACAACGTCTCTTCCCTAATTTGAAAAATTCATCTTCATATATGAATTCACTCAATCTCCAATTATTCACAGCCTTAATCTTCTTTTGAAACACCTCATCATCAGCCTAAGAACTTTTTATCCTTTCTAGTAAATATGGTTTGGAAACCATGTGAAAAATAATTGATGTTTCACCATCCATGGTTATTTCCACATCCATCTTTACTAGATTTATGTATATTGGATCATTTTCAACAGTCATCTTGTTCAAAACTCCATGATCCATTCTACTCAAAGCATCTACCACCATATTTTATTTCCCCGAGTAGTAGTGTATAGTGAAATTATATTCCTTAAGAAGTTAAAGACATCACCTTTTCCTCATGTTGAGTTATTTTTGTGAGAAAATATACTTCAAAATATTGTGATCAGTATAAATCTCATATTTTTTCACCATATAGAGAGTGTCTCCATATCTTTATATGTAGTGATTACCGCTTCTAACTAAAGATCAAGCGTAGGATATTTTTTTCATGAATTTTTAGCTATCGTTATGCATAGGCAATAACCCTCACATTCTGCATAAGGACACAACCAACTACTTTTTTGAAGCATCACTATAAATATCAAACCCATCATTCCCCAATGGTAGATTCAATATAAGACCACTGACTAATATTCTCTTCAATTAATTAATACATTATTCACAATCTTTTTACCAAACAAATTTAACACCTTCATGTGTGATCTTGGTTAATGGGTTAGCCAATTGGGAAAAATTCTAGATGAAATGCTGATAGTAACATTCTAAACCAATAAAACTATGTACCTTAGTTATACTCGTCGGTGCTATCCATTCTTGGATTTCCTTTGTCTTTTAAGGATCAACAGATATTCCATCCTTATAGACAATATGGCCATGAAAAATAATTCTCTTGAAGCCAGAATTCACACTTTCTAAACATCCTATATTATTCATTTCTTCTAAGAGTCTTCCGGATAAAGCACAAGTGATTTTTATGATCATCATAGCTTTTTGAGTATACCAAAATATCATCAACAAATACCACTAAATTGTCATCAGGATATTCCTTGAAAACCATATTCATTTGATCCATGAAGATTTTGGTTGAATTAGTCAACCCAAAAGTCATTACTATAAACTTGTAATGCCCATACCTCATTTGAAATACTTTCTTCGGAATGTCATCTTTCATCATGCACAACTGATGGTATCCAGATCGAAGGTCAATCTTTGAAAAATATTGAGCTCAATGATGTGGTTCAAATAAATCATGAATGCATGGTAGGGGATACTTGTTCTTTATTGTTATAGCATTGATCTCTCCGTAGTCAACGCACAACCACATAGATACATCTTTCTTCTTAATAAAAAGTACAGGGTCTCCCTATGGAGAAAAACTAGTGAGAATAAATCCCTTATTACTCAATTATTATATTTCGTTCTTTAGTTCCAGAAATTACCTCGTTCCCATTATATAAGGGGTCTTCGATATGGGCCATGAACCAAGAATTAAATATATTGGAAAAACAATTTCTCATTTTGGAGGATGTTCATGTAAATCTTCTGGAAACAATTCAACATATTCTGGCACAATAGGTACATATTCTATTTGAACATTCTTTTCCTCACACATAGTTATTTCATTCTCTTCCCCCCAAATAATTAAATTTATTTGAGCTACTGAGGGTGGATCTAGATAAGAATCGGGTGGTGATGATTCTTCTCTAAAGATAATATGTTCTTTAACATCGCCAACAAAAATAATAACCTCATTCTTATTACAATAATATTTCCCATTATGGTTCCAAATCCAATCCATAATGACGATTATATCAAATTCAATCATGGGTATGATGATGAGATCATCAGATAAAGAACATTTATATGCCCTAATAGGGACAGATTCATAAAACTTTGTTGTTATGATACTTCCATTAAGATTTTTGAATGAAAACTCCACTATTAAGTAAAATTGTAAATATCTAATTTTCTTAGCAAACTGGAAAGATATGAAACAATGGGATGATCCAGAATCAAATAATGCATTTTCTAAAGTTGAGGAAACCATTAAATTACCTACCACCACATCTTTATGAGCTTGAACCTCTGCAGTAGTGATAGAATAAACATGGCATTGATCCCTAGGTCTTTTCTAAGGTACGTTTATTTGTAACAGAGGACATTAATTTTCATTATTCCCCCATTCTCTACAGTTTTAGCATTCAACATTGACATCCTCTTTCTTTTCTTTGCAATCACGAGATTGATGGCCTTTTTCACTATAACAACCCGAGATTTTATGAAAAATATTCTTTTTAATTTCATTGATGTCTTGTGTTGTACACTACACCAAATGGAGCTTGCACTACACACATCCCTAACTTGGCTTGCATGACACACAATCACAACCTTCTTCGATAGCGTGTGTAGTACGCAATACCTGGTTTCACTAAACAAGGATATATTGTTATAATATTATAATAGACAAGCCGTTATGGATAGTATTAACTAAAATTTGAATTTTATAACATTATTATTTATCATACACATTTTTGAGAACATGGTATGAGAACAAAATAAATTTTTCGGGTAAAATAAGTATTCTTAAAAAAATACAGTTTTGCATCCTTTTGATGGCGCACCCACATTAAATCTAGTTTATGACATGTTTATAAGTTCAATTTTACAAAATAAAATTACTTGATAGAGTCAGGATATCAAAATTTACTTTAGATAAATTTTTAATATTATTCTGATAACTTTATTATTTTAATGAATAGTAAAAACACGCTATATTTTTATTAAAAACAAATTTTTTTCATCGCAATAATTTATATGGATAAACTATAATATTATATTATTTTAAAGTATAAATAGAATATATTTTTACCATTTAATATAATTTATGTCTTTACCGTTAATTTTACATTGAATTCATAGATAAAAATATTTCAATCTTTGGCAATATTTTAACTTATAAAACCCGTTTTCATAACAACGAGGTAAATTTTAATTTAATTACCTAAACTTATTTGTTTTTAATTTTGAAAAATAGATTTCATATTTGAATTCAGTGGGTCCAAATTATGATAATAGGTTAATTTTATTTTTTGGATATTATGAATAGTAACTACGGTAATTTTTATTTACTGCAATTAAAGGTAAATCGGGTAATTAAGTGTAAAAATAAGATTATAAAATTAGCCTAACACATTCAAAAATTAAATTGAATGACTAAAAGTCAAACCATATCTCCTAAGGGTCTGAATAGATTCATTTTATGGACTTTTGACCATGAAAATAATTTAATTATTATTAAAACCGAAGAAAGTGACAACATGTCACTCTCTTAAATATTATTGGTATAATAATTTTAATTTAGTGATAAAAATCATGAAACATCAAACATGAATAGTCTCCAGAAATATAAAAAAATTATCTACATAATTTTATTTTATTTATATTTTTTAGGGATTAAATAGTTATAATTAAAGGTGACACAATTGTGATGTTGAAATTATTTTATTGATTGAAATGTCAAATAAATGGTTTTAAAATTATTAAAATAAATATTGTACAAACTATTTAATATGATCCATGAATATTATAGATAAATATTACATGTTAATAATCTGTTAAATATTTTAGTTCGATGATATCTTCTATATAGATTTTTTTAAAATTCAAATAAATTAATAGTGTCAAAATTGACACTATTGTTATTTTATAAAAATAACATAATATAAAATTGTTCAAAAATCACAGAAATATTTAAAAATTATAAATTAAAATTTATATGTTCTAAAATGTCATATATTATCCAATTATGGACAATTCACAAAGCATAAGTAATTATTTATAACAATTTAAAATTTAGAATCTTATAACCACAAATAAAATTAAATAGATTAAATAAGGATAAATCAAGATGATAATGTTCAAAATAAATTAACAACATGTCTAAATTCTATTTTTTTTGATGATATTAAAACCCTATCTTATCAAATTTTGGATTTGAGTCATTTTGTATGTTTTTATGTGGGGTTTGAATTTATTATAAATTAATATCTTTGAGGTTTCCAAAGGTGCCCCTCTCCTCCCTTATAAAAGGGAACCTCCTCCCTCTTCTCTTTACACAATTTTTAGCCTTCACGATCGGTCAAACTGTACCCATATCCCTTATCAACTTCCCTAGAAACATTATAGAGGTTCTAGTCTCCTCAAAATACCTCATCTAGTTCCTTAACATGATGTTATGAAGAGGCACCTCAAAGAAAAGGTAATATCCTTTACTGATTATTTCCAATTTATTTCTTATTCTACTTATTCTTCATTATTTGTTTCATCATAAATTAATAACATCGGTATCACTCATATACTCATATTTTATTATAAATATGAAACAACCCTATTTCATCTTCTATCCATCCTATGGAAAATGAAATCACCGCGTGTGCGTACGTAAGGAATACCATCTCCACTGCGTGGTCTAATATGTTTTCCACCACCACCTTACTTGGATTGGTATAATGGTGTAAATAATAACTATATATGGTTATTATATCATCATATGGATTCTGAAATATTATATCATCCACTCAAATTCCATTCAATAATTATGGGAACGATATCATCGCCAGTGCGTACGTACGAATTACCGTCTCCACGACGCGATGAGATTCATTCTCCATGATAACCATTCAAGAATGATTATAAAATATATATAATGAATAATAATGAAATATATGTCATAATTAATCTACTTTATTTATGTATACAATTATTTATGTCATCTATTTACTTCAATTCAAGTAAATAAGGAAAGGAAAACAACGTTCATGCGTACATATGGCCTACTGTCACCATGAACAGTGTATTTCATTTCATTTATCTATCAATTATGTATATATATATATACTGAATACATATGATATATAAATAATGATTTAAATTCTGTAAGTAAGTAAATCTTGATATATGTAATAATAATATCAAGAACAAAAAGTCCAAACACGTACGATAAATAAAACGATTTTACCCCGAAACACTGCTTTAAGATGGAATTTACAAATGAACGGGTAATATAATGTCATAAGTGAACCATATATGATATCATAATAATAAATATGATTCCATAATAAGTCAATAACATTATTTAAATAATAAAAAGGAGGTTCAGATACGTATGAAGCATATCAGATTTAAGGTAAGAGATAATTTTCCAATCTCATTTTCATCCGATATTTCTTATACGTAAGTATTTACTGGGGTTGTATTTTTCATCCATGTCCATAAAATGTTTTTCATAAAGTTTTTAATATTATTCCCTATATTTTTAAATTCATTTTTACACTTCTTTGACTTTTACTTTGTGTTATGGATGGAATCTTTCTTTTTTTACCAAACGTGGTACGTTTTGATTTTTCCGTTAAAAGTACGAGGAGAATGTTTTTTAACTTATACAGCATGAATTGATTTTTACAGTTTCATAACACCTTATTTTCATGAAGCATACTCTACAAGATATCATGACTATTTTCAACAAAATCCTTTTCTTTTAAAATTGCATGTAATTTTTTTAAAAGAAAATGATTTTGAATAAGAAAGGATATTTTCCTCATGAATTTATCTCAAGTGTTTTATCAAAACCATTTTCCATATAAGATGAAATTATTTCATATGTGTATGTTTCAAGTATAATGTCTCTATGATTTACATGGTTTCACTTCTCTTATGGTAAAATTATATCCATTTGTTTTATATGGATTATGTTATGATGGGATGACGTTTATGAAACCCATTTTATTCTTTGTGTTATGATGAATGGTTTTTGTTTATGTTGTGGCACACGTAATAATGATTTCATTACGAGATGGGTGTGTCCTATATCTACCTCTAATGTATTAGGTAAAGATTTATATCTCATGAGATAGATGTGGCTGGAACAGTAAGTTAATCCGGTTCAGTGTTATAGGACTGGAACGAGGAGTGAACTCGATTCCGAAATGGACTTTATCCACTAAGATGGTATTGGCAGCAATTCCTTGGCTACTATTGAAATAATATCATGTGATTAATGGTTTTCCACAATTACATGTTTAATTCCCAATATATTTTATCATGATTTTTGTTCCTTTATGATATATTCCTTACGGACTTCCAAGATTTATGTCTTTGCTCAAGATTTTGATGTTTATATTTTATTTTCATGTTTTATTTGCATTAAAATGTTTATGCATTGTTTAATGTTCTATATATTTACCCTTTCTGAGAATTTGCTCTCACCCTTTTTATGTTTTCTTTTCCACAGGATATAAATAAAGGTTTTAGGTAAGAAAAAAAAGGGGATGATCTTTATGGGAGATGTTGAGGATCTTTCACCGTGATTAGAAGATTGTGTTTAGTGTTTCCAAAGACACTAAACTATTACTATCCTTGAGTATTGGAATTTTTTATGTATTAAGTATTTTTCAATAGTAATATAATGTCCATGTATGTCAAACATTGGTCCTTTACAGTTGGTATCAGAGGAAAAGGAGGTAGGAATGAATCTGATCCTTGGGAACTCTCACATGTGAGCATTGGACGAAGCATGGCTCTCCACCTAAGTGCTTCATGAGGAAATGACAGCCACTGGGGGGTGGTAGTGTGTCCTGCCCAGGGGGTGTAGCCACCCATGGAGTGCCCTGATAGGTATCAATTATAGTCCAATGGAAGTAATTACAGACCTTTACAGTTGGTATCAGAAAAATGGTTTAGTCAACATTTAGAAATTAATATGAGAGAACTTTAGTGAGATCCCTAGAGATATTTCTTAGGTGTGTCTAGGGATGTATCTAAGGTAAATTATAAGTGTAGGTTATAGTCTTGTAATTATGGAAACGATCATAGAATTAATCCTATGATGTTAGATATTGAAGGTATTCCCCCTTTATTTTGTTATTTTCCTAGTATGATTTTTTCATCTCACACTATTCTTTTTGGGTTTTAGAAAATGGCTGGAAACATGAAGATTCATGATAATAGAGGATATGATGGAAATTGGAATGATATTATTTGTGAGAAACCAAATGAAATTGGATCTGGAAGTCTGTATATCGTTATTATGCCTAATCAGAAATCTCATAATATGATCAATAATATCAACTTTTGTAAGTTTCCTGACTCAGCTAATAAGAGAAAGATGGTGTTTCATTATGATCATAGAGGAAAGAAAGTTCAATTTTACACATGTAAATCATGTGGGAAGAGGAATCAGGGAGAATGTTTCAAAGGAACTGGAAGATGCTTTGGGTGTGGAAAAGATAAACACAAAGACACTAATTTCAAAGGAAAAGGATTATTTAACAGCATGGACAAGGATAATGATATTGATAAGACATCAACAACAGTTAAATGTTTTAAATGTGAAATGTACGAGCATTATGAAAAAAAATTCCATAAGGGAATGTCTCATGAAGAGAATCTGCATGGTCGTATGGGTAGTATTTATGTTTATGATGTTGAAGATACTACAAATGATATGTGAGATGAATGAACTATTCAAGCTCGGTCAATGGTTTAAGAAGGTAGTGGAATGCTTGTTTGTTTGTAAAGAGTTATGTTGTCTGGGTAATTTAATGGTATTATGGATTAAAAAAACATATAAGGATTGTTACACTATTGTTTTTCCTAAATGATTTGAAAGTATATGTTGAATGGTACCGGTAACCATGAAAGGTTATTCAGATATATTTTTGAATGTAGATGATATGCGCATAATGAATGGATAAGGAGATAATGAGATGTTTGATGGTATTAATGAGATCATGACTCATATAAGGACAAAGTGATATCATGGTTTGATTATATAGAAATTTTGGGCTTTTAGTATGTGAAAGAGTTCACTTTTTACAGCATTCATGTTTTCACAATGATTATTTGGTAATTAATGTTTCAAGGGGATACAAGATTAAGTAATTCACATATTTGGTATGTGACCAACAAGATATATCTTAGGATATATGGGGGATAAATAATGGTATTCATTGCTTGTTAAATGAACTTTATAGTAGTCATTTTATTTATACTATGAGATCAGATAGAAGTATTTTTTGATAAACCTAAAGGTTGGAATGGATTAAGTTGGCCATTAGATAGTATTGTTTAAGGATAGAATATTTTTCGATACTATTTCTGGAATTTTATAATAGTATAGTTTTAGATAAAGGACAACCTGTAGGATGAGCGACAATGTGTCGCGTCGTACAAGGTTGTAGGAATAGATCCCACAACCGAAGTGCGATAGGCCTTTATTTCCTACCTCTAGCCTACAAGAAGTCCTTGGTTAGTATAAACTAGTTTTATTAAGCGGTATGATAGATTAATTATAAGTCCATTTTTGGAATCATATATGATTAACCTCACCATAGATGGACTTATGTATATTTGATAACTTTTTCTATCCTTTTGTTTGAGACATATGGAATGACCCATCATTCTATCACATGATCTGATAACACATCACTAATGACAAATTCAACTTCATTTCCTTAAGAGGTGAAGTGGAAATTGTTCATGGCACGAACAATAGTGAGATTATACCGAAATAAGAAAGTATTTCTTCTAATTAAAATTCTTCAACTTTAGGTAAATGATTTTGAAAACTAAAAATTTTGTCCTAGTTCCCTTATATTTGATGAATTAGATGATACCTTAGATCATCACAAATTTATGGCTTTGTGATTTTTACATTTTTCATAGGCATGTTTTCTACCTCTCTCCATCATAACTTATTGGTTATATTTCTCTTCCATATCCATATATTCAACTATGTTCTCCTATGTGGAAACCCTGTTATTAGTTAATATGGGTAACCATTACATTTCATAATTTAGTTTTTAAGGTTCTGTGTTGGTATTCCTTTTTACGATGTGGTTTTCTATTAAAGAATCTTTCAAGTAGTAAACCATTTATAACCCCGACGAATTTCGAGGGTGAAATTAATTTTAAGGGGGGTAGAATGTAACACCCCGATATTTTATGAAAAATATTCTTTTTAATTTAATTTATGTATTGTGTTGTACGTTACACAAAAAGGTTCTTGTACTACTCGCATCCCTAACTTGTCTTGCATTAATGCAATCACAACCTTCCTCGATAGCGTGTGTAGTACGCAATACTGGGTTTCACTAAACAATGATATATTGTTATAATATTATAATGAACTATATGTTAAGAATAGTATTAAACAAATTTTGAATTTTTAACATTATTATTCATCTTACACATTTTCTAGAATATGGTATGAGAACAAAATATTTTTTTCGGGTAAAATAAGTATTTTTCAAAAAAATGCAGTTTTTCCAACTTTTGATGGAGCACCAACTTTAAATCTAGTTTTTGACATGTTTATAAGTTCAATTTGACAAAATAATATTATTATTTGGAATCAGGATATCAAAATTTACTATGGATAAATTTTTCATATTATTATGATAACTTTCAAATTTTAATGAATACTAAAAACACGCTATATTTTAATTAAAAACAACTTTTTTCATCGCAATAATTTATATGGTTAAATTATAATATTTAATTATTTTAAAGTATAAATAGAACTTTTTTAACCATTTAGTATAATTTATGTCATTACCTTTAATTTTACATTGAATTCATAGTTAAAAACATTTCAATCTTTGGCAATATTTTAACTTTTATAACCTGGTTTCATAACAACGGGATAAATTTTAATTTAATTACCGCAAATTCTTTGTTTTGAAATTTGAAAAATGGATTCCAGATTTTAATTTTGTTGGTCCAAATCAGGCTAATAGGTTAATTTTATTTTTTTGGATATTATGAATAGTAACTATGGTAATTTTTATTTACTACAGTTAAAGGTAAATCAGGTAATTAAGGGTGAAAATATGATTATAAAATTACCCTAACACTTGAAAAAAATCTATTGGATGACTAAAAGTCGAATTATATCACCTAAGGGTCTGAATAGATTCATTTTATGGACTTTTGACCATTAAAATAATTTAATTATTATTAAAACCAAAGAAAGTGACAACATGTCACTTTTTTAAATCTTATAAGTATAAAAATTTTAATTTAGTGATAAACATCATGAAACAAAGAATATGAATAGACTCCAGAAATCAAAAAAAATTATCTACATCACGTGAATTCATTTCAATTTTTTACGGATTAAATAATTATCATTAAAGGTGTCACAATAGTGGTGTTGAAATTATTTTATTGATTGAAATATCAAATAAATGGTTTTAAAAATATTAAAATAAATATTGTATGAACAATTTAATATGCTCTACAAATTTTATAGATAAATATGAAATGTTAAGAATCTATTAAATATTTTAGTTTGAACATATCTTTTGTGTAGATTTTATTAAAATTCAAATAAATGGATAGTGTCAAAATTGACACTATTGTTATTTTATAAAAATAACATAACATAAAATTATTTAAAAATCAAAAAATAATTAATAATTATAAATTAAAATTTATATGGTCTTAAATGTCATATATTATCCAATTATTGAAAATTAACAACACATATGTAATTATTTATAACAATCTAAAATTTAAAATCTTATAACCACAAATATAATTATATAGATTAAATAAGGATAAATCAAGTTGAAAATGTTTAAAATAAATTACCAACATGTCTAAATTTTATTTGATGATGATGCTACAACCCTATATCATCTATGTTTTTATTTGAGTTATTTTGGAAGTTTTTAAGTGGGGTATGAATTTATTATAAATTAATATTTTTGAGGTTTCCAAAGGTTCTCCTCCCCTCCATTATAAAAGGGAACCTCCTTCCTCTTCTCTTTACATAATTTTGAACCTTCAATCTTGCTCAAAACCTACCAATTTCCCTTCTCAACTTCCCTAGACACATTATAGAGGTTCTGGTCTCCTCAAAAAACCAACTCTAGTCCCTTAAGAGGAGGTTAATAAGAGGCGCGTCAAAGAAGAGGTAATATCCTTTACCGATTCTTTCCAATTTATTTCTTCTTCTACTTCTTATTATTTATTTGTTTCATCATAAATTAGTAACATCAGTATCACTGTTATACTGATATGTTATTATAAATATGAAACAATTCTATTTCATCTTCTATCCATCCTACAGAAATCTAAATCATAGTGTGTGCGTACGTACAGAATACCGTCTCCACTCTGTGGTGTAATCTGTTTTCCACCACAACCTTACATGGATCGGTATAATGGTGTAAATAATAACTATATATGGTTATTATAATATCATACTGATTCATGAATATTATATCATCCACTATAATTCCATTCAATAATTATGGGAATGATATCATCGCTCGTGCGTTCGTACGGATTACCGTCTCCACGACCCGTTGAGATTAATTCTCCATGATAACCATTCAAGAATGATTATAAAGTATATATAATTAATAATTATGAAATATTTGACATAATAAAGATACTGGATTTATTCATACATATATATATATATATATGTCATCTACTTCCATTCAAGTCAATAAGGAAAGGAAAATAGCGTTCATTAGTACGTATGGCCTACCGTCTCCATGAACGGTGTATTTCATTTCATTTATCTATATGTTTTGTATATATATATACTGAATATATATGATATATAAATAATGATTTAAATTTTGGATTTAAGTAAATCATGATATAAGTAATAATAATATCAATAACAACAAGTCCAAACACGTATGATAAATAAAACGAATTTACCGAAAACGCTTCTTTAACATTGAATTTACAAAAGAATGGGTAATATAAAGACATAAATGAACCATATATGATATTCTAAAAGTAAATATGATTTTGTAATAACTCAATGACAATATTTAAATCATTATACAGGAGGTTTGGATATGTACGAAGCATATCAGAACTAAGGTAAGGGATAATTTTGCAATCTCATTTTTATATGAGATTTCTTATACGTATGTATTTACTGGGGTTATATTTTTCATCCATGTCCATAAAATGTTTTTCATAAAGTGTTTAATATTCTTCCCTGTATTTTTAAAGTCATTTTTACCCTTCTTTTACTTTTACTTTGTGTTATGGATGGAATCTTTATTTTTTTTACCATACATGGTACTTTTTGTCTTTTCCGTTAAAAGTACGAGGAGAATGTTTTTTTAAATTATATTGCATGAACGGATTTTTACGGTTTCATAACACATTATTTTCAGGAATATTACTCTACAAGATTTCATGACTATTTTAAAAAAAATCTTTTTCTTTTAAAATTTCATGGCATTTTGTGAAAAGAAAATGATTTTGAATAAGAAAGGATATTTCCTAAAGAATTTATCTCAAGTGTTTTATCAAAACCATTTTCCATCTAAGATGACATTATTTCATATGTGTATGTTTCAAGTACAATGTATCTATGATTAACATGGTTTCACTTCTCTTATGATCAAATGATATCCATTTGTTTTATATGGATTGTGTTAGGATGGGATGATGTTTATGAAACCCATTTTATTCTTTGGGTTATGATGAATGATTTATGTTTATGTCATGGCACACGTAAGAATGATTTCATTATTAGATGGGTAGGACCTATATGTTTCTCCAATGCATTGGGTAATTATTTATATCTCATGAGATAGACATGGTTGGAACAGTTAGTTAATCTGGTTCAGTGTTACGGGACTGGAACGAGGAGTGAACTCGATTCAAAAAGGGACTTTGTCCACTAAGATGGTCTTTGAAGAAATCCCTTGGATAATATGGAAATCATATCATGTTCTTAATGGTTTTCCACAATTACATGTTTTATTACCATTCTATTTTATCTTTATTGATGTTTTTTATGATATATGCCTTACATACTTCCAAGATTTTTGTCTTTGCTCAAGATTTTGATAATTTGATTTTATGTTCATGTTTTCTTTTCATTCAAATTTTTATGGATTGTTTTATGTTCTCTATGTTTACCCTTACTGAGCATTTGAGCTCACCCTTTTTTGTTTTCTTTTCCCCAGGATATAAAGAAAGGTTATAGGTAAGAAAAAAAGGGGGAGATCTTTATGGGAGATGTTGAAGATCTATCACAATGATTAGAAGATTGTGTTCCGAGTTTCCAAAGACACTAAACTATTACGATCCTTGAGTGTTGGTTTTTGTTATATAATAAGTATTCCGAAACAGTAATTTAATGTCCAAGTACATCAAACATTGTTTCTTTATAGTTGGTATCAGAGGTAAAGAAGGTAGGAATGAATCTTATCCTCAGGAACTCTCACATGTGAGCGTTGGACAATGCATGGCTCTACACCCAAGGGCTTTGTGTGGAAATTGCTTCCACTGGGGATGGTGGTATGTCCTGACCTAGGGGTGTAGCTTCCCATGGAGCTCCATGATAGGTATCAATTATAGTCCATTGGAAGTAATTCCATCCCGTTACATTCACCACATTTGTAATAGACTCTCATTACCTTCAGACACCTACCAGAGTGTTTATTCCCACATTTAATGCAATATTGACATTCAGTTTTTTTATTCTTCACCTTTTTTCCATTTCCATAGTGTTAAACAAATCTCTTATTCTCTTTCTTTTCTTTAAAGTCGTAATACTTAGAGAATTATTTTTTTTCGGGATATCACATAAGAAAATATATTCATATAATGAGAAAGATTGTGATAATAATTCTCGATGGATAAACGGTTTTAACCTATAAAATAAACGATCAATATTACTTCTTGGGTTATGTATATAATTTGCAACATGCGTCACTAACCTTGTAAAGTTATCTTCATACATTGTGACATTATCATCCACTTTTTTCCTCAGACTCAGAAATTTTCTTTCCATATCTACTCGATGGTCATGAGGAAATTATATTTTCTATGAAAATAACTTTAAACTCCCTCCATTCCATATTTGATACTTCATCAAATTCCTTTGTGTTTTAAATCAATGACCACCATTGATCAGCATCTCCAATGAGGAGGTAAACTACCATGAATTTTTTTCCCTTTCGATACTCCCCAAGGCGTGCAATATTTTCCCAATGGAATTTATCCATTGATCATCTACTAATGGATTTGTAATCCATTTGAATGTTGGTTGTTGTTTCTTCATAATGTGATCTAACATTGATCCTCCATGCTATGGATCAGGGTGCTTCATATGGTTAAGGTTATTATTCACAACCTGAGTGAGGTTTCCTAGTATGGTGATAAGCTGATCAGCACCAGTTACTTCACCCACACCACTATAATTATATTTAGAAGGATGGAAATCCCTACAAGGATTCTTCACATTGATACGGTTTGCATTCCTTCCCCTAGGAGCCATTTCTAAATAATGGCATAATCTATATTAGTTTATGAATGTAAATACATAATTCCAATGTTGTAAAACACTTAACATAAATTGAACCGTTTATTGATGTAATCCATAGAAATAAAAATGTTTTAATTGATGATGTATACACTCATAATCCCTTAATAATGATTTATAAATAAAATGAGAATTTTCATAAGAATATACCTTGGGAGTGTCGTAACCAAGACTGCAGCAAAGGCCATTTTCGTGAACCAGTTCTCATTTGAGTCTAGGACAAATTAGGGTTTTCAGGTTTTTCCCCTAGGTACATTTGTGCTAGAGCCGCCTCTAGCTACTCGCATCCAGACAATGATATATTTCTTGGAAAAATCACAAAATCTCTACAATACAAAAACTATAGAAAGTAATTATATACTAATCCTCAAAGTGTATCTTAGGGTAATGTTCTCTAATCAGAGTTTATATAAATATAGTTTCAAAGGTCTGTACTAAACTTCCTCTAATACCAATTGTATTTCCCTGACCCTAGTTACCTAGATTTGATGCAATATTACATAACACTTTCATGATACAAGGAAATCATGTCCCAAAATATCGATCAGTTTAGTAGCCTTAGAAATACTAGATACATTCATAAGATTTAAATTACATTATAAAATGAAATTATACAGAAACATTGAATACATAGACCACACTATTATCCCCTAAGACTATCCTAGCAGGTCAATCATAAAATACTTCATCACATCCTAGAAAAAATAAAACCTAAAAAGGGATGAGCTCAGATTCTTAGTAAAGATAAAAAATATAGATGAATCTTTCAAAAATAATTATAAACATCTAAGGAAATGTTTATGATTAAACAAAAGACTTTTAAACATGAACTTCAACATAATATGGAAATGATAAAATCAAATAACTCCATTTACATATTCCCACAGATATTATACTACTCGAATAATCTCATTTAATATCAGTAGACACTTTTATAATGATGTAATGCATAATTATAGACTTCATAACCACATTGTCAAGGCCTTATGCCAAGACTACAATTAATATTTTTTCATGGCCTTGTTCTAAAAAACATGTTTGTCTCATGAGGCCTACCGATTCATTGAGGAGCTATAGCAGGCTCCACCCGTCACATACTGTGTCCTATGACTTCCTCATAGTAAAATTTTTAAACATAACATAAACATTCGTATTAAAACTAACATACAAAATTTCAATAATTTATCCATAAACCATGATAGGTGTAAAAATAATAATTCCCAGTCAAACATATCACAGAACCTTCAATACAATATAGAAGTTTTGTATCATAATTAATCAAATTCAAATAATCTTAAAATCCATCAACGGATGTTGGCATAAATGAAATAAAAACCTTTTTAAGAGAAATTTATCTTTTTATTTTAAATTCATTTAAGAGTCACATAATTATAATGGAAACATTTTTTTGTAAAATATTGTTATAAGCTTGTAGATGAATCTTCGATGATGTTATAATGGCAGAAAATAGCCAGACCCACCGTATAAGTTAAAAAATCATTCTTACCTTAATTTTGTAAAAAATTCCATAAGGTACCTTGTTTGGAAAACGATGGAAAGATTCATTTCAAAAAATATATGGTCAAATAGGGGTATAAATGACTTTAACACATTCTCTAGTGAATAGTAAACATGTTTCAAAATATATTTTAAAAAACATGGATGTCGATGATAAAGAGAACCCCATAGATAATTACGTATAAAGAACATCGGATAATGAAGATATTGTGAAATTTACCATTACCTAGTTATTTTCATTGGTCAAGGGTAGGTTAACCTCCTGTAAAATTATGAAATCATTGTTATTAAATTATAAAATAACCATATACATTAATATGATATCATATATGATCATATAATATTGCTTTGTTAATGATATTTCAGTAGTATCATCATTTCAGGTGTTAACTAATTCGTTTTCCTTTATATGATTTTCTATGTAAGTATTTTTTTGTTGTGGATATGATGTATCTTATTCATATTCAGAATGATATTAAGTATATAATAATTATTTTAAATCATCAAATGAAAATCAGCCTTTAATGGATACGATGGGGAATGAATCTCATCGCTTTCGTGGAGATGGTAATATCATTAATTTTATGTTGAAATAATATCTAATTGGATGTTATTTCATATATACAGATTAATTATCTTGTTATATTTATTATTTACATCAACTATACATCATTATTATAGCCATCCAAATAATTATGTATTGAATAACAACTACAACATGACATAGAGATGGTAATCCATACATACACACTTATGGTGACATGTCATTCAAAGGATGTATAGAATAATGAATATGGTTGTACCATATTTATAATATTATCACAATATATATAATATACTGGAGTAATTATTTTATAATGGATACAATAAAGAAATAGGAAGTTGAAGAAGAAAGGAACTGGAAAGAGGTGTTGAAATATTTATCTCTTCATTGGGTTCTTCTGTTTGATTTTTTCATAAGGGCTCTATATGATGGATTTATGACTAAAGGAATGCCTCTAGTATAAAATGAGGAAATCTTAGAGCATATTTGGGTAGGGTTTTTTCGAGCCAAATGGATTTGAAGGTGTGAATTTGATAGAAGGGGAAGTTGCCTTTCATTAGAGGGGTGAGGAGCACCTTAGGAAAAGATTGAAATATTATTTCATAATTAAATTATTTTTTGTTTCTAATGGATAGAAAATAAATTTTATAAAGTCTACGGTGGGTATGGGTCAAAATTAACTCAACCTATAAGTTTTAGACAGGTTTGGATCACTATATTAACTTTATCTTTTAAATTTTACTCTTTCTTAATAGTTTTACATTTACCATGTCTCTTTGTATTTTTATATTTTATGGTTAATAAACATACTATAAACATAAAAGAGAACCTCATGTGGTTAATTAATGAAAAATATAACATTATTTAAGACCTTTTTCCAAACATTAGTTTTATAGGAATAGAATATCAGTTAATAATATAATATTTGTTTTAAAAAATATTTAATGTCAATTTTGACACTATTTGCTATTTTTTTATTTTTATGTTAATCACAACATTATTACTTAGAAAAAATTAATTTAAAAAATATTAACTTGTCACATTTACCTAGAAAATTCGTGGATTGGATAAAAACTTTCATATTATATTTATTTTAACATTTATAATACAATTTATTTGATTCTATCTTTAACAAGGAAAATACTGCATCATCATTGTGTCATAAATAAATTAAATAATTAAATATCTAAAAATTATAAATAAATTACCATTATATTGAAAATATTTTCATATTTCTAATTAATATTAATAGTAAAATAGATAATATATATAACCCTATTTAAAAATTGTTTTACTAAAAGATATATGCTTATTTCATTTTTGTATTTACTTTAACATATTTAATATAAAGTGTCATTATCACTTACAAGTGGCTCCATGGGGTCCTCAAACAGACCCAAGGCTTCCCATGGTCAGACATGTTTCAGCCAATATGGTTAGAACATGTGTTAGGGTAATATAATTCTATTATAATATTATTTTTATCGTTATTTACCAGATTTACCCTTTAACCATATTAAATAAAATATTTACCGAATTAATTATTAAAAATATATTAAAATAAAAGATACCTATTTACAAAATTTGGACCTCCTGATTCTAAATACGGAATCAATTTTTCTAAATACTAATCAAAAAAGTGGACGAAATTAATTTAAAATTAATTCATGTTGTCAAAACAAAAAGTGTTTTTTAGGAAATAATTACTATCAAAAGATTTACACTTGCTTATGTACAGTTTAAATGTGAAATTACATCCAGTGACCAAAATTGAATTAAATGATAAAAATATAATATAATTTTACTTAAAACCAATTCAATAGTATAATTTATCACTATAAATGAATTTTATTAAAAATGTTGTTTTTAATTAAAATTTTATATATTGCACTATTCATTAAAATCTGAATGTTTTTAAAAAAAATATCAAAAATTCACCCTAAGATAATTTTGATATTAAAAACCTAAAAATGAAGTCTATTTTTAATGACTAAATAGATAAAATTTCAAAAATTTGGTATTACAATTCATAATGGCTAGTTATATTGATCACAATGTGTTAGAATCTCGAAGTTGCATACTACACTAGCTATTTAATTATTCAATGGGAAACGTACTGTGAAAGCTTGTGGTGTTACATTAATTACCCCTCCTCTAAAAATAACCAACATATTTGATTTATTCCAATAGTTATCATGATATATTCTTTAAATATCTATGGTATGACCTTACACTACTCCTCCTCTCTTTTCTGTGCTGTTTTTCAGTCTATCCATCACCTAAACAGGCTCCGTAAGACCCTAGAGTTAGGGTTAACCATTATATAGATTTATTCTTTGGTATTAAGTAATGAAAATAATCTCCTAAGGTGTGTTCGTGTGATTTTTGACATATACCACCAAAGGAGAAGTGGATTGGGTTAATTTGTTTTCCCCTATAATGGTTCAAGGTGAGGTTTTCTTCCTCTTTTTGTTTTTGCCTATTTTATTAAAACAATTATGTTTTTTTGAATTCTGTATATTTAACTAGGAGTGCCATGGATGGTTTATTTTGGTTTCATGTTTCTACTTCCATATGAGGTATATATTTATGACCGCTATTTTTTTCATAATTATTATAAGAATTCCATTCAGTTTTTACAGTTCCAATTAATTGTTGGGTAGTGCGTTGGTCCATGTTATGTAATTTTTAGTCGTTGGGTATAAGGTGAAACTCCTGCATATTCATATGTAAGTACATATATATATATATTCCCCAATTATGTGTATATTCATCCATGTAAGTGAACATACATTTATGGGGACATGTGTTCCTAGGTATATAAATGAAAATTTATATGTAGGAAAGTGGAGATAGGAATATGCATAAAGTTTATATGTAAGGATACCATTTAACATGATCCTGTCCATGAGGGTGTGTTCATAGGTTCTAGGTGCCCTTATATTTATGTGATGTTTCATAGTCTCTGTAAGAGTCGAATCATATTTTTGTTTGAAATCAACATGTGCTAAGAGTTGGCTTGGTTCAACCTTGAGGAAGGATCCTTTTCCTTTTACTTTTAATTCATGAAGGAATTAATTAATCAATTGTTCATTATTTCAAACATATTAATGGTTTTTAATTTATTTTTGTTTATCATAAGTGGTTCTATTGGGTGAAATTGAAGTACATAATAAATAATTGAAATGAAGGTTTGATAAGAATATTCATGGTTTCGTAATAAAACCACTCCAAATATGGTGTGATGTCTTCAGGATAAAAAGTTGGAAGTAGTATTTTATGAATTCTTGCATTAATACCTTTGTGTCTATTTATATATGATATTATAATTGTTAAATTTCATGTTAGTGTTCTTGGATTCTTTATGTTTATTATTCCCATGTATTCACATGTCTTTTTTCCTTAACACAACTCCTTACACTTGAGCCCTTGAAAAAAAGTTTCCATGACACAATAAGATAAAAAATGGTTAAGGTGAGTGGAATGAAAAAATGACAAGGGAGTTGGGTATAATCTCTTAAGGGTAACTAAAATGAACCATTTGACTATTGTGACTTAAAATCAATCATCCATGTATAGGAAAAATTGATTAAATTGATCGTGAGTTGGATGAACCACACCAAATGAAATACCTTGAATGAATGGTTTAGCTATAATGAGATGTTTAACATATTTTAAATGGTTTAGATAAAAAGGTTCGTTGAAAATAAATGGAATGTGTTAAATTACATGCACAAAAGGCCATGGAATCGTATATTGAATTGAATGTGATCAAGATTATATTAATGTTTGGATTGAAATTCTTATTATGGGTTGCCTTAAGTATAAATGTGAACATGTCTGTTTATATTTTAATGATTTGGGTTAATGGGATGAATCAGAGGTTAATTACCCATGAACTGTATGATTTGAATTATTATTCCATGTATCCATGTGAAGGTCATGAGATGGTAATGGATCATGAACCTCGGTTAGGGGAATAGCATTATAGCTCCCCTAGAATTGGATTCCGGTGGTATGTCCCGACCTAACCAAACTTATATCTTATCAATGAAATCCAATATACTAGGGGAACTTGGTCTTGGGTTAGGGGATTACTATGATAACACCCCTAGAATTTGATTGTGGTGGAATTTCCTAATCCACCCCAGAACAAAATTAATGATTGAAGTTCATGAAGTGGTTATTTCTCTTAGACATGTATTGGGGAAAGACTATGAGTGGTCCCCTAGAATTTTGATGATGTTGGTATGTCCTGATCCACCCGAACATATATAAATATTCTCATAGGACAAGAGACTAATGGATCATGGTATTTGGTTAGGGGTAGACTGTGAGAGCTCCCCTAGAATTGGATGGTGGTTGTATGTCTCGATCCACCCTAACATAACTGTAATGCTTAGAGACATAGAGACAAAGGGCTCTTGGACATGGGATAGGTAATGGCCGTTAGAGCTCCCCTAAAATTGGATGGCATTAGTATATCCTAATCCACCCCAACATATATCTATATATATATACATATCTACACTACTACTAAATATATAAATATCTACTTTCAAAATTCACAAGATCTAACTTTTAATCTGGCATCGAGCCAAAGCTCGTATAGCCATCGAGTGTCCCTTAAGAACCTGAATAGGTGTTTGTTTATTTATATAGTTCTATTTATTAAATACATCTTTAACTGCACATTTAATAACTTATATTAAACTGGATTGGTCAAGAAAACATGGGTTCTCGCCTACAAATATTTTATCTCACACCCTACACAGGTACCCTTTTTACGTGAGTAGTCCTTGTTGTTCCTAGGTCCTTTGACCTTTCATGGTGTTGTGATGCTTGCACGTGGGAGTTTGGTGAAAATGAAATAGTTGAAGCTCAATATTCTATCAGATAATTCTCATGGAGATTTTCTCTCAACTAATTATTTTCAGTGTATTGAAAATCATTATATATTTCTTACCGCTTCCAGTTATATATCATTTTTAAACCATGAATTATATAGAATGCCATTTTACACCTTTTATAAAATTATTACTATCTATCTTCTGTTGTTTTCTTTCATTTACAAACTAATTTATATTTTTCTACATTATATATATATATATATATATACTATTATACCATTGTACATTTTTTGATAAGAGGGTATAGTATCCCCACTATCACGTCTCAGGACTCTTGTAGCTATTGGGCAGCCTCTGTTGTATGGGGAGATGCATTTGAGGGTAGGTGAACCTTCGATATGGCTACTAGTTCGACGATATTTTGAGCTGAGATATACATTACTAGGAATTTTCCTTATACCCACAATTTGAAACCATAATTATATCCCTAGAAACATTGGGTATAGGCTATACTAGTGGTTTCAATGAACCATGGGCAACCAAGGTGTCAGTATATCCCTGATCTATACCCTAAGTTTTTGAATCTATGGGTATAGATCCACTAGACACTTTCAATAACCTATAAATAAAGTTTTTAGAACTGTAGGTATTGATTTGACAAAATATACGTCTAAGGAATTTGATCCCTGGACCACCCCTTTATTCTTCCCACACCCAACCACTACTCCATTTCACTTATTGGTATATAAATTTATATTTACATATATATATTTATATAAACTCTGGCTATAGGTATTAAACTATAGGAACTGGAGTTCCTGTGAAATTGTTTTTATGTCCCATGATTTTTTTCCTTCCATAATGTTGGAAATATATACAGACGGGATTGAAAAATCATTGGTACATGTCTTCAAAAAACAACCCTATACCCAGAGTGTTTTATAAAACCATGGGTATTGGTTTTGAAAAATAGGCTATACCCACAATTATTCAATAATAGTGGGTATCGACACCCTATTACCACAATTTTCCAATTCATTAGGTATAAGTTCTCATACTATACCAATACCCATTATTTTATTCAAAACCATGTATATAAGGACATTTTATAACAGTGGTAAAATCAAAGAATGCTATGAATCAATATCATGCTTGTTGTCCAATGCTACACTTTAATCACAATATTACTCAAATTATAAATATATATTCTTTTTTGTGATGAAATTACAAAATAATGTAAAATGGTTTTATAAAAGTTACGTATTTTGAATTTTTTGAATAACTCCGAATTTCACAAATTATACATTAAAATTCAAAAATCATTTTCTGGTTTGTCATTTATTGTGGAATATTTGTGAATCTCATCAATAAATACCACTAAAAAACTATTGAGGTAGCCTATAATTACACTATTTGTTTTTTCTATGAAGATTTATTGGGATTTTGTGAGTTTTAAAAAAATAAATCTAATCTCATAATGTATATAACTTATACATATGGTGGTATTTTGAATTTATTGTTTTTTAACATTTAACCAAAGATATCCAGAAAAAGGATCTAATTTTTAGAATAATTGATATCCATTAAGATGATCAAATATGTAATCAGCATGAGGTAGAAAATAATTTTTCGTAGTTATGATATTGTTAATCTCTTGATAATTGATACAGATATTCATTGACCCATAATTATTATTGAAAAAGAGAACTCTTTAGCACTTATGTGACTAAATATGGAATACAAACCATTTTCCCAAATTTTCTGATTATTTTTCTGTAATTCCACCGAATATGGTGGTTCCATTGTATAGGAGATCGTCGATATAGTTTTTTTACAAGCTATAAATTCAATTGGGAACTCTACCTAATGATATGGGGAAGTAATAGAAAACTCTTTTGTGAATAAATTAGTATATTACAATATAATAATATTTTTTTCACGGATAAAATTTTCTTGTTTCATAAACATTTGACGAATATATTATTCTTGAATGTATATCGAGACTCACAATTATGAAGGAATGTCTAAACTATATTCATAAATCTCAATTATTTTTTTATAAAACAATAGGACTATTTAGGTTATAAAATGATATTTTTCCCAATAGATGATATGAGATCTCTAAAAGGATAAACAGTCTATTCCCTATACTAATTTCAATTCCAACAATAGAATAATTATGTGATTTCTATGGAATAATATTAACAAAAATATTAATTAGGGAAAAGACATATAAATAGTCTATTTTAAATGCACCACTGTGTGTTTACATAGATATTATAACATCAGGTTATCTAGGAGTTGATTTAATATTTCTTTCAAACATTCATGATATAAAAAAATTCATTGAACTGGAATCAAACAATAATACCATTTTTGAGTGAATAATAAGTTTAAATTTCATTGCTTAATTTTTTTATCCACTTTAATGATATTGATAGTGTTTTATCATTCATTCCATATTATATATAGTGGTTTTTGGTGTTGAATATACTTTGGGATCAAGGGTTTAGTGCACTATATTTCATTGTACCCCTGTTATTTAGAGTTGAATAATTGGACAATGAGTGATTTATTGAGTGGAACACTCCTTTAATCTATCATATTTATAGAATATTCACATCCCTTAAAAAATTTATACTTAATACCTTTGGTTTCCACAGTTAATACAATATATAATTTCCTTATAGTGGTTTCCTAGGTGATTACTTTTACAATAGTAACTTACGGGTATCAAAATATTCATTACTCTACATCCCTTTTCTCATGATACTCCAATGTAAAATTCAATCCATTAATCATTATTTTCAGGTCCTTGAGACAATTCCCCAAACTCTACCTCTACTATAAGTGTGAGTCAAAATAATTCTTCATAACATCTGAACTCATGAAGAGATCAAACATTTTAGTGATGTGGTTTTTATCCATTACAAAATTTATGAATAATTCTATTAGTGTTGAAAAAAAATCCTCAGGAATATCCTAAAATCCTTGTAAATTTCACTACATAAGTCACAGAAGACCCATTTTCCTTTTTATTAAGCCCTATAAATTTTCTAACCATTTTGTATTCTACAGTATGAGGAAAATATTTTTTAGGAAATATTTTCTAAATATTTTCTCACTTAATTGATTCAACTTCATCCTTTAGATTTGAAATTTTTATTAATATTTTCTATTGATCATATTATCCTTCTAAATAGAAGAAAAAAAATCTAACACTCTCTTTCCTAGAAAATTGAGTCAATAATAATATATTTTCAATGGATATTAAACATTTTTATATAAGTTGTGGATATAAATTTATATAAAATAATAGTATAAATTTCTTTATGAAGGGATTAATATCTATTTTCTCCTCCATAAGAAAAGTTATATTATCCACATGGGTCATGTTTTTTCTCACAACCTCAGATAAGTAGTTAAAAGCCACCATGACTTTTTAAACTATGACTTCTATTACATTAAGAATTATTTTTAGATAATCATTTATATGTCCAACACATTGGATCATGGATTGGTTCATCCTAGTTTTCAAAATTTTAAAAATTGTAAAATGGTACTTGGATGAAAACATAATTAACAATTCATTTATTAAGAGAATTAATGTTCAAGTGTAATGTAATTAGCATAGGAAATACCACAGTTTAACAAAGGTGGACTTTTCTGTCTATCCTAATTACTAAATTAAATAAACATTGCGTTAATAAAAACTATAATGAACCATAAATCACATACATAATTAATATATCATTACTAGATAGAGAGACATAATATTATACATCTCAAAAATTATAAAATTATTATATTTGAAAACTACGTTAACATTATTACAATAATACACGTTAGACTATTAAATTAATTTAATGTATTAATAATAGTAGTAATATAAAATTTCAAAATCTTCCCAACACATATGATCCATTAGGGACATAAATCTTAGAATGGTTTATGGAAAATTCCCTTTAAGGGAGTGGATAATAAGAATGAATGGAGAAGTGAATAGATTTTTGTACCTGAAAATTTCCTAAGTGGAATCAACAAAAAAAATTCAATAATAATTATATTGAAATAATAAGAATAAAGAATTGAATTTGGAACACACATAATAAGGGAAATCATAATAAAACGTTAATGGAAACTACTATGAAAACATAAAATTATATGGATTAAATCTCTAGCCATGCCATATATATAGTGTCTCACAGGATTAGAATTTTACATAATTCATTAGAATAATAAATAACTTTCGATTAACCCTTAACATAATAATATGTTCAATTTATTATGTTCCATATATAAAATAAAATACATAATTATAATAAATAAACAAATATGCATAACTTGGATAACATATGATGAATATGAAACAGATTATATAAAAATCTAATTTATCATAAAAAATAATGAATCTTAAAGTAATAAGTGGAAAGAGAGGAAATAAAATTTTATTATTATAAAAATGCTATTATGTGAAATTATTTATTGATAGATATTCAATTATAATAATATAGAATAGATACACACAATTGAGAGGATAAAAGAAATAGATGTATAAGTAGGGAGAATTCAAGATGGAAATTGAGAAGTGTCCCTCTCAAATAGCATTCCATGACTGGAACAAGAATAACACCATAATGGAAATAAAATTATTCAACAAAACTAATAAAATATAAATTAATAAATTACAGACAATAATTAAAATTAATAAAACTGATACATTCTTTTCAGGAATATAGAAAAATAGAAAGAGTTTTAAAGAGTATAAGAAATAATTATTGATCCTATGTCAAAGTTAACATATTCGGGGTATTAAAAAGATATTATTAATATAACGGAGATGAAAAATAAATAACTATACATATATAGCATAGAAGATATAATCTATAATATTAAAATATTGTTAGAATACAAAATTTTACCAAAATTAGTTATAATCTATAGGAAACCCCATTACCTTAGTTCTTATATTTCATAGTTATTCTTTGATCTCTTATATAAACAAAATATATTTATTTAAATGTTACCCACGATTTTTATTAAAATTATTAATATTTATTATTGATAATTTTTTATTAGTAAGGATTTATTAATATTTTAATATAAATAAATTTAATGAGGCCATGTTTATTTGAAGCACTCTATAGTGGTTTTAATAATACGATATTGATTATTTTTATCTATCCATGAGTTCCATTATCTTTATAACATTAAAATATATTTAACTAAAATATTAATATTGAATATTTGTCACACTAAATTGCTATAAACGTGATCAAACATAAATGAAATATTGTATCAGTGCATGTGTTAAAACAAATCGTGTGAGGATGCGTCGATGGATTGGGGAGAAGAGATACAAAAACTATTTTGAGTAAATTTTTTATACCTAATATAATTAATATTTATGTTATATTGATATTATAATAAAATAAATTAGAAAACATTGGTTTCAAAATATAAATTTTAAAAAAAGTTAAAAATGATATTTAAAAAAATGGGATGATACCTATTATTTTTGAACACCTACATTGCCATGTTTTTAACACCATGGGTATCAGGGTTGTGTTGTGAAATGATTGTAACAAAAAATATATGAATATTTTGGAGGCGAAGTATTAGAATATTATAAGAGAAGAATATTTTTTTGGATGTTGATTACCAATAGGGGTGATATGAGGTAATTATAGTTGGGATATACTTCTATTTTAAAATATTATAATGAATATAATATCATTTAATGACAAAAAATATCAATGGATTCATTATATTAAACAATGAATAGTATTAAAAACCATTTTGGAAATAAATTCCCTCCCATACATCATTTATGACTTTTTACATTATAATGACATTTTTATATAATTCTAGTAATATAACTCAATAATTTATTAATTTTTTTTCTAAATTGTCAAGAAAGAATACCCAAATTTCAATCCATCCAATTTTAAAAATACTAATTGAATTTTATTGTATGAAATTGTAAGAAATTTTTTAAGTACCAAAATATGATAAAAATATTTTATTATAACATAAAATATTTCATAAAATTTTGGAAAACATTATTTTAGACATAAAATTTATCATTAATTCTATATATTAATTTAATGTAACTTTTTCAAATATTTTTTAACTAATAAATCATATAAGGTTCATACAAAACAATATTACATATACCACATAACAAATTTTATTATTCACCGTGAAATTCAACTATTTCATATTTGGATTATGACAATAAATTTATATATATATTATATAACATATCTTATAAAGTATTTTATTTCCACTAACTTCTACATTTTAGATATTTCATACTATAAAATTTCCCATTTCCTTGTAACATCCTTGGGTTTTATTTCTTCTTCTTAAACACCTATCATTAGTTCTCTTTTGGTGTTTGAATATGTGAAGATCCCATTCTGTAGTGGAATTTATAGTCCAAATCAACCTAGATTCCATTAACGATGATATCAACTATACCTTTTGGAAGAACTTGTAGCATACAGTGACAAAATATTCTATTTTAAGACCCTATTTTGTGATGTTATTTGGTGAATTTTCTTTCATTGTTGCATCGTTAAGTTAATCCTTTGGAGGTGTTATGATAAATATGAATGCAATAGGTGACATTGATAATCAATGATCTAGACTTGATATTATTTTTTCATTTAATTATAAGAGATTTTATATATGGTTGTCTTTATTTTGGAATTTTATTTATTCATGATAAACGAGGAATTATTAAGATGTGATGGTTTCATTCTTCTAAACTATATTTCTTTATTCTTCCTAGTGGTGTTCTATTATGTAGTTCAACATCATAGTTAGTTGAGGTAGTGAAAAAATATATTCTTAGTTATAATTGACCTAAACCTTGGGGGAACCCATTTGGTCTACAATGGTTGTGTTATTTTGGTAGAGGGAACTGGGTATGAAACCCATGAAATCAGAAAGTGAGCCACTAATAATCCTCATTTATTGAAATGGCATGATGGGCCCTGATGTGTTTCATGACTTGGGTCTCTTGATGATTGAGGTACAAATGCCCTATTTATCACGTATCAGTCTACATGTGATTCTATACAAATAATTTTCCATATCATTTATGGATTACACCATTATATTTACATATTATTTTTATGTGGACTAGTCATTCTGGGGGTTTCAGTGTTTTTTTAACATAAGTTTTGTATATGTTCAAAATAAACTCCAAAATTGGGATTTATTTGTGAAAGAATAAAAATAAAATTTTGGATATACAAATAAAAATCAATTTTATATTCAAACTATTAAGTTAGTATTCTAACAAACACATTCCGAAAAACCACCTTACCGACTATAAAGGTAATATATCCTTTAAAATCTCTATTTATAGACATATTAACCCATTAAATTTAACTTATTTAGATTTATTTTATGGTTTGTGTTATTTATTTTACAAAATCACAACCTTTTATATAATATTTTTATTAATTCTTGCATATATGTTAAGGTTTCTGATATTTTAAAGACAATAAAACCATTATTATTTCCAAATTTTAGTTATGATAACTACAGAAATTTATTTTTCCAACCTAATAATATTAATATGATGAAATATATATTCAATTAAATAATAATGTTATAAAATAAATAATGAAAATAATTATTATTTTATTATGTCGTGTAGGTGATTTATTTATTATATACATTTATACATGAGTGAATTGATTAAAAAAATAAACTATAGCACAAATAAATGTTATGTATTTAAATTATATAATAAATTTTTTTGGACATTAAAAACTGGATAGGTACTTGGTAATTCACCCATTCATACCTAACTCCATAATTAATATCATACTGTTTAAACCAACATATCCTTTCATAATTTTCACTGAATTTACTCAAACCAAAAATCAATTATCATTTTTATGCATTTTACAATATTATCAATATTTCTTTTCAACTTTTTGAAACAAGAATACCCTCAAACTAACAAAACATCCCATAATAAATTATAATATTTACTTGATATTAAAACATTCTATTTACCAATCCATATTTTATAAAATACCCCTATTCCACATCAATTCACATCAATAAAAATAAATATCATATATGAATGTAATTTTCCATACATAAATCACCTTAATTTACATAGAAATATACAGAACCACTTAGAAAAAAATAATTTCATCATATAACAAATTTATATTAATTACATGTATAATAACTTAAATTACAAAGTATACACATAATAAATTAAAACATCCATAATTTAATCAAAATTATAGACTAATAAGGGATTATATATACTAATCTAATTCCAAATAATTTCAAACCAGCCCCCTGAATGCCAAGGGCACAATGGAAAAATAAATATGTTATATAGATGTATTCTAATAAATTATATAATATAATTTAAATGATATATAAATTTCATTTCAAAAAAAATAAGGTTCTAAACTAAACCTTTTATGTCAATAAATAGTATTTTCAAGAATCATTGAAGATAAAAATGATTACAGAAACACTATAACATGTTAATTATAAATCGAAACCTATCACATGGTTTAAAAAAATAAAAAAATAATAAATTCATTATTTTCAAAAATACCCCAAAAATAAAATATTTATCCATTAAAAATACAAGAAATTTATTTCAACCATTCCCAAACACTTATGATTATATATGTTTTAGTAAAATTCTTTTAATTTCTAAAATAATTTTTTTAAATATTTCATCCCAATTTTTTCCAATCATTATATCAATAAACATATTATAAAATTCTAGTAAATATTTTAACCAATTATTTAAAAACCAAAATTTTAGAAATATTATTGTCATTTGAATGATCTATCATTTAAAAAGTACAATTTTAAAAAATATAAATTAAACCTTCTAATATGTATAATGTTTACAATATAATAGATTCTGAAATAATGCATTTTAAAACCATATTTTTTTAAAAATAAGGATTTGCGTGATTTATATTACCATTACCACTCTTTAAAAAAAATTAATTCATAACATTATATTTTTCAAAACCTAATTTTTTAAATAAAAATTAAAATTAACTTATTATATATTTCACATCAATTTATAAAAAAACATTATTCAAAAATTGAAACATTCCAATAACATAATAAATTCATTAAAACACAAAATTGTAACACCCCGAGCTTCCATGATACGCTTCTCATTCAATAATGCAATAGCTTGCATTGTACGCAACTTCGTGTTCTAAAACACCGCGACTAATCAAAGTAGCTGTTATGAATAGTAATAACCACTTTTTAAAATTATAGAAATTTTATATTTCAAAATGGACTTCATTTTTGGATTCGGAATATCGAAATTAGCCTATGTTGAGTTTTTGGTATTTTTCTGAGAACTTCTAATTTTTTATGAATAGTGAAAAATACTTAAAAACAACATTTTTAATCAAAATAATTTATAGTGATAAATTATACTAGTTAGTGGTTTTAAAGTATAATTAGAATATATTTTTACCATTTTATCCAATGGTGGTCATTACAATTAATTTAACATTGAAATTGGACATAAACAATTGCCAATCTTTTGATATAAATTGTTTCTTAAAAACACGCTATTTGTTGTAACAGCGGGAATTAATTATAAAATTAATTAATACAACTTATATGTTTGGAATTTTTTAAAATAGACATCATTTTTGAATTTGTAATATCAATTATATCTTAGGGTGAAATTTTGGCCTTATTCTGAAAAACTTCAATTTTTGATGAATAGTGAAACCACTAAGTGGTTGTTAAAAACTGATTTTTCGTTAAAATGAAATATTACCACTTCTGTGATTTGATTTTCAAAAATCCGACATACATGGTTGTCATTAAGAAGTAAAATGTGGTTCAATGAGATTAAAATAATTTTTTGGTGAATAGTAACTTTTAAGTTCTTAATCGCGATTAGAGGTAATTAGTGTAGTTTAAGGTAAAAATAATGTTTTAATAATATAAGATGAGCTTGACACTTGTCCTACTCCAATTGGATGAGTCATGGCCGACCAAGACAACCTATGGGTCAACTTGGGGACCCCATGTAGCCACTTTGGTTGGAAAATGACATTAATATATATTTATTTAATGTTAAAATTAAATTGACACAAACATGAGTTGTTTTACTAAAACAGTTTTTAAGTGGGGTTAAACAAGTCCAAATTTTGACTATAAATATTCATTAGAAATCTAAAAAGATTTCATACATCATAGTATTTTTTTTATAATTTTTAGACATTAAATAAATTAAATTATTTATGACATCATGATGATGCAGTGATGACCTCATTATTTAACGATTTAAATAAAATGGGATGATAATGCAAAATCCAAGGCCTACACTCTCCCAAAGACAATTGGATGAGGATATTTCGAACCCTTATCACCTTAGCCTCGAATTATATAAGTGTGGGACCTTTAGAATCCGAAAAGCATTGTGTAATAATGTAACATTTCAATCATTCCAAAAGTGCCCCTCCTCTCCACTTATAAAAGGCCCCCACCTCTCCCACCTCATTTACACTTTCTAGCCATTTTTCTCGGCCAACCTCTGCCCAAATACTCTCTCAACTTCCCCATATTACTCCTAGAATCCTCACTTTGGTCAGAACTCTTCCCAAAGAAGCCTTTGGCTCAAATCAAAAAGAGTTACCCAATTTTTAGGTAATGTCTTCTCTAATATTGTTTTGTTTTGTTTTTCTTCTCCAACCCCATAAAATCTTTTTATAAATTTCTTTTGTAACAACACCAGTATCCTCAATATACTAGGATGTTGTTATAAGATGGATTCGAGCTACACTTACACAAACCAACATCTAATGGTTAAAGAACATACGGTTTCTGTGGATGGAGAATTTCTGCCTCACGAAACGATGATTGTTCAACACTCATATAACACCTTCAAAGGTGGCCATTAAGATGTCACTATTTTTATATATGATATATAATATGTTTATGTTTTACTTATACTTCTGTATTTCTAATTTATGGCATACTTTATGATTTCCATTATGGGTAAAACGCGATAATTTCATTTTAGGATGTGCGGACTACCGCCCCCTCAAAGTGATTTGAATCGTTAATGCCATATGTGGGATGTATAAAGGATGGAGTAAATGGTATTATACACTATATTATACTGGAATTATATTATAAATTTATATCATTATTATTTCGTTCCATTAAATATGAAATTGAAATGAAAGTAGCGTTCATGCGTACGTACGGCTTACCGTCTCCATGAACGGTGCATTTCATTTCTTACCTCTAAATGTTACGTGACATTATGAATGAATGTATATACTGTATATATTATATATATGATATCTACATCATGAATATAATTCTGGATATAATGGATATTTCACCACATGAACAACTTGTAATTATAAGATGTTTATTTTTGACTCAAGTACCAAAGATCGACAAAACGACCGTTATTAACTTAAATAATTAAATAATGTTCATAACATGGTAATAAGGGATATAAAAGGAATAATGAACATGAAAAAGGTTCTTAAGTAAATATAAATTAACTCTAGTTTATTATTCAGGAGGTTAAGGAACTGTCGAGTCAGGACAAGACGCAAGGTAAGGGAACTTCTTAACCCAACTTCCATTCTTTTGGTTAATCTCCTACTTTCAAATTATGTCATGATATTATTATGTCTTATTTTGTATTCTTTATGTGTACCTATAGTGAATACACATAATATATCTATTTTATTTTAAAAATTATATTTGTATGGACTTCGTCTCAATCTCCTTTCATTTAGGCATATTTGGTTTTATAGACAAATTTCTTTTATACGGTGTATAAACCACTTTGACTTTTACGTTTATTCAAAAGGAATATTTTTTATACGAAGCGTTTACTAAACGAAAAAAGGGAATTTTTTTGTCGTACGTATGCGGCGACAATGACTTCTATGCCGCCATGACCACTATTTGAGTTTCGGCTTCCTCTACAAGCCATACCCTTTTTTTAAAGAATAAATACCATGTTATACTTTTCTTTTATTTTGGTATTGAAAATGGTTTTGAAAGCATTTTTATTATATCAATGTGTTGTATTGATATCTTGTGATTGAAATGTGGAAATGTTATGTTTCCTTTATGCATGTTTTATGTGATACAATTATGTTATGGTTTATGAGATGTTTAAACCTGTTCATATGAGGAATGTATTGGACTTAATAAGTGACGGGTGGAGCCCGCTATAGCTCCTCGATTCATTGGTAGGTCTCATGAGACAACTAGACGTGGAATTGGCCGAGGCCCTTTCCCAATTTGATTTATGGTTTTGGCCGAGGCCTTAATCATTTTAGACGTCTTGGCCGAGGCCTTGAAAAAATGTTTCAGAATGTCTGGCATTATACATTCCCTCATTATGAAAGTGGTTATTGATATTGCATGTGATTATTCGACCAGTAGAATATCCATGTGAAGAAGTGAATGGAATTATCTCATTTTACTTTTTCTATATTATGTTGATGTTCAAGTTTAAAAGGCTTTTGTTTTAGTTATACATTGCTTTAAATTTTTATGTTTATTTATGAAAGCTTCCGCAATATTGTTATCCTTACTGAGCATCTGAGCTCACCCATTTCAATGTTTTAATATTTTCCAGGATGTGAAGAAGTATTTTATGAATGACCTGCAGGGATAGTCAGAAGAGGATATGAGTGTGGACTATGAAGACTTTGTTATTAGTTTTTCACTTTATGATGTAATGTAAGACTTATGAATGTATCTAGTGTTTCCAAGGCTACTAAACTAATCGGTCTTTCGAGACTTGATCTTTTGTGATCATGCCAATGTTACGAAGTAACGCACCGACTATGGGTAGCTGGGGTCGGGGCGTTACAGTTGGTATCAGAGGCAGTTTAGTACAAACCTTGGAAGCTAGATTTAGATAAACTCTGATTAGGGCACATAGCCCGAAGATAGACTTTGAGGATTAGTATAGAAGAACTTCCTAGAATTTTGGTATTATAGAGATGTTATGAGTTTTCCGAGCAATACATCCCTGTCTAGATACGAGCAAGTAGAGGCGGCTCTGGCACAGATGTACCTAGGGGTAAAACCCGAAAACACCGCTTTGAGCTAGACTCGAACGGGAACTGGTGCATGACAACGGTCCTTGCTGCACTCTTGGTTACGACACTCCCGGGGGATATGCTTAGGATAATTCTCATTTTATTTACAAACCACTATGAAGGATTATGAGTATATACTTCCTCAAAGAAAACATTTCTTTTTATGATTATGGATTATATCCATAAATAGTTCAATTTATGTAAAGTGTTTTACAAATATGGAATTATGTATTTTGATTCATAAACTAATCTAGTTTATGCCATTGTTTAGAAATGGCGCCTAGTGGAAGGAATGGAAACCGTATCAATGTACGAACTCCGTGTAGGGATTTCCCTCCTTCTCAAGATAATTATTGTGGATCTGGAGATACAACTGGTGCTGATCAACTTATTGCCATATTGGGACAACTCACTCAGTTTATGAATAATAACCTTACTCATATGGAGCACCCTGATCCGTAACATGGAGGATCAATGTTAGACCGCTTCATGAGGCAACAACCACCAACCTTCAATGGGAGTAAAAATCCTATAGTAGCTGAGCAATGGATAAATTCCTTAGAGAAAATATTCCATGCCTTGGGGAGTAGTGAAAGGGAGAAGGTTGTCATGGCAGTTTACCGCCTCACTGGAGATGCCGATCAGTGGTGGTCGCTGATTCAAAACACAAAGGAAGATGATGACGTATCGAATATGGAATGGAGGGAGTTCAAAGAGATTTTCTTAGAAAAATATTTTCCTCGTGACCATCGAGCAGATATGGAAAGGCAATTTCTGAGTTTGAGGCAGAAGGAGGATGAGAATGTCGCAAAGTATGAGGCTAACTTTACAAGGTTAGCGAGGCATGCTGCCGATTATATACGTAACCCAAGGAGTAAGATTGATCATTTCTTTGATGGGTTAAAACCATTTCTCCGTCGAGCTTTAGTATCACAATCCTTCTCATCATACGAAGATATTGTCTCGTGTGCTATCAAGACAGAAAAGGAATTCTCTAAGTCTTATGACAACAAAGCAAAGCAAGAGAAGAAGAGAATGGTGGAACAAGAGACAGATAAAGGGAAAAAGGGAAAGAAGGATTTTCCATTATGTGATAATTGTGGGAAGAATCACCCTGGTACTTGCCTAAAAGGAATGGGAGTTTGTTATAAATGTGGAGAAAAGGGTCACCAGGCTCGTGATTGCAAGGGAAAGAAAGAGGCTGTCAAAGTTGAATGCTACAATTGTAGGGAAACAGGGCATTATGCAAATGAATGTCCTAAGCGTCAAGGAATCTTACCTCAGAAAAGGACAAGGGATCAAGGCCAATCTTATGCTGTGACTACAGTTGAAGCGGAATAATTAATGTATTGGTGCTTTTGGACTCAAGGATTATATTCTAGTTATAAGAATAATGTGATATATATAAAGATTGTACTGCAGTACTTTTTGATTTCAGTAAGGTTTTAATATGATGAAGGTAATTATATTTTTAGTATGTTACAATAAGAGAAAATTTACTTTGTTTGGGGAATCTGATAATTGATTTTGGAATTAAGAGACCTTTTAGAGAAAGTCTGGATAGAGGTAATTTGGATAACTATAAAGTTTGGAGTGGATTAAGTTGATTTTTGGATAGTATTGTTTAAGGTTAAAAAATTTATGAAGATTATTTTTGGAATATTATAATACTATAGTTTTAGGAAAAGGACAACCTGCAGGGTGGGGCATAACCCGTCGCGTCCGACAATGCTGCAGGAATCGAACCCACAATCATAGTGCGACAAGCCTTTATTTCCTACCACTAGCCTACTGGAAGTCCCTGGTTATTACAAAATAATTTTACTAATCTAAATGGTATGTGTTAACATATGGAACCTTATACAATTAGGATAAGTATAATATTTTTGAGTTCTATTATCTTTTTGAGTGAAAGATGAGTTGAAGGTTGAAACTCTAATTGTCAAGCATAAAAATATATATACCTATCTCTTATTCAATGAATAAATTAATTCTTAAACTTTAGTAAAGGGATATTAAAACAAAAAAAAATGTGTTATCCTAATACCTTATGTCTTGTTGAACTGATGATATTTTAAATCAACATAGATTGAAGGGTTTGAGGCCCTCAATTTGACAGTTGATTGTGATTGATGACCTCAATCACTCCCTACAAATATTTACGTTTTTCCTCCAATTATATGTCTTTAATTGCCACTAATGTTCTCCTAATCGAGATCATAATTGGGTGGTGACTTTTTCATTTCCCTTTCCCTGTTATTAAGACTAAATTCTATTAACCTTATTTCCGATGTGGGTTTTCCACAAAGGTATTTTCTATTTTCAACCTTTTATTTTCCAAGAAAAATTTCAAATTGCGAGGAAACAATTTATTGAAGGAGGGGAGAATGTAACACCCCGAGCTTCCATGATACGCTTCTCATTCAATAATGCAATAGCTTGCATTGTACGCAACTTCGAGTTCTAAAACACCGCGACTAATCAAAGTAGCCGTTATGAATAGTAATAACCACTTTTTAAAATTATAGAAATTTTATATTTCAAAATGGACTTCATTTTTGAATTCGGAATATCGAAATTAACCTATGTTGAATTTTTGGTATTTTTCTGAGAACTTCTAATTTTTTATGAATAGTGAAAAATACTTAAAAACAACTTTTTTAATCAAAATAATTTATAGTGATAAATTATACTATTTAGTGGTTTTAAAGTATAATTAGAATATATTTTTACCATTTTATCCAATGGTGCTCATTAGAATTAATTTAACATTGAAATTGGACATAAACAATTGCCAATCTTTTGATATAAATTGTTTCTTAAAAACACGCTATTTGTTGTAACAGCGGGAATTAATTATAAAATTCATTAATACAACTTATATGTTTGGAATTTTGTAAAATAGACATCATTTTTGAATTCGGAATATCAATTATAGCTTAGGGTGAAATTTTGGCCTTATTCTGAAAAACTTCAATTTTTGATAAATAGTGAAACCACTAAGTGGTTGTTAAAAACTGATTTTTCGTTAAAATAAAATATTACCACTTCTGTGATTTGATTTTCAAAAATCCGACATACATAGTTGTCATTAAGAAGTAAAATGTGGTTCAATGAGATTAAAATAATTTTTTGGTGAATAGTAACTTTTAAGTTCTTAATCGCGATTAGAGGTAATTAGTGTAGTTTAAGGTAAAAACAATGTTTTAATAATATAAGATGATCTTGACACTTGTCCTACTCCTATTGGATGAGTCATGGCCGACCGAGACAACCTATGGGTCATCTTGGGGACCCCATGTAGCCACTTTCGTTGGAAAATGACATTAATATATATTTATTTAATGTTAAAATTAAATTGACACAAACATGAGTTGTTTTACTAAAACAGTTTTTAAGTGGGGTTAAACAAATCCAAATTTTGACTATAAATATTCATTATAAATCTAAAAAGACTTCCTACATCATTGTATTTTTTTTTTAATTTTTAGAAATTAAATATATTAAATTATTTATGACATCATGATGATGCAGTGATGACCTCATTATTTAACGATTTAAATAAAATGGGAAGATAATGCAAAATCCAAGGCTTACACTTGTCCAAAGCCAATTGGATGAGGAGATTTCGAACCCCTGTCACCTTAGCCTCGAATTATATAAGTGTGGGACCTTTAGAATCCGAAAAGCATTGTGTAATAATGTAACATTTCAATCATTCCAAAAGTGCCCCTCCTCTCCACTTATAAAAGGCCCCCACCTCTCCCACCTCATTTACACTTTCAAGCCATTTTTCTCGGCCAACCTCTGCCCAAATACTCTCCCAACTTCCCCCTCTTACTCCTAGAAGCCTCACTTTGGTCAGAACTCTTCCCAAGGAAGCCTTTGGCTCAAATCAAAAAGAGTTACCCAATTTTTAGGTAATGTCTTCTCTAATGTTGTTTTGTTTTGTTTTTCTTCTCCAACCCCCTAAACTCTTTTTATTAATTTCTTTTGTAACAACACCAGTATCCTAAATATACTAGGATGTTGTTATAAGATGGATTCAATCTAAACTTACACACACCTACATCTAATGGTTAAAGAACATACGGTTTCTGTGGATGGCGAATTTCTGCCTCACAAAACGATGATTGTTCAACACTCATATAACACCTTAAAATGTGGCCATTAAGATGTCACTATTTTTATATATGATATATAATATGTTTATGTTTTACTTATACTTCTTTATTTCTCATTTATGGCATACTTTATGATTTCCATTATGGGTAAAACGCGATAATTTCATTTTAGGAAGTGCGGACTACCGCCCCCTCAAAGTGATTTGAATCGTTAATGCCATAAGTGGGATGTATAAAGGATGGAGTAAATGGTATTATACACTATATTATACTGGAATTATATTATACATTTATATCATTATAATTTCGTTCCATTAAATATTAAATTGAAATGAAAGCAGCGTTCATGCGTACGTACGGCTTACCGTCTCCATGAACGGTGCATTTCATTTCTTACCTCTAAATGTTACGTGACATTATGAATGAATGTATATACTGTATATATGATATATATGATATCTAAATCATGAATATAATTCTGGATATAATGGATATTTCACCACATGAACAACTTGTAATTATAAGAAGTTTATTTTTGACTCAAGTACCAAAGATCGACAAAACGACCGTTATTAACTTAAATAATTAAATAATGTTCATAACATGGTAATAAGGGATATAAAAGGAATAATGAACATGAAAAAGGTTCTTAAGTAAATATAAATTAACTCTAGTTTATTATTCAGGAGGTTAAGGAACGGTCGAGTCAGGACAAGACGCAAGGTAAGGGAACTTCTTAACCCAACTTCCATTCTTTGGGTTAATCTCCTACTTTCAAATTATGTCATGATATTATTATGTCTTATTTTGTATTATTTATGTGTACCTATAGTGAATACACATAATATATCTATTTTATTTTAAAAATTATATTTGTAAGGACTTCATCTCAATCTCCTTTCATTGAGGCATATTTGGTTTTATACACAAATTTCTTTTATACGGTGTATAAACCACTTTCACTTTTACGTTTATTCAAAAGGAATCTTTTTTATACGAAGCGTTTACTAAACGACAAAAGGGAATGTTTTTGTCGTACGAATGCGGCGACAATGAATTCTATGCCGCCATGACCACTATTTGAGTTTCGGCTTCCTCTACAAGCCATACCCTTTTTTTTAAAGAATAAATACCATGTTATACTTTTCTTTTATTTTGGTATTGAAAATGGTTTTGAAAGAATTTTTATTATATCAATGTGTTGTATTGATATCTTGTGATTGAAATGTGGAAATGTTATGTTTCCTTTATGCATGTTTTATGTGATACGATTATGTTATGGTTTATGAGATGTTTAAACCTGTTCATATGAGGAATGTATTGGACTTAATAAGTGACGAGTGAAGCCCGCTATAGCTCCTCGATGCATCGGTAGGTCTCATGAGCCAACTAGACGTGGAATTGGCCGAGGCCCTTTCCAAATTTGATTTATGGTTTTGGCCAAGGCATTAATCATTTTAGACGTCTTGGCTGAGGCCTTGACAAAATGTTTCAGAATGTCTGGCATTATACATTCCCTCATTATGAAAGTGGTTATTGATATTGCATGTGATTATTCGACCAGTAGAATATCCATGTGAAGAAGTGAATGGCATTATCTCATTTTACTTTTTCCATATTATGTTGATGTTCAAGTTTAAAAGGCTTTTGTTTTAGTTATACATTGCCTTAAATTTTTATGTTTATTTATGAAAGCTTCCGCAATATTGTTATCCTTACTGAGCATCTGAGCTCACCCCTTTCAATGTTTTAATATTTTCCAGGATGTGAAGAAGTATTTTATGAATGACCTGTAGGGATAGTCAGAAGAGGATATGAGTGTGGACTATGAAGACTTTGTTATTAGTTTTTCACTTTATGATGTAATGTAAGACTTATGAATGTATCTAGTGTTTCCAAGGCTACTAAACTAATCGGTCTTTCGAGACTTGATCTTTTGTGATCATGCCAATGTTACAAAGTAACGCACCGACTCTGGGTAGCTGGGGTCGAGGCGTTACAAAAATGCTTTAAAAATAATACAAGAATTCAAAACCATTAGATTAATTTAAATTTAACATTTCAAAAAAACATAATACATTTTTTTTATCATAGAATAATTTTAATACCTTGAACTATGACTATAATAAACATTTTTATTTTTTGTCAATAGAATTGGGATATTTTTGAATTCTAATGGGTTGAAATACATGTAAAATTTGATGTTTTAAAATTATACTGAATGGGAAGATATTTTGTGTTTATTAAAAGTTAAAATAAATAATTTAAAGATGTTTTTATAAATAAAAAATTTATTCAACTTATTTATATAATTTTTTGTAGAAAAATAAATTTAAGGATATTACAACCCCCAACATGTACTTGTTATGTATCCACTATGTACATGAGGGAGAAATTAGTGGGATGTTACCATATTATGGAAATTTGATGGTTGATTATCTGATAAAAATATATGGTGAGACATTTGGTAGCTAGGGGAGCACCACTGAGTATCCACACATGCCTATGAATTTTTTAAAATTGGTTAAAAATGTATTTTTTTTCTTTAAAAAAACATTACTTGGGGGTTTACTTTCCAAGATTATTGAACAAGTGGTTATAATATTCTCTCCATTATTTTAACACATTTTCATAATTCAATACCTTTTTTATGGAGATTTTGATTACATTATGAGGGATTCAAATTAGAAATTTCACCAGATGATAGTGAAATTCATCAGATATAATATATATTTTGGTTGTGTTAGTTATATGAGGCATTGAAATTAATATTTATAATATTTTCCCTTAATTTCATACTATTTGTGTGATATAGGACATTAATTACACTATATACTATTGGAATGTTATCATTTATCATTTAATAGACTTCAGATTGACTGAGGCTCACAGGGAATTAAGGATGTTAGTACAATAATGAATTAATTATGTATTGACATATTAGGTAGGTTTTCATTATATTTTCATTCATTTAATATGTGTTAAAATTTGTTTTAAAGATTTATAGTATTGGCAAATGAGTGTTAGATACCTTTAGTAATTACCCAAAATTTCATATATATATATATATATAATTAAATAATTGTATCCAATTAGGGTTATAATAACTTTTCCAAACATGTACCCTTGTGTTTTACATTTTATTTATGATTCCTTAAAGGGATTAATAATTTTTTGAATTTATTATGAAATCCATTGTATATTTACAAATATTAAAATCTATTTGAGTAACATAGTAAGGTCTAATTTGAATATTTATGAAACACCACCAAGAGTAGTGGTCTATATTCGAGCTAAGGGATAAGTTCATTTAGGGTTTCTTATATGAATTGAGTTCATTAGTGAGGTAACTCATATGATTTAGAACTGATTATTTTGATAAAAACTATAAGATTTAGTGTGATAATAATATATATTTTATGATGCGTAGAGTATTTGGTTATCCACATTGTGATTGGATTACATTTTTGGTTCATATACATGATGATATTTTTTAAAAAAAGGTTAAGATACCTTTAAATGGTTATTGTGAGATTAACATTGGATGAGGCTGTATACTTAGTGTGGTATGATTTGGATATAATAGATTATACAATAAAAAAATTTAAATTGGTTGATGGTTAGAAGATAGGTTTGTACTACGACCTCATATAATATAATTAATTAGTCAATGATTAAGGGTCCATCATCAAGGAGATGACCTCTAAGAGCTATGAGCTATGCCTGGGATGGAAATGATATATAAAAATTTTATTTGATACTAAATCATAAATATTTATAATATTGGTATTATATAAGGGATATGAATTAGGTACGCCAAGATACATGATACATGAGTAATGAGGTGTTATTATTCATAGGATAGGGTGAAAGAATGTTTGATTCCATATGTTTTTTTATTATTAGCATTGAAGTTTTATATTTATTTAGTCAATAATTCACTAATAGTTTAGGGGTATGTATATATAAAACCTCTTATTCTGATGATATAATTAATAATATGCCTTTACATGTCATATTTCATATTAATAGTATATGCATGTGGACTAGTTCATAAGTTATGGGAGGATAAACATGAGCTTACCCATATTGATGTTATTGTTTTCCCCTACCAAATCATTCATATGTTGATTGAGACTAAATCCAAGCCTAAAAAAATTAGATTTCATTATCATTTCAAAATAATCATTGGTAGGTTGATCGAGGATAGATTTGATCTAATTACATTCTATTAAATGTTATCCCCATATTGATTTATTTAATGATGGAGTGAGGCTATATTCAATCCTACCATATTTTATATAATAATATGCCTTTTATAATTCATATATAGGTTGAATGAGGGTAGATCTAATCCTAGCATATTTAATTTCAAACTATACATTAATAGAGAATGTTAATCATGTCTAGACCTAATCCTACCACACTCACTCCAATAATATATCCTTGTTTTAGAGCTAGAATGAGGATTGACCAAAGCCTACCAGATTCACCCAAAGTGTATTTCACTATACTATTGGTCGATCGAAGGTAGATACTAGAATAATATCTTTTATATCATAGTATTAACATACTATGTTATTAGTAGTTTGATCAATTTCTAACACCATACGACAACTATCACATTGTTGTTTCCAAAATGGTATGCATGATTTGAACATTGAAATGATCATATCACCTACCATATTTTGGAAAATCATGTATTGTGAATATAAAGTGTGGATGTAAAAGAGCCAAATGACATTAATTGATTATTTAATTTGTTTATTTGGAAATTTCATTCATATAATACTCTAATACGGAAAAATATTAGATATTTTAGGGTAATATTAGTGTTATTTTATTTTTTTATACTCAGAAACCACACTTATACCTCAGTTACTATGAAAACCTTTTGATTTACATGTATGTTAGGTAATGAGACATGATACAAGTGATTGAGAAGGAGTTGATTCATTGGGGAGGAATTGTTTCGGCACAATTAAGCTATTTTTTATAAGAATATAAGGAAATATTTTTTTTATTTTTTATAATATGAAGATGATTCTTCCCATAGAATGATCTTCTTCGGATGCACAACCCTCATTACTTGATATATATTTATTTTATAATTTAATAGGATATTTTATTACTCATGGTTAAAATAATTTTATGATCACATAGTTTTTTTTAAATTGGCATTAGTTATATGGTTATTTAAAAAAATTGCTATTATGGTATGGTTATGATTTCATGAATATATTATCTTTAAAATATATTACCTAACTCTTTCCTCTGGTCAGAATAATATAGCATATAGAGAGGCATTGTTGAAGTCACATAATTCTAACTCTTATTATGGCGTATTTGAATCTTGGTTACAAGATTATAAAATTTGAATCATAGCCATTTTTTTATTTTGTTATGATTTTATATCATTGTAAATGGTTATGGGTTGGTCATAAAATGAGATAAGATTTATATTTATGATTAAAAAACAATATTATGGGTATAAAACCATGTTATGAATGTGTATATTATAGTTATAAAATTATATTGTTTTTTTATGAACATGATGTCTATGAGTTTTGACTTTTTTTCACCCTTTTCATGTGGTGGCTATATTCCTTCATACATTCATCATAAGTTTCATGTTGGCTGAAATGGTGTTCATGATTTTGTGTCACTGTAAAATGATTTATTAAAAGGATTCAATTTATTAAAAAATAAAAATTAACATATTTATTATTTTTATGAACATCTTATTTGAGAAAAATTAATTAACCATTCCACAGCATGAAAACATTAATGATACTCAATGCTCAATAGTGATTCCATTTTGATATTCACATGAATGTGACAGTAACCCTTTTGTGGTATTATGGGTATTAATATAACCTTATATGGATGAGGGAAATATAACAGGTGTGCTAGTTTTATATTAATTTAGTTATATCATAATATTATCATGTAAGTTGCTTCCTAATGTGTGAAATTGATGGGATAAACATTTCGTAGGTCAGGTAGGATGTATTATAGATGATGAGGTATGAATTAAAAAGGTCTAGGTAGAGCTTTTTAGAAGATTAATTGGGAATGTTACCTATATTTTCTCTGAATATATCTTAATATAAGGTGTCATTAAAATACCTTGATATGATTACATGAATGATGATAACCCTTGATAGGGGTTATTTCATGAATGTAGACACAATGGGATGATGTGGTGATGAATGAATGGGAGTGTGCTTTATGAAATGAGAGTGAAATGTATATGAAGTAAGATCGAGAGAATATTTTGGTCATGAGTATTGTATTGAGTAAAAAAGGAAATAATATCAAAAATAGTTTTTTATAAGAAATGAAATTATCATACATGGAATTCATATTCATCATGTTAATAATATGAGTATAGGATCAATAATATTCAATCCATGACGACATGAGTTGGTACTTTTAGTTAGGTGGTATGAAGGGATATTCCAACATGTGAATAAAATATAATGGAAATTGATGATTGATATGAAATATATTTAGAGTAGGGAGTTTAATTCTCTCTGATCATAGGGAACGAGAGATATTAAGCATGATTATCCTTAGGTTTCACAAAAATCATGATGATTGGAAATAGAATATTACTTAATGAATAATATTTGTTATAAAGATCAATTTTTGTTTCATGTCCTCAATAATATCCATAATGATATTGATAGAGTTTATAAATCAATATTTTCTAGGCTTATTGCATAAAAGTTATGGTTTTATATTGATATCTCATGGGGTGATCACACAATGTGTATTAGACACTCGGTATTAAACTGAATATGTATATATACGTTTAACCATACAATTTGATGTCACATATAGGTTAGAGTACAATATGATATATGGATATTAAAATTTATAACAGCTAAAAAGAATTAAAAGACTATTTTATGACTGGAGTGAGACATCAAAACATTGTGGTGTTATTATCAGATAGATAATGGTGTAGATTTATAGTAAACATGAAGAGTGTCCAAATAATAATTTCATGACAAATTAGTGGAATTTTTATGAATTTTAAAGAGAGGTACAATTTATGTATTCTTTAGTAACCTGAGTATCATTTGGATTCAAATGGGGGCCATTATTTAGAGTGATGATATAAAATTGTGTTAGCATGAAGGACCACTAAATAATCATTCTCAATATAGAATTATGATAGAATGAAGGATTTCTAAATAATTTGAACATAGATTGAGGATATTGGTATGGTTATATCCATATAAAATGATAATGGATCATTGATAATGTTTTTTTGGTGATTGAATATATTAATATTTGATAAAAATGAATGATAATAAGGGAAATTCTATGGTGGGATCATATCATTATTTTTCTGTGGGTGTGACGCTTATTCTAGGTGGATTACAGTGAATATTAGTGGAAATGTTCATTGATAACTCAAACTAGAATCAATTATAGTTTTGATATAGTTTTTCATTTCATGTTTGAGAGTTAAATTTTGTTAGTGAGCTTGGTAAACAACAATTTTTTCCATCAACAGGATGGATTGTAATAGTTACTGTGATCATGTAATGCTATTTCTCATAGGGGAGTTAAAATACATATTAAAAAAATGGAATCATAATTTAATGGATATATTCTTAGGAAATAAACTGTAAATTATGGGTGTGGTTGATTAGGATAAGAGCAGGAGCCACACCATGATTTTAGTAGTCTGGTGAAAAAATAATCTTCTTACCATCTGGATTTGTTATTACAAATTCATTATTTTATGAATACCACCAATATCAGGTCATCATTCAAGAGGAAGAAAATAAAGTTTCCACTACAATGTGTGGTTCATTGAGAACTTATGGAAAATAAGTATAATATGGTGTTACCTATTGATTTTTATATATTATCAAGTAAAATGAAATTTAAATGTATTACAATGAATTTTACATTGAACTAATAGTGTAAATGATATTTAAAAAATATATATTTTTAGATAAAATTGAGTTTCTCTAGTATTATTGTCATGCTTACACATATATAACATGTTGGTGTTCTGAAGATAGATAATGAGAATTAGATCATAATGGATAATTTGGTTCATTAAAAATATACCATAATTATTCTTACGAATGATTATCCATATGATGGGTAGTTTTTAATTACCAAAATCATTTGTTTTTTGTAGAATTGGGAAATAACAAACTCCATAGGAGTATAATATAGAATTAATTTGAAATTTTGAATAATATTGAGTGGTATGACTTTTTAGTAACATTTTAGAGTTAAAAATTAGAATTAAACATAATGGTATTCTTAAAAATACCCTTGATATATTCTATAATTTTATTGGAAATTGGTAAAAAAGTGGTTTTAATAACCACTTGGTACTCGGTATTGATTCACTAGGTACTTGGGGGCACAATAAGTGGAATTTTCCACTACAATAGCTATTTGGTGTCCAATTTTATATCATTGGGAACCTGATATGACACTGGGTTGTTATTAGAGATCCTTTAAATACAACATGGTTCCCATGTCATATTATTTATATCGGATTGAAACTATATTGTTTATTTTAAATAATAATTATAAAAATCCATACTCAAGATGTCACTATTCATGATTTCAAAATAGGTGTAGATAATCCTCTATCCCCATCATGTAAATTATTTACCCATACAATCTTTAGTATTTCAGGATAATTATATTTCCTTGATAATGGATTTGGATCAAATATTTCATTAAATCATTATGAATTTCATATTTTATAAATCCTATTGGTTATGTGGTGGAAAAAGGATGATTAGGAATATATAATTATAATAGTTGATCTATTTATAGTAAAGGTGGATTTGAACCATTATATTAACTATTTATATTCCATGGGTTGTAGATTTAGTAATATATCACCACATAAGGATCAGTTAAATAATGGTTAGTACTATAAGTATACATTAATTATATAAAAATACTCAAGGTTGGTGGTACCAATTATTTTCACTTATTTGATATATTTTTAAATATTATATATAAAATTATAGGAATGGATGATTAGGTGTGATTAGCCCAAAGGGATACTGATAGAGTTTGAATAAAGGTGAGGGAATATGTGTGAAAAATTTGGTTCAGGGTGGAACTTCCACACACATACCCTCAATATTTAATTGTGAATCCAATGACGTAGTTATCCTAATATAAAATTTAGTTCAAAACCCATAGAGGGTTTCTAACTATGGTTGAAACATAAGAAACCTAGTGAGGTTTAGTGTGAATACATATGGAACTCTAATGAGAGTGTTGATCTATGTGTAATCTACGATATAGGTTGATTTTTTGATTCACATATAAATTGTATTCATTAGTGTGGTGATTCATAAAGAATGATGTGGATTATTGTGAGTATCCCTATAAGAGAAATTTTGAAATAAATTGAGATTATTCTATAGAAAAAAGTACTTGGTTAGACACTTCATTATCAATTCTCCTTAGGAGTTCTTTTATAAGAATATTCAATGATTCATAATATAAACTAAGATACCTTTATAGGTCTCTTGTAAGAAGAATGTGTTTCAAGGGTATAAACCATGGGTTATCTTATATGAACATGATAAATAATTTATCTAGGGTAAAGTAATCTATTGACGTTCATGATATCGGCCTACCCCATGAATTTAGAGTATATTATTGGCATGTCGTGGTATAAGATCCCATCACTAAAGAGTTTATTCAAATGCATTTCGAGTCATGCCTTAGATAGTTGAGCTCCATGTCAAGCATATTAGATACTCAACTCTTGTTATTGATATTGTGGATATTTGTTATAGTTTAAGACTCCAATACATTAATATATATGAGACATAAGGTGCAATATGATTATTGGCCTTGGGATTAGATGATGGGATGTTTAATACAACATATTGTTTTAATATGTCCCTACAAACTCATTTATAGGTTAGTTAAGGCTAAAACCAACCTAAAAGTCCTGATATGATAGAATATCCTTGATAAAATTTTCACATGTTGATCAGTGCTAAACTAAAGCCTACAAAAATTGATTTTATAAGAATATCTTTTCACTCACTAAATGGATATCCAATGCTTGACTAGAACCTAAAATATTTTATCTATTAACAAAACCATATCGATTCATTCATAATTTGAATTAGGATTGATACGATCGAAAAAAATCTATCTATCTAACCATATATATTGAAAAAGGGTAGAATTGAGCCTATTAAAATACCTTTAATAGTATATCCCTATATTGCAGGTTATTTTAGTAAATACATAATCCTAATTTATTCACATTGATAATATGTCCTTGTGACACAGGTTTAATAATGATATATTTGAGCCTACCATATTCATTGTGACAAAATTTCCCAATATTGTAGGTTTATAAAGGACAGAACCAAGCCAAAAATCATGGAACTGATAGTATGACCCTACTAATTATTTATAGGATAATCAATTTTTGAGGGCATGGTTGTGCCATTAGTCTAATGGTTATATGAGGATATATATGATATCGACCTCGGAATTAATATGTTATCTACTATATTAGGATGAATTAGGTAATGTCAATAATCAGGGTGGCTACGTGATCACCTAGTTCTACAACTTTTCAACACTATGTATTTTTCTACCAATTCCATTTATATTAAACACGTGTATTCATATTTACTAGATTATTTTCGGGTCGCATTATATTTTTTGTATTTCTTTTTATACTTAAACACTACAAATTCATCTTATAAGGCATATAAAAACTATACTTTACATGTTGATTAGGGTATGACACTTAGTAAAAGTGATAAATTAATATTTGGATTGATGGGGATAGAGAGACAATACAAAGGTATGGAAAAGTTCATTTGTATCAACTTATTCTCCATGGGTTTTGTATTTTTTTTATACCATTTATATGATTTATCCATTCAGAGATAATATTTTGGTTTAATACTCACAAAACATGGAATGAGATTATTTAATTATTTCATGGAGTATATTATTATTTACATTAGATTTTTCAGTTCATATTATATATTTATTATATATTTGTATAAACTTATTATTTTTTTACTCATTTTATCTCATTGTATAGTTTTGATATTGTGGGTATATTATCCCAAAAACATATCATCCAACTCTCACCACATATCAAAAAACCTATGGTGTTCTAGGAGGTTACCTTGAGGCCATGTAATCCTCAGGATCATGCTAATGGATGGGTACCTAATCAAAGATATTATAATGACCACAAAATTTAAATAACATCCAACATTTTATTAAAAACTAACATATCAAAAATACATACATTACTTCTATATTTTTAAATCACTGTTAAAAATATATAAATTGTTTAAAAAAATACATCAAGGAATTTATTATCTTTTTTAATATAATCATTTATAAAATCATTTTTTTGTCTAAGTGGATTTTAATCATATGAATACATAATATTTTCCAACACTAAAATACATCTCAACTATCAAATTAAAAAGAAAACTTTCCCCTATACAATGTAGCAATAAACATAAAACCAATCATAGTTAACAAAATTTAAATGTGAACAACCAAATATTAATGAAATCACACAAAATAAACATTATTTCTATTTGTTAAAGACAAAAATGAAATTTAAATATTTATTAGAATATCATTTTAAAAAACATATAAATAGAAACCACTAAAATTGGCATACAATATTACCAACATTACCCATAAAGTGGAATAAAAATATTAACCAATTAGGTAACCACTACAATGATCTTTTTAACCTAATTTATACAATTTTTGTAACATTTTAATTAGATATTAACCCATCATTTTTTAAAAATCATAATGGTAGTAACTAGTATTTTTTTATAAATAACCTTAAAATAAGAACACCAAAATGTATTATGTAAACCATTAATAAAAACCTATATATATATTTGTCTATATTAAGGAAAAATATTTCAATTCATCTAAGAATTCAGCAAAAAAACAAAAAAATAATAATAAAATAATAAGTAGTCACTTGTATTATATTTCATTATTACATATCAATTAATGATTAACAAGTAACAATGTGTCTATTTTCCCATCATGCATCAATAAATATCACATCGGTAAAATAAAAATAAAAAAAATAATGACCACATTAAGGGTTAATAGATTCCTCACACTCTCCCAAATATTCCACGGTAACACTAATTTTATTATATAATTGTTATCTATATCATTGTATAACCATTATATTAGTTATAAACAACCTATTCTAATGACCAACACTAAATCACAACCCTAATAGATTTTACTAAATTTAATATGGCCTCAATAATAATACCTAGACCTTAAAATGGATCACCACCAACGTTCAATGACATCCAAAGAATCATTAGGTGCTTGAAAAAACAATGGGGGTTTAACTCATTACATTAATTATAATCCTATTAATAATAATATTAAACAAAATAAATCAAATAAATTTCCCAAACCCACTATAAACATTACATTACTAAATAAATTTGTTGTCACATTATACAAATTAAAACAAAAACATTGTGACGGAATTTTTTGTAATGTGACTCCATAAAACTAAATAAGATAATACGAATTCCTAAATTAATGAACCTGACCTACTCATTCCTATGGGATATATGTTCATGATAGTCCAATATACTAATTATAAACCACAATTAATTTTGATCTCTAGAAAAATCATTAAAATAAATAAACAATTACATTTTCAGTAAGGTACACAAACAAGGTCTTAGTATAACAAACTATATATGATTTCCACATATGACTCTAATTTTGGTCTGTATATTAATAAAATTAATTATTAAAGTGTAAGAATAAAAAAATAAATGTAAATATATATACCATACCATAATAACATGATAAATTAAAACTAATTGAAAGATAATTCATTGATATTAGAAATTGATTATGAATAGAAAAAATAAATAATTTAGTAATTTAATGGGATATCAAGGGAAATACCAATCCAACATAAAAAAAAAATATACTAATCATTAAATTTATGGAATAAATGAAATAAAATGAATATCTACATCTTTATAAAATTAAATCAAATCACATATAAGTAATTAATTGGTATCCTACAAATTATATGAGAATGAATGTATGAAATGGAACCCCTACAACAGTGGCTAACTCCTTAGTGTAAATTTTTTCAATCTTTGTGGGTAATTCTCGCTAAGTGAAATTAAATAACCATGTTACTTATAGTTAATTACCCAGTTGTATAAAATCTTCAATATCCTCAATTTAATTTTTAGTGATATAATAAATTCCACTTAAGATGAAAATTTTCCCAACCATATATCTCTTTAAATGATAAATTAAATATGATAGAATAAATTTAATCATCTAACCCAATTTCGGTCCCCAAACCCCTCTTATCCATTCCAAATAACCAATGATAAATAAAAAACCCTTTCATAAATTAAAAATAATTTTAGTACGTGGTTCAAATTGAAACAAATAGTAATTCAAATATAATTAATTTTATAATAATTTTGTTATCTACTCTAATTCACAATAAATATCTCTGAACATATTTAAATTTTTTTAAATGTTCACTGAAATAATGAATTGAAACAATTACCCATGAAAATTTATTTAATGATTTAAAATAAATTTAATTAGTTTAGTAAATATAAATAATATCTTATAGTATAAATATATATACATAATAGATACCAACGACACTTTACATTTTTAAATATATGATTTTTGGTTCCTCAAGAACAAAAAATAATTTCTTGATGTCTAATAAAACAAAAGGAAGTAAGCTTCTAATTTACACTGGTCAATCATGTGGTGTTGATGGGTACTTTATGGGAAGAACACTTATGGGATTGTCCTGAAGTAATAAACCAACCCTTAACATTGTGATTTTGAATAAAATAAATTCCTTCTAGCAAACCAAGAAAAAATCTCCTATAAAAATGGAGGTTTTTATATGCCATGGTGAATCCTTCAAATCCAAATACTAAAAAAGTAATCAATTTCCACATAAGATAAGAAGGAGAATAATAATTAGAATAATATGTATAGGAATAGAGGAGAGGAAATATTAATGTAATGTCCTAACCTGGGATCCACGTAACCCATTGCCCAAGCTGGTGGGTTACATGGACTCAAGAATAGATCCCCATATACTATAGGCTACCAACTAGAAATAAGGAAGTAATGGTGGTACAATAGAGAGAGTATTCCATCATATAAGAGTGAAACATCATATTAAATAAGAAAAAATTAATGGGGAAATTATAAGATATATAAATATAATAGATAAACATATTTAGAAGTGTAAAAATTACTATATAAAAAATTATGGAAGAGTAAATAACTGAGAAAATGAGTAAATATAACATAAGCCACTATGAAAGTGTCTAATAAATGGATTCAAGGAGTACTATAATGTAGAAAGGAAACATGGAGATACAATAATGAAACACAATATTACAAATGGTTAAAATAAAAACACCAAGCATCTTGTGCTAATGGAAGACCCTATGATCCTAATCTGTAAGTATTAATAACTAATTTAAAATTCCACTGGTAGAGAACATTCCCTTATTAGTAATTCCAGACAGATAATCCTCAAGGGAAAAAATGATTTTTGTGTAAGGTGTGAGATAATATCATATTTTACCACTACTAACAATGTCTATGAAAAATATAGTAAGTGCCCATAACTAAGTAGTGCGAAGGTTTAAAAGAATGTGTAAATAAATAAAAAAATAAAAAAACAAGGTTTCTCATGTTTCTAAGGGGCACCAGACGACTCAATTTACTTCATTTCGTTGCTGGAAAGAATGTCAATACAGTCAATATATATATAGTAGTAATATATATACTTAATAAATAAATATATTTCATCCACCTATATTAACCAAGTATATGCAGATGTAAGTGGCCATATAACTAGAATACTAGTGTTGTCTAGATCTGGGTGTAACATAGACATCCATGCCAAGTCTAATGAGCCTTGAAGCCTAATCAATAGTGTGCATTCCCTATATCCCAATAGAGTGATAGATTTCATATAATAACACTTAGGTTGGTGAGTGGCCCGTGTTGAATATCTCTAATAGTGGAATGTGTCACATAAATCCCAACGACCATATAGTATCACTAGCACATGATTCCATACTCTACACCATACATAAGGGAACATGATTATCCATCATTATCAATATCCTATACCACCATAACCATCCTCTAGAATGGAATATTATAATTATAATTAGACTGGAGAATTAAATCCCATCCATATATTTTTTCAATTCCATATATATAATCATGGAATAATCATTTTTATAACATTATAGATGAGGAATAACTTCTCATTTACCTAAAATTATAAACTCATCTAAACTAAGACTTTTCAATTCATAATGTGCATTTAAATTAAAAATTATCAACAAAAAAGTCATATTTTTAATTTAATACATGTTTTAAACACCTCTCATGCATGTCATTAGTCAAACCAATCCCATTAAGGCATCACATTTCAAGATATGCATTTAAATAAGAATAAACAGTAGGCATGGACATACCATCAATTAATGTCATTCATTTGATCCATTTGAAATAGGAAAATCCATCATGAGTATTACCTCAATTTAATTCAAAACATCAATTTACTAAAACATATAAATTTAACTCATAAATCACAAGGATTCAATTGGAAATGTTACATTACAAAAGAAGGTTATTTCCTACTTTTTTAATTCCAACTATATGTGGGAGAAACACAAAAAATATTCTCTAGGTTCATTTTAAAATTCATTTCTCAATGGAAATTTCATTTAAAAGAAAATCCAGAAGAAAATTTGGTACTACATGAATTTTAACCAATTGGTTGTAATTGGAAATTTAAATTGGCACGCCCAATGGGTGACCATATGATATGTGTACACCCATTAATATACCAGTCATGAATTTGTAGGTGTATAATAGGGTATTATGATCAATTTAATATGAATGAACCAAAAAAATGAGATTCTTAAAAAAATATGGCATGTGGAAAATGACATGGCTATAAAGTGATAAAACTCAAAGGGAATATGTCTTGACCACCTACCTCAAGGCTGGAGATGACTCCTTGTTCAATATTGGAATAACATTTGATCTAAGTTAGAAGAGATCTGAAAAATGGTCCAACCCCCTAAAAATAGGGAAATTGATCTTGCACATAAATAACATAATGGATCTGAAGGAAAACATAGACAGGTGTAAGAGACTAATGGATCTTACCTCAATAGATTCAATGATTCTTGAAAAATTGAGGAACATAAACCTGATGATGAATCCATCTCAATTACCAAACGAAGGTGTTCATAAGTTCAAAAAATGAGGATAATAATTGATGGCCATTGGAGGGAGAAGAAGAAAAGTGAAAAGGGTCATAAAATAAGTGAGGAAAAATTAATCATTTCACCACAAAATATTAAGGGTAACTATTTAGTCACATGGGTTGAGGAATCCAGGAACAAACCACACTCAGTTCCCTTCTTTTTGGGTCACACCATATGGTTTCACATACCATGTGAAAACTGTGAAAAACAGATATGTACCATATCTGCAACCAACCACATGACTATGCATCTTGGGTCCCACGGTTGCAGAAAAACCATGCGGCATAGTTACTTATCTCCATTTTAATGCTATGGGACACAAAATATCCCCACACGTACACAAGACCTCCTTGGATTGATTAGGACTCATAATTATGTCTATTTATGTAATTAAAATTGAAAAAATAATGATCCATACCTTCACCGAGAAGACATGTTGTTAAAACTGACATTCCTTAAAGATACACCTCCTTAAATTGGCCTTTTGAGTGTTAATAGATATCATCAGTGAAGAGTTACAACCGTTGAGAATACATTGCAGCATCATACTCCTAGTCCCCATCCTATAATCTTCTACGAAACCATAAAACACATATTAAAGGAATAAACACACCTAAGAGATTCTTTATTCTCTAATGCACTCTATACATTGGATGCTACAATAAAGAAGCATCTAAATATAATTAGATCGCATCTGTCTAAAATACTAGTCTAGATAGTATTGGAAAAGATGATATATATGAATGAAATCGAGAATATATCAGTATATATGAGGATTTTCCAACTGGTAATCCACCAGTATGATTCACTTCACAACCTTAAAGAATTAAATGAATATTGGTTAGAGCTTACCCTACTTCTGAATATTTATATTTCCAAACATGGGTGAGACTCCCAATAAAACCAAGTCTCTAACCTCGAACTCGGGAGTCCATCGTCATTTTTCGGTATACAAATGCTATCTAGACTGTGCTATCAACATATTCTTTTGGTCACCAAGACCTAATCTGTAGTCTCTGACATGATAATTGGTCCAATCATAGCTGGTTCCCCTATCTCTATCCAATATTTAGGTGTGTGGAAAGACCTACTATATAAGGACTCGCAAGGAGCCATCTCAATGGTAGGATAAAAGATATTATTATAAGAAAAATCAATAAGAGAAATTCCATTGTCCAATGAATCTACAAAGTCTTGGACACATGTATAGACTATATCCACTAGAATCTGAATCGTATGCTCCATTTTTTCATTAGTCAATGGGTGATAGGACGTAAAAAAAATTACATTCCTACCAAAGTCCTTATTGGAATCCTTCCAGAACAAAGATGTGAATCAAGCATTTCTTTCATAAAAGATAGTGTGGGGATCTCGATGAGGACATACAACCTCTATTACGTACATCCTTCTTAGAACATCTACCATGAAGGACACTCAAATAGGTAAGAAGTGTGCGACCATCATCAAATGATAAACGGAAACCCACATTGTATCATTGCTTCGAGGTGATCTTGGTAGAAAAATCCTGAAATCCATTAAAACATCATACCATTTAATCTCAGGAATATGCAATGCTTGTAAAATTTCTACTAGATGTTGATGTTCCGCCATTTTCTAGTGACCAGTGGATCACATATTTATAAAGATCGAAATATCACGAATCATTCAAGGCCTATAATACTGGAGTCGTAGATACTGATAAATTTTGGTGACTTTGAGGTGAACTACCCATGTTGAGACATATAATTCCCACATCATATCTTCTATAATGTTGACTAGGACACATACATGATAATTGAACTATAATGTATAATCCCCATTTATAATCAAACATGAATATATATCATCATCTGAAATGATTTCCCTTCGAACAAGGCCTTCACGATTAGATAACTGCCTCATTAGTACCTATTCCAAAAGACTAAAAGAACCAACTAAGTTCGTGAGGATAATCTAACCATGGTCCTCTTGAACATCAACTAGATTCTCGGAGAATAATTCTATAATATTTAATTCAACATTGGATTTCTGAATTTTCATTTTCTAAGTCATTCAACTCAGAGTATTGCCTTCTGAATTTCCCTTACCATATGTGTAAGAGAGCTCAAAATCAAATGACTTTTGGTACTCAACACACCTACACAACCTATGATTGATATCTAGAAATTTGAAGATTTATTTTAGGATTTTGTGATACTTGAATACAACAAAAATCTATCTCATTATATATTATCTTCAATACCATAGGGAATGTACAATAGAAATAATCTTGTGGTTTTTTGTTGGGTAATTCTGATCATGATGCCTCAACTGATGCTACATGTACACAATGACTCACTCATCCTGCATTAGAATAAATCCAATACGGATACCTAGTGAATTATAGTATACTGTATAGCTCATTCTTGGATATGGTCGAATCATTATCGACACTAATGTCAAACATCCCTTCAACTATTGAAAGGAAGATTCATAAGCTTCTGACTATACAAATTTCACACCATTATATGTCAATCCCATAAGTATAGCTGCATGGAATGATAAATCCCGAATGAAGAATTTGTAATATCTATGTAAAATAATGAAATATTGAATGTCAAAGACCATTTTTGGATTCTATTTGGAAATTAGAGATCTCAATTTCCCTGGGATTATTGAAACTACAAACTTTGAGAGGATGTAACCCATAAAGTGGAATTTTATAATAAAAAGGATACATTTAATGATCATGGAATAGATTTGATGATCACTTACTGTATTAAAAAATAACTCCATATGGGTTCCGTGTTCTTGTCTTTATTATAAATACACCATGATACCATCAAAAAATACAACAACAATGAATCTACATATGGGTGGAAAACATCATACATAAGATCGATGAAGACTGCATGTGTGTTCTGGATTAAGAACAACATTACTAAGTACTCATATATACCATACCTACTCCTGAAATTTGCGGATGGTTTTTTCAAAGTCCATACCCACACATGATGACAGACTTACCTCAGATCTATCTTTGAAAACACTTTCACTCCCCTGAGCTGATCAAATAGGCAATATATTCGAGGTAGTGGATATTGGTTTTAAATTGTGATATGAATTAACTGACATTAATCCACAGAGATTCTGAGGTTAGAATCATCCTAATTAGAAACAAGGATCAGTGAAATCCAAGTTGATGTGATGGGTCCTAAGAAACCATTATCCTTCAGATCCTCCAATTGCTTCATGAGATCTATAATCTCCTTAGGTACCGTCCTATAAGTAGAAATTATCACTGGTTTTGATCCTAATTCTATATAAATATTAATATATATCTATCACACCATAGGTAGACCAGAGAAGTAACTAAGAAATACCAATATTAAATGATCCACTATGGGAGGAAAAATAGTGGGTCCTAACCCCTGGTCATATAGAAAAATACTAGCGACCTAATCTATCACATTACCTTACCACTACATCTTCGGCCCTACTCGTGTTTCACTAAAATCCCATTATCCATTATCAATGTACTTAAGTCCATATGGTGATATAAACATCACCATCCTATGATATCATTAAATATGTTTCATCAAATGCAACAAACATAAGAACCCCTAATGGAACTAGGAATTGGAACCCATATTAGGAACTGGATGTTGATCCACAGGTGGAACTATAGGAGGAATCATTTGTTGCTTAGGGATTGCTATCGTAGGATCGAGGTCATCATCACAATCAGGTCATATGATAGTAGTACATCCCTGCGACATGACACTATAATTCCAAACGCATGCCTTAGAAGAGATTTAAGAATTTAAAATATTGAATTTAATAAACTATGATTGGTATAAATCCCTCTTATAGAAAACACAAAGTCCCTCTTACTAAATAAAAATCTAGGACTAAGAAGTAGAAAAAAACATAATGACCATAAAAATTTAATACATACCCCACTATCCATTACTAAGACCGTATTTTGGTATATGTATCCGTTTCAGACATATATAATGTTACGACCAACACTTTTGAAAAATATTTTGTTTTCCTAAAATATGTTAAGTAATTACATTTTAATGTAAATATAAGGTATAAACCATTATATTACCTTTGGAAAATTTTGGTCACATATCAATATTATCATTGAAAACTATACACCTAACATTATTATTTTCGTTTATAAGTAGAAATTATAATGGTTAATTAATGGAGAAGGAAGATTCGAAGAACTAAAATTGTAAAATTGAGCTACCAAAATCCTATTTTTCAGAGATTGGGAAAGAGGTAGAGTCACTAGGATTCAATATTTAACAATCCTTATCCAATCTCCCACACATTAATCTTGAATATAATCGATTGCAGGAGATGTTCATGTTACTATGGATTACTACTTGTGAGTTGTTATCCGATCCACCACAAGAGTTTATCACAATCGCATTCCTTAGCATTAGGAAATGTGATAGTGTTAGATGGTATTATTTTTTATGGATATTATAACTTTTTTTCTCATACATTTTTTTAAATAAAATTGTTATTCCATCCCTTCTTCTTTAAGAATGGTTTTGATTAAAAATTGAGATGAAATTTAAACAATAGATTTTTCAGGTAAAACATTTCTTTATCAGAAAGATATCAATTATAATATTAAATATGGTATTATTAATTATTCTTATTATAATGAAATATTGTTAAAAAACACTCATTTTTATTGAAAAATTTTGAAATATGTTTTTTTGAAGTGTTAAAAATTTTACTATGCATGTACCTTTACATTTTCTACGTGCTATTTTTTTAACAATAAATTATCTTTATAGTTAAAAGTAAAATTTCTCATATGTATAGTTTTATTAAGATAAATATTATTTTATTTTTTAAATCATACTGTCGGTATTATTTTATAGTGAATTTATGAGATTTTTATAAAATGTTCTGTTTTTAGTGAATAATAAAAATAATTTTTTATGATTAATGTATGTTTAATGATGAAATTAATGTTGTAATTATGATTTTATAATTAATTTAGACTCTTGAGGAATAAATATGATATAATGTGACCCATGTGTCTAATACCATGGTAAACTATCATGTGAAAACCCATGGATTCTCATATACCACTAATATGGTGTCCTCAGAAATTAATAAAAAAACACACTCCATTTTACTATAAATACCCACCAATTCATTCATTAAATTTAATTATAAGATCAATACACATGAATCTATAGTATAATTAACTTTCCAAGAGTCCTACCATATTTTCCTCAATCCCCCATCGTCTCGGTCAATGAATTTTAGTGCTTACACTTCAACGTAAGAGAATTATCACTTCTATATTTGTTTCAAGTTCCCTTTAATGTGGCGTGTCTTTAAGAGTACAATACCATGTTCTTATTTAAATTTTATTCAGACCATATATTATATTATTACTCTTATATTAATGGGTTAGCATTTTCTCCCTCTCTGTTAATTGTTTAATAAAAACATGTTTTATACTCGTTATACTGCTGAATTATCTAATCAAAATCAAACTCTTTTTCTAAAGAAATTATTTTATATTTATTATGTTAATACCCAAACCAATTTCAATTATAGGGGTATCTATAATGACATAATATTTATTTATTATATTTTGGAATTCAAAAACATAAACCCCCCCTTTATTTTTTGTGTGTTATAAAATACATTGTCATTATGTCTTGAGATCATTTTAAAATTCCATGATTTTATATGAAACCCATTTAATTTATTATCTTTCCGTTATTTATAAATTTTTTGATTATAAATAATGTACCCCATATAAAAATAATTACATATTATGGGTTAGACCTAATATAACTCTAATGCATAGTGTAAAAAATTTAATCTAAATGGATGACAAGTTTTATGATACCTTTGTGAATAACATTTGTAATTTTTTATGACACGTTGGAGATAGAACATGAGCATATTAATAAGGATGTATAAATTAAAATTTTCACAAAAATTTTCATTTTATGATTTAATTTATTATTATTATGGTATTCCTATTTTTCCATTTCTTTTTCCTTTATTAATTTCCTCAAATTCTGATTTATGTTTCAATAGGTCACATATAAATAGTTTCCCTTGATTTCCCTTACTAAGCCTTCTGTACACTCTTTCCTTTGATTTATCTACCCAGCTTATGAGATAAAACAATTATACTTATGATGAAACTATGATGAATCTATAGATGTGGATTAGAATAATGTTTTATAATTTCATGTATTATGTATGAATTTCTAAGGCAATATACTTTCAAAGATCCTATATTGGTAAAATGTAATGAATGGTTATGTAATAAAAAGGATGGATTCCAAAGTTGGTGTCAAAGGATAGTTTAGTTATTTTTGCAAATTAGTGTTTCAAATCAATAGGATGAATCCTATGGAAATGTTTAAATATAGAAAAGCATCTAGGTATTTTGGTGGAATATTATGAATGTGGTTTCCAAACAAAGAAATCTGTGATTTGATATGAACAAGTTTATGTGGCACTCTCATTGATGTAACTAGGAGTAAAACCTAAAAACAACACTTTCAACATGGATCTAACGAAAATTGGTGCACAACAATGGGCCTTGATACATTCCTTGTTTGACACTCCCATGTGATATGTTTGGTTAATCACAATTTTTTATCAACCATAATGAAGGATTTATTAAAAATGTAATTGTTGATATAGAATAATGTGTTTATGAATGATGTTTTAACACACAAAACCCTCTAGATTTATAATATTATTATATGAAACTATTTTCTCGCTATGGTCTACTTCTTTTATAAAATTGTGAGAAATAGCAGGAATCATGAAAATGGTGAGTGAAATGATGTAGGCACTGAATATCTTCTGAAGGAAGATGTAAAAAATGATTTATGGGAATGAATAATCAAATAACTCAAGTTATAGAAAATAAATTGAATCAAGATAAGATACTAGTTTCACTAGGATGTGAACAAAAATCTTTTAATTATTTTATGCATCAATGACCACCAACATTCATTAGATCTACCAACACAATGATTATGAAAAAAATGGATTACTTATATAGACAATATCATTTCTATACATCTTAGTTCTTAGCAAGAGAATGTCACCATTGTTTTTTACCACATAGTGGGAGAATATAATCAGTGGTGAGAAACAATTAAAAACCATAGCCCAATAAAATCGATTGAATCAATGTAGTGGTAATATATCAAGGGAATCTTCTTTCATAACTATTTCTCTCATTCTATGAGAACGAAAAAAGAGAAGGAATTACATGAACTGAAATAGAAGGAGAATTAATCGGTTGGAAGAATTGTGATGAACGTCACAAGGATTTATTTATATTCCTCAAGATTTGTCATGGATCTTAATAGGATGGTTGATTGATTCTTTAGTGGACAAAGATATCATCTACAAAAGAAATTAGCAAATGGAGGATATAAAATCTATAAGAAAATCATAAAGAGTGATATGAAGGTCGAACTAGAGTTTGGTGAGACATTGTGGTCTCATAAATAAAATTAAAATAAGAGATCTCTGGAGCCAATATTAGGGAGTAGCTTTGACCAAGGAAGAGAATGAAATTGGGAGCATCCTTCCACATGCAACAAATTTGGGAAGAAGCATTTAGAGAACTTCCATCTAGGGAGCAAGAGGTGTTAAAATTGAAAAATATATGACTATGTTTCTTGTAACTATCATATTGGTTTTATGACTTAACATCCCAACACTAACAACATAGGGATGATGGTGAACGACCATACATGAAGTTTAGTGGTTCAAGTGTGGACAGTTTGGTCAATTTGACAATCATTGTACAAATATGAGGGTAGTGGAGGGGAACACCACCAACCTCTACATAGGGTAGGGGAAAAAGGTTGATATTTTTCTATCACGTAGTCTAAAGATGAAGCTCCAAATTATGTGATCGCGGGTACTCTTATTGTTCACTCAAATATCGTATGTATTTTTTTTATTCTAGTTCTACATATTCATTATTTCCTCCATGTTTGAAAAGAATATATAACCAAACCCCTACCTCCTAGAAGATTAACTATCAGTCAAGAATCAAAGAGGAATTATACAAGAATAAATATTGTTTAGAAACTCTAGAATAAACTTTTGTGTGCATAATAATATTTCAAATATAGTTTTCATTACCATGTTCGAAATTGACATTATACAAGGGATAGATTATATCTCAAAGAATAATGATAATATAAAATCCATAAGTAAGGAAATCTCTGTAGTCATGAATGGAAAACTGAAAATTATATTCCAATGAGAGATATCAAAACCTTATCATTGTCTAGAAGAGTTTCCACAGCTTGAAATACAGGAAGAATTATTTGCAACTTAGGGCCTACCACTATTGGATCAAGGTCACCATCACCAACTGAGCATATTATAGGAGGACATCACTGCAGCATGAAACTATAATTCCAAATGCATTCCTTAGAAGAGATTTAAGAATTTAAAAATGTTTAATTTGTGAAACATGAATAGGTAAAAAGCCTTCACATAGAGAAGGAGAAGACTCTACGCCTGGTCCAAAATCAAGGACTAGGAAGTATAAAGAGGCCTTAAGGACCATAAAAATTTAATAGATACTCCATTACCCATTACTATTTTTTTTGGGGTCTAAGTCTCAGTTTTAAAAATATATAATGAAACAACATAATCTTTTGACAAATATTTTGTTTTCAGAAAATGTGTGATGCCATTACATTTCAATGAATCCATCGGGTTTCAACCGTTATATGACATTTGAACAATTTTGATAGTTTTTGGTATTTTCATTGGAATCCATACACATAAAATTATTATTATCATTTATAAATTGATATTATAATGGTTAAATAATGCATAATGATGATTTCATGGCCTCAACCAGTAGAACTGGGATATAAAAAGGCTATTTTTCAGAGCATGGGAAGGATATAGAATCACTAGTAATAACTTTTCAAAAATCCCAAAACAATCTTCCCCATGTTATGTTTGTACGTAATCTCCTACTAGAGAAGTTCTAGTTAGTAGGGATTTCCACTCAGGTGAAGGTACCTGAGACACCCCAAGAGTCTATAACCATCACACACCATACCATTAGGTTTTATATGGGGTTTATAAGGCATCATGTTTCATGGACTTTGTGACATGATTTCTAAACCCTTTGTTAAAATAAAATTGTTATTCCATCATTTCTTCTTTAGGAATAGTTTCATGTAAAAATTTACATAAAATTTGATAAATTTATTTTTCGGAGAAAAAATGTATTAAGATAATTTAAATGTTTTTTTAATTAAAAAAGTAAATAGTAGGTTAGGGTGAATTTATTATATTTTTATTAAATGTTTGGTTTTTCATTGAATAGTAAAAATACAGTTTTTTGTTTTAAGTATGTTTAATAATTTCATAAATGATGTAATCATGATGTTATAATTATGATCTAATTTTGAGGAATATAATATGATATGAGGTGTCCCATGTGTCCAATTCCATTGACAAATAACATGAGAAAGCCCATGGTTTTGCAAATACTATGAATGAGGTGTCTTAGGAAATTAATAAAAAAACTCCCTCTTTTTTCTATAAATACACACCCATTCCCTCATTTAAATTGTTTCAAAGATCATAACCCTAGATAATATGTTATTATTACCTCAAAAAAATTCCTCCCAAGGTGTCCTCAACCCCCCAAGGTCTCCTTCATAGAGTTTTAGAAGTTACTATTCATGTTATGGGAATTCTCAACTTCTCTTTTCTTTTCAAGTTAGCTTTAATGTAGAAAGTCTTATAAATTTATTTAACATGTTATTAAATAAATATTATTAAATCCCTATATTATATTATGAGTATTTTATTAATAGGGGAACATTTAACTTCTCTTTTTTAATGTTCTTTATATCCATTCTTCATACCTTTTATGCAGCATAATTTTCCATTCAAAATCTCTCTATTTTTCTCATGAAATTATTTTATTTTATTTATTTTAATTCAAAAAACTATTTCATTTCTAGGTGTATAAATAGAGACAAAAAATGATATATTTTATTAGGAATAAAAATACATAAAACGAACATTCCCTTTTCAGTCGATTATAAATGACATAATGATCATTATTTAAATACATTTTAAAACACCATGATTTTGATATGAAATCCATTTATTTTATTCACTTTTTGTTATTTATGAAATGTTTTATTATGATATATGTTACTCATATGAAAATAAATACTTATTAATTGTTCACCCTAATATCAAAGTAATGCACTGGGTAAAGAAATTAATCTCTAGAGATAACATGTTTTATGATACCTAGGTGAGTAACCTTATAATTTTTATGAAACCTTGGAGATGGAACATGGTGTTAAAATTATGAATGTATAAATTAAATTTTATAGAAACATATTTTTGTTATGATTAAATTTTATATTATTATGATGTTCCTATTTTTTCATGTTCATTCATTTATGTATTTATTCACTTTCTTATTGATGTCTTTCTAGTTCACATGTAAATGGTTTCCCTTATTTTCCCTTACTAGACATTCTACTCATCCTTCCATTTTATATATGTCCCTCAGTTATAGGAAGCAATAATTGTACATAGGATGAACATATGATGAAGCTATAATAGTGGATTTGAATATTATTTTCTATTTTCATGTGTTATGCATCTTTTACCTATACACTAAACATTAAAATTTCATCTGTTTATAGAATATATTGAAAGGTTATATAATAAAAAAGAGGGATTCCATAGTTGGTATTAAAGGATAGTTTTTGTTATTTGTGGAAATTATGTTTTGAAAATAGTAGGAAGATTCCCAATGAAATGTTAAATATTAGAAAACATCCTAGTATATTGGTGTAATTTTAATTAAGTGTCTTCCAAACAAATAAATCCATAAATGGATATGAACATGTGGATGTGGATTTGGCGCTAATGTATCTAGGGGTATAACCTGAAAACACCAGCTTGAGAAATACTCGAATTGGAATTAGTGTGCAACAATGGGCCATGAGGCACTCCTTTTACGACACTCCCAGAGGATATGTTTGGTTAATAACAAGATTTTGATGAACCATTATCGCGAATTTATAGAATCTATAATTGTTTATAAATAATAATGTGTTTAGAAATGATGTTTCTAGACATAAAAACCATTTAAATTTATAATATTATTAGATGAAACAAGTTTCACCCTAAGGTTTTCATCTTTTAGAAAATGGAGGGGAATGGGAGGAAATATGAAAATGGTGAGTGCAATGTAGCAGGAACGAAAAAAATTCTGATAGAAGACATCATGGAATTTTTTTTTGAGAATGAGGAATCAACTAACAAAAGATTTGTGAAATACCATGAATGAATATGAGAGACAAGTTTCACCAATAAGGTAAAAAATAAAATTGATTCTTTTTGGTATCAATAACCAACAACAATTAAGGGATCTACTGACCCATTGATTATAGGATAGTGGATATGTTATATTAAAAAGATTATTTCTATACTTCATAGTTCTGAACACGAGAAAGTGACCCAGGATGTTTACCTCTTAGAGGGAGAAGCTAATCAGTGGTTGGCACTAAATAAAAACATAAGGACAATAAAATAGATTGAAGATATATATTAGGAAGTGTTCATAGGAAATTTCTTTAATAAGTATTTTTGTCAATCATTGAGAATGAAAAAAGAGAATTAATTTCATGAACTGAGGTAGAAGGAGAATGGATCAGCTACTTGATTTTTGAAAAACAAAATCAATAGGACTTCTCAGTATATATTTAGATTTTTCATGGATCCTAATCCAAAGTTTGATATATTTTTTTGGTGGACTAATACCACATCTAAAATAGATTTAAGTCAACTGAGACTATGACTGCTATGAGAAAATCATACAGAGTGCTATAAAGGTCGAACTGGAGTTCGGTGAGATTAAATGGTGTAAAAAATTATATGAGATGTAGATATATTTTGATACAACCATGGGGGGAGATTTGACTATGGAGGTGGAGGAATGATTGTGCAACTTTCAACATGCTATAATTATGGGAATAAAAATTCAAGGAACAACCTTATTGGGAGTAGTAAGTGTTACAAGTGTTGAAGTGACGACCATTTTGCTCAAAAATATCGTATTGAGGTGAAGCCTTAACTTCACCAAATTATTTACATAGGGATGATAGTGCATGCCCTAACTGAGGTCCAATGCTTCAAGTGTGGACAATTTGGTCACACTTCCAATCATTATACAAAACTGATGGTAATGGAGGGGAATCACCATCAACCTCCATAGATACTAGGGGAGAAAGGTAATGCTTTTTCCATCATGGTGGATGAAGATGAAGCTTCAAATTATGTGGTCTCATGTACTCTTATTATTATCTCAAATATAGTAAGTACATTATTTGATTATGGTTCTATATTTTATTTTATTTCATCCATGTCTGAAATATATATATTACCAATATATGAACTTTTAGATGTATAACTATCAATCATGAATCCCGAGGGATTATCCAAGAATAAATAGTGATTAGAAACTCTATTATTTACTTTAGTGAGGAAAATATTTTCTCAAATTTATTATTCATTCCCATGATGGAATTTAAAATTATAATTGGGATGGAGTTTCTGTCAAATTATAATGCTAAGATCAAATTATTCTGCAAGAAAACATTTGTAGTCTTGAATGGAAAACCGAAAGTTATCATCCAAGGATAGATATCACCAACTGGTCATTGTCAAGAATCACATAAAATTTCAATATTTATGGAGGTGATCATTGATGAAGAAGTAGTAAATGTGATTATAAGGATAGATATGGTACCCATAGTTCAATAATAAAATGAAGTATTTCTAGAAGAGTTACCTAGACCTCCCCTAGAAAGAGAGGTAGAGTTCTTCATTGAACATGTACTTGGATATCATCCAATATCAAAGATCCCATACATAATTTTAAATTTGGATCTGGTGGAATTAAATAAACAACTCCAATATCCTTTATGGAATGGGTTTATTAGGCCATGTGTGTCACTATGGATATATCATGTTCTCTATGTAAATAATTATGATGAATCAATGTAGCTAGGAATATATTATTGAGAACTAAAAAACATCATAATGAAGAACAAATACCACGTTCCAGGAATTGACGAATTCTTTGAAAAGCTTCATGGTGCTTAATTGTTATCCAATATTTACCGTTGATCTGGTAAACATCATATTATGGTGGATAAATAATATATTCTAAATTCTATATATTGATCATGATATGAGCATTATAAGGTTTCTGATACTGTATTCGGTTTGAATAATGTTACACATATGTTTAAGGATTTGATGAATAGAGACTTTAAGGACTACCTTAATAACATTTTGGTTTTTTTATTGTTGTTATTATAATATATGCCAAAAGATTTTAGGAGCGCGAGGATCACATAAGGTTTAGTTTAAAAACTCAATGGAGGGAAAGGATTTTCTGATTACATAGAAAACATGAATTTATGTTACAAATAATTTATTTCTTGGTGCACATTGTAACCAATGATGAAATATCAATAGACCATACAATGAAAAAGGATGTGTAAGAGTGGCCTCATCCTAAAACAATAACTAATATATGATGTTTTATTGGATGAGAAAGATATTATAAGATGTTTTGAAAAACATTTCATGAATTTCTAATCCATTTACCATGTTAACTCGAAAAGGGGTCAAATTTATCATAAAAATGGAGTGAGAATAATGTTTCCAAGAGATAATAAAGTGATTGGATACAACACCCATGTTATCATTACCCACAATTAGAGAAGGATTCATTATTTGTAGTTATGAGTCTCTAAAAGGACATTGGTGCGTCCTCATGAAAAATTTCAAGGTGGTATCTTATGAACCCTGATAGCTAATGCCTCATGATAAGATTTATGCTACGCATGATCTAGAGCAGGATGCGGTTGTGTTTTCTATGAAGATATGGTGTCACTATTTTTAGGGGGTAAAGTGTGACATATAAATATACCATCGATTTATAAAGTATATCTTCACCCAAAAAAATTGATCGATTTATAACGTATGTCTTCACCCAAAAAAATTGATCATGAGATAGGGGAGATTGTTTGAACTTTATAATGACTATGAATTTCCTTTAATTATTGCCTTAGAAAAGAAAACAATGTCGCTGATGAATTATTTAGGAAATACTTTATTGTTCTGGAAATCATGAGGATTTATGTAGATCCCATTATCAAAGACTTATAGAAACTAGACATTGGAATTGTATGAGAAGGGACATCACAAAATTTATTCCAAATGAAATATCAACCATTATTATTAGAGAATATTATGAATGACAAAAAAGAATATCCATTTTATAAAACAAAATTTTGAAGATGTGAAGGGTGGTAAGTTTCTTGATTTCAATATTCATCAAATAGGGGTACTAAAATTTCATAAAAGACTATGCATTCCATATATTCTGGAAATAATTAAGGGTCTGATGGATGATGCTCATAGCTCAGCATTCTCTATGCCTCCTAGAATAAATGAAATTATAGGAACCTTTATGATCATTATTAGTGGAGTAACATTAACACGTTTATTTCTAACTATACTACATGGATAACGGTGTGTCACCATGTGAAGGGGGAATAAAAACATCATAAAGGGGTATTATAACCACCACCCATACTGGCATGGAAGTGGGACAATAAGACTATGGACATTGTCACTAGTATTACAAGAACATCCAAAGGAAACAATGTGATATGGATTGTAGTGGAAAATCTCACCAAGACTGCCCATTTTATCTCTACTCAGGATGATTTTCTATGGATCAATTTTATGGTATTTACGTGAGGGAAGTGGTAAGAATGTATAGGGTACCTCACATTATAATATCTGATCATGATATGAGGATCACATCAACAGTATGGAGAACTTTTAAAAATTAATTATGTACAGAATTGAATTTCAGTATAGTTAATTACTCCAAAACTGATGGCCAATTGGAATGGACTATTCAAAAAATATAGGAAATTCTCAGAACTTGCTCAATTGAATTTAAAGGCGTGTGGGATTATCATATCACATTAGCTGAGTACTTATAGAACAACATCTTTCATTGAATCACTGAAATGGAACACTATGAAGATCTATATAGGAAGTGATGTAGAACTTCTACATGCTGATATAAAGTTGGTGAGAGAATTATTCTTGGGCCAGATCATTGCAAGAGATCATAGAAAAGGTTCATGCCATCCAATAGCACATTAAATATACTAAGAGTCAGACAAGTAGCTATTCCAAAAACCATTGAAGGGTCTTGGGGTTTGATGTTGGTGATAAGTTCTTACTTCTAATTACTCTATGGGAGAGATTTAGGTAGTTTGGAATGAAAGGTAAGCTCATCCAAATATATGTTGTCCCCTATGACATCGTTGATTGCATTGGAGAAGTGGCCTATAGACTTTAACTTCCTCCAAACCTAGCACAAGTTTGTGATATTTTCCATGTATAACTCATGATAAATTACATTTATCACCCTTCACATGTTCTAAATCAAGAGGTGGTGGAACTGGAAGATGACCCCTCTTGTGAGGAGTAGTCGTTATAGATCTTTGATCGTAGAGACAAAATTTTACACAACAAGACTACCCACCTTATTAAAGAGTTGTGGATGAACCATAAAATATGAATAATACATCTGGAAACCAGAGGAGTCTATATAGAAGATGTTCCCACATGTTTTCTCTTCATAGGGTATGAGTTTGAATTTCATACAAGAAATTTCTTAAGGGGGAAGAATTTAATGACCATTACTTTTGAATAATATTTTCTTTCAAAAATTGTATGAACTATGTATATTTTAATGTAACTATCCGATTTCAGTCATTATATGAATTTTGTTAGTTATAACTATTTTTAATCATTATTGTGGGAAAATATACACATAAATTTACGATTATCATTTATAAATTTCAATTATAAATGGAAATTAATTCAAATCAAAGAGACGATGTCGTCAACCAGTCAAATCGAGCTATATGAAGACCATTTTTCAAAATATGGTAAGGATGTAGCATCACTAGGTTTATCTTTTGACCAATTAAAATCCAATATTCAACACGTTTATCATGAATAAAATCACATGCCAGAGAAGCGCAAGCTAGCAGGGATGACTACTCGAATAATGTTATCTATGACATCCCAAGAGTCTATCACCATAACATAACTTATCCATAGGTCATATGTGGGTACTAGAAGCGGTTACCTTTCAATTATATTAGTCTATTATTTTGCAATAAATTTTTCTAAATATAATATTTATTAAATCACTTCTTCTTTAAGAAATTTTTTTCGTTAAAATCGAGATAAAATTTGATAAATTGATTTATCAGGCAAAAATGGATTTTTATAGAAATATATGAATTATAATATTAAACTATAAATTTTTTAATAATGGTTTTTATAATTTAATTATTTTATAAAAACGCGCATTTATAATAAAAACCGGTTAAAGAATTCTTTTATTATAGTGTCGAATATTTTACTATGCATGTCACTATGAATTTTTTCATGCTAATATATTTAATAAGAGGTGTTTTTATTGTTAAAAGATAAATATCTCAAATTTATAGTTTTATTAAGATAAAATAAATTTTATTTTTAAATTCCAAAGGACGATATTAGGCTATAGATAATTCAAAACATTTTTATAAAATGAATTGTTTTTCAATGAATAGTAAAAATATAGTATTCAGTTTTCTGTATGTTGAATGACATAATTAATTATTTAATCATTATATAATAATTCCTGACTATTCTTTTGGAATAAAATTGTATATGAGGTGTCCCATGTGTCCAATACCAGGGGAAAGCCCATGGTTCGTCAAATACCACTAATGGGGTGTCCTCAGAAATTAATAAAACAAACCCCTCTCTATTACTATAAATACCCACCCATTACATCGTTTCTATTCATTAAAAAATCACCCCACTCTATGATATGGTATTATTACCTCCCAGAGAGTCCTCCCTTATTATCTTCAATCCCCCAAGGTCCCGATCATAGAGTTTTATAAGTCACACTTCAAAGTAAGGGAATTCCCAACTTCTCGTTTCCATTCAACTTCTCTTTAATGTGGAATGTATTTAAAACTTCAATACCATGTTCTTATTTATAGTTGAATATTTTCATATTCTATATTATTATTATTTATTTATTTGGTGACCCATGTACCCCATATTTTAAATCTTTTATATAAAATGTTTCATATCTTTTATGCTGAGAAGTTTCATCTCAAAATCACTCTCTATTTCTAAAGAAATAATTTTATTATATTTATGTGAGTACAAAAACTTATTTGATTTATAGAGGTATTAATCAAGATAAAAAAATTATTTAGTTTATTTTTGAATTGAAATACATAAAACCCTCATTCCCAACCTTTGTGTTTTAGATGATATAATGATCATGTTTTTGGGAAATTTTTAGAACACCCTAATTTTCATATGAACTCTATTTATTTTATTCTATTTGGGTTATTTATAATATTTTTATTATTATATTTTAGGATAACATGAAAATAAATACATTTTAAGGGTTCTCCCTGTTATCACTCCAATTCACTGGGTAACGAAAATAATCCCTACATATTACAAGTTTCACTATACCTTGGGGAATAATCATGGAAATGTAATATGACACCATGGGGGTGGAATATAGTGATATGATTATGATTGTATAAAATAAATGTGGTATCCACATTTTCATGTTATGATTAAATTAATTATTATTATGATATTCCTCTATTTTCATTGGTCATGCCTTTATTTATTTCCTCAAGTTCTTATTGATGTCTCTCTTGTTTACATGTAAACTATTTCCCTGGAATTCCCTTACTAGGCCTTCTGCTCACCCTTTCCTTTGATGTATGTTAAAGGTTAGGGGATCCCGTAATTGTAATTAAGATGAACCTATTATGAAGCTATAAAAGTGGATTAGAAGTGTGTTTGTTATTTTCATATATTATGTACCTTTTTCCAAGACACTAAACTTTAAATGATCCTCTATTTGTAAAATGTAATAAATTGTTTTTAATAAAAATGTAGGTTACATATATATGATGGTTTGTTTCCATTTTAATGTAATATTCATCTTCAATTTTTTTTGTTTAAACATTTAATGAAATTATAGTGGTAAAATCATATGGTTTACCATTTCTGGATACACAAGGTCCCATTCCTTATGAATCAATACATTTAATCTTCTTAACCCACACCATAACACATATCGTCTCATGAGACTAATGTTCCATAGATAAATATCCTAAAAGTAAATTCTTATTGTGTTGGATTTAACATGTCTAGGAAAATCAGTTAGGTGAAGGTAGGAACATTAAGTTTCAATTATGTTTTTAATCCTTGTAGATGTTTAAGAACAATTAAATACATATCAACACATTAAAATTATCCACTGAAAAATGAATGTTGAAAATAAACAGAGCGCATAAAAATACATAGAATATTAGTCCTAGTTTGACAAAAAATGATGAATGGTCAAATGTCACGCCTTCATCCCCACAAGCTTAGTATATAAATATCATTTCAGTCTTATGAGTATCTGTAACATCATAAATTATGTGCATCACCCAATGTTGAATTCCATTAAAATTTTACTCCAAGCCTCTTATATAATACCAAAATAGTATGAAAAACGAAAACATGTATCTGGTATGACTTTGTAATGCCTTGACCTCGAATCAACATAACATGTGCCCCTTGTAGGTGGGTCAAATGCTCTCAGGCACACCTCTGGGTATGTCATAGGCTACCGAATAGCAGTGATGGTGTAAAGGTTGTTTATTGGGGAGACTGTTACCTGATTTCAGAAAGGTAGATTGATTAAAATATAATACAATGAACAACAGAAGAATAATATATATAGAAATAATATGTAAATATATGGGGGAACATAAACAAACAAACAAATAATAATAATTTGAGGAATCATAAATAAATGAAAAACATAGTAAATAAAATTTATGCCTCTATAACATTGTCTGATACATGGATTCATGGAATAATGAAATATATAATGAAACCTGATGATACAATCATACTAAATAATTGATCAAATGGTAAAAAAGAAAAAATAGGTCCATAAATCTCGATCATATGTCTGATACTCTTCTCCTAAGCTCTAACTAGAGGTAAATAATTTCCAAGACAAGTATTAGAGTGCTTTCCCTTACATATTCCTACAGACAGATAACCTTCTTGGGTAACAAAGGAATACTTAGTCTAGTATCATATAAAATCTTAATAGGATACCACCAACAGTGTCTACGTGTAATTTACGATGTGCTCATCACTAAATAGTGTGAATGTGTAATAGAATAGGTAAATCAATAATAAAATAAATAACCAGGATTCATAGGTTCATAAGGGAGACATAAATTCTCTACCTAATTCAGCACATTACCGTAAAAATGTCTCAAAATCTATAAACATAGTAGTAATATATATATATAATGTAATAATATACATTTCATCCCCTAATATGAACCATGTACATGTAGACATAAGTGTTCATATACTTGGATTACTATTACTAGCTGGACCATGGAATAAAATTGACATTCATGACTAGTATAACGAGTCTTTAAGCCCAAGGAATAAGGTAAATTCATTATATCCTAATATAATGAGATTATCTATGCAACAATACTGGATATTTTTTGGTGGGATATCATGTAATCACTCTAATAACTGAGTGTGTTGTGTAAATCCCAATTTCTAAAGAGTATCCCTGATGCGAGATTCCATACCCCACACCTAATGTAAGGGACTATAATCATCATGCACAACACTCCCTAACATCGTACGAAATCAATATAATGTTTTTTTAACTATAAATATGAGGGGGAATAATTTTTCATCTATATCTTTTATCCATAAAATATAAATAAGAAAGACATAAACATTTTATGAAATAATAAATAAGGAAAAACCTCTCATGTATCTAAATAATAAAGATCAACTACACAGAATATTTTTAGTTCATAATGAGTATTTAAATTAAACATTATCAAATGCATATTCATATCTATAATTTAATACATGTGGTAAAAAACTCACGCATGTCATTTGTCAAACCATATCCCATTAATATGTCACATTTACAGACATACATTTATTTAAACATAACAAAAGGCATGGACTTACCATTCTTTAAAGATATTAATTTGATCCATTAGAAAGATGGATTTCCATCATGGGTATTCCATCAATTTAATTCAAGACATTAAATTTAATAAAGAATGGTATTTTATCACCTAATTGAAAAATAGTCCATTGAAATGGTTACATAGTCAAATAATACAATTTGTACTAGAGAAATTCTATCCATATGTGGTACAAAGTAAAATGAGGTGGTCTGGGATCCATTGAATATTAAATTCTCAATGCCAATTTCATTTAAAAGATATGTCAGAATCTAATTAGGTTATCCCGATAATTTAATACACTGGCCATAATGTCCAATTCCAATTGTCACAACCAAGGGTTAACCATATGAGGTGTGTAAAACCTCTACACTACCAATCATGAATAAATAGATGTACAGCTGCGTATGATTATCACTTTGATATAAAGGAAGCAAATAAGGATATGTTCAAAAATAGTAAGCATGTGGCACAACAACATAGTAACCAAGTGTTGAAACTCAAAGGGAAAATGATGTGACCACCTACCTCAATGAAACAGATGAATCCTTTCTCAATGTTGGGATCATATTTATAGAAGGTTGGTAGAGATTTGAGAAATGGTCCTACACCTTAAAAATAATAAATAATGAGACATCACCCTAATTTCACAATAAATCTGAATTAATACATAGATTGGATTTAAGAGACTAAGGGATATTATTGAGATAGATCCATTTCTTTAAACATAATTAGGATAAAAAACTAGAGAGGGAATCTAGATCAAATCTAGGATTGAGGTTTGTTTGAGATCAAAGGGGGAGGAGAACCAAGGCTGGCCACTAGAGGGAGAATAAGAAAAAGGAAAAGGGTTATAAAATAATGGATGGGAAAATGGTTATTTCACTCTAAAATATCCAGGCACATAATTTAGCCTCACAATTAGGCCAAAAACATGTGTATACCATGCCTAGTTCACTGCTACTTGGGGCACATGACATAGTTAGATGTGTGGTTTGACTAACAGTGTGAAAACCATTAAAAACATCTATGTCCCATATTTGTAATTAGCCACATGGTTGTGTCCCATTGGTTGCATAGTTGTAGAAAAACTGTGTAGCCTAGTTCCTTATTACCATTTGCGAGCTCTGGGCCCTGAAAAAGCCTCAGATACACTCGAGACCACCTTGACATGATGTGGACTCAAGAATTAGGGATGTTAAGGGAATTAAAATAAAAAAAGTAGTGATCTATAACATGGTTTAAAAGATATTTCCTTATAATTTATTTTTTAATCACCCACCATCAGTATAGTCGAGAACACTCTCCATGGGTGAGATAGAATAAGGTGAGAGAGGGGTTTCCCCTCATAGAAAACACATCATAAATAGGTTTTGTGGATCATCCCGTTTTATATAATTTTTTTTAAAAAGACAACACCGCCACCACTATAAAAAAATTTCAATAATGAAAAAAAATATTTTTATTTAGAATTATTTTTGTGAAAAATAATTTGAAAAAAATACATCATACAAGTGTATATTATATTAATACTCCTAGCCTATAAATAATTAACGAATATATATATACTTTATTTACTATATTGTGTTAAATGGAATTCTTTCAAAAATCCCTAATGAACATGAAAACAAGGTTGAAGCCCTTTATACATAACCTAATGGCTTTTAAAATAATTTCTAGATACTCAATAATAACTCTCTCTACAATTGATGCTATAATATCCAATATAGTACTATTCTGGTTACTCTTATCGTTAATCATCAGTTGTATTTAAGTCATCATTTCATGGTTATCATCACCCATCCCTTATAAATCCACTGAAGGGTTTTTTGTTACTAATAATAATATTAACAATAATAATTATTATTATTATTATTATAGTATTAGTTGTAATAATTATAATAATAACGGTGGTGGTGGACAACCCACCCTTAAGACCTTCAAGATTTATTTATTTATTTTTGGATAATATCACTTTTATGTATTGAGGGGGAACCCCTTAAATATATTATAGGGAAAGAGGCACAAATTTTAATATATAACTCAAAGGTCTAATGATATTAGGACCAATATATATCCTCAAGACCCAAGACCCAACTATACTAGAAGCACCCACCCCTAGTATCAATAGCATAATATTTTCATATCTCCCAACCTCACATGTATGATTGGCTATAACCTCCTCATAAAAATCTATATAGTTCTTGGAACCAGTTTTTATTTCTATACCATCTCATCCTTCCAATCAAGTTAGCACTTGTTTGTGGTATGCTATTTTAAATGAATTATCATCACGGGCCAATGCCTATTTTATTATCCTAGACTGTTTCTTGATCCTTGGAGACAAAAATACCATCTACCAAAGGTGTCAAATTATTTCAATGAATTCATAGCATGAATCAACACCATCTTAATATTTTTGACTGAATAATTCTTGGAATGATATTTCTATAGTATGATTTCAAGTTTTTTTAAGAATACTACCAAGATCACCAACCCTACTCATGAATGAATCTTCCTTATCATCATGTTTGATAAAATTTAACTTATCATTGTTCTTATTTAATGTATTAATGTCAATATATATTATTTTTTAATATTACTTTTTTATTTGTAAAAAACAATAAGATTAATTCGCAATTAAAACTCCCTCAATGATCCCTCTTATTCAATATCCTCTTCTCTAATTCATTTATCTCTACTAAAGGATTATTTGGGATGTTTTTTTTTCTCATTTTAGATATCTTAATTCAAGCTATATACCATTAAATTCAATCTCACTATCCATATAATAGCCCAAAATTCTAATATAAGAAAATTTTATTCGATAGCATGTTTGCAATGAAATACCAACCTTAGAAGATAATATGTGTCCTCAAGAATTTATGATATAATTACTTTTAAATAAATTAAATCTATTAATAAATTTAGGTACATGAAACATTAATTTTAGCTTTCTTTACACACAACACTGAGTTTAGCTAGAATTATATACACAACCGAGTTTAAAAGAAATGTTGAATAATATTTAAATATTATTATTTGTTATAATACGTATAACCTAGCCGTTAAATTTGAGGGTACAAAGAGTACTAACAGTATTTTGAAAATTATGGTTATATATTAAATATAAATAAATTAATAGTCATTTAAATGAAAAGGAACTATTTTCTGAAAAACTGTATTTTTTCTAAAAGGGGGTTTAATCGTGATTTTCACACAAAATATAAAATTATGTTTTATCAATTTGAGAAAATTTATTTGATAAAATGATTTTTTTCAAGTCATAATATAAATATTGTCTCAGGATGACATTTTTTTATTTTACTAGAATAATTCTTGTTTTCAATGAATTGTGAAAAATATTGAATTTCAATTGAAAACTAACTTTTTTTTAAATTAGTTATAAAGATAATTTATATTTTAAATTACTATAAAAGTATAATTAGTTCAATAATATATAAATAAATACAATTTAGGTCAGTGTAATATTCTTAATGTTAAATATTTATATAAAAACTGTAACAACCCGAGATTTTATATGATACATTATTTTTAATTTCAATCATATATTATATTGTACGATACACCAAGATTATCTTGCGCTACACGCAACACCGTATTAGCTTGCAGTATATGCACCACTATTCTTAGCTCGTATTACACACAATTTCATGTTCGTTTGATAGATGTTATTCTACGCAACATTGAGTGTATATATATATATATATATATTCAATGTATAAATAAAATATGGTTGGATTCTGTTATACGCAACAACAAAGGAGTCTTGCAATACACGCAACCCTGACTTGGGTTGCATTACCCGCAATCACGACGTTCCTCAATAGCGTGTGTGGTACGCAATACCGGGTTTTACTAAGCAACGATATATTAATATAATATTATTATGAACTAGCCATTATGAATAGTATTAACTAAATTTTGAATGTTATAACATTATTATTTCATCTTACACATTTTCTAGAACAAGGTATGTGAACAAAATAAATTTTTCGGGTCTCTGCAGTTGGTATCAGAGAAAAAGGTTTAGTCATCCTTTGGAAACTAGGATGCAAAAACGTTAGTGAGATCCCTATAGATATTTCTAAGGTATTTCTAGGGATTTCCCTAAGGATAAGTATACATATAGGATATAGTCCAAGAACTACGGTAAAAATCTTATAATTTAACCTAAGATATTAGATATTGAGGGTACTCCCCTTTACTATGTTGTTTTCCCTAGCATGATTTTTTCCTCTCACAGAATTCTTTTGGTGTTTTAGTCAATGGAAGGAACCAGAAGGAATTCAGTTAACATTGAATCCAATGGACAAATTGGTGACTATGAGAAACAAAATTGCGTAATGAATAGAGAGAAAAGATATTGTGATTATGCCGAATTAGTCATCGCGATATATGATTAACAAGGTGAAATTTAGTGGTATGCCTAATTCATCAAATAAGAGGAAGATAGAATTTTATGCATGTTCGCATGTTGAGGAGCATAAAGAATGGAAGATTTAGATTTCTAAAGAAGGGAAGAAGAACCTTCAGGAATACCTCAAATGGAGGGACAAATGTTATCTGTGTGGAGAAAAGGGTCATAGAGTGACAGACTGTTATGGAGTTCAATGTCTTATTTCTGGAGAACATGGGCATTAAACAACTCAATTCCCTGACCTAAAATGTTACTTATAAATCAAGGAAGGACTTATTCCATGACAATCATTGAAGAGGATGAATTGAAGTGTTTATGTATTGGTATTCAAGAATAATGTTGTTGAGGTACTTTTATGGTGTATTAGAATATTTTGGTATTAGTCTATTGTGGTTTTCAAAAATTTTATTGTACTGGTAACCATGAAAAGTGATTCAAATATTGGGGAAAGCAGATGATATGAACATAATGAAGTGATAAGAAGATATTGAGGTGTTTGATTGTATTCATGAGCTCATGATTGTTATAAGGACTAAGTGATATCATGGTTTGAGTATACAGAATTTTGGGATTTTGGTATGTGGAAAGAGTTAACTTTTGACAGCACTCATTTTATCACTAAGGTTCAATGGATATTCATTTTTTAAGGGAATACATGATTAATGCCTTCAAATGTTTGTACTGTGGCCAAAAAGACATACCTTATGATATATAGGGATCAACGATGGTATTAAAATTCTTGTTATATGAAATCTCGGGTAATCGTTTTCACAATAATAAGAGAGTGGACTGTAGTATTATGGATAAGCCTAAAATTGGAATGGATTATGTTGGATATAAGTTAGTATTTTTTAAGGATAGAAGTTTTTTCCATATTATTTGTGAGATGTTATAGTAATGTAGTTTTAGAAAAAGGACAACTTGCAGGATGAGCGACAACCCATCGCGTCAGATAAGGCTGTGGGAATCAAACCCACAACTGAAGTGCGACTTGCCTTTATCGCATACCAATGGCCTACAAGAAGTCCCTAGTTAGCAGAAAGTAGTTTTATTTTATTAATTGGTATGATAAATAAAGTATAAGTCCATTTTTGGAACCATATACGATTAATCTCACCATAAGATGGACTTATAACTTTTGCTAAAATTTTGTTTGAAATAGATGGAATGACCCATCATTCTATCACATGATCTGCTAACGGTTCACGAATAACAAACTCAACTTAATTTCTTTAAGAGAGGAAGTGTAAATTGTTCAATTCACGAACAATAGTGAGATTGTATGAAAATCATGTAAGTATTTCTTTTAATTCATCTACTTTAGGGAAATGATATTGAATCCCAAAAATGTTGTCCTAGTGCTCTTATATCTGATGAATCAGATGGTACCTTAGATCATCACAAATTTATGGCTTTGTGATTATCGGATTTTTTATAGCCATGTTCTCTACCACTCTCCATCAGAACATGATGGTTAGATTTTTCTTCCATATCCATATTTTAACATATGTTATCCTATATGGAAACCCAGTGGTGAGTTACTTTGGGAAATCGTTACATTTCATACATTAGATTTTATAATTAAGTTTTAGTATTCCCTTTTACGATGTGGGTTTCTATGAGTAGTAAACTATTTATAACCCTGACAAATTTCAAGGGAAAATTTCATTTTAAGGGGGGTAGAATCTGACAACCTGAGATTTTATAAGATACATTCTTTTTAATTTCATTCATATCTTCTGTTGTATGATACACCAAGATTATCTTACACTACATGCAACACCGTATTAGCTTGCAGTATACACAACACTATTCATGGCTCGTGTTACACACAATTTGAAGTTCGTTTGATAGATGTTATTCTACGCAACCTTGAGTGTATATATATATATTCAATGTATAAATAAAATATGGTTGGATTCTATTATACACAACAAAAATGGAGTCTTGCACTACACGCAACCTTGACTTGGCTTGCATTACATGCAATCGCGACCTTCCTCGATAGTGTGTGTCGTACGCAATACTGGGTTTTTCTAAACAATGATATATTATTATAATATTATTATGAACTAGCCTTTATGAATAGTATTAACTAAATTTTGAATGTTATAACACTATTATTTCATCTTACACATTTTCTAGAACATGGTATGTGAACAAAAGAAATTTTTCGGCTCTCTACAAAAACTGTAAATGTTTTAACATTTTCTTTTAAAAACACCTATCCTCAACATATCCGTAACATTATTTTTAAATTAAATAATTAAAATTATGTGAATTTAATTTAGAAAAATTGATCTATATTTTGAATCACAATAATATCTAATTTGTAATAAATTCTTACTAATTTTTTACCAAAACGAAATGAGAAAATATTATAAATTAAAAGCAGCAATTAAGTTAAAAATAGATTTACTAGGGATCAAACTGATAATTAAGTGTAAAAATGACCAACCTACTTGTACAACACCCAATTTCTGGCCATATTTCGACAATAAATCTTCCAGTTTCTATAAGAACTCGTTTTGGAGGATTTATTAAGTATAAAAACGTTGTTATGATTGAATCTTTTCAAAATATTACTTGTGGGCCACTCACATCACTTATAAAAGTCCACCCATCTTCCATCTCTTTTACACATTATCACTATTTTTCTACAAGAGAGACCTAATGAAATCACATTTAAACTTCCCTTATCTCAGAATATATGCTTTCATTTCATAAATCCTTCCAATTAATGTCTTTTCTGCAACCCCAAGGATTATACCCGAAGAATTGGTAACTGTCTTCAATGATAATTTTTATTTTATATCTTTCTTTAAATCCATAAATTATTATTAAAACATACTAATATAATAAAAATAAGTATAATTGATATATTTATATGTCCTTATGTTATGTTAATTTCATTAATCCTCTTCTAATTCCATTAAATAGGTTACAAAATCATCGGTGGACTACCGCCAAGTGAAATGATGTCATTCATATTTCCATTACCACCATTAACAGTTGGGTATGATGATGGATATACAATTTATATTTTATATTTATAATGTAATTATAGATTTATATTAATTATATCATATATAACTTTTTATAAGTTCAATTTTTAAGGGATATGATATTGTCACTTGTGTGTATGGCGGACTACCGCATCGTGAAGCAATGTGATTAGTCTTTCAAAAATGATTTATATGGAATGTATTAAAAATAAATTTTTAAAATATATGTTATATAAATGACATAATTATTATAATAATAAAATATTTATCATTATAAGATTATATAAACCATTTTGTTTCTTACATTTTCACACACATAAATATGATAACAATGTTCGTGTATGTGTGGAATACCGCCTTCACGAAGCGATGTGAGTCTCTTTTCATAATCACACCACATGGATGATATATATATATATATATATTATAAGATATTTTAATATTATTATCATTTTAGAAATATAAAAAATCATTTACCACTATTCAATAGAGATCATTGATAAATGGAAGCATTACACATGCGTATATATGACATACCTTCCCCATAATTGTAAAGTAGTTAATTTTCATAACCATATTTTATGATTTATTTTAAAAGTATAATTAATGAATAAATTTGAAAATTAATTCATGATATTATTATCGAGATTATAAAAGAATTTAATACACCCAACAATCTGAACATTCATAAATAAACATGATTGAGAAAACATGGTAATGAGCACCTGAAATCGATAAAATAATGAGTGATTAATAATGGGTGGGTGATAATATATTATAAAAGGATTATAAATTATATTTTAAATATTAATATGGGCTATAAAAAGTTAATAACATGATTAAATCCACTATGAATGAGGTTAAATTACACTCATCAAAAATAAAGAATATGGTAAGAGATTATGTTTCAATTTCCTTTCATTATGGAACATTGGTATATTATTCATCTAATTTATTATATATGTTGTATACAATGAAACTTTGATAGATAATATCTTGAATCACTAATAATTCATTTTATTTTATATTTTATTATAAATTATTTAATCATAGTGTATTTGACTTCAGAGCTACCAAATTGCAAATAATTTCTTAACTCAATTTCATGTATTTGAGATAAAATACTTCTTTATCATCTTTGATATTAAATGATGACGTGTGTGTTCAATTTTCATTATAAAATGTGGTATATTTAAATTTTTTATAAGATTTATATTTTATACAGATAATTTATTTATTAACTTATTCTAATTTTTATGCTATGATCATTATAAGTGATCATTTCATAATCTCATTCTCATCATATTTATTAATCCTCCTATTTCAGTTGAATAAAATTATTTGATAATTGTATAATAAATTAATATCAATTCCTCGTCCTCTAGTAATTCATGATATTTTTTAGTAATAGTACCATTTTCCCACTCTTCGGTACTAAAAATAATTTTGAATTTTTTTTAATAAAATTCCACAATATTTCTCTCTTTTTTTGAAAATCAATTATCTAATAAAACCGTATTTTCTCAAAAATCAAAAATATATTACTAATTATTCAAGAAGATTTATTAAATAAAATTTACCCATTTTTTACTTTTTATAAAAATGGTTCAAAGAATCATTATGTCATTTTCCAAACAATGTCTATTTTTATTTTACTAAAAATATAAATGGAATATTTTTTTTACTCAGTATGTATATAATTTCACATCATCATGGATGACATTTCTTTGAATATTTCATTCAATGTTTACATTGATATTTAAAAAAATCATTTTCCTGAATATTATAGAAATTATTAATTGTTATAATTTATTTTTAAATAAAGGTATTTTAAAAATACTTTTTGTTTTAAAAAGTAATTATCTAAATGAAAAATATATTTCCAACAAAAAAAATTTAATGAAAATTTTATGATGTTTATATTCATCATTGTAACACCCCATGATTTCATAGTACGTTATTTTTTCAAAGTAATTCAATAACTTGTGCTACTTTCAACACCGAGTTCTAGCGCACCGTGACTTACCAACCTAGCCGTTAAAAAGCGATTATGAATAGTAGTAACATAATTTTTAACATTATATAATCCTTAAATTTTTAGAATCCATATTGTGAGTTTCTTAGACATAATGTAAGAAAAAATTCATTTCATTCAGATAAGAGAAGTATTTTTCAATAAAATGGGTTTTTGCCACCTTTTAATGGAGAACCCTCATTAAATCCAATATTTGATACTTTTATATATTCAATTTTAAAAAATAAAATTCTTATTTTGAATTGGGATGTAAGAATTTTGTTTTAATAAATTTTTGTTGTTTTTCTGATAACTTTCAAATTTGGGTGAATAGTGAAAAATACAGTATTTTAACTAAATTCCACTTTTTTAATAAAAATAATTTATAGTGTTAAATTATAAATTTTAATGTTTTGGAAGTATAAATAGATTATATTTTTACCATTTAATCCAATTATGTACATTTTAGGTAATCTCACATTGCAATTTGACATAAACAAGTGTCAATCTTCTCATAGTTATTATTTCTTAAAAATATTCTTTTTGGTATTGTCAACAGTAATTAATTTTAAATTAATAAATGAAGAATCTATCATTTTAATTTTAAAAAATGTACTTCATTTTTTATTTCAGAATATCAAAATTATCTAAGGGTAAAATTTTGGCATTTTTCTTAAAAACTTTAATTTTTTTGATGAATAGTGAAAAACACTGTGTTATTATTTAACACCAACTTTTTATTTAAATAATTATTTATTTTATTTAGATTTATTTCAAGTCAAAATATATATATATTACTTATATAACTTCAAAGTAATTCATTGGTGTAATTTTATAATAAAATAAGATTTATAAAATTTTATCGAACGCTTTACCCTCTTTTACCCACCTCCTAGAAGCATTTGAAAATTTGAATTAAACATAATTTTACCACATTCTTGAGTTCAGTTTTAAAAATCCTAGAGACATAGTTGTGATACTTATGTAAAATGCGGTTCAATAAGATGAAAATAATTTTTGGTGAATAGTAACTTTTGACTTTTATTTACTACGGTTAAAACTAAATAGGGTAATTAAGGGTAAAAATGATATCATAATTACCCTAACACAAATCCGAATTCTATTGGATAAGTGTAATTCGACCAAAAATAACCTTATGAATAAAATATAATCCTTTAGGTCCAGTTGGATTAGATTAGGACATTTATTATTATTTAATTCAAAGAAGAGTGAAAAGTGATAAATTTAAAGTTTAATAACTAATTTTTTTTAATATATTGATACACATTAGATAAATTTGACTATAAATATTCCTTATAAATATAAAAATATTTCCTACATAATGGTATTTTATTTATATTTTTTAGACATTAAATAATTTAATTTATTTATGACACAATGATGATGCAGTAATTACCTTATTGATGAAATATTAAAATAATTGATATTATAAATACCTAAATAAATGTAATTTGAGATTTTTTATGAATTACACTAATTTTATAGGTTAATATGACATGTTAGTGTAGATTAAATGAATTTTTTTAGAAGTAATAATTCTGTTATGACTTTAGAAAAAACAAAATACCAAATAGTGTCAAAATAGACATAAAAGAGTATTTAAAACAAATATTCTATTATTAATTTCTATTATATTACTAAAAATATAAGGATCAGTAAAAGGTCTTATATACTATTATATATGTCATTAAAGAACTACATGGGGTTCTCTTGGATGTTTATAGAATGTTTATTAACCATATAATTTAAAAATACAATGGGACTTGGTAAATGTCAAACTTCGTAACTAAGAGTTAAATATAAATGATATGGTTAATATAGTGGCAAAAACCTATCTAAAACCTATTGTTAGAGTTTTTTTTCGACCCATACCAACCTTATCCTTTAAATAATTCATTTTTAATCCATTACAAACCGAAAATTATTTTATTATAAAATAATATTTTATGTTTTTTCTAAAGTGGCCCTCCCCCCTCTTATAAAAGGGAACTTCCCCTTCTATCAAATTCACACCTTCAAAGATTTTTGGATCTCCCAAACTATGAACAAATTCCATCTCAACTATCCTCCCTTCTTTCCTAGAGTAATTCGCTTAGTCAGAATGCCAACATAATGAGACCTTTTGATCAAATAAAAAGGAAGAACCTGAAGAAGAGGTAAATATTTAATCACCTCTTTCAAGTACGTTTCTTCATCCACATCCTCTTTCATTGTTGTTTTCAATGTAAAATAATAAATCCAGTATATTCTATATACTTTGATGTTATTATAAATATGGAACAACAATATTCATTTTTCTATAAATCCTAGGAAGGATAATGGCACCATGCGTGCGTAGTTACGGCTTACCATCTCCACACCGTGGTGTAATTTGTTATTCCACACTAAGTTATTTGGATGGATATAGTGATGACTAATATGTATATAAATAATGAAACTATCATGATAATGTCTCTATAAAATTAATATAAAATCCAATTCCACACCTTTAAGGAAGTTATATTGTCGCACATGCGTACGTACAGATTACAGTCTCTACGACACGATGAGATTCATTTCCACATTCACCATTCAACGATGTTTATAAAAATATATATTACTAATAAGTATGTAATATATGAAATAATAATGATACTGAAGATAGATATATATATATGTATGTATTTAATTATTTACATATTTCTTATTCACTTACTTCTGTTCAATACGATATGAAAACAGAGACAACGTTTATGCGTACGTACGACCTACCGTCTCCATAAATGGTTTTTTCCATTTCATATATCTACTTATTATAAATATTTATATTATAAATATATATGATATATAAATCAAGGTTTATATTCTAAAAGTATTTAAATCATTATCTAACAGACACGATCAAGAATAATAAGTTAAAACATGTATGATAAAGAAATAAATTATTACCAGAAATATTAATTTAACATGGAAATTATTTTTAATTGGGTAGTATAAAGTCATAAATGAATCATGTATGACATAATAAATATAAATATTGTTTTGGTATAATTTAATAACATTATATGGTTATTATAAAGGAGGCTAAGAATACCCTTGACCAAAGGAAAGTGCAAGGTAAGGATTAATTTCACATTCTCCTTATTATCCGAGGTTGTTTTTACGTAAGTATCTACTGGGAAATAATTATTATCCATGTACATGATTAATTAAAGAGTATTCAAAGGGATTATTTTTAAGGTAATTTTTACTAAAACACCATTTTAAATGTTTTAAATATTTATTCATCTAAATCGTCTTAAATAATGTCCATGTTTTCAGAATGGTTTTCAAGGATTTATTTATATAAAGATGACTGTTTTTAAAATGATAATTACATTGAAATGTTTCAAAGTGGTATGGGAAACATTGATTAAAAAATGTCTTTAATTTTATTAATTTTTAAATTGTGTGAATTTTGAATGTTTTCATGAAAAAGAGATATTTATCTCAAAGTGTTTTACAAATAATTTTCATCTATGTCAACATCCTTTGATGGATTTCAAACTTGTTTGATGTTGATTTATTATTATAAAAATCGTCCATAATGTATTGAAGGATTTTTGATATGTTTGACTATGGATGTGTTATTTTCATACCATTCATGGTTTATGGATAAAGTATTGAAATTTCATATGCTAGTTTTAATACGAATGTTTAGTTTATGTTTCAACCTTTTCATACGAGGAATGCAGTGGACTTAGTAAGTAACGGGTGGAGCCCGCTATAGATACTTGATAAATCGGTTGGTCTCATGAGACAAAATAGTGTCTTGGAACAAGTCCAATGAAAAAAATTTATTTTTATTCTTAGCACAAGGCCTTGACTATGTTGTAATGATGTCCGACATTAGGTGTTCCCTCATTATGAAATTAATTATTACATGTGATTATTCGACTAGTAGAATATCCATGTGAATGTTTATATGATAATTATTTATTTATTTTTTCCATATTATATTCATGTTTATGTTTAAAAGGATATTTTTTTTATTACACATCTTGGCTTAAATGTTTATAGCTTCGTCTAAATTATTTACCCTTACTGAGAATATGAGATTACCCTTTTTTTATGTTGTATTTTCCAAGGTTCCTAATAAGTGTTTTATGTTTGAGATGTAGGGTTAAGATAAGGGAACAATGTAATTATCAATTTATATTTTTTGTATGTTATAAAGTGTAATGTAATGTTCATGTATGCATTCTATTTTCCAAGACTGCAAAACTAATCAGTCTTTTGGGACTTGATACCTTGTAATCATGCCAATGTATTAAAATAATTCACTAACTCTGGGAATCTAGGTTAGGGGCGTTAAAGTTGGTTTCAGAGAAAGTTTATCAATATCATTGTAAATTAGATTTAGATAAACTATTATTAGAGCACATTACCCTAAGAGAGACTTTGAGGATTAGTATATATGAACTTCCTATAATATTGGTAATGTAGAAGTTCTATGAGTTTTCGAAGAAAATACATCCCTATCTAGATAAGAGTAGGTAGAGGCGGCTCTGGAACATATGTAACTAGGGGTAAAACCCAAAAACACTAATTTGAGTTATACTCAAATAGGAACTAGTGCACGACAATGATCCTTACTACACTCTAGGTTACGATACTTCCAAGGTATATTCTTAATATAATTCTCGTTTTCTTCACAAATCATTTTCAAGGATTTACGAGTATATACCTCCTCAAAGAAAATATTTTAATGATTATGGATTTTATCCATAAAATGTTCAATTTACATTTAGTATTATACAAGTTTGGAATTATTCATTGTAATTCATAAACTGACCTAGTGTACGCCATTGTATAGAAATTCCACCCAGTAGATGGAATGTGAACTCCAGTAATACATATTATCCAAAGAGTAAGAAGATTCATATCCTTCATTTTATTAAACAAAAATTTAGAAGGGGAATAGTCTCCCATGTATTATCAAGATATGAAGAAATATTATCACGTGTTAATAAGATAAGCAAACAATTATATGAGTCCTATGGCTTTTAAGGGAATCCACAGAAGAAAAAGATGTTAGAGAGAAAGATTGATAAAGGGAAGAAGGGAAAGAAAGATTTTCTCATATGTGATAATTGTGGAAAGAATTTCCTTGGAAAATTTTGAAGGTAATGAAAGTTTGTTATGATTGTGGAGAAAAAGGACAACAATTATGTGACAAAAAGGATAAGGAAAATGTTTCATGTGTACAATTCTTCATCTTCAAGGAGTTGGGTCACTATGCTAATCAATGTACAAATCATCCGAGTATACCCAAAATACTACTATTGGATAATAATAAAGTTATGATACTATCAAAGATGAGGAAAAATGATTAGATTTATTACAGTTTTATTAAAGTATTGTGACGTTTGAGTATTGTATTAATGATGTACATGTTATAATATTTATATACTATATAAGGATTGTAGTGGAATATTATTTCCTTAAGGACTTGAGATTGTGTGGAACCAAGAAATGTGACCCAATAGAAGGTTAAATTTTTGGAAAATATACGGTTTAGAGAAAGATAAACCATAATATGGTTTTGATACTGAGGTAGTGATTTTGGAATAATATATGATTGATTTGGATAAATTATAATGGATATTCTTGACTACCTTGAAACTGATTAATGGTTTGTATATTCCATCATTGTTAGAGTTTACAAAATTTTTTCATAGAAGGTGTATATCAAGTATTATATAAGTAATAAGGGAGAATGAATGTAATCAAAATGGTTTTATGGAAATTTAGGATGTTGGAGTGTTTTAAAAAAATACATGACGAAGGTGTTCACATGTTATTACATGAAAAAAAAGATCGTCATTGTGTTTACCATCCTTATTAATTTTTTTCTGTGACTTTAGACAGAAGTATTTTGGATCTGTATAGTTTGAGATTATTTTTGGATTTCCATAAAAAGGACAACTCGGAGGTCGGGTAGCAACCCATTGCTTCCGGCATGGCCACAAGACTTGAACTTGCAACCAAAGGGCAACAAGGGTGCATCACCTACGAATGGCACACGAAATGTCATAGTTTGAATAATGTAGTTTTTTAAAGGTATAGTAGAATAATTTTAAATTCATTTTTTGGAACCCTATACGAATAAGATAAATATAATATTTTTTATGTTCTATTATATTTTAGAGTGAATGATGAGTTTGTGGTAGGAATTAGTAAAGGATGGAACTCTACTCATCAAGTATTTTTTTTCTTATTCTCTAATTCTATGAATAAATTAATTCATAAACATTAGGTAAGAGATCATAAAACTAAAAATGTGTTATACTAATACCTTATGTTTTGTTGAACCCATGATATTATAAATAATCATATATTGATGTCTTTAAGGCCCTCAATTCTAAAATTGTTAGTGACTGATGACCTCAATCACTCCCTATAAATATTTACATTTTCCCTCCAATTATGTGTCTCTAATTTCCTCCAATGTTCTCCTAATCGAGATCATAATTTGGTGGTGACTTTTTTATTTCCCTTTTCCTCTTATTAAGATTAAATATTATTAACCCAATTTCTGATGTGGGTTTTCCCAGAAAGGTATTTTCTATTTTAAAATAATTTATTTTTGAAAAACAATTTCAAATTTTGAGGACAATATTTATTAAAGAGGAAAGAAGGTAAAACTCCATGATTTCATAGTACGTTATATCTTCAATGTAATTCAATAACTTTCACTACATGCAACACCGAGTTCTAGCGCACCATGACTTACCAAACTAGCCGGTTAAAAGTGGTTATGAATAGTATTAACATAATTTTAAACTTTATATAATACATACAATTTTAGTATCCATATTGTGATTTTCTTAGACATAATTTAAGAACAAAATAATTTATTTTAGATAAAAGAAGTATTTTTTAAAAAAATTGCAATTTTACCACCTTTTAATGGATATCCCTCTTTAAATTTAATATTTAAAACTTTAATATATTAATTTTAAAAAAATTAACTTCTTTTTTTGAATCAGGACATAAATATTTAGTTTTAATAAATTTTTTGTTATTTTTTTGATAAGTTTCATATTTGGTTGAATAATGAAAAATATTATATTATAACTAAAAACAAATTTTTTAATAAAAATAATTTATAGTGATAAATTATACATTATAATTGTTTGAAAGTATAAATAGATTATATTTTTACAATTTAATCAAAATCTGGTCATTTTAAGTATTTTCAATTGGAAATTTGACTTAATCAAGTATCAATCTTTTGATAGTTATTATTTCTTTTAAATATGTTTTTTGGTTTTGAAAACGGAAATTAATTTTCAATTAATAAATTATTATTTTGTGTTTTTAATTTGGTAAAATTGTCTTCATTTTTTAATTCATAATATCAAAATTAGCTTAGGTTAAAAGTTTGGTATTTTTCTGAAAACATTCAATTTTAACAGAATACTTAAAAACACCGTGTTATTATTTAAAACCAACTTTTTTTTAAATAATTATTTATTTTATATTAATTTATTTTAATTATATATATCTATATATATTATCTATATATGTTAAATTTAATTCATTTTAGTCATTTTATAATAAAATTAGAAGTATAAAAGTTTATCGAACGTTTTACTCTCTTTTACCCACCTCCTAAGTGCATTTGAAAATTTCAATAAATCATAATTTTACCAGTTATGTGAGTTGAATTTAAAAAATCTGAGAGACACAGTTGTTATCATACTGTAAAATGTGGTTCAGTAAGATAATAGTAATATTTCTTGAATTGTAACTTTTGACTTTTATTTACCACGGTTAAACGTAAATAGGGTTATTATAGGTAAAATTGATATCATAATTATCCTAACACATGTCCTAATTATATTGTATAAGTGTAATTAGACCAAATTAACCTTTGGAATAAAATATGATCATTTATGTCCACATGGATTAGATTAGGACATTTATTATTATTTAATTTAAAGAATAGTTAAAAGTGTTAACTTCAATGTTTAATAACTAAACTATTTTTAATATAGGGATACACATACGATAAATTATACAATAAATATTCATTAGAAAGATATAAATATTTCATAAATAATGGTATTTTATTTATAATTTTTATACATTAAATAATTTAATTTATTTATGACACAATGATGATGCAGTAATAACCTTATTAATGAAATATTAAAATAATTGATATTATAAATAACCAAATAAATGATATTTGAGACTTTTAATGAATTCCACTAATTTTATAGATTAATATTACATTTTCAGGTTGATTAAATGAATTTTTTCGATGTAATAATGCTGTTATAAATTTAGAAATAACAAAATACCAAATAGTGTCAAAATTGACATAAAAGGGTTTTCAAAACAAATTTTAGATTATTAATTGGTATTATATTTCTAAAAATATAAGGTTCTACAAAAATGGTTTAAATACTTTTATATATGTAATTAAGGAACCACTTGGGGTTCTATTGGATGTTTTTTGTATATTTAATAACCATATATTATAAAAATACAAAGAGGCATGGTAAATGTAAAACTATTTAACTAAGAGTTAAATATAAAAGATAAGGTTAATATAGTGACCCAAACCTGTCTAAGTCCTATTGGTTGAGTGGTTTAGACTCATACCAACCATAGCCTTTAAATAATTTATTTTGGAGCCATTATAAATAAAAAATTTGTTTATTATAAATTAATACATTATGTTTTTTCTATGGTGCCCCTCACCCCTCTTATAAAAGGGAACTTACCCTTCTCCAAAATTCACACCTTCAAAGCCTTTTGGATCAGCCAAACTATGACCAAATACCCTCCAAAATATCCTAAATTCATCTTAGAGGCCTTCCTTTAGTCATAAATCCAACCTAATGATACCTTTTGATCAAATCAAAATGCAGAACCGGAAAAAGAGGTAACTATTTCATCACCTATTTCAAGTTCCTTTCTTCTTCCACTTCCTATTTCTTAGTTTTTTCCATTATAAAATAATAACTCCATTATCTTATATAAAATATGATTTTATTATAAATATGGAACAACCATATTAATTATTCTATCCATCCTATGAATGATAATGTCACCATGCATGCGTACATACTTCTTACCGTCAGCACGCAGTGGTGTAATTTTTTATTCACCATTAAGTTATTTGGATTGATATAATGATAAGTAAGATGTATATAAATAATTAAAACAGCATGATAATGTCTCCGTGAAATTAATATTCCATCCAATTTGGCACCTTTAATAAAATGATAGTGTCACTCGTGCGTACGTACGAATTACCGTCTCCACGACGCGATGAGATTCATTTCCACATTAACCATTCATCGATAATTATAAAAAAATATATTACTAATAAGTATGTAATATATGAAATAAATATGATGCTATATATATATATATATATGTGTGTGTGTGTGTGTGTGTTTTTGTACTTACATATATCTTATTAACTTACTTCCGTTCAATACGACATGAAAATAAAAACTGTAATTATGATTATGTATGACCTACCGTCTCCATAAACATTGTTTTCCATTTCATATATCTGTCTTTTTTAAATATTTATATTCTAAATAAACATGATATATAAATCATGGTTTATATTCTTGAAGTATTTAAATCATTATCTAAATGATACGATCGATATTAACAAGTTAAAACACGTACGATAAAGAAAATGATTGTTACACAAAATGTTAATTTAACATGGAAATAAATATTAAATGGGTAGTATAAGGTCATAAAAGAATAATGTATGATATAATATATATAAATATTTTTTATATATAATTTAATACAATACTATGGTCATTATACTAGAGGTTAAACGTACCCTCGACCAAAGGAAAGTGCAAGGTAAGGGTTAATTTCACAATTACATTATTATCTGAGGTTGTTTTTAAGTAAGTATATACTAGTACATATTTATTATCCATGTCCATGTTTCATGAAATATTTTTCGAAGGGATTATTTTTATTGGAATTTTTACTAAAACATCATTTTAAATGTTTTAAATATTTATTCTTCTATTTCGTCCTCATTAATGTCCATGTTTTCAAAATTGTTTTTAAGGATTTATTTATATTAAAATAAATGTCTTTAAAATATTAATTCCTTTGAAAAGATTCAAGGTTTTATGGGATACTTTGATTTAAAAATGTCTTTAAATGTCTTACTTTTTAAATTGTGTGACATTTAAATGTTTTCAAGAAAAAGAGATATTTTTCTAAAAAAAATTTACAAATCATTTTCATCTCTGTCAATATCCTTTGAGGGATATTAAACTTGTTTGAAGTTGATTTATTATGATAAAAATATTCCATATTGTACTGAAGGATTTGTGACATTATTGACTATGGATGTGTTATTTTTATACCATTCATGGTTTATGGATAAATTATTGACATTTCATATCCTAGTTTTAATACAAATGTTTATGTTATGTTTCAACCTTTTCATATGGGGAATGCATCAGACTTAGTAAGTGACATGTGGAGCCCGATATAGCTCCTCGATGTGTCGGTTGGTCTCGTGAGACAAACTATTGTCTTGGTAGAAGGCCTTGAAAAAAATATTTGTAGTCTTGGAACATGGCCTTGACTATGTGGAAATTATGTCGGACATAAGGCATTCCGCCATTATGAAATTAATTATTACATGTGATTAGTAGACTATTAGAATATCCATGTGCATGTTTATATGGTAATTTTTTATTTATTTTTTTCCATATTATGTTCATGTTTATGTTTAAAAGGTTATTGTTTTTATTAATCATCTTGGATTAATTTTTTAGGGATTCTGATAAATTATTTACCCTTACTGAGCATATAAGCTCCCCCCTTTCTTATGTTTTATTTTCTCAGGATCCCAAGAAGTATTTTATGTTTGAGATGCAGGGTTAAGCTAAGGGAAAAATTAAATTATCAAAGTATTTTTTTGTTGAATGTTAGAAATTATAATGTAATGTTATTGTATGCAATCTATTTTCCAAGACTGCTAAACTGATCGGTATTTCGGGACTATATTCCTTTTAATCATACTAATGTATTAAAAAAATGCACCAAATATAGGAATCTAGGGTCGGGGAATTTCAATCAATGATAAGAATCCTTATATTACTTATACTACACCTAGGATATGATGAATTGATTCAATATTTACTCTTCATTTATATGGTTTTGGATTATTTTGATAAAGGATAATATTTACATCCACATCTTTGTTTCATTTATGCAGTCATTAAATTCACCCTGAATTATTAACTTTCTTGGGGTTATTGGAAAATAAATTTACCAAAATTATCCATATTAATTTTTATGGATATGTTTATTTCCTAAACTGTATATCATTTGTACATATAGTGTAGTATATTTAATGTTATTAGTTTATCTTGATAAATATTGATTAATCTTTATTCAATATACAATAAGGATATTTGGTGAAAATAAATATTAATAAAATAATTAAATATATTATTTTAAATATGAGTACTGATTTGGACCTTATGTGATAGATATTGATTGATATTATATTACCCCTTTATGCATTGGTAGTCTCATGAGGTGAATACGTAATCTAGCATTAAACATGTTTTTATGAGTAATTTTAAACCATCATGTGAAGGGTCTTTGTGGTAGAGGAATCATGTTTCTTGTGTTTATGGAATCTAGAATTTAAGAATCACATTCAATAAAAATTTAGTTATTGTTTTTATCCCGGATACTTTCACAATGATAATATCTCTCTATGCATTTCATTATAAAATTATTTGATTAAATGGAATGTGTGTTCTGTTATTTACCTTTCCAAATTGATTATTCTATATCTATTCATGTTGTCAAGTAATTAAAATAGAATGTTTGTTCAGTTATTTACCATTCCATGTTAATTTTTCTTATCTTTTCATGATATCCATGTTATTGAAATGGATTGTGTGTTTAATTACCTTTCAATGTTGAATATTCTTATTTCTTTACGATAACATCCCCTTAACATTACCCATACTAAGCATTTGAGGTAACTGTAATTTTTTCCTCTCTAAAAAATCCATGAACTATTCAACATTTTATTTCCCGGTATATTTTAGTGGGAATAACTATATTCATGGAAAAACATATATTTTAATTTTTGTATTCAAATGTATTTTGAAAATAATGGCTGTCTCTAGTTTACCTTTATTACTAAACTATTTGGATCGTTAAGATGTGATTCCTTGTATATAATGTTCGTATATTAAAATAGGCACCAACTATAGACTACTGGGTTTGGGGTCACTAAAATTGGTATCAATGAATATTTAATATAAATCTTGGGAACTACATTTTGGAAAAAATAGATTAAAGAACATAACGTTATGGTAATTTTTTTTCGATAAGTATAGGTACATCCTAATGTTTTGGTATGGAAGATATCATGTGGTTTTACTAGAAATATATACATGTATGTATACTAAAAGTGTCTGTTGTACAAGAATAGTGGGGAGTAGGAGTTATAAATCAAATGATGTCGTATGAATATATTCCCAATTCTCACATGATGCATGAAAAAAAAACCTTATTATGCACCTGGTTTTACACTAAAATGTTTTATTCATATGGTAATTCAATTGTTTTTAAAACCCAGTATGAAGGATTTTTATAGATGACGAAAATGAATGGTGTGGTATAATAATAAATGAAATTTTTATTGAAAATAATGTTTATTAATTTAAATTTACTATAGATTATTATATGGTTTTCCCAACATAATTATGTTTGTCCAATCATTTATTTTTGGTTTTTGTCAATGAAATGAATAAAAAGGAATCATGGTAACATTGAATACGAATGAAAATGTGTTGAATATAAACAATTATATAACATAATGAATGGATTGAAAGATATTGTGATTATACCTAATGAGTTTTCACTAAATATAATTAGAAAAATATACCTTTAATAACTCACAAACTCACGAAATAAGAGAAGGATGTATTTCTCAAAGAGATTGAGTGATGGAGACATGGAAGAATGAAATATTGATTTCCATAATGTACGGAATGTGGAAGGATACACAAAGGAAATGGTATTAATGTAATGAAAAATGATTTGTGTTTGGAATGTATAGTCATAATGAAACGAATTTCCAATGTAAAATTATGAGTATGATGGATGGAAATGAACATCATTCTAATAATAAATTTATAGCTAGTTGTCATAAATTTGAATGGACTTGGAAATTATCTGAGCCAATTCCCTCTTCTTAATGATAAATCCTAGACCAAGGATATAACCATTTAGAATTTAAAATAATTAAGTATTTATGTATTCAAGTTCAATAATTAAATTGTATATGTATTGTTTTCTAAGAGTATTTTGGAGATAATATTTGTGAAACGTCCAATGGCTCTGTTAAATATTAGAACAATATATGTATTCATTAACATAATATTTATGGATACTATTGTTGTTTTATTATTTCACGATTAATCATATGTTAAAATTCATAAAAATATATATAAGGACCCGACATTAGACCTTACATAATATTGAATTAAATGATTAATTCATATGGAGGATCTTTTTTAGGTTTATAGTTTTAGATAATTAGGACATAACTATTACATCTCAAAAGATTACAAAATAGACACTTCTACCCAGTATCCATTTTTTCATAAAATAAGAACTCTTGAAAAAAAGTCATGTCTAGTTCCATATTTAAGATTGGATGACTTTTCCTTGATCCCATACTTGACCGTATTCCACATTATTCCCTATGAAAAAAAGTTCAAAAACTTGGGATGACCATAAAAAGCTCAATAAGGGATAGTTAAAGAAGGAAAACTGTTAGTTTTTCAAAACAACAAGTAAACAATAAGTACTTTAACATAAGTAATACTTTTCACCTTTATGAAATAGTAAATATTATTCACTGAATAAAAGATCACTACTTACCCATTTTTAACCAAACGATTACCATAAAAATAATATAAAGAACACAAAATATATAATGGTAACTTGGTACATAAGCATACTTAAATGGAATAACCATACGGCTGACTTCCACACATATTACTTAATGGAATAACCATATGATCGACATCCATACCCAATGAATTGGAGGTTATAATGTAACCACCCGTCTTGGTTTTCACGGCACTACCCATCACATGGTTTATCACTTACCACCGATAAAATGTAGATGTACCATAAAAGATTATAAAATATTGAATATATAAACATTTCACAAATAATATTTTGTTTGAAGTCACAAGATGTAATTCCAAAATATTGAAATAATCAATCCATTTTCCTAATCCATTTAAAAAGAGATTTCTGAATCAAAGTGTCTGATACCAGTTTGAAGATTTTCATGGAATTAAAATTTCAAAACATTAATGGATATATAAATATATACTTAAAGACATTTTTAAAAAATGTACATTAAAGATAAATATTTATAATAATAAATCTTCAAAACATTAAAAATGATATTTTAGTTAAAGAGTTTTTAACAAAATGAGAGACTCTTGAATAAAAATAAATGTGTGATAACATTTAATCAGAACTTTATAATAACATGATAATAATGTTATTCATGATATAATATGTCAAAATATAGTATATGCACCATATAAGAGTTAATTGGTGCATAAAAACAATGAAGTCTCAATAGAAATGTAAATTTGAGATGAAATCCCTTATAAATATGGTATCCATAAATTAAGGATAAATCAATCTCATAATTATGTGTGAAAAATATAAATACACCCAATATAAGTGGATATTAAGTGTAAACAATCTTTTGTCATTCACACATATTAATAGGATGACATCTTCAATAATTACAAGTTGAACCCAAAGAATCGAAATTTGGTTAAGAAGTTCCGTTGTAAAAATTTGACAGCCTAACTCCGTCACTTTAAAATCCAGAAAATGAGTTGATAGACAAAAAGGGTATCTAATCACTTGGAAATAATGTTTACATAAATAAGGATATATAATAACAGATCCCAACATAATAATACTTACATTAAAAGACACAACAAAAAGAATTCTTTTAAAAAGAGGAACGTGAAAGGTTCTTTTACAGATTTGGTAACTTACAAAAACATACGCCACATGAAAGAAGGATCATACAATGAAGATGTAAATACTCATTAATGAAAGTATATTACCCAAATAGTACAATCATGGGAAGTAAATAAACCACACAAAATAAAATAGTGGAAAATATAGCATTGATCTCACAGGAATTATATTAAGTTAATAACAATTGTTTTGTCGATATTTGGTACATGAGTTGAAAAATGAACAACATATAATTACACGTTCTTCATGTGGTAAGATATCCATTATCTTCAGAATTATATTAATCATTTAAGTATCATATATATCATATATATCTAGTATATACATGTATTTATAATAGTACATAACATTTATAGGAAATAAATGAAATGCACCGTACATGGAGATAGTAAGTCGTACGTACGCATGAACGCTACTTCCATTTATATTTATTATTTTAGTGGAATGAAAAACACAATGACACATAGTTATATTATAATTCCAGTATACATCATATACAATATTATTAACTCCATCGTTTATACGTCCCACAAGAGGCATTAATGAGTCATATCACTTTGAGGGGGCGGTAGTCCACACTTCCTCTAATGAGATTATCGTATTTACCCACCATGGAAACCATAATGTATTTATATAAATGGAAAAAATACAGAAGAATAATGATAACATAAACATAATATATATCATATATAAATACAGTTCCATCATAATGGCCACCAAAAGTGGTGGTTGTAGATATTTGAGCAATCATCTTTTCGTGAGGCCTTAGTTTTCCATCCACATAAACATTATATTCTTCAGCCATTATATGGAGGTTTGAATAAGTGTAGTTAGAATAAGTTTCATAACAATATCCTAGTATATTGAAGATACTGGTTGTGTAAGAAAATAAAGGAATAAAAATAGTTTGGGGTTGGAAAAGTAAAATAAAAGAATAAAATTTAAGAGAAACGGTTACCTTTAATTTGGGCAACTCCCTTTGTTTTGAACCAAAGGTCTTCTTAAAGTGCCTTCTACCTAAGGTAAGGCTTCTTTTAGGAGGAGAAGTATGTAAGGAGATTAATTGTGCAGAGGTTTTAGCAGCCAAAAATCATGAGAGGTGTGTGGAATTGGTTATAAGTGGTCTCCTTTTATAAGGGAGAGGAGGGGCTCTTTGGGAAAGTGTGATAATATTATTTTATTATATATTGATATTCAGTTTATAAATGATATAAAATCATTAAAGTCAAATATAAGATGACTCATAGTAGAAATAATATCTTCAAAAAGTAATTTTATAGGTTTTTTATTTTATTTTAATACTTTAAATCTTATTTATTTAAATCTTTTATTAACGAGGTAAATACTACATCATTATTGTGTCATGAATAATTTAATTTATGTGATGTCTAAAAATTATAAACAAAATACCATGACGTAATAAATAGGATTATCTTTCCAATGAATATTTATTGTCTAAAATATAATTTATATAATACTATATAAAAATAAATTTACTAAAATAATTGTTTTTATGTCATTTTTCCTTTAAATTAAATTAAGTAATTTAACGTGTCATTATCTTTCATAAGTGGCTCCACGTGGTCCCAAAAAAGTCCCAAAGATTCCCATGGTCAGACAATACTTATCCAATAAGGTTAGTACAAGTGTTAAGGTAATTTTTAATTATTATAAAATTATTTTAACCTTGAATTACCCTATTTACCTTTAAGCACGGTAAATAAAAGTGAAAAGGTACTATTCACCAAAAATTATTTTCATCTTATTGAACCAAATTTTACTTGTTGATAATAATAATGTATGATGTATTTTTGAAATTTAATTCATCGAATCGGTATAATTTCATTTATATGAAAAAGTCATTTTTTATCTAATACTAAGTGGTTTCACCATTCATCAAAAATTGAAGTTTTTCAGAAAAATACCAAAAACTCTCCCTAAGACATATTTGATATTCAGAATTCAAAAATGATTTCTATTTATCCAAATTCTATACATATAAGTCTCATTAATTAATTTTAAAATTAATTCCCTTTATCAAAACAAATAGCATGTTTTTATGAAACAATAACTATCAAATGATTGATAATTGTTTATGTCATAATTCAAAGTGAAATTAATTTCAATGACAAAAATTGGATTAAATGGTAAAAATATATTCTAATTATACTTTAAAACCAATTAAAAGTGTCATATTTCCATATAAATAAAATATATTAAAAGGGACTTTTGAATTAAAATACAATATTTTTAACTATTCATTAAAAATGATGTTTATCACAAAAATAACAAAACATTACCCAAAGTTAAATTTGATTTCCCCATTATAAAGTAGGATTTTATTTGGTCAATAAGAATGTATTGAAGTGACCAAAACTATATTTAATTAGGTTTCTCCATTAAGCGTTGGTAAATCGACATTTTAATGTAAATAATGCTTAAAATTATATTCATTCACATTTTAGGCATCAAACATTTATTGGATAAATGTAAACACATTTAGAAAACATGTATAATTATATTGTAGTTAGTTTTGTTCATTCCCTCCAATACAATGACTATGAGTTAACTACCATTTAAAATAATAATATCATATTATTAGCGTGCAACGTATGATTTCATAGAAACTCGTCGTTGCGTATTGTGTACGCTATCGAAAATAGAAACCCCTTTAATGTAAAATTAATTTTTAATTAACATATATTAATAAATATAAAAATTTCATATTCTTAATTTATCCGGGATGTTACATCCTTCCCCCCTTTTTGGAATTTCTTCCTCAAAATTTTAAAATTGGGCTCAGAAACATAATTAAAAGCCCCACATCAAAAAAAGAGTCAACATAACTATAATTTTAAAATAAGGGAAGAGAAGTACAAAGGGTACCCAAGGAAACAGATACAGGTATTCCATGAAAAATGGATATAAAGGGGAAAAAACCCCCATGTTCTGATGGAGAGTGATAGAAAACATTTTTAGGAGAAAGTTAACCACTATAAAATTACTAACTTTTATGGGTTACACAGTCTTTGAATCCCCAGTAGGAAAAGTTAACAGACAAGGTTTTTGTTTTAATTTACTTTTCAGTGAGGAATTTATTTATGTTCTTAACTAAAAGAATAAGGAAATAAACATACTTGTCATGTAGACATTCATCTTTTACTATATTTCTAACACAAACTCATATTTTATCCAAATGATGAGTATTTATGATGATTTGTTTCACATTAAAAGTGTTATAATCAACATTGAGAGAATCACATTATCCACAAAAGATTAACTATATATTTACCACGTCTTTAGGCCTTATCCAAAACCAAAATGGTTAGCACCAGATCAGATAATCCCCAAAAAGGATAATCTTTTACAAAAAGAAAAACTACTCTTAATCTCTATAATTTTTCAAACAAAACACAAAGTTCAATAAAGACCATACAATAAACAGTTGTCCGTAAAATTTTTCAAGGTAATCCAAACTAGGAATGAAACACAAATCTCAAAAGGATATAATCACATAGTCTTCAAAGATAAATCTTCACATTTATCTCCAAATAACATCAGATACTCTTAAAGTCTCATATTGAAAAGTAATTAACCTAATCACATATCCTCCATGATAGGATAATCATTTCCATAGATTACCCAAAATCAACTTATTATTGATTCATAAAATCATCTAACTAAAAATAATTAGTCATTCAAACCAGGTACTTCACATAGCCCACTGGTAGGTGATAAATACCAGTCACACTTTGATTGTGTGTTCGATTCCTACAGCTTTTTCCGATGCGACGGGTTGTCACACAGTTCGTGTGTTGTCATTTTTTCAAAAACTATATAATTTTATAGAATTCCAAAAAAGTGATAAATTTTTCAAAAATAACAATAACATGTTTTATCCACAATGTTTTTCTAATAACCATCATTTTTCATCCCAAAAATGTATTAACCTATAATTTCCTCAAATTCAAGGATCATATAAACCCAAATGGTTCTTCATAACTATATCCACAAAAGAAAAGATAATTATTCATTGAATAAAATTTTCATATTTCTAACTTCAGGGTTACACATACTATAAAAAGTCTTCTAATAGAATTACCATCATGAAAAGTGCCTTTATACTTTTAAGCATTTATTCATCCTAAAATATACCATAACACTTGAATCCCATATATGTTGACTTCTTACTCATTCAACATTCTTCACGATCCATTTACCATTCATTTTCAAATTATTCTGAAATACATCTTTCCTACAAACAAAATGACGAATCATATCCAAAGATTCAATAATGTCAAAGCATATGTTATGAAATAATCCATACCTTTCATTGGTCATTGTCAGTTTCTTCATCCTCAATCGGAATGACATTAGGTATTGGAAAACAAATATTTTTACTATCCTGGTGATCCCATTGCCAAAACTTCTTTGTAGGACACATGTTAATATAATGACCATGCACACCACATTTAAAACATTCAATTGATCCATAAAATAGAACTAATTTCCCTTTCTTAGTGTAAACTGGATGCTTCAATTTTCAATAGAAGTTTCATGCTTTATGGCCTTAATTTCCACATCTATAGCATGTTACTGTCCCATTGAAACACTTTCCTAGGTGTTTCTTTCCACATTCTTGACACATAGTTTTTTGAACATATATACGTTTATGATTGTTACCTGAACATTCATGGGGATTTGTTTCTCTCTTATATGATGCCTTATAAAAATCACCAAGGATCATGTGGTAAATCATGCCTCCATATAGTTGGTTAATAATAAACACAAGTGTTCTCATTGCAGATCCCATTTCATTCAATTGCTTCTTCAGAAAACCATCATAGTTTTCTTCACATCCATTGTTACATTGATTCCTGCTAGATCCAACCACTGACTAAAACCAGAAAGGTAAGTGTGAGTATATCAGTAAAATCATCATATAATATCTAATGAGGAGGATAAATACTAAGATATACATATTAATGTTATCTTAAACTCCTTCAAATTATCTAAAATAACTATGCCACTTTCTAAAATCCTAACCATTATTGTAATGTCACTTATGCTTAAAGAATACCCTAACCTCTAAAGTTATCCAAACCGACCTCTGATACCAATTATAAGGACTCGGCCTTAAACCTTACATAATATTCAATTAAAAGAATAATTTACATTAAGGATATTTTCAGTTTTAGAGATTTAGAGAATTAGGAAATAAATATTACATCTCAAAAGATTACCAAATAGAAACTTCTACCCATTCTCCATTTATTTTCATAAAATAAAAAATCATTAAAAATATGTCATGTATAGTTCCATATTTAAGACAGCTTGACTTTTCCTTGTTCCCATCCTTGACCTATTCCACATTACGTCGTGTGAAAAACATTTTAAAAACATGGGATAAGAATAAAAAAGCTTATTAAGGGATACATAAAGAAGAAAAACTGTTAGTTTTTCAAAACAACATGTAAACCATGAATACATTAACATAAGTAAAACATTTCACCTTTATGAAGTAGTAAATACTCTTCACTGAATAAAAGATCACTAATTACCCATTTGAAACCAAAATATTACCATAAAACTGATATAAAAAACACATAATATATAAGTTAACTTGGGACATAAGCATATAAAATAGAATAACCACATGGTCGACTTCCAAACATATCACTAAATGGAATAGACATACGTCCGACTTCCATACCCAATTCATTGGAGGTTATAGCGTAACCACCCGTCCTAGTTTTCATGGAACCACCCATCATATGGTTTATCATGTAACCACACATCAAATGTCCAGCTACAATCACAACACTAAAAGTATTACAAATATAAACATTTCACTAATAACATTTCATTTGAAGTCAGAAGAAGTAATTTCATGATATTTAAATAATCAATCCATTTTCATAAACCATTTAAAAAAGAGATTTTTGAATCAAAGTATCCCTTACCACTTTGATGATTTTAATGGAATTATAATTTCAAAACATTAATGTTCATATAAATAAATGCTTAAAACCATTTTTAAAACATTGACATTAAATATAATGATTTTAAAATAAGAAATCATTAAAACATTTGAAATGATATTTTAGTTAAAGAGTTTTTAACAAAATGAAAGACTCTTGATTAAAAAATATTGAGTAATAACATTTAATAAGAAATTTATAATACAATGAGAGTAAAGGGATTCAGGATATAATATGTAAAAGGATAGTATGTACACTGTATAAGAGTGAATTGGTGCATAACAACAATGAAGGCTCAACTGAAATGTAAATTTGAGATGAAATCCCTTATAAAGATGGTATCCTTAAATTAAGGATAAATCAATCTCATAAGTATGTTTGAAAAAAATACACCCAATATAAGTGGATATTAAGTATAAAACAATATGTGTTAATTTTCACACATTCATAGCATGACATATTCAATAAATACAAGTTGAACCCAAAGAATCGATATTCGGTTAAGAAGTTCCCTTGTAGAAATTCGACACCCTAACAGCGTCACTTTAAAATTAAGAAAATTAGTTGATGAGACAAAAAGGTTATCTCGTGACTTGGAAATAATGTTTAAATCAATAAGGATATATAAGAAGATATCCCAACATAATAAGATGTAAATTAAAAGTCACAACAAAAAGAAGTCTTTTACAAAGAAGAGGGTGAAAGGTTTCCTTACCGATTTGGTAACTAAAAAAACATATGCCACATGAAAGAAGGATCATACAAGGAATATTTAAATACTCGTAAATGATGGTATAATACACAAATACTACAATCATGGGCAGTACATACACCACACAAAAGTAAATAGTGGAAAATATAGAATGAATCTCACGAGAATAAAAAGTGAGATAAAACCCTTTACCGCGTTGTAATCAATTGAGTCGTATGACCAAAAGTTATTAACCACCAAATTAGTCACATAATACCATGAATATAATGAGAATAGTTACAATATATATCAAATTATAGTACACAATACACCACATGCAATGAATAAGGTGTGAACAATGGAAATCTCATGGAATTAAAAGTGAGATAAGAAGATCTCTTACCTCATTGTCCGACTGGACACGTTCTTTCATTAATCTCCGGAATAATAAACTAATGTTAATATCTACTTTCTTATGAACCTTTATTAAGATTATTATTCATTTTATATTTCATATTACCATGTTATAAACATTATATAAACATTTAAGTTAATAATAGTCGTTTGGTCGATATTTGGTACTTGAGTAAAAAAATGAACACCTTATAATTACAACTTGATCTTGTGGTAAGATATCCATTATATTAAGAATTATATTAATTATTTAGATATAATATATATCATATATAGCTACTATATACATGTATTTATAATATTACATGAAATTTAGAGGTAAGAAATGAAATGCACCGTTCATGGAGACGGTAAGCCGTACGTACGCATGAACGCTACATCCATTTCTATTTCTTATTTTAATGGAATTAAAAACATAATGATACATAGTTATATTATAATTACAGTATAATATCATATAAAATATTATTAACTCCATCCTTTATACTTCCCACATAAGGCATTAACGAGGCATATCACTTTGAGGGGGCGGTAGTCAACACTTCCTCAAATGAGATTATCGTATTTACCCACTATGGAAACTATAACGTATTAATATAAATGATAAAATAAAGAAGAATAAAGAAAAAATAAAAATAATATATATCATATATAAATACAGTGCCATCATAATGGCCACCATAAGAGGCAGTTGGAGATATTTGAATAATCATCGTCTCCTGAGGCATTAGTTTTCCATCTAAAGAAACAATATGTTCTTCACCCATTAGATTGAGGTGTGTGTAAGTGTAGTTTGAATACCTCTCATAACAACATACTATTATATTTTCGATACTATTTTTATTACAAAATAAAGGAATAAAAAGAGTTTTGGGGTTGTAGAAGAAAAATAAAAGAAAACAATTTAAGAGAAAATGTTACCTTTAATTTGGGTAACTCCATTTGGTTTGAATCAATGGACTTAATGAAGTGCCTGATTCCTAAGGTAAGTCTTCTAGTAGGAGGAGAGGGCTGTAGGGATATTAATTGGGCAGATTTTGGACGATCCAAAAGGCTTTAGAGGTGTGTGAAATTGGTGAGAAGTGGTCTCCTTTTATAAGGGAGAGGAGGGGTTCTTTAGGAAAGTGTGATAATATTATTTTATTATATAATGATATTCGGTTTTAAAGGTCAATAAATAATTAAAGTAAAAAATAAGATGACTCATAGTATAAAAAATGTCATCCAATATTAATTGGATTGGTTTTGGATATTATTTTAATATTTATAATCTTATTTATTTAAATCTATTCTTAATGAGGTAAATACTACATCATAATTGTGTCATAAATGATTTAATTTATGTGATGTCTATAAATTATAAAACAAATACCATGATATTTTAAAACATTCTAGATTTCCAATGAATATTTATAGTCGAAAATAGAATTTATATGACACCATATATAAACTAATTTGCTAAAAGAATTTTGATTATGTCATATTTTCCTTTACATTAAATTAATTAATCTAAAGTGTCATTATCTTTCATAAGTGGCTACATGTGGTCCCAAAATAGACCCAATGATTCTCATGGTAGGACATTACTCATACGATAAGGTTAGAACATGTGTTCAGTTAATTTTGAATTGTTATAATATTCTTTTAACCTTGAATTACCCTCTTTACCTTTAACTATGGTAAATAAAAGTCAAAAGTTACTATTCAACAAAAATTATTTTCATCTTATTGAACCACATTTTACTTTTTTATAACAAAAATGTATGTATAATTTTCTAAATTCAACTCACAGAAGTGGATAAATTTCATTTAAATGAAAAATTCAGTTTTTTGAACTACTACTATGTGGTTTCACTATTCATCAAAAATTAATGTTTTCCAGAAAAATACCAAAAATTCAGCATAAGGTATATTTGATATTCCAAATTTAAAAATGATGTCTATTTTACCAAATTATAAATATAAAATTGGAATAAATTAATTTTAAAATTAATTCTTGTTATCAAAACAAATATACTATTTTTAAGAAACAATAACTATTAAATGATTGATACTTGTTTATGTCAAATTTCAAAGTGAAATTAATTCCAATGACAAAAATTGAATTAAATGGTAAAAATATATTCTAATTACACTTTAAAACAAATTAAAAAGATTATATAACCATATAAATATATTATATTAAAAGGGACTTTTGAATTAAAATACAATATTTTTCACTATTCATTAAAAAATGAACTTTATCAGAAAAATTCCAAAAAATTACCCAAAGTAAAATTTTATGTCCCCATTATAAATAAGGATTTTATTTTTTTAATTATTATGTATTAAAGTTACCAAAACTATATTTAAAGAGGGTTCTCCATTAAAAGGCGATAAATCGACCTTTTAATGTAAATTATGCTTAAAATTAGATTCATTCATATTTTAAGCCTCTAACTTTTATTGGATAAATGTAAATACATTTATTAAAGATGTATAATCATATTTTTGTTTGTTTTTTTCATTCATGCCCATACAACTACTATGATTTAACTACAATTTAAAATAATAATATTATATTATTAGTGCGCAATGTAAGATTCCATGGAAACCCACTACTGTGTATCGGGTACGCTATCGAACATAGAAACCCCTTTAAAGTAAAATTAACATTTATTTCACAAATATTAATAAATATGAAAATGCCATATTCTTCATTTATCCGAGATGTTACCATATTATTTTATGTGATGCATGTTTTCAAGGAATGATGATATTTTTGAAGAAATTTTTGACAATCCTTAAATTTTGTGTATAATATTTTTGAGAAATAATCCATTTACATTTTATAAATATAATTTTAATTGTATTGATAAATATTATGGTTAATCTGATAATTAAATACATTTTAATAAAAAAAATATGATTAATAGACTTTGTGAAAAATGATTGTATTGAAAACCATGTTGAAAATGTAATTTAATAATTAATTTTATTTCAAGGATTTATATCATCCTTTTAGGGAATGATATATAAATTATATTAATATATATTTAGAAAAAGGAAGACCCAAATTCAAGGGGAAAACCCATTTCATCTTGAAAGGCAATGTGGCTTGAACCCATGATTTATGTAAGATAAAGGTTTTATGCCTAAAATTAGCCTACACAGTGTCCACAATAATATGTCGTTTTTTAGTATAAAAATTTGAAAAAAATATTAATGATGAACAATAATTTTTACTTTTCAGGTTTACAAATTTTTTTTTATACTGGATAAATTTTTCCATTTAAATTGGTCTTGTAAAATAATTAGAGGCATAATGATTTTCCACTATTTTAGGAATCTTACGATCCCTTAAAATTTAATTTAAATGCTTCAATCATAAGAAATTTTTTTTGGATATTAATTTCATAGAGTATGGTATGCACTGGAAATTTAGTGAATTACAAAAATTGGATGATATTATGATTAAAAAGTAAAAATCTATCAAGTAAAGAATAGTTATTTATATTTTTAGATGGTAAAATAAATCTCCATCTTTTGGAAAAGGATATTGAAACAAACAATTTATAATATTAGATTTATATCCGATGAATGAAATGGTCTTTTTAATTATCATATATTTATGGTTTTGAGGCCCTTAATATTCTAGTTTTAATCAATTTTTTATGATCAATTACCTCAATCACACTCTATAATTATTTAATATTTTTTCCATGTTTATATATTTGCATGCCATGAATGTTATCCTACATAAAAACATAGTTATGTGTTATTACACATGACCTTTGTTATTACCTTTGATTCTTATTTTGAGGATGTTTTATTAAACCTTATTTATTTGTTTGTTTTTCTACAAAAATATTTCCAAATTAAAAAATTTGAATTTCCAAGATCAAGTTTAAATATCGGGGACATAATTTATTTATTGTGCACAAATGAAAAATCCTAAAATTTTTAAAAAGAAATATTATATTAGATATAATATATGACATAAAACACCATGATTAAAAGAAAATATAACACCTCAATACATTATGATATATTCATTTTTATATAAATTTAATATCATTAATGGATTTAATTAAATGAAAAATAATGTTTATCTTGTGTTACATATAATACTGAACTCAAAACACCTTATACGCAACAATGAGTTAAAAAAATGTAAATTATTAATAAAAAAATTATTTTTTAATATAATATTTAAAAATAAGTCATCAAAATTTTAGGTATGAATAGGAAATACTAAATTGCGAAAATAATGGTTATCTACTGATTATAAATAAAATTACATTCACTGAAAAGAAAAATAATTGTTTTCTGAATTTTTTTTTTAAAGATGGGTTAGTCGCGCATTGCATACATAATCTAAAACTAATAAGTAAAACCATTAGAAAATAAAATTTATAAAATGAAATTTATTTTTTAATTCATTATTTCAAAATTATATTAGGGTTAATTTTTTGTTTCCTTCTAAAATATTATATTTTTCAAGGAATAGTAAGAAATACTGATTTTTAATTGAAAAAAGAATTACTATTTAAATAATTATTACATTTAAATAATATTTTAAATTGATTTAAATGTAAAATTTGTTCAATTATATATTAAATAACCCAATTTAGGTAACTTGAATCATTTACGAATTTAATTTGATATAAAAACATTGTAAACTGTTGAACATTTTCTCTTTAAAAACCAGCTTGCTTGTTGCATCTACATGATTAATTTTATATTAAAATATTCTGATTGGGTGAATTGGATTTCAAAAAATTATTCAATAATTGGATTAATAATTATTTATAATTTTTAATGCCTGGCCTTGATCTTGAGGTTCCCACTCGTTATATGGTCTTAGCATATGATCACTGGGGCTATTTGAAGGTGACTAGAGGGACCCACCCAAAACATGCTTCCAACATAGAGGATGAAGTTGAAAATATGATCAAAAAAACTTCATACGATATTTACATTATCCAATATGTTTGGATGACATAGTCCCTGTCATAAAGAATAATGGATAGATTAGAATATTTGTTGCCTTTGGGGACCTTAATTGTCATTTCCCTAAAGAAGATATCCATATCCTAATCACAGAATTGTTTATAGATGAAACATATGGATATAAGGCTCTCTCTTTCATGGATGGCTATTCTGGATACAACTAGATCCAGATGGCCCAAAGAGATAAAGAAGATACTACTTTTAGGGCCCATTAGGTAGAGTTCTATTATAATGTGATGGATTTGGTCCCAATAATGCCAACACCCCATATCAATGCACCATGAATCACATCTTCAGACCCTTATTGGGAATATTTTTTGAGATCTATGTCTATGATATGGTGGTTAAATCATGACATCACTCAAACAACCTTGCTGATCTTGAAGTTGTCTTCAAAAAATTGTGACATCATAATTTAAATATGAATCCAATAATGTGTGCCTTTGGTGTTACCTCGAGAAAATTCCTCAGCTTCATCAGATTCCATCACGACATTGAAGTCATTCCTAATAAGACAAAAGACATAATTGGAATGTTCCCATATCGCAACATCACCTAGATGAGAGGTCTCTAGGGGAACCATACCTACATTCGGTAATTCATAACCCATATAGCAAGTAAATTTATACCTTTCATCAATCTCAGGAAAAAAGGTTATACATATGTGTGGGATAATGATTAAAAAATAGATATTTATCAAGTAGGAATATAATTTTCTATTGTTAGATAGTTAAATAATTCTTCATATTTTTGAAATTTATATTGAAACAAAAATTATATCATATTAGATTTATATCTCATGAATGAAATGGTATTTTAAATCATCACATATTTATAGTTTTAAGGCCCTTAAAAATATATTATTCAATAAATTTATTATGATCAATTACCTCAATCGCACTCTATAATTATTTATTCATTTCTTCCATGTTTATATATTTACATTTCATGAATGTTATTTTACATAAAAATGTAGTTCTGTGTTATTCCATATGACCTTTATTATTACCTTTCATTATTATTTAGAGGATATTTTATTACACCTTATTAATGTGTTTGTTTTTTAAAATAATTATTTCTAAATTTCAAAATATGAATTTCCAAGATCAAGTTTAAATTTTTAGGGCATAATATTTTTTGATGGGAAAATGTAACATCGTAAAATTATAAAATAAATATATTTTATTCGATATTAAATATGACATAAAACACCATGATTAAAATAAAATATAACACATCAATACTTTATGATATATTTATTTTTATATAAATTCAATATCATCAATGGCGTGAATTAAATGCAACATAATGTTTAGCTTGTGTTACATGCAATACTGAGTTCAACATTCCTTATAAACAACAATGAGTTTAAAAAAAATGTGAAATATTATTAAAAAATTATTATTTAATATAATATATAAAAATAAGTCATTAAAACTCATGTATGAATAGTAAAAACTAAAATGAAAAAATACTGGGTATCTATTTATTATAAATAAAATTACATTCATTTAAAAGGAAAATAAATGTATTCGGATTTTTTTTCTAAAAGATGGTTTGGTCATTCTTTACAGACATAATATGATAAAAATAATTAAAACATTTAGAATATTTTATTTATAAAATGAAATTAATTTTTTAATTCATTATATCAAAATAATATTTGGGTTATTTAATTGGTTTTTTTAAAATATATTATTTTTTTCAAAGAATAGTAAAAAATACAGAATTTTAATTGAAAAATGAATTTATGTTAAAATTTTTTGTCTAATTAAGTTATATTATAAATTCTATTAAATATAAAATTAGTTCAATTATATATCAAATAATCTAATTTAGGAAACATGAATCATTTTCAATGTTAATTTGATATAAAAACATTATAATTTATTGAACAATTTCTCTTTAAAAAACTGCTTGCTTGTTGCTTCTATAGGATTAATTTTAAATTAAAATTATCCCCTGATGTGAATTGGATTTTGAAAAATGATTCCATATTTTTATTAATAATTATTTATAATTTTTAATTCCAGTACTTGATCTGGAGGTTGCCACTCATCATATGGTCTTACCTTATGATCACCGGGGCTATAAGCAGGCAGCCAGAAGGACCCACCAGACGCATACTTCAAAAATAGAGGTTGAAGATGAAAATATGTTCAAAGAAAACTTCATACGATAAGTAAAATACCCGATATGTTTGTAAAACATAGTCCCTTTCATAAAGAAGAACTGACATATTATAATATTTATTGACTTTCAGGACCTTAATTTTCATTTCCCAAAAGATGATTTCCTGACCCTAATCACAGAATTATTGATAGATGCAATAGCTAGATATGAGGCTATCTATTTCATGGATGGCTATTCTGGATACAACCCGATCCAGATGGCCCAAATAGATGAATATGTTACTACTTTTAGGTCCCATTAGGGAGTGTTCTATTATAATGTGATGCCATTTAGCCTAAAAAATTCCAATGCCCCAAATCAACATGCAATGCATCGCATCTTCAGGCCCTTATTGGGAAAATTTGATGAGAGCTATGTTGATGATATTTTCTTTAAATCATGAAATCATTTAAAACCCCTTGATGATGTTGAAACTATCTCCAAAAAATTGTGACATTACATTTTAATGATGAATCTAGTAATGTGTGTCTTTGGCATTACCTCAAGAAAATTCCTCGGCATCTTCTTATGGAATCACGACATCAATGTTGAGCTCAATAATACAAAAGGCATACTTGGAATGTCCCCACCTCGCAACCTCACTGAGTTGAGAGGTCTTTAGGGGATCCTTTCCTACATTCAGTACTTCATAGTCCGTCTAACATGTAAATTTTTACCTTTTATCAAGATCCAAAATAAGGGTTTTACATATGTGTGGGATAATGATTTCCATGAAGCATTTGAAAATCTCAACATATATATCCTTTGCCCGCTGGTGCTGATCCAACCAGTTGAGGGGAGACCACTCATTTTGTACGTAACCACCCTAGAATGGTCATTAGGCGCCCTCCTCACATAGAATAATTATGTCAGTAGTGAGAACAACCTCCACTACATTAGGCGAACAATGATTGATGTTGAGATTCGGAATTAAAAAAAATATAAAGAACATCCTACCTGTAATATTCATGGTTTAGAAACAGTTGCTTTACCTGCAGCACCATGTGGTCCAACCAGTCTCCCTTTGCAACCCACTCAAATATATTCTCAATATTACCTTGGTAAATGGGAGCCTATCTTGATGGGAGGTCATCCTAAAATATTTGGACAAACGGTACATTCCCTAGAAGACCATCAATAACCAGATGTTAGTGAACTTCTAAGAAGAGAACCCCTCAGAGGAATCAACACCATCAAATGATGAATTTATGGATGAAGATGTTTTTTCTATCCAGGAGGCCCCCAAAAATGGGAAATGTAAATTGATAGTGCTTCTATAAGCATGGTAGGGAAAAGGTTGGAGGATCCTAAGATCAAAAAAGTGTGATGGGAATTATAATTGTATCCCTCGAAAAGGACATCCTACCACACTCTTTCCTGCATTCGAAAGGGTCTATAAATAATGAAGTAGAATATCAGGCCCTCTTTCCAGGCCGAGAATTGGAACTTCATGGGCAATCAAACCACAAAAAAATAATGGGTGATTCAGTGTAAGTCAAAAAATTTGCCAATGGTGATTATACCATCAAGAATTAATTATTGTTCCCCTTAATGAACCATGTTCGGGAACAGATGGATGAATTCCCTTCAAAACCAACATTGACATATGTCCAATGGTCTCAAAATAATGAAGACAATGCTTTGGAAAATGATTCCATATCCTTGGATTATCTAGACTGGGATGAAACAATAATTAAAATTACCCATCATCAGATGGTCTTTCAATTTATATAGAGAAATATGGAGGTAATCGGTGGAATTAGTCCTATTTCTGAGCCTTATGGTTAGGAAACTGGCTGGATTCAGCCCAATGAAAAATCTCATCGGATGGGGGAACTCCCACCAGATTGGGTTGGAAGGTAAAGGGTCTGAAGATGGGCAGGCAACATGGATTCTTACAATGGGGTGAACAAAGAAAATCTTTTTTAATATCAAGGCCTTGAAGGAGGCCTTATCAGGTGCAATAATGGAGAAGAGACTATTGATATAATAGAAAATTTCACACTGATAATTTTAGAGTTCACTAATCAGCAACCAAGCTCTCTCACTGAATCCAAATTCTTGGTAATTAATATCTGACTATGATTCAATATTGTGCCATATTTTTTAAGATGTTCCTTTCCTAACATGTTCGTGATAATTTCATACACTGATCCATGTAGTTACTTAATACAGATAATTAGTCCTACACATTCACTTCCTAAGGGATGGATGTTGAGGGACCATATCCTTCAGCCATAGCCTGACATTTCATGTTTATACTCACAACGACCAACATATTTTCCAATTGGGCCAAAGCCATACCCCATAATAAAGTAGGGGAATACATCATTAGCATTGTGAAGGCCAATATCAATACAAGAATTGGTGTCCCCCATTCCATAGTAATGGACAAAAGCACTAAGTGTTTCTCCTCTGAGTTGTACAAACAATACCAAGAGTATGGAATCAAAGCCAACATTTTGTCCCGCTACAACATGGCTTTCAATGGGAAGATAATGACATTTAACAAGAATTTTACCAACATACACCAAAAGAGGGTTGATAATGATAATAAATCATTTCCAGACAATCTCTTTTATGGTTCATGAGCTTACTGATCATTGACCAACACTACCAACCAAGAAACCCCATACTCACAAGTATATGTGGTAGATGTTGTTTTTTCGAAATCCATGTTCCATTACATAATGTGGACATTTGTGATCAACTATCTTTGGACGATAAATCTCAGAGATGGTTTGATGTGTTGAGTTACTTGATAAAAAAATGTTGTGCACTTTACAACATTTGTAAATCTACCAAAATCAGAGTACATAAGCCTTCAAAAAAAGTTTATCCTTCAATATTTACACAATGAAGAAATGGATTATGTCCACATAACAATGATCATACATGGGAAATGACCTCAATGATTGAACCAAATTGGGAACGACCATATTTCATATAGAGGGTATATTCCAGTGGAGCATACACCCAAATATTAATGGATGAATAGCTCATCACTGTACCCTAAAATGCAATGTTCCTGAAGAAGTACTTCATGTAATGGTAATTCCCATTCCATGGTCAAAACACTATGAACCTACACAATGAGTGGTTTTCCTAACCAACATGATGAAAAATGTATGGTATAAGTTGTGGTCTAAGCTCTAAGACCTTAAACAATGATTAGTAATTCCAGGAAGTCATGTTCCAAACTCTATAACCTTATATAATGAGTTATAATACACCCAAGCCATGGTAAAAACACTAAGACCATGAAAAATTATTAGTAGAACCATGATGTCATGGACCAAACTATATGACACTAAACTATGAGTTATAATACCCCCAATCCATTTTCCAAACTATAAGGCCTTAAAATATGAGTAGTAATACCATGAATCCATAGTCCAAACTCTATGACCATAACTATGAGTCATTGTCCTTTCCACATGAAATTAATCTATAAGGAACTTGTCTTTAAAACATGACAATAAACTAAAACTCATGTCCTCACATTAAGACATTAAAATACACGGCACAAAGTGACCTAATCACGTGATAATAACTTCACGATATTTAACAGAACTATGTACTCCTTGATTCCAACCCTAACATGATACATAGAGACACCTCGATCCTCAATATTGGCCTAGACCCCATAAAGAATATCCACATCATATCCTATATTCTCAACACCTATGACTGAAACCCTATGTCCACACATATTTTATCACATTGAGTATATCTCATTTGAGCATAAGATTAGTGGTATGTATACTCTTATTCAAAAAGTTATAGAGATGTATGGTAGACCTGGAAAACATGATGCATAGAATGAAAATTTCCATACCCTTATGACTGAGACATATCGGTATATTGAACGTTTAGAACTACATATGGCATGATTCCTTCCTTTACAGGATAAATAGTGATTCCCGAATTTGGACTCCCGGCCCATCAACCATAAAATAAATTCCCTTACATGTCCTTACACATGGACTGAGATAGATTAATATACGGAATGTTCATAACTTTTTGTGTCTTGATTCCTGCCATTGCTGGATAAGTAGTGGTTTCCGGATATGGAATCTCGGCCCTGACACCATAAAAAATTACCCATTTCCCCTAACAAAGGCTAGACATGTATGGGAAGCTCATGAAAGGTCCTAATTTCATGATGGTAAATGGAGAAATTCATAAAGTGTTATGTGTGTCCCATTTCTCAATTTCACAAGACCCCACACGTGCCCATTCCTCCTGACAAGCCAAAATATCTTGATTTCCCTATACATATGAGTTAGACCTATGTCGATGTTCTATTAGTTCACAGTAAATCCAAGACCAGGTATTCATTACATTCCCAGGAACTGCATTCCCATTTTCAAACTCTATATCCAAGGAAAACATGGATCCCTATAACTCTTCAAGGCCATCAGAGATAGAAGGCCAGTGTCTTGAAGACACCTTTGCTTGACTATGCATATCATGCCCTAGTGGCTCCGCATTTGTTTCCCACAAAAAAAACAACAATTATTCAAAGAAAAATTCATCCCTTGGAGAGTATTCTCCAATCTCAGTATGCCCAAAGGCTTCCAAGACTTATGTCATCCCTCCTGACTCATGTTTCCCCTAAGACTATTTTTTGAACCTTCTATCATCACTCACGTATAAGGAATATTGAAACATCGTAATTTCAATTAGCACCAAACAATTAATGTTATTTATGACAGAATAATTTTCCTCACAACATGACTCTAAACAGGATTGCACATGTCCTCACTACATGATATTAATTTATGAATCCAAAATCATCCTTGTTGTATGATATTAAACTTCATTGTAATGGTTTAATCCCAAAGTTCCCTCCAATGATGATTTTTTTGTTTCTATGTAATAACATTGATTCCTCTTAATAAATTGTTTCTCACACCAATCATAGCTCATGTGTTCTTAGGGTTCTTAGAAAGTGATCCAGTGTGACATTATGTGAAGACAGCCATGGAACTTTGTCCTAGCTGCACAAACCTAAATGGAATTTCATGGTTCCTATCCCTAAGAGGAACCGTTTGTCCTAGCCATGTGACGTTAAATGTTCGGGGTACCCCAATGATGGGATGAATGCCACACCCTACGTATGAGTCATATCTACGTAAGGTAAACATAAATCCATTAGTAAATTACATCCCAAATGTACCCAATATGACAAGATAGGTCTCTACCATACCCCAAACTCAATGATCTGAGTTATCTTGAATCCCCATAACCGTCTAAGGCAAGCTAAGATAGAAGGCCAATGTCCTGTAGACACCTTTTCATGGATATATACATCATACCCTGTAGGCTATATATATGTTTTCCATAAAAATGGTCATCAATCAAATGAAAATCCGTCACCAAGAGAGTCTTATCCTATCTTAGTACACTCAATGTCTCCCAAGCCTCGTTCCATCCCTTTGGATTCAAAGGCCCTAAATGTCATGGTTTACATTTTACACCTTATACACTTCCTAGATATATTATAAAATGCAGTTATAATTCATCTATGTTTTCATTTGATGTTTCTAAAATACCCCATCTATATTCATGAAGATTATCCGCATACAAAAGAAGAGTGATCCCCACTATTTTCGGGGATATTTTTTATTAAAATGGCTCCTGTTTTGTGATTAGGTCCACATTTTTCCCAAGGTCGTGTACCATATTCAAAACGTTCCCAATCTCTATAATCTTTTAAATCCATCAGAGACTGAAGGAGAGTGTCCTACAAAAACATTTTTTTGACTGTGCACATCATTTCCTACTGGCTCTACACATGTTTCCCAGAAAACATCCATTAATCAAAGGGAAATTCGTCCCCAGGAGATTCCTTTCTAGTCTCTATATGCTGAAATGAAATTCAGGTCTAATTACACCCCCGAATTTGGAAAAATTCCAAATAACAGATTACATACATACCTCTTTCTAAATTCCACAGACATAAAAAAGGCTTTTAACTGAACTAACCATTCACCAGATCTACCTCACATAAGAATGAACCGTGTCATAACAACTTCCCTCCCAAAGCCGATATGAATGTCCATAATTTTTTAAAACACCACTACAATGTAAAAACACCCACTGTGGCTACCAACATAAAAATAAATTATAAAATATCTCAAATCAAACCTGGACATCGTAGATGGAAGGCCAATGTGTTCCATACACCTTTGATGGACTATGTACATATTTCCCTAGAGGCTCTGTATATGATTCCCAAAAATGGGAATCAATCAAAGGAAAACTCGTCCCTAGGAGACACCTTTCCTACATTATTACATGAAAAACAGATTATGCACCCCATTAAATTCCAAAATTCACATGTTTAGGGTAATGAAAAATTCATAATCCATATATGACGGATATTAGAACATTTTCGGCAGATGATCCTGAATTGGGTCCCTTCCCCATTAAGTATAGTCAATGTTCATTGAGCTAAAACATTAGTAACATGTTTTCTTGGAATAACTATGAAATACGAGAGAAAAATTCATTACACTTTTCTAGGGAAAATATGCAGAAGAAACCTCTGGATAAATGTAAAGTATCGGGTTGTTAAAAAATGTTGAGCGACCAATGGATATGTAATTCTTGTTAGTTCCAAAAACCAAAAAGGGCAGTCTAAGAAAAAGTCAAGTTACGACAACTATTCTCATACCATGTAGGATTGGGAAACAATTTGAGTAATAATGAAAAATACATAATTGTTTGTGAGATGTTCCATAAAACATCAGAAATAGTCAAACTATTCTTACTGAGTCCCGTGGCTCCGGAAATAAATAGAGCTCAATTAGATTATTCCATTTTACTAATCATGGTTCAAAATTAATTAATGATTGGAATGGTGTTTACATGATTTATTTTGATCAATTGACATGACTGGGAAAATCAATGAAAAGGGATTTAATGGCTAATCAATTTCATTGAGTTCAACAAAAATGTTGGATCATCCCCAGTTCAGAGTCTCTCCAAAACTATCAAAAAAGGGGGAAGAGTTCATATCATGATTTGGGAGGGAACTACAGTAAGGGTCAGTTTGGCTTTTATGAATGATGGAATGTGATTTCCGTGGGCCTTCAATAGTTTGTTTGAAAGATGCTCTCTCCTTGGTTTTGGCCTTGACTGTCGGATACACCCGCTCCATAGAGACCATTAGGTCCCTCCCATTATTGGGGATGGATTCATAATTGGCACAGAAAGAGGATAGATGATTCTTCAACCTTGTTTCATGGTCTCAAAACACCAACAAATCGGATATTTGTATGTCCACAAGCTCACGAAGCTTCATCTCCTCAGATGCATAGGACTCGACACAACTTTCAGGTGATAGATAATACTATGCTAGTGCCAGCCCAGTTAAGGTCTTGGGTATTATCCATAAGAGGGGAGTGGTATGAATCAATCCCCGATGACAGAGGTTGTATCAATGATTCCCATCCCAGAAAATTTTGACGTTGAAACGAGAATCTTCTTACCTCATGGGCTTGAATTGGTGGTGTATCCGTCATGGCTGTTGTGGAGAAAGAAGTAAAAGGCACAGTTTTTGTACTCTTTATAATATAAGGAAGGTGTGAAATATTCATTTGGGTAAGGATGGGGTGGGGAACGGTTAATGGTTTCTACACCTACCGAACTAGTTCTTTCAACATCCCATTGTCGTAACAATCCACCCATAATTGTCCATATTCTAGTGAGAGGATCATGGATTATTTTTTACTAGGGATGATAAATTCCATAGTATCACTTTCATGGATCATCATGAGCCATAATTAGTGAAGAACTATGTAATGAGACTCCCCCCTTAACTGGGCAGCTGGAAGAACTGCAACTTGTTGAAGGCATCTAAATTTAATTTCAAACCGGTATGGGAGTTATGACACACAAATTACATCTTGATATATACAAGTATTGAGAATCCCTTCCATATGTGTGAAGAGGTATGGTAATTCCTAAAAAAACTATCATTTTCACCTCTTAATGACCCATGAGGTTTAGGATACGGTTTGAATGAAAAGCAAGAAGCGTCATTCCACAACCCCACTGCATTAATAATTCTTCAAGTTTTAGAAAAAACATAAAAAATGTTGGGAAACGCGGGTTAAAAGTAATAATGATGAACCATTGTAGTATGGTAGTATTCATTATATGGGAATTATTCTTCCATCCACTCATTATGAAATTGAAACGGTCTTCTAAGACAGTGTGGGGGCATACCTTATTTTAATTTTCCCAACAACTCATAAAGTTGGGCGAGAGTATGAAGGGCCAAATTTGTTGGTCTACCCTCTTCCAATGTGGCCTACATCATCAATGTACATGCCCAAACCATGATATAAACATCATGGGACGGTAAACTCCATACCCTTAAATTCATGGTTATGAAACTTGATAATCTAATCACAGGTGATATGTACGGCTAAAGCTCATATCCCCATGTGGTATATCATCATGTTTCAAAGGTAGTATAGTATGACCTTGGATTATTGTAGGACTGAAGGGATGGATGAGTTCAACTGTGGTGGGCCCTTGGCTTGGGTCCATTCTCCTACAAGAATAACCACATTCACACCTCCAATGAGATAAGTGAGCATTCCTTATGGTGATGGTCACGTAATCTCTATTCCATGACCAATAAAATATTTTTCAAGTGGGACACATGTTTTGTGTCATTCCATGTGGTGGTTGCTGGGAAAAACACTTCATAAATCCCTCCAAGGATCAAGAGTCCTCCTCGCTAGTGGTTATCCAATAAGATAATTCCCACCTCCCCATGCAATAAGTGGAAGGTGTTGTTGCTTGAACACTAGAAGCACGAAATCTCAGTGAAGATTTCACCTGGGGAGAAGACATCAAACTAAGAAACCTAGGATTCCTAATACAAGCGCACCGCCTCCAACTTGTCAGGGGACTCTAAAAAGGTCTGATGTACCGTGAATGCCCAATCCCATTCATCATAGAAACATCCTTTGGCCCATATATCCCACTTGTTACTGCGCCCTCAATTAGAATTTTATTGGGAGATGTTGATAATGGATGGGTACTATCGAGAACAAAGTCTCATGATACAATTATGACTCCCATAGTTGCCCTGAGTCCATACTAAGCCTCCTAGAATGAATATGTTCTCCAAAAATTGAACTGTCGTGGATATATAAGACTGAGGAAATGTGGGATAAATCATGTCCTTTATGTTCCTATAAGAGGATGAATGGGGTATTGGTATATCCAATTGTAGAGGAATGTCATTAGAGAGAATGTAGTGATAATGAGAGAACTGTATAGGGAGTAGATAGGCTTTGAGATTTCGCATTACGAAATCCTTTAAGAAGATATCATAAGGAATAATTTTTAATTAAATATTATCCAAACAACTCTTGACCATTGTCACCCTTGTTTAGTTGATTTCGTCTCAACATGTGAAGCAACCATTATAGCCTCAATAGGATGATCTAGAAGTAGGTAAAAAATAGTCCAAAAAAATTATTGGATAAAGTCTATATAAGAATGGATAAAGGACTGAAAATATTTCAACATAAGGCTCAAAGTACTGTTTCGGTGAACGCAATGTGGTAGGGATGATATGCTTACTTCATGATATTGGGAAGAATCCCCACCTACGGCTACGGTACGTGAATGCATTTCACCACTTATAACAATGGTATGGAAACCATCTACAAGAATTACCCATGGATCAATGGCCAATGAACCGAAAGGTTTGCAGAAAGTGGATACTACAAACATAGGAAAAATTATGATCATTATCAAATATTGAAATTTAATGATTATGTTCGGATTAATAATTAATAATGTTCAGTTCTTCGATTCATGCTCAGTATGCGTACACACAATCATGATAGAGTTCTCCCAGACAAAATCTGGATTTTAACACCAAAATTTTGAAGTATTATTCGTGAAATCCAAAAAATACGGTACTCATATAGAAAAATAGAAAAGATAATGGTTCTTCATACATATGAAGTGGTTCACGAATGTGATTTTCGCAAGAATCACGGTACATAAATTAAGAGGAATCAAATGGAGTCGAGAGCGCTTTTTTTCATGAGAAATGTTAAAAAAATTATAAGGTCCCCTATATATTGGTGTGGTCCCCCTCCTACTGGGACTATCTATTCTACCATGATCAATTTCAATTTAGGAAAGCTTCTACATCAGAATAGTCCCATTTCTGTTCTGAATGGATCCCATTCTTATGGGGGAATTTACAGGGTCTGAAAAATTCCTCCAAGGGAAGAAAATACCCTACAATCACATTGCAGAAGGAATCAATTAGTCCTATAAGTATAGCAAGGTGATTATACTCAAAATTAATTCAAATTTCAAAAGAAACATAATTTAATTGATTTATTCAATGAATTTCATGTTTCCCATGCACCATCATGTGGAATGTTTTGTGGACCACATTGATCGCGAACCAAGAAGTACGTGGAACAATCCGTTAGGTGCGGGCCCATGGAGCAATGACCGAACAACATAGTAGACTGCAAACTGTGTGGATGAAGGAATCGTTCATGTGAAATTCATCCATGTAACATCTCACAAACTCATCATTTCACCGACGAAGCAAATGGAAATGATCAATAAACCCTGATCGGGAAGACTAGCCTCCACAATCTATGGTTGAATGAGTCTTCTATGAGTCAGAATATCTACTCATGGGCCTCCACTAATGGGGATGTGTTCCCAAAGATATGATTTCCATGATGCTCTATAAAATAAGCACATAGTGAATGGATGAGGCGGTGGAAAACAAAATCATGGAGGGAACTCAGAGGTTTGAAGTAAGAACACAATGAAGATTCCATTTTAAGTCACAATTCATTGATGAATCCTGAATTGTAATCCATCCTCTACACAGGTATAGATGGCGAAGAACCATAAAACAAGGTAACATAACAATCAAAAAACAGTCACAATCCTAAATGGTGAAACTGAGAACCATATACAACTCACGGATGATCATCCCATGAGTGATAATCCTCTAGGACCTCCATAAATGTGGTGTTCCTCATATTGTATCACTATGCAGACTGAACCTAGCACCGTGTACTGCATCAGTAAATGGATGGAACCCAGAACATCGTGATTGGACACTTACCCCAATGGTATGTGGTGGTCTATACCCATGCATGCATACCCCCACTACATAGAAAACCACTCTTCCCACACACCACTACAATATGCAGAGCCTCCCCCATCACAAATAAGAAACTAGTATGCGAAATTGGGTATTTTAGTGTATTATTTCTTCATGTTCATGCCTCACTTCCACTACTAGTCAGTCCTCCATAATCCCCTTGAAAATATGTCCTTTGACATCAGGCCAAATCTTCCTCCAAAGCCACCAGAATAGTATGATCAGACCATCAGGTTTATATATATGCCCCTTTGTGTCTGCATACCCAAGGTAAGCAGAGTCACAAAGGCTCTCCCCACAACAATTTGGGTTTCGGGAATTCATGTGGGTGTATATTCCCTTGGTAACATAGATTATATCCTTGGGATGCCGACATGAACCTCCCCATTCTAGGGATTAAATGTTATCACATGATTTTCCATTCAATGTAGAATATTTATCAGTAGAAGTATTTATGTTCACTTCTGCTTTTGACATGGACGAAACTCCTCCCCTTCCCAGAACATATTTTATGGACCTTCTTTTGAGTTAATTACCTAATAAACTGAGGCCGATCCGTATGACCTTTAATGTCATTTCACATTGAAGGATTCGTTGCTCTGCTCCCTCACCCATGGTCGCCCCAACCTCATCCTCCATAGGATCTCTCTATCCCACCAACACGACAAACAATATGTGGTTGGATCGATACCTCACATCATCTTTCTTCTCACACTGAGCATGGCTCATATGAGCTTATTGATTTTTGACGATTACATCATCCACACTTTCTAAACTACACGAACCTGGATTCCGGATAAAACTAGGATACTAAGGAAGCCTACACGAAGGCCTGAGCCCCAAAAAAGGTTCCACCCGATCATGTCCCCTAAAATGGGAATCTCCCATGTGTAATTCCAAATGATCTGAACAAAAAGAACTATTATTCATGGTAAAAAAAGGATACATCAGACACCTACTCGAAGGCCCACTCTCTAAGGGTTACCTTCCATAAAGGGTCCACCCAATCACATCCCCTTAAATGGGATGCTCCAATGCATAAGCCCCAATGATCTGCGCTATGATAACTCTGATTCCTTATAAAAACTGGATACATTGGATGCATACTCAAAGGCCCGAGCTCTAAAGGGTGCCCTACCATTAATTTTCTACCCAATCATGTCTCCTTAAATGGGTATCTCCCATGCGTAATCCCCAAAAATATAAACTATGAGAGCTCTGATTCTTGATAGAACCCGGATACATAGGAAATTTACTCGAAGGATCAAGCTCCAAACGGTTCCCATCCAAAAGGGATTACCCACATGTCCCCAAAAATGGTAGATTCCATGCGTAAGCCCAATACATTCTGAAATATGTGGGTTCTGACTCATCTCTTGAGGTTATATAGGAAAAACATCTTCTGTGTCTAATCCCAACATCATTTGAACTTCATCCCCCCTGGGTGATGATAAAATCAAAATCACCTTATTGTATCAATCAAGTCTGTAGTACCTCCAAAAAATCAAATATACACATTCCTATGATGATCCTATAAACCAAGGGTATCCTGTGGAGTCACTCTTCGGGAATGAACCAATGATTTAAGAAAATAATAACACAATATAAATCAATACGAGAGTCCCGAAAAAAGCAATAATCCTCTCCTAAAAGAGTGCGGTGAGCCTGAATTTCCATCTACTCAACTAAAGGAGTCCTCAAGTGTCATTGGATTAATCATTAATCAACGAGCTCCAACCTTTGGAATGAATTTCCATGAATCATGGACATCAGGAAATCTGGGTGTTTATGGCTCCAAAAATAAATCCATTGGAGACTATATGAGGATGTTATATCTGAGGAGGACCAATTGAAAATGTAATAGACCACATGCAACCACCTATTGGGACTGACGTACTATGGAATATCATTTTCAGTGCAAAAGGTTTGAATATCCCAATCCCATCAAGGTTAATACCACATTCATTTAGAGGATAATGATGAAAAATGGGTCAAATCAAATGAAATGGTGAATTAAACAAGAAAATGTCTCTCAAAAAAGGGACAGGTGATGATCCTCGTTATTCCATTTCATCATCACCTGGAATATGCCACCTCATAGGGTGAACTGTAACCCAGAAACTAAAAAGGAAACCACAAAGTAATGTACAACACATACACCAAAAAATAATGTAAACATGAATTACAGTCAAATCATTCAGGTATAAGTCTAGGGAACAAAGAGGGATTATTAATCATCGTCCGTGGAAATTCTCATATAGATAACACATTATGTGTCAATGATGAACAAATCATCACTGGAATATAGTGTTTCATCATTGACACACAAAGCATTGATGATAGTTCACATAGTGTTGATGGATCATATTTCATCAATGTCGACACATAGAATATTTATGGCACATGAAGCATCAAAGTCAAAACAAAGAGTGACGAAGGTCAGTGCACATAGTATAGATGGAACATAGAGAATCTAGGTCATCACAAGTAGTGTATAAGAGTCATATAACCCCAATGTCACATAGCCACAAAGTCATGTATACACCAAGTCACTTCTAGCCACATTATTCTGTTTATGGCATGCCTATCATGGGACAATGTACTCCGCAAGCCTATTGACATATTCCAACCTCCACAAAAATTCACTTTCAATGTCTCAAAAAGAAAAACCTCACTTTAGGGTCTAAATTCTTCATACGGATCTCCAAATGGAAAAATGACTTTAATGATATGGCCAAAATTTTGAAATGGGTCTAGCCTGGTATGAGCCTGGTCTAACCCGATTTAGTTTGTTAGGGCCATCCCGAACCAACCTGAACCAACCCGGACTAGATACTCCTACCAGGCCAATGTCGTGCTTGTCATCTATGCTCCACCAGACATGGTGTTCCGGATCACACATACCCTTGTATCATGTAGTCACCTGACTATGGGCCATGTAGTTACCCTATCAATGTGGCTAGTCCACGTGACTTACGCACACCAGCTGTAGAGCAACGAGTTCCACCTTTGATGCGGTCCACTAGACTGTGTCTGCCGCACCACCGCCAACCTTCCTATCACTGACCTTTCCTGTTTCCACACACGGGTTGTCCCTCCTTTTCAGTCCTTCTTGGATCGTGGGATGCCGCCGTCACCAGCCGCCCATCTGTTGGCCTACCAACTGGGTCTACCTAGCCCATCCAAGCCCCCAGGAAACTGTTGGATATACCACTAGCTTCCCGGCCAGTGGCCTTGCCTCACCACACCCCATGAAAGCCCATCATCTCAAACTCATACCATAAACACCATAAGACATTGTGGCTTTAGGCTCATCTCCTCAGATCTCAAAACTAAATGAATGTAGAAAATTGAAAAAAGAGGAAAATAAGGGAACACTGAAAATGGTTAGATCAAGGTATTGTTCCTGTCAAACTTAATCTGACCACATAATAACTAATAAATAATGTTTGAAAATAAATCATTTCAAAACATGGATCATCCATGAAACCACCACCCTAACAAAGACAACCCACCCAGCAATACACACGATCCACGGATTATCATGTTCATTGACTAATCCATGTTGTTCGTAGGGATAATCAATAGAGGAGGAGTATAAAAATAAAATCCACACCCTATATGGGGGATTGGATCATTCAGTAATGAAAAATTAATTTTCATTCATTATTTATTAATCCATCAACGCTTGATCTGAATATAGGTTGTCTATCTTGCATCACTGGAAAGAGAGTCTTTCATCCATTCTGAAGAATAACTATATGGTTATGGAGAGAACCATAGATTTTATGAAAAGGATCAATTAAAATGGAATATATTACTACGTGTTCAAGTAAAATCAATTGAAAAATTTCTATTAAATATTTTAATGATGTTCCTGCCCAAAAAATTAATTATCACCATAGACCTGCACAGATCGAGGTTTGGATTTTTCTATGTTAAAACCTCGATTATAAACACAGTTGTGTCACTAGATTTTTGATCTCGGAACACTTTTAGAAGTTATTAACAATAAAAGATAGCTACCTAATCATTTTTATTTAAAACTGTAATTTATTCAATGATTTTTTCTGGGCACACCGGGCCTTATAATCTCATGTTGTCTCGGCACATTGTGTCATAATTTTACAAATTAATTTATAAAAAAAATATGGAAATATATTACTCATTATATTATCTCCACCTATTTTTTTTATGTCCATGAAGGAAAAAACATGGGCTACTCAACAAAAAGTTGATGAGTACTAAGAATGAATATGAGCATCCATCTCCAAAGTACTGTATTGGTGATTCCCATGCTACCACAAAATGTGTACCCAAGGAATCGACTACCGATGAAGAATTTGATATTTTTGACACTTGATCTCTATCATGTACTCTGGAAAGGTTGACCTGTCATCAATTTCTGGCTTATGCTAGTTGATAATGTGTCCTAGATCATGAATGTACCTCATCAGTTGTGACATGTTAAAGAAATCATTCACACGATGCATCTATATGGATAGATATAGGTGGCATGACGCCTCACCAACTATAAACATAATTTTAAAAAGGATGATGTATCTTAGAGATAAATTGTCACCCTGGTGAAATCTCCACAGTCCCCATCGATGTGATTCCTCAAGGAAAACATAGTTTCCCTCCATGAAATCCAAGGGGCTCTCTCTCCATTACACTTATAATTTATGTCCCCTATGTGCAGTCCTCATATACATCATGATTATCTACACCTTCTCAATAGTATCCAACACAAACTCTTGGCCCATTAATGTTGACTATTAATATTCAATCCAACATAGTGATGATCTTCATGGTCCCTCGTACAGTGACTCATACAGGGTCATACCAACGGTGGAGTGTATTTTGTTGTTGTATGACCCCCCAGTGGTAGGGGATCCTCCCAACTATGTCCATGGTCTTGGAAGAAAGAATTTAGCATGTTATATGGAACCTAGATGGTCTTCTCTATATAGTCGTATGGCTGGGGATGAAATATCATGCTCACCACAAGTAAGACCTAGACTCATCCTACAACCCCTTCTATAGCTGGGATGTGAAACAATTTTCTTGGTCTGATACAATCGTTGAGGGAATCCCATGGATCTGAACTATTTCTAGTATGTATATGTGTCCCATGATCTCTACAGAACTCGGCTCCCAGATAGCTATGATGTAAGATGACATGGTGAGTTTTTCAATGATCACCCAGATTGTATCACTTCCCCTATATGTTCATGGTAACCCCATAACGGATTCCATCAATATGATATCCCACTTCCACTCTAGCACCCCGAGTGGGTGGCTTAGCCCTACTGGAACATGGTTCTCTACCTTAACATGATGACAATTGAGGAATTGAGAAATAAAATCTATCACCACCTTCTTCATCCCTGGCTCCCCAAAACTAGTGTCATATTCCACATACATATTTTCCACACCTAGATATACCACCAATGGAGATGTGTAGAACTCCCACAGTACCTACTCCCTCAACGTGATAGGGACAATAGTGTGTACTCAGAAAAGTATGATGTTCTCCAGACCTATCGAATGCCAATCAGGGACTGCCCTATTGACAATTGGGAATATCAAGAATCATAGTCGATATCACCTAGTGGTGCCTCCATTAATTTTTGTAAGAGTGGAGGGGTGAAAAAATTCGATTGAATATAATCATATCCATCATCATCCACAAATATATATGTTGTGGAGAAAACTTCTCTGATAACTCACTCATAAAATGAATGTTGGATCTTGAAGTGACTGTGTATTCCACCACATTCCCCTTACCAGGAGTATAAGAATTGTCGAAATCATAGTCCTAGAGGAACATCATCCATCGCCTCTACCTCAAGCTCATATCCATATTTGATAAGATATAATTGATTATTTGGTGGTTATATTAGAAAAAAATCTTCTCCCCCATCATCTAATGTCTCCACATCTTCAATGTGAGGAATACATCTTCTAGATAAAGGTCATGGATCACATATTTCTACTCATAATTCCTCACCTGTCATGATCCACAGGCAATGCCCACATTACCCATCATTTAGACACAACCCATCTAGGTCCCTAATGAATCTCATAACACTACATAGTGGATGCCCACCTCGGGTAGTATCAATATGGGAGGACTCCTCAGCCTCTGCCATAGATTTTAAAAACACTACTAACACTTCTCTACCCACATGATGGGATTTCCTTACTATGTAAAAGAAATCAAGGGTGTTGTTACCTTGTAAAATTCATGCACCAACCTTTGATAGTACCCAGCCGAACCCAATAATCTTCTCACCTCGGTGACACTTTCGGGGGGCTCCAAAGAATGCACTGCCTCAATCTTCACAGGATCCACTGAAGCTCCAACCTCTGAAATGATGATTCGGAGAAAGTGGATCTCTTGAATCCTGAACTAAATCTTTGAGAACTTCATATAAATCTTGTGCTCTTAGTGTGTTTTGAAGATCATTCTCATGTGTATCTAGTGCTCCCACTCAGACACTGATCACACCAAGATTTCATCAATTAAAGACATGAAAAACTGGTCTAGGTTGGTCTAGAAGATATTTTTCATGTGTCCCATGAACACTACTAGTTCCTTGGTCATGCACAATGACCCCGTAAAGTACGTAAAGTGGTCATAACGACATATAAAGTATGTATTCGATACAAATGCATATCGTACATGAAGCTGGTGATATCCAGATATGTAGTTTATCATCAGGAACCACCTCACTCCCTTATAATGATCAAATAGGTCATAAATACATGGAAGTGGATCATTATTCATTACGTTCACCTGATTAAGGAGCCTAAATTCCACCCATAACCTCATCATCCCATATTCCTTATTGGTAAAAAAAATTAGGCTACCCAGGATGAAATGTTGGGTCCCATGAAGCCCTTCCACTGTCTGTCCTCTAGTTGTAACCTCGACTCACGAAGCTCTACAAGATCCATCAGATATTTGGTAGTAGATATCAGTTATAACCTTTTTTATTGGTCCATGCTGAATATGACCTCTCTAGGAGGAGTTAATCATAAAAATTCCTTAGGAATGATATCCTCATACTCATCCATCACTGCAGGAAGATGTGCAATTCTATCTTCTATGACACTGAGGGTGTGATTGGCCAACTGCTGAGTAATCAAATGAAAGAAACTATGATTAATTTTATCATGTTCTTTATGCATTTCCTTTTCTCTGGTAATGGAAAACCTGGTATCATCTTCATGGATACACCGCACTACGCAACGAAAATATTTAATTAGAGCATGGACATTGGATAAAAAAACATTGACTATAATGACGTCGTAAGGACACAACATTGTTCCTAAGAGATCCTAGTTGAATATATCATCTCCAAGTAAAAGATTACACTATTAACACTTGTGTGTGCTTGTCAATTCCCCTGCCTTTTGAGTCTCTAAAATAAATAATTGAGGCAATGACTCAATTGGAATACCAAAGAACTGAACAAGGTCTGTGGTGAGGATGTAGTGACTAGAACTTGTTCCTATAATAACTAAATATAGGGTAGAAAAGACACAGATCATACCTTTAATAATATCTAGAGCTCAAGAGTAATTAGACTCCATCACCTGATGTTGGCATCGCACCAATCCACAACTCCCAGATCCTGTGGTTTACCACATAGGGGTGGTGGTGATAATAACTTGAACCTCTACCATTGCCTATTGCTATATCATCTCACCTGCCACATAATACATCCTAGGGAACACCCTACTCATGAATCATCTTCTACCATGTCTGACCCTGGACCATCTACTGATTGTATGTACAATGAGTCAGGAAATCAAATGCCATATTTCCCAATTCGACACCCATGTTTCACAACATATCCTTTGAATGAAACCCTCTTCCCTGGGAGCATCATACCACAAATCCTATGTAATGGGGCGGTCACCTAAAATTCTTGACCCACTTGGGTCCTTGCATCTGTGGTTGGCTACTTACCACCAAAGACTCCACTACTTGGTGCCTGCTAGTAGCTCCCACTACTAGTGTCTGCTCTACTAGAAAGATCTCTATGAGCATAGATCATTCCAGTACCCCATCACTAGTTAGAATTCTAAGGGATATCATTGATTCCAAATCTCCTTGGGTTTCCCCTTCTCAAAATTATAAGCCCTTATGAATGGGTCTTGTATAGGTCAGTGAATCTCACTGAGTACTCTTCTACCATTTGGCTACCCTACTACAGATGTAGGAGATCTTGTATACACACAGATCCTAACATATCTAGGATGAAAAAATCCATGTATATTCACTCAATGTCACCCCATTATAGAGTTATCTCGTCATGTTTCTGTATCACTAAGCTCTACCACTGTCCTACCGAACCTGAAATAAGGCTCGCGATTAGGACTACCGTATGTTTGGGAGGTGTCATAACCCAGAGAAAGACATGTGTAACCACCTCTATCCAATACATAGCTACATGTGGGTATATATCACACATTAAACATGGAGTTCACTACATTCAGAACTCATTCAATGCACTCATTCTATGTGCAACCTCTACTGGCTATGCTGGTAGAAATTACTACTCGACGGGTGGCGGTACTACTTGTGCACCACCCTTAGGTTCTATCAATATTGCAGGGAGTATCTGTTGTATAGGTACATGTTCCATCACCTCATTTCTATGTGTACCATCATGTGGTCACACAATAGAATTCGGGCTGGCATTCATTGTGATGACATCTAGAAATAAATCAAGATGAACCACTGTAAATAGACTATACCTGGAGAGATGGATAATTAAGGACATGAGGACATATAAAAAAATTTATATGTTTCATGAAACATTTTTTCATACAACCAATGTATTAATGTATTGATTTGGAGATCATCTTTCAATTTTCCATGTGTATGGATACATCGGTTTCTTCACCAACACTAGATTCCCTAGCCTGAAATCCAAACTCAAAACACTCAAAAGTGTATCCTCAAACCAATATCACAAGCTCTTGGCCCTTCAGTATAATTGAACACTCTAATAACACCCTATCAAGACCCATCCTAGTGGTGCGGATTCTATGACTACAAAAAGGCCATCTCTAATAGGCCAAGGGATGGTGACTAGAACTGAGTAGGAATATCCCACAAATTCGAGGCATTTTCCTATATACCCATATAAATGAAAACATCTCCACGCTGAAATGATGAAATGTAAAACATGAGGCAAAAATGAAATCATACACTATGACACCAACCACAGTGTAAGATAGTAAAAAAACTGGAACATGAAAATGATCCAGAATACAAGCCCACCAAAAGAAAAGAGTCTGACAAGTGAAGCTGAAAGATCCTGAATCTCATCCATAGAAAACCCTACTGGCGGGGTAAGTGTATGAATGTTTTCTAAAGTTGTAGAAGCATGCCACGCCCTCCTGATCACTATAAGCACCACGTGGTCTAGGTTCCACTAGGACTCTGTCAAAGCATTGATCATCTGCACAAGACATGACACGTGCGAGCGAAGCCCGTGCATGGTTGGGAAAACAATACTCAATATGTTAACCCAAAATAAAAAAGGAAACCGTAAAAGAATGTACACCAAGTACACAAAAATTAATTTACACATGATTTGATGTCTGGTCATATAGGTATAATTCTAAAACATAAATATGAATTATGAATTGTAGTCCGTAGAAACTTCTCATCTTGATGACACACAATGTTTTTATGATTCATAGAGAATTTTTAGAACATGGGGCATCATTTTCAGTGAACGGAGCATCGATGGAAGTGCATGGAGTGTCGATGGTGCACAGAGAATTAGTGTCTGTGCACATGGAATTGAAGGTGCATAGAGTGTCGAGGTCGGTTAATAGAGCATCGAAAGCTAGCTCACACAATATCGAAGGTGAACATTTCATATGGGTTTGTGAATGATGTGTTTAAGGGTCATTCAAACTCTACATCACTTATTCATCAAAATTTGAAGATACAAAGTCTCTAATAACCACATGATTTCATTAGTATCACCCTTGTCCAAAGTGAACCTACTCCTTAATCCAATTTTCATATTCCTACCTCTAATAAAACTAACATAGATTACATCAAAAAGGATTTCCTCTTTCTGATGGTACCAATTCTATAGAAAACTCATCAAATAGATGAACAGTTCAGAGGATATGAGAAAAATAGTGAAACAGGTCTGACCCAACCTAGTCCTGCCGACCCATCCTAATTCGGCTGACCCGACCCGACCCTACCTGGTCAGTCTGGGTCAACCTGAGCATGCTTGACATAATTATTCTATCCCATTAGGACAAATGGTTTATATTTCCCTATCCAAAATATTCCAGCCATCTCTTCTCCACCAAAGGTAGCTTACCTAGCCACACCTGTCCATGGATAACGTGGATGCCTGATTGTGGGCTGACCAGCTCCCCTGTCAATGTGGCATGCCCAAATTTTAGTCGGTAGGGCCATGTGACCATAAAAAACCCATGTGTCCCCCCTCCATCATGGTCTGCTGGCCCACGTCCTCCACACCACCATCAATCACCTTGCCATTGGCCTTGTCTATCATCACTCGTGGCCTACCCCCCATGGGCAGTCCCGCCGTTGCGGTCCCTCAAGGACCACGAGATGTCAGAATCAATGAACAACCTTATGGGTCTCCATGGAATGACAACACCATCAAGCCGATGTCGTCACAACTGCTGGTTTCCATACCTCCTTGTTCCCCCCATCAGCAATTTGATCTTCTTAATCCATCCTTAGCCCTATGCTACCACATCCATGTGATGTGATTGCTTCATGATCATCATCTCGGATCACTAAACGTGAATAATGATGAATGTGGGAAAAGGGGAAATGTAATGACCCTTGAAAATGGGCAGATCTAGGCCATTTTTATGCCGTCCTCGATATTCTCACAATGTAATTGAATAAAAAAGGGTAAAATAAATCAATTATAAACATCTATTAACCCTAAAAAAATCCCCACAACAAAAACTTCCCAATCTATAAAAGGAACAATCTTTATATTAGAATATTCATTGAGTAATCTATACTCATCATATGGATAAATAATGGGGGACAAAAATCAAAATAAAACTCACATCGTACATGGGGGTTTGGATTGATCCCTTATGAAGAAGGAATCAACATTCATCGTTCATCAATCTGTCAACACTGGATTTGAATCTCAATCATTGATCTGTTGACGCTGGTGAGATATCCTCTCCTCTTTTACTCAAAACAACTTTAGGGTTATGATTATATCCTTGGATTTTCTAATAAGTAACAATTAAAAAAAATAACTATATTTCCATGTAACATCAATTAAAATATATTTACAAAACATTTTAATGAAACTGAAATCCAAACAATAACATTAACACTCGACCTGCATCGTCTGAGGTTAGACACTTCATAAAGGAAATTTTCTCTTCAGAACAGAATAGTGCCCTCATATTTTGGATTCGGGCACCCATTTTAATGTTATTAATGGTCAATGTTATCCCTCAAGCGTTTTTAATTAAAAATAGACATTTTTCAATGATGTTTTGGGCCCACATTGGCTTGTAATCTTGTTACATGTAAGTGTCTTGTCTCATAATTTTCCAAATTAATTTATTAAAATATAATAGAGAAAAATATGAGTCATTACAACTATAAGGCCCCATCCTTAAACCTTAGTTAATCTTGAGTTATTATAGGATTACACATTGAGGATCTTTTCAGGTTTAGAGTGTTAGAGAATTAGATCATAAAACTTGAATTACATTCCACATTAAAACAAAGTGGTTACATAAAAGATAGTATTCATATTTTTCTATCAACAGAAACATATTTAAAAATAAAACATGGATTCTTTCTTGACACTTCCTTGACACTATCATCATATCATGTACCTTTCCCTTGACCCATGAAAAACATTTAAAAAAACTTGGGATGAACATAAAAAGCTCAGTATGGGTTATAAAAAAATAGAAAGGAAACATGAGTTCATATATACATAAGAATGAAATCATACTTTACCCATAAAACATAGGCACTTTAACATACCTCGTCAAATCATGAATAAATCATAGGAATCATCAGACATAAAAGGTAACATGAGGCATTCATAACATTCTTACATAGGTAGTAACCCTCTTGGTTACGTTTGGAATACCCATCACAGTATATTCCCTAAATCTTTTCGGAGAAACCTTAACGTTTAAACCCTTCGCATTACCCAATGCATTAGAGAGAAATATCCGGCTCACCTTCCCTTAGTTTATCTCGGAACCACCAATATTCATAACAATTCCCAAGAACCATAACATAATCGTATCACATAAAACATCCATAAAGGAAACATAACATTTCAACATTTCAATCACAAGATATCAATAAAACACATTGATATAAAAAACCTTATGAAAACCATTTTCAATACCAAAATAAAAGATAATTAAAACATGGTATTTATTTTTCTTTTAAAATGAAGGAATGGCTTCTAGAGGAAGTCCAAACTCATATAATGGTCACGGTGGCAGAGAATTCATTGTCGCCGCATACGTATGACAAAAACATTTCATTTTGTCATTTTGTAAAATGCTTCGTATAACAAAGATTCCTTTTGGATAAACGTAAAAGTCAAAGGGGTTTATAAACCGTATAAAAGAAAGTTGTGTATTAAACAAAATATGCCTCAATGAAAGTAGATTGAGACGAAGTCCCTTACAAAGACAATATCCTTGGTTTATGGACAAATCAATTACATAATTATGTGTGAAAAATGAATACACCAAATATATGTGGATATTAAGTGTAAAACAATCAGAGTTTATTCACACATATTCATAGAACGACATATTAATGGAGTACATGTTTATCCCAAAGAATCAAATTTTGGTTAAGATGTTCCCTTGCAAAAATTTGACAGCCTAACGGCGTCACTACAAAATTCAGAAAATGAGTTGATGAGAGATAAAAAGGGTATCTCATCACATGAAAATAAAATTTAAATCAATAAGGATATAGAATAACATATCCCAACATAATAGTATGTGAATTTAAAAGACATAACAAAATATTTCTTTTAAAAAGAGTAGGGTGAAAGGTTCCCTTACCGACATGGGTATCTTTCGAAACATACGCCCCGTGAAAGAAGGACAACACAACATTGATATAAATACTCAGAAATGAAAGTATATTACACAATGATTAAAATAATGGGAAGTACATACACCACTCAAAGTAAATTGTGGAAAATGTAGCATAAATCTCATGGGAATAAAAAGTGTGATGAAAAATCTCTGACGAAAACTTGGCAGCCTAACAGCGCCACTTAAAACTTCCAAAATAGATTGATGATAGGGAATAGGGTATCTAATAATATCAACATAAAGTTTACATAAAGTGGAATATAAAATAACATCCCCCATAATAAAAAAGAGGATATTAAAAGAAGTGAAATAAATGAGAGTACTTAAAAAAAGAGAGATGTTAGATCTCTTACAAAAATTCGGCAGCCTAACGACGCCACTCAAAACTTCCAAAATTGACTGATGAGAGAAAATAGGGTCTCTCACCATATGAACATAAAAATTACAGTAGGATTAATATAAAATAACATCGCAATCATAATAAATATTATCTTAAAAGGAATTACATAAAAGAGTGTACTTAAAAAGAAAGAGAGGAGTAGGATCCCTTACCTCGGGTCGGACTTGACTACATCGTTCTTTAACATCCTGAATAACAATCTTGAGTTAATTTCTACTTTCTTAAGAACCTTTTTCAAGTTCATTATTCTTTTTATATCACTTATTTCCTTGTTATAAACATTATGTAATAATTTAAGCTAATAATGTTTGTTTTGTCGAGATTTGGTTCTTAAGTAGAAAGTGGACTTCTTACAATTACATGTTGTTCGTGTGGTCAAAGGTTCATTATATCCAGAATGATATTCATGATTTGGATATCATATATATCATATATATCCAGAATATACATGTATTTATAATATTACATAATCATTTAGAGGTAATAAATGAAATGCACCGTTCATGGAGACGGTATGTCATACGTACGCATGAACGCTACTTTCATTTCTATGTCATATTAATGGAATTAAAACTAAATGAGAGGTATGTATATTTTAATTACAGAATTATATTCAAAATTTATATGTAACATAAATCATATATAATAACTTTAAATACATCCTTTATACATCCCACATATGGCATTAATGAATATAATCACTTTGTGGGGGTGGTAGTCCGCACTTCCTAAAATGAAATTATCGTGTTTATCAACAATGGAAACCATAAAGGTATGCCACAAAAGAAAAATACAGAATATTACGTAAATCATTAACATATTATATATCATATATAAATATAGTGACATCTTAATGGCCACCTTTTAAGGTGTTATATGAGTGTTGAACAATCATCGTTTCGTGAGGCAGAAATTCGCTATCCATAGAAACAGTATATTCTTTAACCGTTTGATGTAGGTGTGTGTAAGTGTAGCTCAAATGCTTCTTATAACAACATCCTAGTATATTGATGATACTGGAGTTGTTACAAAATAAATGAATAAAAAGAGATTAGGGGGTTGGAGAAGCAAAATAAAACAAAAGAACACAAGTGAAGACATTACCTTAAAATCGGGTAACTCTTTTTGATTTGATCTCAAAGGCTTCCTTGGGAAGACTTCATCCCAATGTGAGGATTCTAGGAGTAAGAGAGGGATGTGTAGAGGAAAATTGAGCAGGGTTTTTCTGAGCCAAAGGCTTGAAATGTGTGGGTAAGGTGGTAGAGGTGGGGGCCTTTTATAAGAGGAGAGGAGGGGCACTCTTGTAAAGATACAAAATGTTACTTTATTGTCAAATCAGATTCAGATTTTAAAGGTCCCACATTGATGTATTTCTAGCATAAGTTGGTAAGGGTTCGCAATATACCCATCCAATTGGTTTTTGACATGTGTAAGTTATAGTTTTAACATTATCGTTTCATTTTATTTAAATCCTTTATTAATGAGGTAATCGCTGCATCATCATGATATCATAAATAATTTAATATATTTAATGTCTAAAAATTATAAAAATATATAATGATGTAGGAAATATTTCTAAATTTCTAATAAATATTTATAGTAAAAAATATGACTTTTATAACCCCATTTAAATTTTTTTAGTGAATCATCTCATGCTTGTGACATTTTTATTGTAACTTTAAATAAAAAGTTATTTATGTCATTTTCCAACCAAAGTGGTTCCATGAGGTCCCCAAGTTGTCCCATGGATTTTCATGGTCGGACATGACACATCCAATGAGGGTAGGACATGTTTCTAGGCCATTTCACATTATTAAAACATTATTTTTAACTTAAATTACACTAATTACCTCTAATCGCGATTAAAAACTTAAAAGTTACTATTCACAAAATAAATATTTTAATTCCATTGAACCAAATTTTACTTCTTAATGACAACCATGTATGTCGGATTTTTGAAATTCAAAACACAGAGGTGGTAAATTTTCATTTAAACAGAAAATCAGTTTTTTATAAGTACCACTTAGTGGTTTCACTATTCATCATAAATTGAAGTTTTTCAGAAAAATACCAAAACTTCTCCCTGAGATATATTTGATATTAAAAATTCAAAAATGAAGTATATTTTAGAAAATTCAAAACATATATTTTTCATTAATTAATTTAATAATTAATTTCCGCTGTCAGAGAAAATAGCATGTTGTTATGAAACAATAAGTATCAAAAGATTGACACTAGTTTAAGTCTGATTTCAAAGTGAAATTAATTCCAATGACCACTATTGGATTAAATGGTAAAAATATATTCTAATGTTACTTTAAAAACAATTAAACAGATAATCTACTCATATAAATACATTAGATTAAAATGTGGTTTTGAATTAAAATACAATATTTTTCACTATTCATTAAAAAAATGAACTTTTTCGGAATGATACCAAAAATTTACACAAAGTAAATTTTGATGTCTCGATTCTAAATAAGAATTTTATTTTGTCAAATATAACACATAAAATTGTTAAAAAGTGGATTTAAAAGAGGTTCTCCATCCGAAGGCGGTTAATCGACATTTTAATGAATATTAAAATGTTAATGCTTAAAAATTGGATTCATTCGCATTTTTAATCCTCTAACATTTATTGTAAAGTGTAAAAATATTTTACAAACATATATAATAATTTTTTAGTTAGTTCTATTCATTCCTTCCATTACAACAGCTAGGCGTTAACTACCATTTAAAATAATATTATTTTATTATTAGAGTGCAACATAAGATTCTCAAGAAACTCATTGTTGCGTATTGGGTACGCCATCGAGCATAGCGTTCCCTTTAATGTAATATTAATATTTTATTCACAAATATGGATAAATATAAAAATTCCATATTCTTTATTTACCTGGGGTGTTACATCCTTCCCCCCTTTTGAGAATTTCATCCTCGCAATTTTAAAATTGGGCTCGGAAACATCCTTGAAAGTCCCACATCAGAACAAGAGTCGGTAAAATGATCATTTTAAAAGAAAGAAAGGGAAGTAAAAAGGTCACCCGAGTTAGCCAATACTAGGATTCCATGTATAAAAATATGGACATGGAGGAAAAAACAAAGGGTCATGTTCTGATGGAGAGTGATAGTAAACATATCTAGGAGAAAGTTAACCATAAGAAAATCACAAACTTGTGATGGGTTAAACGGTATTCGATTCTCTAGTAGGAAAAGTTACTAGACAACATTTTTATTTTAAGTTAATTTTTATTGAGGAATTTATTCATAAGGAAACATAATCACTTATCATGTTGACTTTCAACTTTTATTAGATTTCATACACAAACTCAAATTTTCACCAAAAGATGAGTATTTAGGAAGAATTTTTCACTATAATCAATGTATAGAAAATCACATAATCCAAAAAAGAGAACTATATACTTCCCATATCTTTAGACTTTAACCAAAACCAAATCCAAAATGGTTAGTACATGATCATATAAACTAGAAAAGGATAACCCTTTATAAAAATAAAATCTATTCTTAATCTCCAAAATTTGTCCAACAAAACCCAAAGTTCAAAGAGGACCATTTGATAAACAATTTGTCCATAAAATTCTTCAAAGTAAACCAAACTAAGATTTAAACCCAAAATATTTGAAGGATTTAGTCACATAGTCTTCCAATGTACAAATTAACTTTTATCTCCAAATAACATTAGTTGCTCTTAAATTCTGATATTGAAAAGTAATGAACCTAATCACATATCCTCGAGGATAGGTTAATCATTTCCATAGACAAACCAAAATAAACTTACTCTTGATTCCTAAAATCAACTAACTAAAAGGAATTGGTCAAAATAACTAGGGACTTCACGTAGTCCAGTGGTAGGCGATAAATAACAGTCGCACTTTGGTTGTGGGTTCGATTCCCGCAGCTTTGTCCGACGCGACGGGTTGTCAGACGGTCTGCGTGTTATCCTTTTTCCAAAACTATATAATTCTTAAAACATTCCCCAAAACGAGATAAAATCTTCAAAAATGATCATAACATATTTTAATCTCAAGTTTAGCTCATGCCTTTCATTTTCCATCATAACATATAATAAACCATAATTACCTCAAAAGTACGGATCATATAAACTCTAATGGTTACCTTTATAATTATTACCTGAACATCCACATCTATTGGCAATCTCATACATGATGAATTACAGATCATAACAAGGTTCAAGTGGTTTATCATGACACCTTGAAAGTTGGTTTAGAACAACCACAAGTTTCCTCATTGAATCCCCCATTTTATCTAGTATCTTAATTAGAGAACCACCATAGTTTCCTTCAAACCTGTTGTCTCTTTGGTGCCTGCTAGATCCATCGATTCACTAATGATAGAAATTTCAGTGTGAGTATATCAACAAAACCATCATGTACTAATGAGGAAGATAAACACTAAGATATACTTACTCATTAACTTTATCTAAAACTAGCACTCTTTCTGAAATTCTAACCATTATGGTAATGTTACTTATGCTTAAAGAATACCCTAACCTCTAAAGTTATCTAAACCGACCTTTGATACCATCTATAGGGCCCCAGCCTTAAACCTTACTTAATCTTCAGTTATTACAAGATTACACATTGAGGATCTTTTCAGGTTTAGAGTTTTAGAGAATTAGATCATAAAACTTGCATTACATTCCACATTTAAACAAAGTGGTTACATAAAAGATAGTATTCATTTTTTTTCCATCAACGGAAACATATTTAAAAATAAAACATGGATTCTTTATTGAAACATTGTTGACACTATCATCATATCATGTACCTTTCCCTTTACCTGTTAAAAACATTTTAAAAAAACTTGGGATGAGCATAAAAAGCTCAGTAAGGGTTATAAAAAAATAGAAAGGAAACATGAGTTCATATATAGATAAGAATGAAATCATACTTTACCCATAAAACATAGGAACTTTAACATACCTCATCAAATAATGAATAAATCATAAGAATCATAAGACATAAAAGGTAACTTGAGGCATTCATAACATTCTTACGTACAGAGTAACCCTCTTGGTTACGTTTGGAATACCCATCACAGTATATTCCCTAAATCTCTTCAGAGAAGCCTTAACGTTTAACCCCTTCGCATTACACAATTCATTGGAGAGCTATATCGGGCTCACTCTCCCTTAGTTTATCATGGAACCACCCATCTTCACAACAATTCCCAAGAACCATAACATAATCGTATCACATAAAACATGCATAAAGGAAACATAACATTTCAACATTTCAATCACAAGATATCAATAAAACACATTGATATAAAAAACCTTATGAAAACCATTTTCAATTCCAAAATAAAAGAAAAGTAAAACATGGTATTTTTTCCTTTTAAAAAGAATGTATGGCTTGTAGAGGAATCCGAAACTCAAATAATGGTCACGACGGCGGAGAAGTCATTATCGCCGCATACGTATGAGAAAAACATTCCCTTTTGTCATTTTGTAAAATTCTTCGTATAAAAAAGATTCATTTTGGATAAACGTAAAAGTCAAAGGGGTTTATACACCGTATAAAAGAAAGTTGTGTATTAAACAAAATATGCCTCAATGAAAGGAGATTGAGATGAATTCCCTTACAAAGACGATATCCTTGGTTTAAGGACAAATCAATTACATAATTATGTGTGACAAACGAATACACCAAATACAAGTGGATATTAAGTGTAAAAAAATCATAGGTTATTCACACATATTCATAGAACGACATATTCAAGGAGTGCATGTTTATCCCAAAGAATCTAATTTGGGTTAATAATTTCCCTTGCAAAAATTTGACAACCTAACGACGTCACTACAAAATTCAGAAAATGAGTTGATGACAGATAAAAAGCGTATCTCATCACATGGACATAAAATTTAAATCAATAAGGATATAGAAGAACATATCCCAACATAATAGTATTTGAATTTAAAAGACATAACAAAAGAAGTCTTTTAAAAAGAGGAGGGTGAAAGGTTCCCTTACCGACATGGGTATCTTTCGAAACATATGCCCCGTGAAAGAAGGAAAATACAACATTGATGTCAATACCCATAAGTGAAATTATATTACAAAATGAGTAAAATAATGAGCAGTACATACACCACTCAAAGTAAATTGTGGAAAATGTAGCATAAATCTCACGGGAATAAAAAGTGAGATGAAAAATAACTTACGAAAACTCGGCAGCCTAACGACGCCACTTAAAACATCCAAAATGGATTGATGAGAGGATATAGGGTCTCTCATCATATAAAAATAATGTTTAAATAAATTGGAATATAAAATAACATCCCCCATAATAACAAATATGAGCTTAAAATAAGTGACATAAATGAGAGTAATTAAAAAAGAGAGAGGTTAGATCTATTACGAAAATTTGGTAGCCTAACGACGCCACTCAAAACTTCCAAAATGGATTGATGAGAGAAATTAGGGTCTCTCAACATATTAACATAAAAAGTACAGTTGGAGTAATATAAAATAACATCCAAATCATAATAAATATGATCTTAAAAGGAATGACATAAAAGAGTGTACTTAAAAAGAGAGGAGTTGGATCCCTTACCTCGGGTCTGACTTGACTCGATCGTTCATTAACGTCCTGAATAATAATCTTGAGTTAATTTATACTTTCTTAAGAACCTTATAAAATTTAATTATTCCTTTTATATCACTTATTTCAATGTTATAAACATTATGTAATCATTTATGTTAAAAATGTTTGTTTTGTCGATATTTGGTTCTTATGTCGAAAGTGGACTTCGTACAATTACTTATTGTTCGTGTGGTCAAAGGTTCATTATATCCAGAATGATATTCATGATTTGGATATCATATATATCATATATATCCATAATATACATGTATTTATAATATTACATAATCATTTAGAGGTAATAAATGAAATGCACCGTTCATGGAGATGGTAAGCCGTACGTACGCATGAACGCTACTTTCATTTCTATGTCATATTAATGGAATTAAAACTAAATGAGAGGTATGTATATTTTAATTCCAGTATTATTTCAATAATTTATATGTAACATAAATCATATATAATAACTTTAAATACATCTTTTATACATCCCACATATGGCATTAACGAATCAAATCACTTTGAGGGGGCGGTAGTCTGCACTTCCTAAAATGAAATTATTGTGTTTACCCACAATGGAAACAATAAAGGTATGCCATAAAATAAAATACAGAAGATTAAGTAAAACATAAAAATATTATATATCATATAAAAATATAGTGACATCTTAATGGCCACCTTTTAAGGTGTTATATGATTGTTGAACAATCATCGTTTCGTGAGGCAGAAATTCTGCATCCACAGAAACAGTGTGTTCTTTAACAATTTGATGTAGGTGTGTGTAGGTTTAGCTAGAATTATTCATATAAAAACATCCTAGTATATTGAATATACTGGATTTGTTACAAAATAAATTAATAAAAAGAGTTTAGGAGGTTGGAGAAGCAAAATAAAATAAAAGAACACAAGTGAAGACATTACCTTAAAATCGAGTAACTCTTTTTAATTTGGGCTCAAAGGCTTCCTTGGGAAGACTTATGCCCAAAGTGAGGCTTCTAGGAGTAAGAGAGGGATGTGGAGAGGAAAAATGAGAATGTTTTGTCCGATCCAAAGGCTTGAGAGGTGTGGGTATAGTGGTAGAGGTGGGGGATGTTTATAAGAGGAGAGGAGGGGCACTCTTGTAAAGTTACAAAATGTTACTTTATTTTCAAATTAGTTTCGGATTTTAAAGGTCCCACATTGATATATTTATAGGATAAGGTGGTAAGGGTTATAAATATACTCATCCAATAGTATTTTGACAAGTGTAAGTTATAGTTTTAACGTTATCTTTTCATTTTATTTTAATCCTTTATTAATTAGGTAATCGTTGCATCATCATGATGTCATAAATAATTTAATTTATATAAGGTATAAAAATAATAAAAAACTATCATGATGTATTAAATATTTTTAGCTTTATAATTAATATTTATAGTCAAAAATATGACTTCTATAACCTCATTTAAAAATTGTTTTAGTGAAACATCTCATGCTTGTGATATTTTTATTTTAACTTTAAATAAAAATTTATTTATGTCATTTTCCAACCAATGTGGCTCCATGGGGTCCCCAAGTTGACCCATGTATTTTATTGGTCGTCCATGACACATAAAATGATGGTAGGACATGTTTATAGGTCATTTCACATTATTAAAACATTATTTTTACCTTAAATTACACTAATTACCTCTAATCGCGATTAAAAACTTAAAAGTTACTATTCACCAAAAATTATTTTCATTCCATTGAAACAAATTTTACTTCTTAATTAAAACCATGTATGTCATATTTTTGAAATTCAAAACATAGAGGTGGTAAACATTCATTTAAACGGGAAATCGGTTTTTTATAAGTACCACTTAGTGGTTTCACTATAATCAAAAATTGAAGTTTTTCAGACAAATACCAAAACTTCCCCCGAAGCTATATTTGATATTCTGAATTCAAAATTGAAGTCTATTTTACAAAATTAAAACCATATAAGTTGCAATAATTAATTTAATAATGAATTTCCGCTGTCATAGAAAATTGCGTGTTTTTATGAAACAATAAGTATCAAAAGATTGACACTAGTTTATGTACGATTTCAAAGTGAAATTAATTCCAATGACCACTATTGGATTAAATGGTAAAAATATATTCTAATTTTACTTTAAAAACAATTCAAAATATAATCTAATAATATAAATAAATTAGATTAAAAAGTGGGTTTGAATTAAAATAAATCATTTTTCACTATTCATTAAAAAATGAACTTTTTCAGAATGATACCAAAAAAAGTACACAAAGTAAATTTTGATGTCTCGATTCTAAATAAGAATTTTATTTTGTCAAATATAACGCATAAAATTGTAAAAAAGTGGATTTAAAAGAGGTTCGCCATACAAAAGCGGTTAATCGACCTTTTAATGAATATTAGAATGTTTATGCTTAAAAATTGGATTCATTCACATTTTTAATCCTCTAACATTTATTGTAAAGGGTAAAAATATTTGACAAACATATATAATCATTTTTTAGTTAGTTATGTTCATTCCCGCCATTACAACGGCTAGGCGTTAACTACCATTTAAAATAATATTATTTTATTATTAGAGTGCAACGTATGATTCCCAAGAAACTCGTTGTTGCGTATTGGTTACGCCATTGAGCATAGCGTTCCCTTTAAAGTAATATTAATATTTTATTCACAAATATGGATAAATATAAAAATTCCATATTCTTTATTTACTTGGGGTGTTACAACAACAATAACATTTGTAATCTTATAATGTTATGAAAAAGTGGTAGTTTGAAGGAGATGTATCTTTTTAAATATAGCATTTCTACTCTGTTGATTCTTCCACCTCCAAAACATATTCTTTAACCATGATAAACTATTAACTCCATTATCCCCAATATATATATATGTTATTATTCTTGTTTCATGACCCATTTCCATATCCACTTCGGTAAAATGAGAAAAATAATTCATTGTAGGTGTCTATGGAAGTCTATTACATCACCAACTGACATAATTCATTTTCCTTCACTGCCTCTCAAGAATGATTAAAATGATGGATTTAATGATTATATATTATATGTGGGATGTATCTATCATTATTTAAATATAACACATCACTTATATTCATACATTTCGATACACAAGAAAATGATAACATTATTCATGTGTATATGTGGACTACCAGCTCCACAAAGTGATATGATTCCTTTTTGATGACCAAAACACATGGATAATATAAGTAATTATATTAAAAGAATTAATATATATATATATATATTACCAATTTTTAAATATAAAATAACACATTCTATCATTCCAAAATGATCATTGAAAAATTAAACTGTTACTCATGCGTACATAAGACCTATCGTCTTTATTATTATATCACTGTTCAATTTTCAAAATTGTATTTATTGGAATTATTTTAAAGTATATTTTTTAAAAAAAATGATACTTATTTCCTAATAATTATTAAACATATGGTTTAATAATGACATATTTGACCATAACCAAATCAATGATGTAATTTTGGACTTATGAAATAAATTTCATCAACACATCCAAGGTAAACCTGAATAATTGATTAATTTTTATAGCATAGAAATAAGTGATATAAAATGAATAATAAACCTGAAAATGTTTCTCATATAATAAAATAAATAGTCCAGTTTTATTATTTAAGAAGACAATATAGATACTCCAACAATTTTTCAATGGGTAGAATTCAAAAAATGGATTCTATTTAATGAAAATAATTTTCTAAACATGAAAATTTTGATTTTTAAATAATAAATCAATTTATTTTAGAATTATTAATTTTAAAATTATAACTGATTTTATAACACTTTAAAAAATTAATTAAGGTATAATAAAATTATCATATCATAATAGGAAAGAAAAATCTTAATTTATGAATCTATATTATGATAATAAATTTTCCAATAAAAAATTATATTAATTATAAAATTTTAAATAGAACTTTACACATTAAAAAAATAAAAAATCATAATTTATCATTTTTAAAACATTTTTATACTTACACCAAGAAATAAATATTTCATATTTTCAATTATAAATTACCCATTTTATTTACATTTTCATTGGTGAGGATACTATTCTATTGGAAAGATTATTATTCCTAATGGTACTATTACGATTCCAATGGTCATGTTAATATTCCATTGGTATAGGTTCCTTAATTTCTACAAATTTCAATTATTTAATTAAATATTAAATTATAAATTATGTATAATGTATTATATGTGATGCTTATGTGATTTATACTATATAATATAATTATAAGAAGGGAAATTTTATTGATAAAATTTTAGGGTTGTTAGAGATTAAGAATGTACATAACGAGTTAGAGTAAAGTTAAGGGACTCTCTAACTAAAACCCACATTTTAAAAGTTTTAATGTTTTATTAACTAAATCACCCACTTTTATAAACAAGTTTTAAAATTATTTTTCTGAATGAATTTATATGGAAGAAATTTTTTTAAATGTGTAATTTTTAAATTTCCCTCAAATTTTTTCAAAATTGAAATATTTTATTGTTTTATGTAAGGGACATTTTTTTCAAATTCATTATTTTAAATTTTCTCTCTCATATATCTTTAATAATGTAAAAATGAATTTTTTTAACTTAAATGTAATTAGATGTCTTTCCCACATTCATGATGTTTTAGTGATTTAATTTTTACATTATAAGTTTTCAAAGTTCTCTTAAAATAAAATGGTTTCATAATTATTTTAGGGTTTTTTATTTTAAAATTTATCTTTAAAAACGGTGATTTCATATCTCAAAGTGTTTTACGAATGAGGTTAAAAGAGTTTTTAAGGGTTTTATTCATGAAAGGGTCATTAGATAATATTTATGATTGATTTCCTTGATTGATCTAGGTGTTTCCATTATTTCTTCTATGATAGGTGAACATAGATAATACTGGGTGAGCCCGTTATAGCTTATACAATAAGTGTTCTCAAATAGTTCTTGTAAGGATCCAAATTAAAACATTACATATTCTATTTATTTTAAAGCTAGAAATCATAATATTTTCCAAAATATAACTTAGTTTTATAGTTTTAGAGAATTAGAAAAAACAATTAAAAATAAAAACTAAACATTACCTGTGGGAACTTATAATAAGTGTCAAATTTTGTCACAATATAAAACTTATAAAAATATATCATGGCTTCTTTCCAAGATCATTCATCGCAATTTTCCTATTAATATCATACCTATCACAAATGTTCCATAAATCCTGTGATTTTTTTTTAAAAACCTGGTATGTTTACAAAATCATAGTAAGGGACTTAAAATAAAGGAAACTATTAGTCTATTGAAAACACATTAAACATTTCCTTAAAAGAATACATTTTACCCAGGAAAAAGGATCATCATTTCAAAAATATCAATATCTTACCTTTTGAAAATCAGATTATTTTCATGAAAAATCATATTCAAGAATAAAAAAGATAATAAGGTAATTTGGGTCATATTTTTACAGGAATAACAACGTGTTCGACTTCTGTACAAGTCACACATACAAATGGAATAACCATACGGTGGAGTTCAATAGAAGTCACTCTTACAAATGGAATAACCATATAATTTGCATCTATTAATTTCACTCCTATAAATTGAATATTTATACCATCGAATTCCATACATATCACCGTTACAAATGGAATAACAGTACGGTTGAATTCCATACACGTCACTCCTACAAATGGAATAACCATATGAACAACTTCCATTCCCAATTCATAAAAGGGTTTAATGTATCCATGCATACATGGATTTTCAAAAAAAACCATCTTTGGTTTCTCACATATCCACCTATCAAATGTACAAGTACAATTATATAATCATAACACATAAAAGCTTTTAATTTTATACATGTCACTAATAAAAATTCATTTTCAATCATATGAAAAAATTTCAAGCTATTGAATAAATAATATATTTTAACAACCCATTTAAATCATTTAAAAATATGTTTTAAAAACAATTTCCACCCTACATTGAAACATTTTATAAAAATTAGACAATAAACAATTTAATACATTAATTTTCATATAAATTCATTGATAAAAACCATTTATAAAACATGTAGAAGAAATATAATGATTTATAATAATAAATATTTGAACCATTTAAAATGATGTTGTCACGACCCATCCTAGAGGGGCCTGTGTCTTGACTACATCATAGTCACCTATATTAGGCCAGGGGATGGAAAATAGTACTGATTATTTCTATACCCTAAATAATAAGTATTTTCATATGTATCTATACAAACACACTCCATCTCTAGGCCCAAAATACTATAATAATAAAAAACGAAGTCGCTAGAGAATGCATACACTGAGATTCCAACCATAGAGTATGAAAATTAGAAACTGCAATGTAAAAAGGGCCAAAATACAATCCTACCAATATAATGAGTCAACAATAGTGAACGAAAATGTTCCAAAAACTCTTACACATAAAACCCAACCAGAAAAGTAGGTGTATGAAACCTATTTATATCCACATGAACAGACCTTGTTTTTTCAGTCACTCTATGAGCCACCTGGTTCGGGTCAACCTAGATCTTTGTAATAGCATAGTTAATCTACACAAGTAATGGCACATTCGTGAAATGACCACGGAGGGTTGATTAAAAAAAATCCTAGTTGGACACCCCGAAACCATAAAGGAATACCAATAGTAAATTCAAGAATTACATCACAAATAATTAATTAATTGTACCAAAAATATATACAAACAGTATACCATGATGAAAAACATGGTATAAAATTAAAGAGACACACAAAGTACCATCATCTTATACAGGTTTAAGTCTATTTCACTAAAATAAGGATTATCATATGTAGTCCCTAGAACAACCAATATTGGGAAAACATGGATTATTGATAACAAATACAGTGTTGATAACACACGGAGTGTAGAAAACAAATGGATAGTTGAGAACACATGTAGTGTTGATAACACATGGAGTGTCAATAACCCAAGGAGTTTCAATAACCCAATGAGTATCGATAGAATAAGAAGTGTTGAAAAATCACGAAGCCCCTGATTCATATAGTTACAACGTCACATAGTCTCCAAGTCACAACAATCAGCAGTATTCCACTAATAGTGTTTTTGTACAAGGAGAACCTACTCTTTAAGCCATTATGTCACATGACATCTCCCACCACTACTCACATAGAGTATATAAAAAATACGGTCTTTTCACAAGGTACCCAACCATGAAAATGGATAATAAAACAGACACACGGTTTAAAAGTTATAGTTTTTTTAAATTATTTCCCTTGTCTAGGTGACCTGACCCATCCCGGCCCAATCCGGTCTAGTAAGCCATTAAAATTTCGAGCCTGTTGTGCCATTGGAGTAGCCCGACTCATATACTTCAACCAGCAGCATGTGGGTAGGTCCAGTGCACCATACAAGGTCTGCCTCGACAATGTGCCTCCTGCTTTTTTGGTGCCGTGACATACCCCCTGGTCCGAATCGCAGTCTTCTACAATGGCCCGCACCAACCAACCAGGCCGACCCTGACATAGGCTCTTTTCATGCTCCACCTCCATCTGTCGTCCCACTTATGACCTCACCATCACCTCCACCAAGATTGAACCCACTGGGCTAGGTCCTCCTTCCACACCGGCAGCCCTCCATCCTTCCCTCGCACTCCTCCTTGACTAAAAATCCTCATGCCTATACTTTTTGTCCTCTGTGGTGTCATGGGGATGTCAAATCATTAGTCTCATGTTGTTATGCAATGAATCGAAGGCACTAAAATAAATCCACACATACAATCACGAATAATGCTAACAATGTCGAGTACATTGAAAATGGGAGAACCAAACAATCACCTGAATGATGGATATCATCATTTTTTTGTGTCTGCCTTGATTTATCCTTGTTAGAGTGATCCCAAAGAATTTTGTAATTACTCAATTCTAACCCACATTTAATCCCCCACAGTATAACTCACATAGAACAAGTGATCAATCCACGAATTAACCTACTTGTGGGATGGACCGTGTTCATCAATGAATTAAAAAATAAAAAAGAATCCCAATGTAAAATTCCATAAATAGAGTTTGGATCGATCGTTGAGGAAAGGCGAAGTTGCGACTTCTTCATTTTTCAATCTAGCGATCTTCAATCCAAGATATGATCTTCCATCCGTCGTTACAACAACTAGATCCACTGATATTCATTAGAGAGATATATTTCTCTTCTAGTTGGAGGAATTATAGCATTATAATGATAAAATTGAGTTTTATTAAAATTATCAATCGAAAAAAATAAACCATTGCTATATCGCAATAAAATATTTGAATTGAATATTTTATTACGGATATGTCCAAAAACTACCTTTTTCATATGATCTGTGTTGAATGATGTTAGGACCCAGTAAAGGTAATGTTTATATTCTGAATGAAATGGTGTCCTTAGGTTTTAGATCCAATAACATGTTTAAATGTTATTTAGTTTAAAGATAAACTACCTACATGATTTATTAAAAACTGATCATTTTCATCGACTTTTTCTAGGAACACCAGGTCTCAAAATCACACATTGTCTTAGTGCAATGTCATGGAATTTTTTAAATTAATTTATAAAAATATAATTGATAAAAATAAGAGTCATTAAATTCTCCCCACTATCGGTATTTACACCCCCATATTCCAAAACAAGGGATATTCGCCAAAAATGTCTAGGTACTAATCTCAGATATGAGCCGTGTACTCATATGTTTTTTGTTGGATATTCCCATGCTACTACCAAATACTCACAAATAGGAATCAACCACTCATGAAGGATCCTATAACGTTGTTCCTAGATCTCCACTAGGTACTCTCCAAAGATACCCCGGTGTCAATATCCAGCTCACCCCAGTCAATGACGTTCGTTGGATCATGCATGTACCTTCCCATATATGACACATCAAATATATCATCAACCTCGTGCAACTGTGGGGGAAAAATAGGTATTAAATACTCTCACCAACTCTAATCTTAATTTGAAATTTTCTGATATATCTCAGAGATAACATTTCATCAATGCCAAATCTCCATAATCCCTATCGAGGTAATACCTGATAAAACAAACGGTCTAACTCCTCATAATCTTATGTCCATTGTCTCCTACGAGCATATGAATTATTTTTTATTTGTGTATTCCACATCTTCTCTTGGATGATTTTCATTTTCTTGGTGGTATCTCGCACTAACTCCGGACCCATGAGTGTTGAATCTTCGTGGTTAGTCTGGGAAAGAGGTGACATTCATGGTCACCCAAACATTTCCTCAAATAGTTCCATTCCAATGGTGGAGTGTTAGTTGTTGTTGTATGAAAAATCCACCATATGTAGGTGATCCTCCCAACTATGAACAAAGTATAGGATGCAACCACGTAACATGTCCTCAAGAACCTCATCGGTATTCTCCATATATCCATCTTTCAAGTGATGAAATGTTGTTCTCACAAATAACTAGGTCCCAAATGCCTCATACAATCCCTTACATAGGGGGGTTGGGAAAAGACCATAACTAACTAAAATGACCATCAAGGGCACTCCATGAGGATGAACTATCTTTTTCACATAAAGGCATCCCAAGCACTCTACTAAACTCCGCTCATGGACCAGTAAGAAGTGGGCTAACTTGGGGATTCCATCAATGATCTCCTAGATAGAATCATGTCCCATAGATGTGTGTGTAAAAACATAACAATGTTCATTGATATATCATCCCACTTCCACTCTTCCACCTCAATTGGTTAGGTCAAGACTTCTGGAATATTGTTCTCAACATTCACATGATGGACAGTGTGGCATAGAAAATTGAACTATTCCACTCCCTTCTTCATCCACATCCACCGTAATTGATGTTAGAGGTCTTGATACATATTTTACATACTTGGATATACCGCTGATGGTGATGTGTGGAATTTCTTCTAAACATCATGTCACAATGCCACTGGTACAACTATGTTCCCATAGAAAATTGTGATGTGATCCCTTCCTATTGAATATCCATCATATGCTTACCTTGTGGAAAACAAAGAACATTGGGTCTCGTAGTCGGTATGCCCTAGTTGTGCCTCCCAAAATTGTTAAAAGAGTACATGGTAACAATATTCAACCAGAGGTATGATTCTTCATCTCTATCCACAAAGGATATCTGTAACATAACCAATTACATTGATTCTTATCGTAGAAACTATAATCTAGATCTCCTCCCATGATTATCCTTTACTACACCCCCCTTCCCATGAGTATAGAAAATCTCAAAGTCATAGTCCTAGAGGAACTCTTGCTATTTCTTACATGTCATGTTTAGATCCCTATAAGAGAATATATATTTGGTACTTGTGTTATAAGAGTATATGGTAAACCCTTCAACCATCAGGTAGTGTCACCACATCATCAATGAGAATACTACCACCCCGAGATCGAGCTCATGGGTCACATAGTTCTACTCATGCTCTCTCAACTAGAGTGAACCATATGTAATTACCGCTTTTCCTTACAGTAGGACACAACCAATCCCAATCCCTAATTCATCACATAGCACTACATACCCAATGACCTCATCTAGTGTTCTCATGATGGGAGAAATCTTCAACCTATGCATTATCACATGAATGCACTTATGACACTTTTATATCCACACGAAAGGCTTAATCTTCCATTCCAAATCCATCATGGGTGATGCTACTCTGGAAAAGAATGGTATAAATCTCTAATTGTAACAAGACTAAAACATTAATCTCTACACCTCAGTAATTGTCTGAGGTGGCTCTAATGAATGAACCACCTCAATATTCACGGGATCCACTACAACTCCATCCTCTAAAATGAAATGTTACATGAAATGGACCTCTCAAATCCAGAACTATCACTTTGATATATTCCCATAAAGTTGGTGCTCTAAGGGTGTGTCCAAGACCATCTTACACTCCATGAATTTTCTTTTCACCAATAATGTAAAACATGGTCCCATCAACAAGGATACACCACACCTTGCACTTAAAATAATCAATCTAGGCATGGACTGTGGATAACCAGCCTAAACCATGAATTGCATCTTTAGACCTCAACCCTGCAATAAATATATCGTAATGAAAACTCTAACCACTAGAGTAAGTTCACATTTTCTTCAAGAACGCGTCACCATTTTATCCCCTCCCATAGGAATCTCAATACGTAAGGGGCCTTTCAACAGTTCAACAAAAATCTCGGATCATTGAACCAGGTTCGTGCATATAAAAGAATGAATAGAACATGTGTCTACTAAAATTGTATATAATGTAGAAAAGTCATAGATCATACCTATAAAAATTCTTAAGGCACTTGGGTCATATGCCTTTATAACCAACAACTATCCTCATCCCTATCCACTAGCTCTCTAAGATTGGTGGGGACCACCTGATGGTGGTGGTGGTAATAAGTTGAAACTCCACCCTCCTCCTGATACTCTACATACTCTTCATCAACTTGATACACACAAAAATCCACCCTGATAATTCCTCATCCTCTACCTCGGTAGTCTCCTGATCATCTTCTAATCAGCAATATGGTGGGTTGGGTAATCTCATTCATAATCTCCATGACGGTCACACGGCTAACATATCATGTCCTACAGCTTAATCACTCTGCCCTGTGACCCCCTCATTAAGGATCACATTTTTTGGGGTCATCCACTAGAGTTATTGACTAGATTGGGTCCCTAAATTGACTGTATGATATATATTATAGAAGAATCAGCTTCATAGTGCCTACTAGCATCTCTTGACGTAGGTGTCTTTTTACCAGAAATCTCTCTACTAGAAGAGCATTCTCTACTACCCCATAAAATGTTGGGACTCTAAGGGAATTTATAGATTCACTAATATCTTGGCATAACCCCATATTAAGCACCCAATCGTTAAAAGAATTGGTGTCACAATATATTCATGGAGTAGCGAGAATGATCAGTTATCCTTTCTTAGTACTTCGCCATAGTCAGACTGCCCTTCTCTAGATGTATGAACTCATGTATGTACACTATGCATACATTACCAGGAAATAAAACCTCTCTAAAGAGTCACTAAATGTATTCCACAGATAGATTCACCTCATCATGTGTCTTTATAACTATGCTTCATAGTTGTCTTGCTGATTCATGAAGAGTAACCACTGTAATGAATTCAATCTGGTCAGTAGGTGTCCTAACAAGGCAGAAGACATGAGTAAATTTCATCATCCATAATCATCTATATGGGGGTCTGTTACAACCCTAAACATGGGGTTCAATTCTTATGAAACTCATTCAATTCACTCTTCCTATGTGTCTCCTCAATCAGTAGCACGGGCAGTAACTGCTCCCCTGATGGGTGGTGGTATCACTTGTAAACCACCTGAATGAGCTATCTGTAGTACAGAGTGTATCCCTAGTAAAAATTCATTTACCAATGCCTCATATTTAGGCATATAATCCTCATGATCATGAAAAAGAATCAGGGATGGATGTGTGTGTGACTAAATACTTAAACAATTCATGATTTAAAACTTTTAATTACGTATACATAGTAACCTGACTGAATAAGAACCTGAGCACACCATCAAATACAATATGATTCATCTACCACTGTATCCCATACAACGATTATTTTCATGTTTCGAGCTTAAAAAAAAATAGGTTTCCAAATTCTTGGTGTATGGATACGTCAGTCTTAGCACCAAAATTAGATTCCCATGACTGAAATCCAAACTCAAAACACATGAAACTATTACACAAAACCAATCTCAGAGACTCACAGTCCTTAGGTAGAACTGAACTCCTCTGGTACCACTCTATCATGACCTATTCCAAAGGAACCATGTCTATCACTACCCCAATGCCTTCTCCAACAGGCCAGGGGATAGCAACTAGCACCGAATAGGAATATCTCACAAATGGGTGACATTTACCTAAGTTCTTACACACACACACCATCTCCAAAACCAAATTCATAAAATGTAAAAAAACACTGAGTATAGAATGCATTAATACACTATGATACCCACCATAAAATATTACTGTTGGAAACTAGAATGTAAACAGGATCTGAATACATGTCCACCAAAATAAAGAGTCCACAAAAGTGAATACGCATGTTCCTGAAACTCATCCACAAAAAACCATACCAAAAGGTTAGGAGTAGTATAGTTGTTTGAATACATATGGGCACTCCTCATCCATCAGATCACTCTAATAACCACCTAGTCCATGTCCAAATAGAACACTATAAAATCATTGGTCATCTTCATAAGAAACCACATGTGCAGGGAATGCACGTGAAGGATTGAGTAAAACAATACTCAGTAGGACACCCCAAAACCACAACGGAATACTTCATAGAAATACATTAATTACACCACAAAGGAAAAAAATTATACCACAAATAAATATAACAATTATACCATGAATAAATACATGATATGCCAGAAAGTAAACACATAATGTGCATTCAACTAACACATGTATATGTCGATATGATGAAAATAATGATTGTTAGATATAGTCCATATAATACCCATTATCGTTATCACACGGAGTGTCGATAACACACGGAGTGTCAATAACAAACATATTGTCAAGAACACACAGAGTGTCTATAACATATATAGTGTAGAAAACAAAATAAGTGTCTATAATTCATGGGAGAACCAATTCACATTGTCACCACGTCACATTGTCACCATGTTAGATCCACCTATAGGATTCCTCTCCTAGAGAAATCATACTAGGAAAACCAAATCCTAAAGAAATTAGGTTATATTCCAACATACACAACAACTCATTTTGGGTATCTCAAGATGATTTTATGGTCAAAAGGTCCCCAAATCAAAAAAACAGATCGTAAAACAAAAAAAATAGTTTGAATGTTTCAAGTGTTTTTGTATAAAAGTCAGACCCTGTGCAATCTAACCCACTAAATCCGGTTCGACCCGCTGGGCAACCCGATCTAGTCTGGTTGAACCGACCTGGTCTGGCCAAAGAAAACTGGTCTGTCGAACCTTATCCTGTATGTCCATCCAGTCCGGGTTCGGGTGACCTACCCAGGTCAGACTAACTCAACCCTGTTTGACAAACCTGATCGGGCCCGGTCTGACCTAGCCCGCTACGTCTAGCCTGCCAGGCCACTGGAGCGGCAGGGTTACCCCACTCCAACAAGCTGAATGTTGGATGGTTCATTATGCTACACATTGTTCGACCTTACTACATACCTTCCACTGATGCGGCGTGATTCCAAATTTCATGCGGCCTTCCCACCTTCTCCTTCTGGTCCTGCGGCCTCATCATATTCGTGGGATACTTTTATGCAGCACCGGGCCGCATCCATCTCATAGTCTCATACACTGTAAATGTCACAAACTCTTTTCACAGCCCAACGGTCCTCGCGATGATATCATGGAATGGAATATGCCCACCGACCATGCTGACCCCGATAAAATCTCATATCATACCCCACCACCTCTGACTGTTTCAGCCTCTCTATCTTCCAAGAATTTCCCTACCAAGCCTTGTTCTACCACCTTTTTCAGACGATATGCGGGTTTCCCGATTTCCTTCTTTCCTACTCTTCCTCAAATAAAATGTTCCACACCTCCACTTTCGTTCCTCTACAGTGTTTTGGGGTTGTCAGATCGTTGGTTTTGGGTTATGGTGCACAGAATCAATGGTTCCACAAACAATCTGCTCATACAATCGCAAAGAATGCGAAGAAGGCATAGAATAGGGAAAAGGGAGAAGTGAAAAAGCACCCAAATTATGGATCTTGGCCTTTTTTGTTCCTGCCTCAAATCATCATTTTTCGAGGTATCCCAAATAAAAATGTAATCATATAGATCAAACCCCCTTAATTCAAACGATATAACACCCATCACACACGTGATAAAACAACAGATCATGTTGTTCATGGTTTTGTCCTTGTTTTTCATCAAATTTAACAATGAGAAATGAATAAAAATGAAAAGCACCCTACATGGAGTTAGGATCATCCATTCACATAGGATGAAGCTGCATCGTCTTTTTTTGGTCAATCAATCAATATTTCATCCATGATCTGATATCAGATATGTTGTTATTGAATATAAATTCATCGACATACAAAAGAGAGTGCACCTTCTCCATCCGTCAGATGAATTCCATGTTTAAGATGATAATCCATAATTATCTAACAATGTTCCTTTAAAAAAAAAAGAAAACCTATTTGTGTTGCAATATAATAGTCTATTATAATATTTTTTTACTATTACATCCCAAAACTAATTATTTCATATGGCCCATTCTGGATAACAATAGGTACCAACTAAAGAAACTTTTCATTTCAGAATGCAACAGTGCCCTTAGATTTCTGATCAGGGTACCCATTTAGAAGTTATTTAGTATAAACAAAAACCACCCGCGTGTTTTATTAAAAAAAGATCATTTTTCATAGACTTTTTTTGGGAAAACTTGGTCTTAGAATCTATTGTATCTCTGTTCCTATCCTTATAATTTTTCTAATTAATTTATAAAGAAACAAGTGGTGATAATCCGAGTCATTAGAGAAGTTTTACATAGTGAGTTTCTTAACTTGTGTCTGACTCATCAGGTTCAATATTAATCATCCTGAATAATAAATTTAGGATAATTTTTTTTCATGATTTAGAATCCTTTTAAATTTTATTATTACTTTTATATAAATTATTAATATGTTATAACAATTACATAAATATTTATGTTCAGGTCAGATGTTTTGATGATATTCAGTACAAGAGTCAAAAATGACATTGGTATGACATCTATAATAAAAAGTTATCATTATTCAATCATCTCCAAAATAAAATTTTTTACATAATAATATTTGTTATACATAAAATATACTTCAAAATCCATCCATTACATATGGATATAAAAATGAACTACGTTACAACCATAGATACGGTAAGCCATGTGTAGGCATGAATAACGATTCTATTATTGAATGATCTCTAAGGAAAGAATGATAATATTATTTTTACATTATATAATTATATTAATAATATCATATTATTTATTAAAATATACTTATATATATTATCCATGTGATTTGGTGATGAAAAACGATTCGCATTTCTTTATGGAGGTGATAGCTCGCATGTTCGCACGAATGAAGTTATCATTTTTTCATGAATGGAAAGGTAAGAACACAAATGATGTATTTTTTTCTAATAATTATAAATATTTCATTTTTATCATATATAAAAATTATTTCTTTTATTTTATAAATTAATCAGATACTATGATGGAAAATAAATTATATTGGTTCGTGTGGTGGTAGTCTACCGTACAAAATAATGATTAATTCTTTTTCCAGTTGTTGGAAGAGGAGATGGATATAGGAGATGATATTGACATAAAAAATATAATTATGTTGAGGATAATTTTTTCATAAATATATAATTTTTTATTTATATTTTCAGTAATTGGAAGAATAAATAAAACACAAATACTTTATTAAAATCATACCTATTCTTCAGACGATTTCCGTATCTTAACACCTAAAGAACACTAAGGGATGTTTTCAGCCCATACTAAGAGCTATATATTGTTGGTCTGGATTATAGTATGGTATTTTGGTTAGAGATTTGAATAACCAATAAGGTTTTTATCTTTGATGAAAACATAATAATGGGTTCCCTTTTATAGGAGTTAATATATGAACTCTTGGAATTATATAAAATATTAAATAAATATTAATTGTTTTATATTCCAAATATATCATAACTAATTTATTTATAATTTTAAATTATTATGGGTAGAAATAAATTCCCCAAATAAAAATTAGACCTTTTTTGATTATTTATATAATCATTGACATTTTGTTTAACTGTTATTTAACCCTCTTAACTCTTACCGTGATATCATTTAATTTAAAAATTGAGGGTTAATACAATTATTATAAATTGATAATATAACAATAAATGTGCTATTTATTATTTTTTAATCCTTATTCAAATTATTTGGGTGAATATTTAGTTTTTATAAATTTCATATCAATTGATAATATACTATTTAATTTAAAATATCATTAATATCAATTTTGACACTATTCATTACATGATTTTTTAAAATTATTATACAACATGATAAATTTTAAAAAAAATATTTTAAATAAGAAATAACATTTCAAATGCAATTATAATTTTTTTTGGATGAAATTACTCAAATTAAATTATATTTATTTTAATATTGTTAATAATATTTCTTCGATATTTAGATTAATGAATGTCATCCAAGTGGCACCAAAATCCCATAAACTACACCTAAAGATTATTTTGGTTGAAAAATAGTCATAAAATAATATCATGACAAGGTTTAGGACAATTTTATATTATTTATAACATTATTTTTACCCACAATTAGCTAATTATCCTTTATCCATGTAAATAAATAATAAAAAAAGATACTATTTATAATGTTAAAAAATAAAAGTGAAATATTTAATAAATTTTGAATGTATGGTTCCAAATATGGAATCCATTTTTAAAAATTCAGAACACAAAAATTGTAATTTATATGACGAAATAAGAAAACAAGTTTTTAAAGTGAAATCATTCAAAAGATTGAAATATTTTTATTTCATAATTATATATGAAATTGATGGAAATAACCTAAATTGTATTAAATAAAAAAATTGATCTAATTATACAATAAAACCATTCAAAAATATATTTTAACAATATAAATAAATTTGATGAGAATGTAGTTTTGAGTTAAAATGCTGTATTTTACACTATACAACAAAAAATGATACTTATCAGAAAGATAACAAAATTTCAACAAAATTATATCTAGATATTAATTTTTAAAATAATATATTTATTTAATCAATTATAATTTATAAGATATTAAAAAACTAGATTTAAAATAGGCTTCCATTAAAAGCTGACAAACCCCTATTCTTGAAATATAATTCTTTTATGTGTAAAATTGGATTTTTTCTTATATAGTTTTTATAAAAAACATAATATTAATGTTTAACATTATAATATATATATATTTAATGACTCGACCCAATGGGGCTCGAGCCACAACACCCCAAGCCCGCCTCCAATAGGCCAGGGGTTGGCGACTAGCACCGGGTAGGATATCACATACATGGGAGGAATTAGCCTAAGGTACATGTAATGACACACCCACATGCACCTCAATAAAATCGTGTAGAGATATATAAAAGTAAAAAAAGTAAATGAATGCATACAACTATCCCAGACCAGAGAGAAAGAGAAGTACAACAGGGAAAAATAGGGCCCACCAAAGAAAAACCACAAAGGCATCCAACCTACTCGGAAGAAGGGGGTACACTGTTAAAAGCCCCACCAGAAAGCTTCTCGGCATAGCTCCAGTAAAACTCCACAGTTAGTCCCGCTCACTCAGCTCTTCTTGCTCTGGGTCCTCTTGGGACACTGTTGGAAGGCATGTGGTCTGCACAAGACACAAACACGTGTGGGCTAAGCCCGTGTAGGGGTGAGTATAACATTACTCAGAAGGAACCCCAAAAACTGAAAACAAAAGGAAAAAATGAAAGGAAATAGTTTTCTCGTCCCAACCAGAGGAACCCAGATGAGAGAGAAACTCCATATCTTGACCATCCTCCACTAAACATAACTAGTCAGCTTAAACTAGGTGTATTCTGATACATACACCTTGAACATCCAGATATAATGAACTCATGCACCAAGCCACATGAGGTACCGACCTAATCACCAGCAACGGTTCAAAACCAGGAGAGCACACTCCATGTTCACTGTCATCCCATATGACACTTATTTGAGAGATACACTTCATCAGGTCCCACACAAACATCTCAGATGCTCACCCGATAGATCACGTTCATCGGCTACCGTCACCATAGAAACCATGATGAAACAAAAAAAACATCCAACTCCTCTGATATGGGATCGCTCCTAGGGTCCACTGTGGGATACCAGAACCCACACCGGTATATGAAGATCTCACAGATAGGGGATCACTCACATGGTCTGCTGGGGGATACCGCAACCCGATCTGGAATTCGTACAGAAACATGTCACTCAAATAGAGAATCATCGCCCATCAAGGCGTTCACGATGATTCTGAAACCCCATCTGGTATAACTCATGTAGTAGGGGATAAAACTGATGATACACCAACCCTATCGAAACCACACACTGAGTAGGGGATCGTATAACCAATGATGCTGCAACCCTACTATAAACCACATGTGGAGTAGGGGATCATATACCCAATGATGCCACAACACTACTGAACCTGGCCCAATGCGTAGGGGATCATATTCCTGAAGATGCGACAAACCCTATGAGGGTTAACCTGCTAGATATGGGATCGACGCCCGTGGATATGTAGTCACAACGATACCAAGAACCAGATCTAGGGTAGCGAAGCTAGAAGATCCCGCACCGGGCCAACCAGAGGGATGCCACAACTCAAACAGATTAGAGATCCTATCAAGGGATCACAAACCCATACCACGGTTGTGATGCCACACTAACCCTCATCCGAGAAAACCAAGGGAGTACCCTCAACCACTGTTGGTCCAAACATCACAAACCCTAGCGACCCACACCATCACCACACTGTGCACCTCCTAGGATGATACCGAGGCCACCATCGTGGTCTACGTAACAAAAAAACACAGGACATGCAATTTACTCCCCCGAAATGGACAACCGGTAAAAATGGAACTATTCACCGTAGTTACCCCATGTGGGGGCCACACTAAGAACTCGCAACTCATCAACAGTATCATACCACTGCGATCCCCTCAAAAAAAACACATTGGATCAACTACTTGACAGTCCCATACAGAAAACTAGTGAAGAAATGTACTATTCATTGAAGCCAGCCCAGGTGGGACCCACACCACTCTACCGAAACTCATCAAGAAGATCACACCATTGTGATCCCCTCGGAAAAACACTTGCGATCGAGTACTCATTCGTCCAAAACAGACACCGGTGAAAAAGTCACGTTTCACCGTAAATGCCCAAAACCAGCCTTGTGGGGTCCACACCCTATTCTCAGTCCCAACACCCATTAACTATCTAGAAAAGTTTTTTGTACCATCAGGGTCTCAACACCACTGAAGACATGTCTTTTGGATGCTCCGTGAATGAGTTATGGTGGCTCAATGCTAAATAATAATAAAATATTATTATTATTTCGACGTTTCATAGCCCGAGGCCACGAACCCGACTCTTAAAATTCCCAAAGTAATCCCAAAAGGTCTGTCTCTATGAAAGGAACATATATCTACAAACATTTTATGATTTGGACTTTAGATATTCATTTTACACGGGTTTAAAGAGATCTCAGAATATTATGGCTGGACCACCGCTGGCTCACCTGAATACTTTACGGACCACCGTGCCGACCTTCATGGACCACTGCGCTGCCGCACTGCCTGCCGGATTCCACCATGCCTCTGCTGTTCCACCACCACGCTCTCCAAATTCCTCCATGGCTACCGTCGGAATCTAGGTTTTCTATTGGAAAACTTCCGCCAACACACGAGAGCACACTGGTGCTCCAAAATCAGATCTGGAACATGTTTCAGAGACCTCGAGACCCGAACTATACAACCCTTATGAATATTTGAAGAAAACAACACAGAAACAATATCCATGAATTTAAAACTCAAACAGCATACCTCGCGGGCGAAACACTGATGCATCAGGTGCAGAATGACGCCCGCGACGCCCTGAAGCTTGATCCGCTGACGATCGACCCTGAAAATGAACGATTTTGGCACGAATTGGTTTAGAACGGAGGGAGAGGGGAGGGTATCATTCTACTGTTTTTAGGAGGAAATGGGGGGGGGGCAGATAGAGGCTTTATTTTTTTTTAAATTATAAACATCATTTAAATAAACACCCCCCCGACCAGACCTCCCGGCGTGGAAGAAATTAGGTCGCCCCTAGGGTAAAAACATCGTTCTGAAAGCAATAGAAGACTCAGATTGTCGATCCAAGACTCCATTCTGAAGGTATTTCATCTGAAGATCATAATTAATATTTTCCATTTATTTATGAGAAATCCACTAGTGTTGTTTTCGAGAGTAGGCACAGACCCGCAATGTTTACAACCCGCCTTGACTAAACAGCACGCTCCGGACGCAACCGTGCCCTCAAGTTACCTTCTTGAGCTACTGTTTAAGAGATATCACAACCCCGCCACGTGAATAGTATAAAAATACTTAATATTTTTTTAAAATTTATTCCAGGCACACCGGGCCTCAGAATCGAATGTCTTCATCGCGCCCAGCTATGCAATTATTCATAAAAATAATCTAATGTCTGATATTGCCAAACCCGAGTTGCTACATCCTCCCCTCCATAGAACAATTCATCCCAAAAAATACCTAAGCACAAGGGAAGTGACTGTAATCTCAACTAGGTCTCCCACACCAGTGAGTTCGCCAACAAACACCCATGCCCGAACACATAAGTCATAGGGACACATCCACCACACCTCAACACTATCTGCTTTGGGCGGCAATGACTCTCCCGCATGGTTTTGATCACGTCACAAAAACACGTCTCGGTGGGGGAATGATCCCTCTTCCTCACTCAGTCGATGCACATCAAACAACACCCACACAGGGTCTTACCAACACCCTGGAAAAAAATCGAGCAGGAAAGGAAAGAGAAGAGTGCCGCTAAATAGTGTCTATAAAACTACTTTAGAAAGTAGAAAGGACACAATGCATACCTCTATCCATCCGCAGAGCCTCTGGTTCAACAGCCTCTAGGGCATGCAGCTGTCTTATCCCTCGTCCCCCATCTCCATGAACTTGTTGTGGACCACCTGGGGGTGGGGGTGGTGGCAAATGATACCGCCCACCACCTCCTGCTACTGCACCAGCTCTCTCGTCACGTCTGTCGCCCTGTGGAACTCCTTGCTCGAGACACTGCCTCTGCCAAGGTGGTTTGTCCTCCGACCCCTCTCCGTAGCATGACGCTTCAGAAAATCTCTATTAGGATGTACCCAACCATCGCAAGTGTAACACTGCCTCTCCTACGGCAAACCAAAACTTTCATTCGAGCCCTGTGAGTCTTGAACCTCAGAGCCTCCATCCTGGGGTCACCTCCTAAAATGTCAGCCATGTCCAGACCCTTATGCCTGCCACCGGCTACCAGATTCCATTCCGACTGACGAGGTATTACCTCTCACGTGCCCATCACTAACAGGTTGGATATGATCATCCAAAAATCTCTCAACAACTAGGGCCCACTCCAACATTCCAGCATAAGTGGGAAGACACAAAGAAATCACGCCAACCCCGATGACTCTGCATAAGCCCTTCTCAAATGTTCGAGCCCTATAGAACAGGTCTCGAACCATATCAAGGGAGTAGCATGAAAGGTCTGTAATCATTGCTGAGTACTCCAACACAGTCATGCCCTCCTGTTGATTCTGTAGAAGCTCCTAGATCTGCACTAACGTCAACATCAGCAGATATAACTCTTCCCTAAATAGCTGCTCAAACTCTGCTCACGTGAGAATCCTCTCACCGTGAGACTACTTCATTAGGCTCCGCCGTCACCTGGTCGAACCGTGAAGAAGGCTCACTTCTAGGACCACCATCTCATCTGGGGGTGTCCTCACCAAGCAGAAAACACGGATGACTACCTCAAGCCAGTCATTAGATGGCTGAGGGTCTGGATCACCAAGGAACCTCAGAGTTCTCTACCTCTAGACCTCGTGCAGCGCACTCAGCCTATGTGCAACCTCATCCTGCACTGTCGAAAAAACCAATAGCTCGACAGGTGGTGGATCAACTGGTGGACCGCCTAGAGGTCTAGCCTCAGATTCTGCACCCTGGTCCACAGCCTCAACATGGGGAAAATCATCAGCACAACCATGCTACAGAACCCCTGTTGGTAGTTGTTGTGGAGGCATCCTAAAATAAATTCGAGACGTACCATTGTCAAAGATTATATCTAGAGATCTGACTTAAGATGAACAAGGGAAACCCAAAAACCAAGTCCTATATGATGCATGTGCATTTATGTCCCTACAACGAGTGTCCAAATGTCCCGAGTCGAATGGCAGGTTATCAGAGTCCTAGTGAATTGATATGTCAGCCGCCGCACCAACACTGTAGTCCTTGGCCTGAAATCCGAACTAAAAAAATCATAACCCTGTCTCTCTGCAACCCAAACCATGCTCACAACTATACCAGCTACACTCTGAGATGTCAAAGGTGGACCACCTCTGATACCACTCTATCACGACCCGACACAATAGGGCTCAAGATGTGACACCAAATGCCTACCTCCAATAGGTCAGGAATTGTAGAATAGCGCTGAGTAGGTTATCACACACATGGGAGGAATTATCCGAAGGTACCTGTACAAACGCACCCACATGCACCTCCATGCAATAGTTCAGAGATATATAAAACTAAAAAGTAAATGCATGCATACAACTATCCCAAACTAGAGTGCAACAAAAGTACAACCAGGAAAAATAGGACCCACCAATGGAAAACCACAGTAGTGTCCAACCTGCTCGAAAGAAGGGGGTACTATGTCAAAAGCACCACTAGAAAGGTCCTCGACACAACTCTAGTAAAACTCCACGGTCAGTTCCGCTCACTCAGCTAGGCCTATTCTGGGTCCTCCTAGGACTCCGTCGAATGGCCTGTGGTCTCCAGAAGATACAAAACCATTTGGGAAAACCTCATGCAGGGGTGAGTATAACAATACACAGTAGGCATCCCAAAAACACAAATCAAATGAGAGAAACTGAGAGGAAACAGTTCGCTCAGCCCAGCCAGAGGGAACCCAGACGAGAGAGAAACTCCATATCATGTCAATCCATGGCTAAACACAACTAGTCTGCTCAAATCTGGTGTATTCTCAAACATACAACTTGAAAATCCAGATATACTCAGCTCAAGCACCAAGCCACATGTGGTACCGATCTAATCAACAGAAATTGTTCACAACCAGGAGAGCACACTCAAAAATCAATATCATCCTATATGACACTCATCCGAGAGATAATATCCATCAGGTCCCATACAAACTTCTGAGACAGTCACCTGAGAGATCACGCTCATCAAATACCATCACAGGGAAACCTCGCAGAAACAACAAAAACACTAAACTCCTCGAATAGGGGATTGCTCCTAGGGTCTGCTAGGGGATACCAGAACCCACACTAGTATACGAAGATCTCATAGAAAGGGGATCACTCATAGGTTCCAATGGGGGATACCGCAACCCGATCTGTCATTCGAACAGAAACACGTCACTCGGATAGAGGATCATCACCTGTCAAGGTGGTCATGAAATACCAAAACCCCATCTGGTATAACTCGCGTAGTAGGGGATCGAACCGACGATGCACCAACCCTACCGAAACCACACACTGTGTAGGGGATCATATAACCTATGATGTCGCAAACCTACTATAATCAACATGTTGAGTAGGGGATCGTATACCCGATGATACCACAACCCTTCTAAGCATGGCCCAATGTGTAGGGGATCATATTCCTGAAGATGCAACAAACCCTACGAGGATTAACCTGCTAGATAAAGGAACAATGTCTGTGGATAAGCGGTTACATAGATACCAAGAACCCGATCTAGGGTAGTGAAGCTAGAGGATCCTGCCCCAGGCCCACCGGAGGGATTCCATAACTCTAAAAGATTAGAGATCTGATCGAGGTGATCAAAAACCCATACCACGGTTGTGACGCCACACAGACCCTCATAGGAGCGATCCAAGGGAGTACCCTCAACCACTAATGGTCCAAACAGCACAAACCCATGCAACCTGCAACATTTCCACGCAGCACACCTCTTAGGCTGATACCAAGGCCACCATCACGGTCTACGTGGGAAAACACGCAAGATAGGAAATTTACTTGCTCAAAACAGACAACTAGTGAAAAGGCATTATTCCCCATAGCTAGACCATGTGAGGCCCACACTATGATCCCAGAACTCATCAAGCAGATCAAACCAATGTGATCCCCTCTGAGAAACACACGGGATCGACTACTCGATTGTCCAAAATAGACAACCGGTGAAGAAAATTACTATTCACCGAAGCCAGTCTGGGTGGGGCCCACACCACGCTTCTGAAACTCATCAAGAAGATTGTACCATTGTGATATTCTCAGAAAAACAGATGGGATGGACTACTTGTTCATCCAAAACAAACACTGAGCGGAAAATTCGCCTTTCCCCATAAATGCCCAAAACCAGCCTCGTGGTGCTCACACCCTGTTTTCAGTCCCAACACTCGAAAACTATCTCGAAAAGTCTGTTATACAAACAAGGTCTCAATTCCACTGATGGCACGTCATTTGGACACTCCGTGCAGGAGTTATGGTTGGTCGAAGCTGAATAATAATAAAATATTATTATTATTTAAACGTTTTGTAGCCCCGAGCCACGAACCTGACCCATAAAATTCCCAAAGTAATCTCAAAAGGCCCGACTCGATTCAAGTAATGCGTCTCCACAAACAGCTCATGATTTGGGAACCTGATATGAATATTATGGGGGATTAAAGAGCGCCTGAAATATTCTGGTCAGACCACCACTGGCTCGACGGAAATCGGACTAGACTGCCGTGTCGCCACGCCACCTGTCGGATTCTACCATGCCAATGTCGCCCTTGCCGGACTCTGCCATGGCCACTGCTGGAATCTAGGTTTTCCACTAGAAAACTTCCAGGAACCCCCGGGAGCATCCTCGTGCTCCAAAATCAGATCTGAAACATGTTTCGGAAACCTCAGGACCCGATCTATACAACCCATATAACAATTTTAAGAAAAAAAAACATAAATAGGATCCGGTATTTTAATACTCGACCTACCTACCTCGCGGGCGAACCAATGAATCTTCGGTTGCAGAATGATGCTCGCGACTCCCTGAAGCTTGATCCGCTGACGATCAGCGCTGAAAACGGACGATTTCAGCACGAATCGGTGAAGAACAGAGAGATAGGAGAGGTTGTCATTCCGCTACGTGTAAGAGGAAATGGGGGGTGGGAATGTGTCTTTGTTTTTATTTTATTATTAATTAAAAACATCATTTAAATAAACACCCCTGACCAGAGCTCTCGGCGTGGAGGAAATTAGGTCACCCCTAGGGTAAATGTGCCTTTTAGAACGCAATGGCAGACTCAGATTGTCGATCTGAGACTCCATTCAGATGTTATTCGAGTCGATGCTCATAATTAAAGTTTTCCATTTATTTACAAAAAGCCCATAGTGGCGTTTTCTACAACAGGCTCGCGCCCAAAATGATTAAGCCCCACCTAAGGTAAACGGCAGTCTCCGGACGCAACCGTGCCCTCATGCAAAGGAGATATCACACCCCCGCCACATGCATAGTATAGAAATACATAATTTTTTTATAAAAATAATTCTGGGAACACCGGGCTTCAGAATCTCACACCGTCTTCGCTCCTAACTCTGGAATTATTCATAGAAATATTCCAATGTCTGACTGGGCCAAAATCGAGTTGCTACAATATATATCATTAATAAAATCTAACAATAGTGATTTTTTTATTTATCTATATAAAACACAGTTGTACAGATTTAAATATATTTTCAGAGAAATTATATTTTTTAATGTTTTTATTTTTATTTATAAATAATTGTTTACCAAATAATTAATTTTATATACATTTGTAAAACAATTTTTACTAATTAAGTTAATCTTATTCATACCCACCATTATAACAACTAGGTTATAATGGTAACATATAAATAATAATATTTATATTTTCTTTTAAGATCGATGTGGTGCATCATGTATTCTATATAACATAGGGTTTCATTCTTAAAATATTGGGGTGTTACATTATCCCCCATTTTAAATTCAATTCGTGAAAATTTGAATTCGATCATATTAACTAGGGTTTAGTACTCAAGTTACCTTTATTGAAATCTTCCATCGAAAAAAAGTTTAAAAAATATACAAATTAATAGAAATAAGGGGAAGTCTGAAGGTAAACTGAGATAATAAATATTAATGATTCTATGTATGAAAACATGTAAAAAAACAAAAAAATAACTATTATGTTTAAGGGAGGGTGATATAGAACATGGTCATGATAATGTTAATTATTACAAAATATATATATGTGATGGGATAAAAGGTCATTAATTTTTTAATGTGAAAAGTAAATGAATAATTTTTTCTCTAAAATTACTTTTCCTAAAGTTTAGGAATTATTTAACTACATGGACCAATATAATAAGGAAATATAATTACATGAAATTTAAAGATTCATCCTTTAATAAATTTACAGAAAAAACTAATGACTTCTTCCAAACTATAAGTATTTAAGATGTGTTTTTTTGTATATGAAGTATTAAAATAGACCTATAAAAATAATTAAAAATTAAAAAAGGTTAACTATATATTTTTCCAATATTAAAACATTATCCAATACAAGTTTAATTTGGGACCAGAGAATATAATTACCCAAAAAATGTATAAACCTATATATGAATAAAAACTACATTAATCTTCAAAAAATCAATAGCAATTACCAGATGTCAACATAGGCTGCATGGTTTACCAAATTGTGTGCCCACCGTGTGCCCCTTACTAGACTACAAGGGAACTCGCTTGTTTTTTCACATGGTTTGGTAAACCATGAACCAACTATGAGACATAGTTTGGTACAAAATTTAATAACCATATATACCATTTCAATGTGGTTATCCTAACAGTGCATTGGTCTTTCAACCCCGACTAGAGGAATCCCAAGGCTTTCAAGGTTTTGTGGAGCATGTCGCATGGGTTCCTCCAACCATGGCCAACAGTCTACCACATACTACCAAGAAAAAATCATTATTTTCACAAAACAACAAATTTGGAAACGAAATTATAAACATGATACAAAAAATGAACAATGTAACACCGAAAAATAAAATCATGAAATACCTAAAACATTAGAGGAAAACCAATATTTAAAAGATGAGTCGTAAAAAAGAACAAAAATAAAAATATCGATGTAACATGGTACTTATAAATTGATTAGGGTTCCATATTATCCATAATTATAATAATTATATAAATATAACATACATTAATTATATAAATCTTTAAATTTATCCATAAAATTTTGAGACAATAAATGAATTACACCGTTCTGGGAGATGATAAGGAGTATATACTCATGAATTGTGTTTTCATTTTATAGAGGAATGGAACAAGATAGAGGTAACTATTAATTAACCTTTCCAAAATCTTTTTTACATCATATGTACCAAATATATTCATTAAATCTAGCCCTATTACCAATAACTTGGAAAAAAACAAAAAAATTAATCACATTTCTTTGTTGAGGCAGTAGTCTACAAGTACGCATGAGCAACATTATATTTTATAAATGGATTGGATGGTAATAAAATAGATGTGATATTATAATTATATTTTTATAATTATTTCATAAATATAATATATATATTTTAAATATATCATTATATCCACCTATGAGAGGTGGTGATGGAATACAAATTACACCTGTTTGCAATGCGGTAGTCCACCAAACACACATTCGAGGTTTTGGTTTTCCATTTATGGAAAAGGAGATAGATGTGGGTCATGAAACGAAAATAAATATATCTAAATTAATGTAATATTATTATTTTATTATATCATGATGTTATAAAAATAATTTTTTTGTGTTATAATATGAAATAAAATTAAAACAGTCGGTTATGAACGATACCTCTTCTCTATATATCAATTTTTGGTTTGCATAAAAATACTTGTTAGGAGGATTCTTTAATAAAAACTAAGTCTATAAGAAGTGTTTTGGGAACTATGGAATTTATTTTTAGGTATTTTCCTCCCTAAATGTCTTTATATGTGTATAAAGTATAGGTGATGAGGTTCTCTTCTATTTGAGGTGGAGAGGTCATACATAAATGTTTTAATAAGATAAAGGAATACGCACATTTCAAAAAAGTAAATAGGATCAATAAATGTATCATTATCAAACATTAGATGACAAAAGGTATAAATATATTAGTTAATTAAGACATGGTCTCGTTTTTTGATCATTTTAACTGATATATTTTATGATTAGCCCCCCATCAAACCATTTTTTATGCTATCTATGGTAATTATGTTTTTCTATATTTATTATTAATTTTAACCAAAAAATAATTTAAATTTATTATATTTTATTACTTGTACTGATAAAAAATATGGAAATTATTTTTACAAATTAAATTAATATAATTTTAAAAATTTAATTTAAAATTAAACTCACAGATGCAATGAAAAAATATTATTATAATGAAAAAGATTCAAAATGTATGAAAATGATTTACATAAAAATTGAACATGAAATGGATTCAAATGAAATAAATTATATTAATCGTAAAATAATTGAACTAGGTTTTCATTTTATCCCATTTTAAACAAAATATATCATTGTAAATTATTTAATGGAAAATTTTGTTTTCAATAAAACTCAATATTTTTCACTATTCATTGAGAAATAAATCTTTTTAACAAAAGTTAAAAAAAATATGATTTTGAAATGTTGAGTCCAAAAAAAAATTTAATCTATTAATTTGGAAACAAATTATTTTATTATTTATTCAAAAATAATAATACTAATCTTTTGTATTGAGTAAAATATATTTTCAAAGCATATAAAACTATACAAAAAATTAATTACTTATTTATAAAAATATTTTATTTATATAAAAAATTTATACTTATTTTTACAAATATGGTTATTCCAATTCATACATCTATTTTTAATTTCCAGGTTATAATTCCAATTTTATAATAATATTGTTATTAATAAATCGTTGTTTTTTGGAATATAGTGTTGTGTATAACACAAGGTATCAATGAAATTGAAATTATTTAATAAACATTATTTTATAAAATCTATGTGTGTTTCATCCTGACCAACCATGCCAAGATTTATAAGATATAAAACCATATAAGTTTTCCACAATTGATTTATTACCTTTATAGAAAAACTATTATCATTTATATATTTCATATTATTCATAAAATTGATTAATAATTGGTTTTAGGAATATATTAAATCTCAAATAATTGGGAATATCAAGAACCATCTATATTGGAACCAATATGATCAATTATCTACTATGATTGACTATGTGTTGAAAAATATTGTGAGATGTTACTTAATTAAGGAAAAATGATTCCATTTCACATGAATGACTTCACTCTGATATCAATCGAAAGGTCCAATCAAAAATATGGAAGGGAATTAAGAGATGGGGTGAATACATGGTAAATAATTGATTTTATTTTTATTATAAATTCTGGTACTAATTTATGAATGGGATCTACAAACAAAAATATAAATAAATTATGACTTGTGAAAAATGGGTGAGAAATAATGGAACATGGAATAAGATATTATGAGGCCCACTGATGCTTTTTATTTAGTGGGTATATTCATGTTATTCCATAGTAATGACCCAATAACCTAAATACACATCTTTTTTTCAAAATCAATAATTAATATTATTAAATATTATATCCTTGTACCCTATTATAATATTGATAAAAAATTCAGAAAGAATGTTAAATATTATATAATATTCATCATATTTCCCAATGTTTTGATTGAGTGTTAACCTCCCTTTTTCTCCTCAATCATAATTAGGATTCCCTCAAAGCACTCTAAATAGTGATTTTAATTAACTAATTGTTTTTTTACACATATAAAAAATGAATCTCTACATTATTTAGTCATTGGAAAAACCAAAAGGAGTTGATGTATTTCATAGCATGGTTCTCTTGGTCAGAGTTAGATCTAATAAACATAGAGGAAAATCTCCATAATTACTCAAAACTTAATGGCCAATTTTATGTCATTGATCAAATATTTTATATCTGAAATTGAATGTTGATATATAATCATGATTTTCCATATCTTAAACACCATGAAGGAAAACATTGAGTTTTTTTTGTATATCATGCTATCATAATAATTTTATTTATCTAAAAACTACTAAAATTACCATTTTCATTATACCATTATATGATGAAAAACACAAAATCATTTCATCTTCTTATTATGGGTTTCAATACTAGCATATGATTTTCTAGTATCCATAAACTCATGAACTAATGAAATATTCCTCATAACCCATGACATAGTGATACTTAAAAACATATGGGTTTTCATATCATGGACACCCACCCGAGTTATATAAATAAAAATTACAAGAATGACCATTTTTTCCAAGATAATTACAAGACATCATTACATGACCTCATCCATTATATTTTCAAATAGTATGATGATGATATTTATACATCATTGAAATTTATTAATTCCTCAGAAAACATCCAAAGACACGTGATCTCAAATTAATCCCTTAGCATGTTGAAAATAAATAATACATGAATTATCATATTAATATTAAATAATGATATTATCAAGAAACCAATCATAAAGAGCTCATAATTTTAATGTTATCTATGAACAAAACATAAGATAATATAGTTTCTTTGAGAATAATCTAACCCTTATTGTCCTGCTAATTTTTTATTTATTAATTCTAATATAACATATTCTCAGATCCCACTTTTCCCATTCACTTCATCAGAATATTCAATATCAATATTCTCTTCATCATCAAAATTATATAAAATAATATTCCCAAATTGAGATTAATTAATTTAATATTTTTATTGAAAAAACAATTAAATATCAAATATCAAAATATTTAAAAATGGAATTAAACAAATCAACCCCAATTAAATAAGATTAAATCCATAAAAATCAATGGGATCCTATAAGTTTCATTATGATATTTGTAGTCCATTGATGTAATTATCCATTTATAAAAAAAATTATCCACTAAATTTATTAATTAAAAAATTGAGTTTACTGATATATAATGGTAATGAGTTGAAAAATATAGATGAAAAAAATTTAATAGTGACATATAGTGGTCTAACATTGTGTATTTTAGTTATAAACATCGCAATATAACCCCCAATAGAAGCCCCATCAACATTAAGGGTTTTACCATTAAAAGGGAATGCCAATAGTACAAAATCATCAAATTATTGAATTTGATCACTAAAATGGTTAAAAAGGATTAAAATGAGATGGAAAATAGGGGTAGGAGTAAAATAAATTCATTTATTCTTTGATACCTCATAGTTCAAACGTTGAGGAAACCATATACAAAGATTAATAAAGACATATTAATGGTGGGTAATCCTCTAAATGTAGTTGATTAAAAAAATTGATGGTAGGGGGATAAAAATTTAAAATAATAATAATAAACAGTAGGAAGTATAAATTAAATAATAATAATGATGAAAAAAAATATTAAAAAAATAAAACAATTGCTAATACTAATAATAATATTTTTATTATTATAAATGGTTCAGTGATCATTACAAATAATGCAAAACACACACAACCAAACCTATGCGGGCCAATTCAATTATCAATTATAATTCATATATAAGGAATTTGATAAATTCATAGGCAATACCATTACTGATTATTCTATTAACGATATGTAACATTACATAACATAAATTGTTTTTTGAAAGGATGGTGTATGTATGCATATTTTTACAAATAGAACTGCATGTCCTTAATGTATACTCTCAACCCATAGTTTAATTTATTATTGTCCAATCCAAAATTTTGATTTAATATTTTTTATTTTTAAAATGATATATCTTGATGAATCACTATTCCATGATTACAATAGTAGCCATCTTCCCAGATTCAAATCCATTGACCCAAAATTAATTCCTTAATTTTTTAGGCCATTCTCGTGAGAGTCCCACCATCATAATATTTCTTCCCGGCCTATATCATAGAGAGATTATTAAATGATACATTATGAAAACATTTAGTTCCCTCTCTGTATACCTAACTCAAATCATACAACATTTTTAATCCGACCTAATAATAATAACACCCCACACACTAAGAACTAGATCAAATGAACCTCTATTAATCTAATAATGATAAAATAAAATTCATCCCTAATAAGTAGAAATTATATTATAGGGGTCATGAAAAAAATCGTATTTATTGAAACCAATCTCAATCCTTATGAACATTGTTGATATTTCACAATCATACTAATAATAATTTATATTATTATTTTGTGGTAAATGATACCAAAATAAACACAAAACAAAAAATAATTCATTGGATAAGGATAGTAACCCACCTTGGACTGATCGACCAGTAATTTCTATAATTTATATCATTAACCCAAAACAATTTTAACAACACTTCTTAAGGGCCTTAAAGGCTAGAATAATAGACACTATAATTATCCTAAATCCCATAAAAATAATTTATAGTGGTTCTATTAATATGAATGATAATGTTTATACTATAATTTCTTCTTGAGAACTTGTTTCTAGTCCACTACCGTATGCACTATAATGTTATTATAGTCACTGAAAAAATATCATTTCTATATAGACTTATACCATAATTCAATGATTAAGAGAACCTGACCCTTACAACTCTATTAAATTTTTAGTTTTATGATAATGACGATGATGATGATAAAAATGAAAATAAAAATGAAAATAATAATAATAATATAATAATTATGAAAATTTTAATGATAATAATAATTATAATTATAGTAACGATAATAAAAAGGATAATAATAATGATGATGATGATGATGATGATAGTAATAACTATAACAATAATAGTAATAATAATACTAATAATAATAATAATGATATTAGCAATGATAATAATAATGATAAACAAACAAATAAATAAATAAATATATGTATATGTCGGGGCCAGATACCATTATTTGAAAAGAAACGTACAAATCCCTAACTGATTGGGTTATGGACCCATTACATGTCATGATACCTAATAGAAATATATAGACGGAACACTAAAAGAATAATCCTACAAGATGACCCAAAGGTCCATAAAAACATATATGCCCAGTAAGGGATAATGAAAATGAAATCCCAAAATAGTTTACAACCAAAGAGATCCCTATCCACTATTGGAATTTAATCTATATTCCATATACCTGATTATGTGGATCCTACTAGAACCACCATCACCCACAATTGATGATGTCACACTACAATCATGGATTTTAATTCCCTCACCCATTAACACCACATTGGCACTTTTGTCAGCCCAAATTGCATCTAAATTGATCTAGATCTTCATAAAAATATGGTTTAGGAAAGGGGATAGAAATCTGTTATGTGGTAGAGACACATCAGCCTCATCGATCGACGGTTCCACACTCTCACTACTCCCCCAAAAATGAGAACTTCCCAATTTCCGTCCACAATTCCAAACCATATCCACATCAGTAGGGAATAGAACAATGTAGATATAGAATAAAAAACTTTATGAGAGGAGGTCCCACTACCAATGAGGTTCCTTATACACAACAAAAATCCACCCATATCATCCTACTTTTCTATCACCGAACCCCGTACCATGTAAGGATCTTCTAGAAAAATAGTATAAAAATATTCCTTTTCATCAAGAGGGGAAAATCTATCATCCATTTTGTTTACACCGAATAGAGAATGAACCTTCTTTGATATACCTTTACAGAAGAATAAAATATTCCTATGCTGAATGATGGACTAAAATCCACAGATCTCTGTATCCATGGATAATCCAACACTGCCAGTCATTGTATTCCTCTTCTCATAAGATCATATTATGGTGGATTAATGTAATCCTCAAAACTATGATTCACATGGCTAAGGTTCACCATTACACTTGGGAAACCCCCTCATGAGATCCAATCCCACCATTGATCCCAACTATGCAATGATATACATCTCTACAACACACAACCATCCCCTTCTCGGTAGGTTCACGCTCACCACCATCCCTCGTTGTGCACATCATGGGTTATTCACTAAGAATGGATTGATAAATTTTTGATGAACTATCAAAATAAAAAAAAATAAACATAATCATTATAATGATAATGATATTGATAAAGATAAAGATAATAAATAATAATAATAGTAACAATAAACGTGACAATAACAATAGTAATAATAATAGTAACACTAATTATAGTAATAATAATAATAATGGTGGTGATGTGAAAAGTAATTATAACAATGAAAATTATAATGAAAATAATAATAATAATAATAATAATATAAATTATAATAGAATAAATTATAGTAAAATTAAAAGTAATAGTTATAGTTATAGTAATAGTAACAGTGATAGTAATAATAATATTAATAGCAATAGTAATAGTAATAGTAATAGTGATATTAATAATAATAAAAATATTAACAGTAATAGTAATAGTAATACTAATATAAATAGTAATTGAAATAATAATTGAAAAAATAATAGTAATAATATGTAGTTGTGGTGGTGCCTGAGTGGTACACTCCATAATCCTCCAGCCAAAAGAAACATGTTCAAACCTAGGTAGGGGAAATTTCTCAAGTTAATATAGTAGGGGAATGTATGAGTGGAAACACTATAAAATTGGTGGCAATGTAGCAGGACTGATACTATAGCTTCTTAAGAACTATATCATTATTATTCACTAGAGGGGCCATTGTGCCTAAAAAATCTATTTTTTGGAATAAAATAAAGACTTTCAATCCTTAGGGACATTTTTCTGTGTTCATGGGACAATTAGCCTCGGATATATGAGCGTTGTATTGGGTTTGCATATACTTATATATAATGATGTCTTTTGTTTCATAATAAAAATTGCCTTCAGACCCAACTTTTTTATAGAATAATAATAGTATTTTAATAGTCATAGACATAGTAACGGTAATAGTAATTCTAATACTAATACAAATTTTAATAATAATAGTAATAGTATTATTGTTAGTAATATTAAATGTGATAGTGAGAGTGATAATGATATTGATGGTGTTGGTGACAGTGATAGTGATAGTGATAGAGATAGTTTTAGAGATAGTTGTAGTGAAAGACATGGTGACAATGATCATGATAGTTATAGTGATAGTGATAGTGATAGTGATAGTGATAGTGAGAGTGATAGTGATAGTGATAGTGATAGTGATAGGGATATTGATAGTAATTGTCATAGTGATATTGATAGTAAGAGTTAGAGAAACAGTAATAATGATATTAAAAGTAATAGTAATAGTAATAGTACTGGTAATATTAATAGTGATAGTAATAATAATAGTAATAGTATTAATAATAGTATTATTAATTTTATTAGTAATTGTAATAGTAATAATAGTAATAGTACTAGTGACAATAATAGTAATGGTAATAGTAACAGTAACAATAATAGTAATAGAAAATGTAATAGTAATAGTAATAGTATTATTATTTGGAAGAGTAATAGTAATAGTGATATTAATAGTAATAGTAATAGTAATATTAATATTAATAGTAATAATAATAGGCATAGTAACAGTAATAGTAATAATAAGAGTAATAGTAATAGTAATAGTAATAGTAATAGTAATAGTAATAGTAACAATACTAGTAATAATAATAGTAATAGTAATATTAATAATAATAAAAATTGTAATAATAATAGAAATAGTAATAATAGTAATAATATTAATAATAATAGAAACAATATTATGAATAGTTAGAATAGTAATAACATTAATAATTGTAAAAATAGTAACAATAATACTAATACAAATAATAGTAATATTAATTGTATTAACAATAATATTAATAATCATCGTAATAATATTTATAACCATAATAAGAATACTTATTCAAATAATAGTAGTAATAGAAATAATAATTATATTATTTCTAATAGTAATAATTGTAATACTAATAAAAATAATAGTAAAAAATTAATAGTAATACTAATAGTAATAATAGTAGTAATAATAATTCTAAAAGTAATAATATTAATAATAACCGTAAGGTATCTGATTTTTCAGAAGGTGATTTTTTATATTCTACTTCAAACCCATTATTATGGTGGAAATAAGAATTTCCCATGTTCATGAAGAAGGATTAAGAGGGTTCTGGGGTTTTGGAACATGAAAGTGGAAGAAAAATGAGTTTTTTGAAATGTTTAATGGTTTTCACATGGTAATATAAAATCTTGTGGGAATCCCAGTCAACCATGTGAGGGGGTGATTTTGGATAGTAGCATCCGCATAGTTTGCACGCAGTTTGGAAAACTTTGTTGGTGAACTGTGTAGCCTAGAAACATTGAGAAAATTATAGAAAATCCTTAACAGTATTTTATACCCAAATCGTTATTTCTCCCATTTATCTTACCTAGAACCCTAGTAATGAGATAAGCTTCCATGATCTTCCAAGAGGTTATTCTCCTTCAATTTGTGATCATTGGGTGTGCTTTCAATTGCAGATTGAATATATGGTAAGTCAAATCCCTCTATTTCATTTCTTTTTTTGGATTAGGGATTTCATCTATTCCTTCTATCCATCTAAAGCTCCAAAACCATTCTATTTCAGAGTGATTTAGGATGAGTCTTCAATGTAAGGTGGAATTTTCATCCAAGGCCCTGATTAAGACTACGTTCATCAATGGATTCGAGGTAGGTGGTATACATGTATAATCACATTATTTTATTTTAGATTTGTTTATGGATGTTTTTGTTCTTGTTTTACCCTTTCTGTGTTCTTGGATATCAATGTGTGTTGATTAATAGGGGGGTCTAAGTGACCAATTGAAACCTTCATTATCCCTATGGAATGTATAGAGGATTGCATGTCTATTACAGGGCCACCCATGCGGTGCACCTACTTTCTCACGCCATGAAAATGGTAGTGTTAAGTGAAGGGTTTCCATTTGATAATGTGAAACCCATGTAGAACATGTTTTATTGGTGGATTAAGTTTTAATTGGAATGATAATAGATATTCTTAGGGTGATAAGGAATAAGGTTTTGTTGTGAAAGTAATGAAAATGGTAAAAAAAAATTAAGATGAGATAATGTAAATTATTTATCCAAATTTGGATTGAAATTCTAAAGAGGTGTAGTTCATATTAAATGGTGGAATTTGAATTTTTTGATGAATTGTGAAATGGTGAGTTTTATAATGTGATGTAATAGGAAAATGTATGTAGTTTATTAATGGGTTAATACATGGGAAATATGGTACATTTAATAGTTGAATGTAATAAGTGATTTTGATATGAGAAATGAGATATATACATGAAATTCATAAATGGATAAATTTTATTGAAATGGTTAATGGGATTAAAGGTTAAATATATGGTCATTGAGGAAATTTTATAAGAATAGTGGTTGATGAGAATTCTTAAGGGGTTATGGAATGAGAATGGGGATATGGTTAAATGGATATGAATTGTAAATGGGAAATTTATTAATGGGTTATTGAATAGTATTAATTCCCATGTTGTTTGTAATATATTGTGATATCTAATAGAATTATTTAGCATTTGTTTTACTATGGTATTGTTGTGGTGATTGGATAAATAATAATGTGTAGATGGATTTGTAGACTGGGTTATTGACATGAGGACGTATTCCTATAAGATGAGTTAGATAGAGGCACTAAACTGTACCCATAAAATGAACGAGTTAGGGATGTCAGTTGAGGCTCTATTCCCCTAATGGTTGAATTCCACCGAGACCGAAGCTTCGAGGTGATGATTACATGTTAATGTGAAATTTGTATCCCTAGTTAGATAGAGACTTGACTTATTTCTCATATGAATTGTTATTGATTTCCTTAAACGCTTGTGTAGATGATATGTATGCCTCACCCAATGAGCGTTTGTTAAAAGTGGATTATGTAATAAAGATGGTATAAGAAATGAAACAGGGATAAATTATATGCATTAATTAACTTGACCTTGTTAATGAATGGTACCCGAACTATTCCTCATTTACTCACTATTTATTTTGTACCTGAATACACTATGTATTATACTAGATACATTGTAGACACCATTTTTGGTGGCCTATGGAGTTTTGTACTCACACCCATCTCGGGATGCCATTGGGTACCTTAGAATATCACTTGGTTGCATGTTTGAACAAGGGAAAAGCCCCACTGTATGATGTTGACTTGGGATCATGATGTACATGGAGAAGGATCTATACAAAGATTTGGGACCTATTTTTGGATTTTTACATTTGTCTTATTTTTTGGTTTTATTCACATCACATTACTAGTTTCTCATAAATCAGTCAACTCACACAGTTGGATGATGCCTATTTTGTGTGATTTGACTGATTTATGATATTTAACCATTTCTAGAATCACATGAGGTTTTTAATGCCAGCATCATTTTAGGGACCAATGGAAAGAGGTGGTATGAATTCTTATTTTCACAAAGGAGAGATGGGTGTGTGAGACATATAGATTAAAATGAATTTTAATTCCATGATAAATATGATGAAAATGATGCATAATAATGGTAATGAAATTGGCTAAATAAAAAAATTAAAATTAATAGTTAAGGACTATTTTCTATAATGAAATTATGTGACCAAGTTAAATTTTTGGGTTTTGATAAATTTTAATGGTTGATTTAGTGTCAAAAAGGAAAATACCTCATAAGGATGTTAAAATTGTTAATGAATTTTATTTAATGAAATGTTTAAATGAGATAAAATGATGATTGTAACTAGTTGTGAAATGAGAAATGTTTCAAAGAGGAACTGATCATGTTGTAAAAGAAGAATTATTTGGAAGATGTGGTGATGAAGGACTTGTGATTAGGTAAATTAGTTACCCCATGTTGACTATTACCCATGTAAGGTATGGTAAAGGGTAGAGTTCTAATTATGATGATGAATATGGGGATAGAGAATGAAGAATGGATTGTTTAAGGTTGATAGCATGGGATCATTTCCATCTATGGTTCAATTCCATCATTCATTCTCTAAAGTGTCTATTGAACAGTATGATTAAAATAGAAGGATTGAGTTCAATGGTGGGGATCCCTTTTGTTATTGGTTTGTCCCATGTATGTGTGGTTTGGGGCAGTGAGACTGCACTATCTTTCTACTTTGTATTTTGATTCATATGACATTTGGGTTATGATTTGGCATCAGTGCTGTGTTTAAGGAACATTAGGTATGATTGTGAACTTTGGTTTGTGAGTAATTGTTTGGTATTGTGAGTGAGGAAACTCTAAAGGTTCATGATCATACGGAGTAAATGAAGGACCTTAAGGATAGTTAATGGGTCATGGGGACCTTGTGAGTAGAAACCTTAAGTGTTTTGCTTTGAATCCTGAAGAGGATGTTAATCTTGTAGTGCCGATGAATGTGTAAACCTTTGATACAAAAGCTAGTGTAAAGAGTTTTTTAGTGCTTTAGGCATAGTTTTTATTGGAATTGGGGTGAGAGTGCCATTCATCAGCATTTCTTCATTTGTGTCATGATATTCATGGTTTCGAGAGAGGTATATTGGATTTTCCTCATTGTGACTCTAGTCTAGGGAGTTAGTATCATTAAAACATCAAGGTGACCTATGATAGAGGAAATATGGGATTTCCAGTGATTTTGGTTGTGTGGCGCACATGTAGATGGTTTGGACTTTGATAGTGGGGCTCAGAGTGTTACATGGTGCGAATTTGGCCTAGAGGGCTAAATAGGTTGGTTGATGATTGGTGGTTCTACTAGAGTTGGGGTTATGTGATGATATTTTTTGGAAAATCATGGGTGACCCCATGAGAGGATAGCCCAGTAGTGGAAGTACCATGTAATATGAAGCTTGAGAGATTCTTCAATGGTGGTGTCAATTCATACTAAGTACCACAATGTTTTAGTAAATGGTACTGGTGTACCTGGATCTTTCAAAAGGGAACCCTAGTGTTTGTGATAAGTGCTAAGGTGTTTTTCAAAATGTTTTGTCGAATGGATTCTTGAATCTCCTATTTATATGATTATTAATGGAGGTCTTGATGTTGTTTTTGAGTAGAAGAGAAAAGGTTGATTATTGTGAGATTATATTCTTTTGAATGATGGAGATAGTCGAGGTGAGGGTGGTCACGTGGCTGAACTAGTTTGTAGGAATTTTTTGGTGGTTGAGTTAAATTTAGGGGTTGACTCAGGGTAAATGTGTTTGACTAACCAAGATACATGGTTATAATTGTATTTTAGAGATGAGCTATAGACAGGTAATGGTTGATTTAGGAGATTCTATTGGTTTGATTGGTGTGGTAGATCATTTGCTTCAGATTCTTGCTCTCAGGGATGCATCAGAAGAACGTGAGTGGTTTGGTGGATGTAGTGCCACATGAAACATAGTTTCATGGAAAATTAGTGATTTGGTTGTGGATAGGGGGTGAGACTTGGTTGGAAATCATGCTTGTGCATTAGGGATTGAGTGTGGATGTGATGCGTTCGGAAGGGGTTCATATCATCCTTGTCAGGTCATGGTGTCCCCTAGATCGACATAAAAATGGATAAGTTGTTGGTGGTGTTCATGTACAACTTCCTAGATTACCTCACCTAGTGAAGATCACTCCCAATATCATGATATCATCCCAGGTACATTTAATAGAGATGACAATATGCCAGGAATTCTTAGGGTGTTAGGTTTGATAAGGGACATCATGGAGTTTAGCCTCACGAAAATAGAAACTATCAAATATGATGATTGAATATACACCCTTGATGTCTTTAGGTGTGGTCCTTGAGATGGATTAAATGTCCACAACACCATGAGTTACATTCACGGAAGCTGAGAATGGGCACTAGGTGATGATTTTTTTCTTGTGTTGAGAAAAAAATGGATAGACATCTATATGTTTTGGGGTTCATCTTGTGATCGAATATAATACATGATGGTCAGAATACCTCTTGGAGTAAAACGGTATCTTCAATCATTAGGTTTTTAGTGATAAGTCAGCCCATGATTTATAAAGAATAATATCATTTTGATGTAGTGGAATCAGGATTCTGGTGAGGAACCTATGTGGTGCATTTTAGAATCCTAGAAGAGGAAATGTGGGCCTTGTATAAAGTGGATGATGAGACATGTGTGGTATTTGATATCATGGTTAGATCCAAGTGAAGCATGTGATGTGTGTACTGAATTCATAAAAATGTCATCGTTGGATATGGAAGTAGGTTGTAGTAAGAGAGGTTGGGTTCTATAACTCCTACGGAGAGAGAGGTTATACTCATGTATCTTCCCTTGGGTGGTATTGGAATGCCTTGGAGTTGAGGGGACCATTTCCATATGATGTGGCATCATCCCATGGTTGAAGCCTGATGACGGTACGAAGGGAACTAATGTCATGATGTTGGAATTCTACTTGAATTCATGGAATGAATTCTATGTGAGTTAATGTAGATAATGACATTGTTCAAGTCAGTAGGCACATTGGGAAGCTGAGAAGGGGGTAGCGTACCATCAGTGGAAGGTTCGTGTTCTCATACATGTAATTATGAGGAGGTTCAACCTGAGCTAGTAAACATTAATGGGTTTTGTGAGAGTGACCCACCTCTAGGTTCATGGTGCAGTGACATGTGCCTTTTTAAAAGGAGGTTTTCCCAGATTAAGGTCATGTAGAGCTTAGTCCATAAATAGAGAGTGTTGGGATGTCCTCTAGAATGGTTTCAATGGTGTAGATGGATTAGATTGTAGGGTAATTCCCTATGGATGTCCAGTCATGCAGAGTTGGAACACATCTGGTGACGTGATTGTTGATTTGAGATTTTGGTGATCTTTATATTGTAGTGGTGAATTAACATATGTTGGGAAATATGGTTGAATGTACCATATTTTTTTCATATGGATATATTAAGTTTGGTCACCATTAGTGTTGGAAAAATCCAAGTAAAATGAAACCAAGTGATTAGGTTATGATTTGTGAAGAGGATCAGACTGATGGTGCTATAGTATATTCTTCTATGAAGAAATTATGTTGTCTGAAAATTTCCAGCTTCATTTAACAAAAAAAATTTCCATACATTTTTTATAATAGGTTTTACTGGTTGTTTATTATTAATGTTGTTGCATCCTTTAGTATTTTTTGGTTCTTGTTGTGGTGGTGGTGATGAGGAATAATTTGGAAAGTCTATTCCATTGATCCTTGTTTGGTGGCAATGGTGATGTGCCACTAAAAAAATGGAATATTAGACTGGATAGGCAGACCTACTAGAATAATCTATAGTTACTAAATCTAATTGATTCTTGGAAGAGTGGCTCGAGGATTATCCATTATAAGGTTGGATGGTTGTAAGGTCATATAAGTTTCTAAAGGTGTATTTTAATTAATATTTTCGTTTAAACCCCTTCTTATAGTTGAAATAAGTTTTCCCATGTTCATTAGAATGATCAAGGGTGTTCTAGGGGTTCAAGACATGAAATTTTATTAAAATGGAGTTTTTGGGAATGATGCATGGTTTGTGCATGGTTAGCAAAATATATGGAAGAATAAAATGTAACCATACAAGGGTGGTGATTTTAGATTACATCATCAGCACAGTTTGTAAATGGTTTGGGAATCCATGTTGGTAAACCATGCAAAATAGAAACTTTGAAAAAATTATAGAAATTCCATTATGGGATTTTATACCCAACTTAGGATTTATTCCATATATCCTCCCTTGAACCCTCGAAATGAGACAAGATTCAATGATATACCAAGAGGTGATTATACTTCAACTCATGATCATTTGGATTTCCATTAGATGCAGATAAATGAGTTGGATAAGTGAAATCCCACTCGTTCTTCTCATTTTGGTTTAGGGATTGCGTCTTTTCCTTCTGTCCATCTAAATCTATAAAAGAATTATTTTCCAGAATGATTTTTTTGAGGCTTCAAAAGGTTGTTTAATCAGGATACAAGTTCATGATTAATAGTATGTTCATCATCATATTCTTGATTGGTGGTCTACAGGTATTATCCCATAGTTTTATTTTATATTTTTTCAAGGAAGTTTGTGTTCTTATTTTCCCCTTTTTTTTTCATTGTTCTGTAGGAGTGTAATATAAAAAAGGCATTTATATGCGACCAATTGAAACACTCATGATTCCCATGGGATTTGTAGAGGAGTACATTACTATTCTAGGGCCACCCATGGGTTGCACTGGATTTCCTACACCTAGAAAATTGTAGGGTTAAGTGAAGGGTTGATGAGTGACAATGTGAAACCTATATAGAACATGTTTTAATGGTTGATTATGTTTTAAAAATAATTATAATATATATTCTTATGATCATAATGTATAAGAGGTTGTTTGGAATGACATGAAAATGGGAAAAATGGTTCGGATGGGATTATGTCAATTGTTTAACGAAATTTGGTTCGAAATTCCAATATGGATTAGTGAATATTAAATGGTGAACTTATATTTTGATTATGGAATGGGAAATGCGGAGTATGATAACGGTATGTAATAAGAGAATGGATGAATATTTTTATTAGTTTAATACATGGGAATTTTTTGACACATTATGATTTAATGTAATATGTGGTTACTTTACGAGATACGAGAGATGTACATGAAAATCATTAGAGGGTAAATGCTGGTGAAATTTAAAATGGGATAAAGAGTTAATGTATAGTCATTAATTAATTTTAACAACACAGAATGTATTATATATACAGTTATGGTGTTGAGGCACGAGAATGGAAATTTGGATAAATGGATATGAATTGTAAATGGTAAATGTATTAATGGGTTATGGTATAATATCAACTCCATTCTAGTTTGTTATGTATTGTAATCTCCAAAGGAATTGTTTATGCTTGGTTGTGTTATAGTATGATTATGGTGAGTTGATAAATAATATTGTGTACATGGCTTGGTTGGGTGGGGTATTTAAATGATGTTCTATTCCCTAGGGTCAATTTAGACCGAGGATATAAAATCCACCCAAAAAAACACTGGTTAGGGAAGGGGACAATGTCTCTATTTCCCAATCCGTTTCATTCCATCTACACTAAGGCTTTAAGGTGAGGATAATTTGTTGATGTGATATGTGTATCCCTTGTGAGATAAAGACCTAACTTATTACCCCTATTCCTTTTTAGTGATTTACATAGACCCTTTTGTAGATTAAATGTATTCCTAACCCAAAGAGCATGTGTAAAATGGATTATGTAATAAAGAAGGTTTATGAAATGAAATTAGGATAAATTCTAGGCATGAATTAAATAAACCATGATAATGAATGGTTCCCAAAGTTTTCTTGGTTTACATATCACTTATTTTGTACTTTCATAAACTATATATTAGATTATATATATTTCAGACGCCATTGGTGGTGGTCTAGAAAGTTTTGTACTCACACCCTGCTCGGGCCACTCTTTGGTACCTGAGATGATCTCTTGGTTGCAGGTCAAGATGAGGGAATGTGACATTCTATAAGATGTTGAATTTCACTCATGATATACATGAAGATGGATTTGGTCTTAATATCAGGACCCGATTATGAATTTGGTCGTTTGTCTAATTTTTGGTTTTATTCACTTTTCATTATTAGTATATCATGACATTGTTAATGTTAAATTATTGTTTGTACCTAGTTGGGAGATGTTTGACTTGTATGTTTATTATTTTTATAATGTTTTTTAGCTATTTACATTGTGTTTTACTATTTCTAACTCTAGTGAAGAGGGTATGGTCTCCCCACATGACTCATTTGACCCTCGCTACTTGTCATCATCATCTTGCATATGGGGAGGTGTGATTGATGTCATGTGACAACATATCACGAGGCATCAATTTAGTTGATCTAGGGTTGGGGAAGTTATACTATAAAATAATGATAATAGTAAAAATAGTAATAGTAATAGTTGTAATAATAAAAATAACAATAGTAATAGTTTTAATAATAATAATAATAATAATAATAATAATAATAAAATGGATAATGGTAACAACAATAGTAAATTTAGTACAAAAAATAAATATAATAATAATTGTACTAATAATAGGAATCATAATAATAATAATAGTAATATTTTTAATAATATAAAAATAATAACATTAATAACAATACGAATAATACTTGTAATAATAATAGTAATTTTAGTAATAATAGTAATAATAATTGTAATAATAATATTAATATTAATCCTAATAATAATAATATCAATAATAATAGTAATTATAACTGTAATAATAGCAGTAATAATAGTAAAAAGATATTAATAATAATAATAGTAACAATAATAATTATAATAACCAAATAATAATAATAATAATAATAATAATTTAAATTATAATATTATTAATAATAGTAATTGTAATTGTAATTATTATTGTGATAATAATAGAAATAATAATAATAACAGGAATGATAATAATAATGATAATGATAATAGTATAATTTATAATAATTTTAATAACAAATTTATTAATAATATGTGAAATTATAATCCGAGGTAAAGATGGTTTCAATGTTTGGGAGCTCTTTTCCCAGGAGACACAATGGTGATTAAGGTTAATAGTGTTTACACGTGGCTTTTTTAAGGGTTTATGATTTTGAGAGAGAGAAAATCATCATTGGGTGATGTAATTTTGTTGAAAGGGTTCGGGAATTTGATGATTAGGAAGCAACACTAAATGTTATACTCGCTAATGAAGGTAAAAGTTCAAATCTTACATTCTTTAGCTCAAATCAAAGATCTAAAAATGGAATATTTTTTAAAAAGGGTTGTGTTCTGAGGGTCTTGTGAATAAATATGGTGAGTTTGGATTGTGTTGATTTATTTCATTATTATATTATTTCTAGAATCATTACTTTGGAGGATGAACAGTTTTGGAAAAACCCCTGATCTTATTCAATGAATTTTACTAATCTAGGATTTTTCTGACTGGAAATGTACTCCACTAGTGAGGGGATAATTTTAGATATTTTTTAGAATGAGGAATTAATGTGGCCAGCATGGGGATTTGTCATTGTTGCCAAGAAACCTGATATTTGATTATATAAGAATGAATTTTTAATGCCAACCCATTTTGATATAGAAAGAATCATTTAATATGTCCAAGTCAAGATATTCGAGCTGAATTAGTTTTTTTGTATCCTGAAAAATCATTTAATACAACCTCTTCAATCTGGGTTCTAATAAAATTAGAAAAGGAAATAGAGGGATATCTTAGTATGGAAATTTTTTGTGTACCTATGGGGGAGGAACTCGGTCTAACTCTTACGGATATTGTGATAATATATACTGACTCTAATGAATTGAATTTTTTAATAACTTATGAGAAGTTTTGGTCTTTTTGTTCTAATTGTATGATAATCGGTCACTCTTTGGATTCTTTTGTTAGGTCCATCGTTTTAAATTTTTTAGAATAATGGGAATGAATATTTTGTCTGTAATAATTGAAATAAGGACGGTACATTTTTATTGGTAGATACACACATAGAGGTTAAGAGAAGTGGTGACACAGCTGATGTTTTAGGCAATCATGGACTAGTTGAGATGGATGATAACTAGTCAAGAAGTTAAAGGCATGTTTCTTCCTCTAATTCATTGAATATACCATTTTCTTTGGACACTAATTATTGATGAACAATGGATGGAAGTGTGAGTTTTAATTTAGATACATCACAATAAGAAATTAATAGTGGTGCATATGTTGTCTTTTGTTACATGTTACTACAGACTAGTAATGTAAATTCAACTGTGAAGGAAGGTATATCATTTAATGAATCCTTGGATGGGATTCCCTCTACAGGGGTATAGGTGGTCATATTTTCAAGAACTATAGTTTGGATAGTGATGGTTTATGCAGTGAGGAAATGGATAACCAATACATTGGTGAAGACGTTGTTCAAGAATTGGTTGATTAACAATTGATGTAGTAGAAAATTGTCATTTAAAGGGGCCATATGGGATAAAATAAAATCAAAGATGATATTCCCTAAAAATTTAAGAAATTATATCTAGTTTTTTTTTGGGAATATAGTTATTATGTAATTGATTCTTCTTGAAAAAGGATAGGTTTTGTAGACAGTTTCTACTTGTCAAGAGGATGTTTATATCATTCTAATCATGTTTTTACTATTTTTTCATCATGAAGGTAATGATACTCCTACGGATTCAAAAAGATGTATGGTGGATCCTTAGGCCACTGGTAGAGATGGAATTAAAGAATCTTTCTCTATGTTAATTGATGAAAAGAGTTTCCAATTGGTACATTATAGGAAGAATAAATTTTATGATCCTGATTAGGATCTGGTACCATCCCTTTTTATGATTTTACTTTACCCCCTTTGGATCTACCCCTTTATATGGAACATCCATCAAAAATCAATACATAAAAGAAGGATAGTATTACCCTTCCATATGGTTTATGTGAAAATTGTAATAAAAATTTGAATGGAACACATGAATCATCAATCAATGTGAAGAATCCTACTCCCAAAATTTATGAATTTTTTGATCATTATGATGATGGAAATAATGGTGGAATACAAACCCCCACAAATATATTCAATGAAATTACCTTGGTTGATGACACTTATAAGAGGTAAAAGTCCTAATTAGTTGTATGGAGAAAAAAATCATGGAGGAGTAGAATTCAAGATCACTTGTAATATGTGAAGACCTAGAGGAGAGGAAGACGCCCTAAAGATCAAGGTCATGGGCGAGGATAGATTATTTGGAATGAAATAAATGATGAACATAGAATTTTATATATGATTTGAGAAAATCTTTGTCATTGACCTTTCTAGATGAAGGATATATTTTGAATGTCTGACCCCATATTTCGATTTCCCTATTTTTATTTCTTTTAATAAAAGAGAGCTATCCCTATGTTTTCAATCAAAAATAATTATTTAAATAATAGTAACAATAATAGTAATAATAATAATATTAATATTAAAAATAATTCTAATACTAAAAACAATTATAATATTGATAATTGTAGTATTTATAATTGTAATATAATAGTAATACTAATAGTAATAGTAATAGTCACAATAATTGTAATAGTAAGAGAAATAGTAATAGTGAAAGTAATAATAATAAAAATAGTAATAGTACTTATAATAATAATAATAGTAATAATAATAATAGTAATAATATTAGTAGTAATAATAATTATAGTAATAGTAATATTAATTATAATAGTGATAATAATAGTAATAATAATAGTAAAAATAGTGGTAGTAATAGTAATAGTACTAATAATAGTAATAATTAAAATAGTAGTAATAATAAAAATAATAAAAATAATAGCCATAATAATAATATTAGTAGTAATAATATATATTATGGTCTCAGTATAAAATTACATTCCAACACCCACATATCACACACACACATGCCATAATGGAAGGTTATAGACCCACCAAGTAATAACCCGCCCATCGATCCTATTTATTTCATACATTGAATGCTCATTGTCCCACCATTAGTTGGATCAATTACCTCTTAGTTTTGATGTCCCAATAATAATAATAATAATAATAATAATAATAATTTTTGAAAATTTAATGTCAAATCTCCATTTATTGAAATAAAAAAAATAAAAACAAGCACGATTGGTACATATAGTGGAACAATTCCCTTATTAAATACAAGAAACTCAAAATAAATGTTTTTTCTTGATCTTAATTTGAGCTTCACAAGTCGCATTATGAACAACCACCCAGTTGATTCTTCCATACCCAGGGCCTCTGTCTCATGGATCAAAAAATCTTATATAAGTCTTTATACATCTCCAAGGCCCCTCATGATATTTTTTGTTATCTAATTCCATGTGAGGGAAAAATTAACCAAAACTAGCCTTCTATATTAGGGTTTGGATCTCAAGGGAATCATATCGTTACCCTTCATCCATGACTATATTTTCAAGATCATCCTACCAATCTAACACTAAAAAAGTATTAGAGGTAGTGAATAAAGCATTGCGATGAAGTTCATGCTCATATACCTGACCACTTTCAACACTATCTCCTTGAACCTCACCTTGAGAATGAACATGAATCAAGATTTATAGGTTTCCTTTTTCTCTCATTTGGATTTGAGTGTCTCTTAATTTAGATTTAATCTCAATATACTTATTTAAGGAATATATATCCTTTTGAATTTTAAATTTTAGAGTAGTATTTTTATAAGTATCATCATCTAGGGACACTGAAAATTGATCATGAAATTTTATTTTATAATGAAAATTTTCAAAAGTATTAACATAGATAGATTTATCAGTCCTATGTATTTCACTATTAATATCCATAGAGGGAGCATCTATATTTGACATAGATATTACACCCACATCATGTTTCCTAGAGATTATCGGGGTAATATCCTCAATAAGAAAAGGATAATCATATCTTTTATCATCTCCATATTGAACTATGATAGAAAAAAGTCTAAGGGTTTTCCATTGGTGATAATGCAGTAGTAGGAAGCTTCGTAGCGTGAGGATTGGAATTTGTTACATCAGTGTAAATGGGATACATAAAATAGTAATTGAAGTATTATCTGCAAAAGAAACTTTATCAAGATCCAGAGAAGTGGAACATTCCTTCTTAACTTTTCTAGGAGAGGAAACAATTATTTTTCTTTTCTTTATTTTTTATTAATTAGCCTCCATTCTTCCAGAATGGCCAAATTGAAATACCCTTGAGAAGAAACATTATATTCCAATGTTATTGTCCATTGAATCATCATATAAATTATATATCTCATCATACTTAATAAGAACATCGTTAAAAGAAATTTTATAGTTGGTAAATGAACCATGATCCATGTATTCATCAGGAATATCATCCCAATAAAAACCATGCCTGCACATGTGAGGAGATGGAAGGCTTGATTTCAATAGTTAATTTCTCACTGAATAATTCCCACAAACAATAATTCCATATGACTGATCTATAGAACCGTAATCTTGTTTGTTAGCCAGAGGACCTCCATGACTACCCGATTAAAAGCCATTGATTATAGAAGAATGTTATCATTATATTTGGACTTACCAACAGTCTCATCGTTATAATCCATTCTAACTTGATAGACCTACTAACTCTTTTATATTGAAAGATATTGTTTTCCTCCAGATGTCCAAAATGAGAGTAGGAAACAAAAACGATACTATTTCCATAGGTGGATCTTTAATTGGACAATCATCTAGAAATAAAAATAGAATTATGGGACCATTTCATACATATCAAAATAGTTCCAACCAAAAATTAAGACACATGCTCCCAAAAATATTTTCTTAAAGAGGAATTATAAGGCATGGATAGTAGATGATTTTATGGAATACAATGAGAAACCAAAAACTCCACTAAAAAATCAAGATCATACAAAATTTATATTCTTTTATGTTATCCACCCCTTTATTGGGGGCCACCTTAAACTCTTCGATTACTTTTTATTTTCCTTTATTAATTGGTAAGTCATGTGAAATCCTGCACATCCATGATCGATGACATAACATCTCCATCACTAGGATCAATGCCTATAATTAATTAATTATTCAATACATGATCGTCATGCTCTGTTGTATTGTCCTTATTCTCATAATGGAAAAAGATTGAAGTTGGTCCATCACATTAAAAGTTTTCAAAATCTTCACGGTAGGATTCTATACTCAACGATATGTTAATAATGTTATGAAAATATAAATTTGTAGGTCCAGAATCTAGAATTTCCTTAGTATACTCCTTGATTTTTTTCCTTCACTCGTAGTGTACAATCATAATTAGGATCACCCACTACCTCTTAAAAAATAGAATGTAGAGGAGTTTCCCCAGTCATCCTTTCCTGGTCATGTTGAAACTAATGCGGGGAAGACTAGGGAGAAATCTCCATCACCCCATAAGAGAGGCATATTGTCAGGTGATAACTTCACATATTGATTTTCAATTGCATTGGTTTTCTAAGAAGAAACCATTTTAAATCAATCCCCATCAACAATAACTATCCTCACTTTTTACATAACTGATACTATGGTTGGTATGTCATTACATGAGGCTGCAATGGTGACTATTCTGGTACCAACACATGTAACACCCCAATATTTCATAGTATTCTATTTTATTTAAAGTACATAAATAGCTTGAGCTACATGCAACACCGAGTTCGAGCGCACCACGACATACCCAACTAGCTGTTCAAAAAATGTTTATGAATAGTATTAACTGCATTATAAAGTTTATATAATGTTTATAATTTTAACATTCATATAATGTATTTCTTAGATTTTATATAAGAACAAATTCAAATTTTCATATAAAATAATATTTTTAGAAAAATCAATTTTACATCCTTTTAAGGGAGAACCCTTATGGAATCCAATATTTTACATTTTTATATATCAATTCGAGAAAATAAACTTATTGTTTAGAAGAGGAACTTAAAAATTAATTTGGATTAATTTTTGGTGCTTTTCTAATTACTTTCACATTCTTATGAATAATGAAAAATACTATATTTTAATTGAAAACTACTTATTTAGTCAAAATAATTAATAGTGTTAAATTATAAATTTGAATGGTTTTAAAGTATAATTAGATTATATTTTCATCATTAAATCCAATTTTGTTAGTTGTAAGTAACGTTACATTTAAATTGGACATAAACAAATGTCAATCTTCTTATAGTTTTTACTACTCCAAAAACAACTTTCTGGTTTTTACCACGAGAATATTTTTTTAAATTAATTAATAAAACTTCAATGTTTTGAATATAGTAAAATAGACTTAATTTATTAATTTATAATATCAAAATTATATTTGGGTGGTTTTTTTACTTTTCTAAAAATGGTTAATTTTTTATAAATAGTGAAAAAACTACGTTATTATTTACAGCAGAATTTTTATTTAAATTATTAATTTTATTATATATTTATTTTAAATGAAAAATAAATACATAAGACATATATTAGTCTAATTTAATTCATTGAAGTCATTTTATTAAAGGATTATATATATATAATTTTATTGAATTGTTTACTGTCCTTTACTCACCTTCTAGGCACATTTACAAATCTGCATAAAACTTAATTTTACCACATTGGTGAATTGAATTTAAAAACTACACGATAAATGGTTGACATATTTATGTGAATTTTTCTCAATGGGATGAAAATAAATTTTGGTGAGTATAAAATTTTAATTTTATTTAGAAAAGTTAAAAGTCGATAGGTTAATTGAAGGTAAAAATGATACATAAATTACCCAAACACATGTTCTAATTTTATTGGTTAAGTGTATTTCGATAAAAATAAACCTGATGAAAAAATATAATCCTTTTTGTCCACATAGATTAGTTTAGTCCATTTAATATTACTTTGTTTAAAGAAGAGTTAAAAGTGTTAAATTCGATGTATAATAATTAAACGATTAATAATATAGGGTTATACATTACATATATTAGACTATAAATATTCCTTAGAAACTAAAAATATGTCCTATATAATGGTATTTAATTTAATTATTTTTAAACATTACAAAATTATATTCCTTTATGTCACAATGATGATGAAATAATTACATTATTATTGAAAGTTTAAAATAAATGATATGTTAAATGTTAAAATAATTATAAATTAAGACTTGTGATATATTTCACAATTTTTCTAGGGAAATATGACATTTTTGGGTTTATTAAATATTTTTTTAGAATTAATTATGTTGTTATGGCTTTCACAAAAACCAAATACTAATTAGTGTCCAAATTGAAATAAATTAGATTTTTACAAAAATAATATATTTTTAATTTATATAATACTCCTAAAAATATAAGGTTTAGTAAAAGGACATATATAAGGTTATTTATATCAATAATGAACCACTTGGGGTTCTCTTGTATTTTAATAGTATGTTTATTAACCATATTTTATAATAATACAAGAATACATGGTAAAATTGAAACTGTTTAACTAAGAGTTAAATCTAAACAATATGGTTAATATGGTGACCAAGTACAATATAAAACATACTGGTTGGAGGTTTTATACTCATCCCCACCTTATCTTTTAAATAAATCATTTTTAGCAATTATAAACTAAAAATGATTGTATAATAAAATAATATTTCATACATTTTGTAAAGTGACCCTTACCTCACTTATAAATTGGTGCATCCATTCTCTCGAAATCACACATCCAAATCCTTTTGGATGAGACACAAATTTCTCAAATATTCTCCCAAATTCATCAAATTAAACATAGAAACATTTAATTTTTCAGAAAGCCAGCCTAAGGATCCGTTTTTATCAAATCAAAAGGAATCACTCGAAGAAGTGATAATTATTTCATCAACTCATTCAATGTTCTTTTCTTATTCCACTTTATCATTATATGTAATTTCCATACCAGAATAATAACTCTAGTAACTTACAAATACTATGATGTAATTATTAATATGGTATAATCATATTAATTATTCTATCCATCCTGTGAATGACAAAGTCACCATACATGCATACATAAGACTTACCGCCCCCATGTTGTGGTGTAGTTTGTTATCCAACACATCATTATTTTATGGGTAAAATATTGAGTATAATTTGTTTAAATAATAAAAATAACATGTTAAGGATTATATATATATATGATATACCATCCAATTAAATACTATTTACCCATCAATAGAATGATATCATCGCTCGTGCATACGTACATATTATTGTCTCCATGGACGCGTTGAGATTCATTCCACAACAGAACCATTAAAGAAGTATTTTAATTTTATGAATTAAAATAAATTTTAAGAACTTAATATAATTCTGGATATGAATCAAATAAATACTATCCATAAAACACGACTTATGTAACAAAAAATATAATCTAAAACAGATAATTTAACACCTAATACAAAGATTTTACTGAAATATCATTTTCAAATAAATAATAGAAGATCATATTTGATATCATATATATTATATATGTGTTTATTTTATAATTTAATAACAATTATTTCACCATTATACTGGAGGTTAACCTACCCTTTACAAAGGAAATTTACAATTTAAGGTGTTTTCATCTAACTTTTTTATTCCGGTGAGATACATTCTTTATTGCCACTAATTCTTTTTGAGTGGTGTATGTACTACACATGATTTAATTATATATGTAATATACATTAATTTATGGGTATTTACATCTTTATTTTATGATCATTCTTTCATGGGGTGTATGTTTCTAAAGTTACCAAATTTTTAAGGGATTTTATGATTTCTATTTCCACTAATTGTGTTTTATGCAAACTTCATTGATTATTTTACTCCATGATTATATGTGAAAACACTATTATTTTATTTATGTTGTAATTTTCACTATCATTTATGTGGATATATTTTTGATACACACAGTCACCCCATTTTTAAATTATCATTTCATCATTGTACACTTGATAATAATAATCCTAACTCAATTTTCATTCATTGAGTTAAACATCCAAGTCATTGGTGTTGTTTTTAAAAGAATATGGGTGAATGTCCACTGATTGATTTATACTAAATATCCAATCCTATTGAGAGTATTTATATTTTCCACACATAATTATATCATTGATTTATTTCTTTATCCTATGTATAAGTACTTTATAAAGTATTTCCTTTCAATTTACATTCCATTGAGACTTTTTTTTATGCATCAATTTACCTTTTTATGGTGTATATAATGTACTTTGACATATTATATCATGAATCAATTAATTCTCATTATATTATAATGTTCTTATTACAACAATTACTTTCATTCAAGCGTCACTCATTTGGTTGAGAACTCCAACTAAAATATCATTTTAATTGTTTTAATGATTTATTATTTTAATTCATTCACATTAATGACCTTGTATTAAAATTGGTTTTAAATATTTATTTATATGGACATGAATGTTTTGAAATTAATATTCCTCTAATTTTGTTTCAAATGTTTCATGGGATAATTTGAATAAAAAATATCTTTTAAATGACTTCTTTGATAACTAGTGCGACTTTAAAATGTTTTCAAGAAAAATGGGACATTTCTCTCAAATAGTTTTACTGACTATTTTCATCTATGTAAAACTGTTTAATTGTATTTTATTCATTATTTAAGTTGATTTATTATAATAAAAAATTCTATATTGTATTTAATGAGTTATATTTGACGGTGGATGTGCTATTTTTATGCCATTCATGGATTGTAGTTAATGTATTGATATTACTTATGTGAGTTTTAATACAAATGTTTAGATTATGTATCACCAATTTTATATGAGGAATGAATTGGACTTGGTATGTGATAGGTGGAGCCTTGTATTACTTCTTGATAGATCGGTATGTCTCATGATATATACTAGTGTCTTGGAACAAGGCGTTGACAAAATCTTATTCGTAGTCTTCTCACGAGGACATGAATATGTGGTTATGATGTCCGGTATTAATCATTTCAGACTTAAGAAATTTTCTATTTATATTACATGTGATTATTCTACTTGGAGAATTTAAATTTGAATAAGTAAACAGAATTATTTTATTTCTATTTTCCATATCATGCTTAAGTTTATGTTTCAATGGCCTGTGTTTATGTCCTATACATTGGCATAAATTATTATTCTTATTTATGATAGTATCTTATATAATGTTATCCTTACTAGGCATTTGAGCTTACCTATTTATATGTTTTGTTATTCCCAGGATGAGATTTCATATATTAAGATTATCCTACAAGAATAGGCTCAGCGATATGAGTGTGTTCAAAGTGGATAAAATGTTGTTGTTTTTCCTTTTCATGATGTAATTTAAAACATATGTATCTATCAATTACTTTCAAGGCTACTAATCTAATTGTTATTTCATGACTCGATCTGTTGTGATCTTTCCAATTTTATGTAATAATTCACCAACTCTAGGTAACTAGGTTCGGGGTGTTATAGTTGGTATTCGAGGAAGTTTAGTAGAAAACTTGGAAGATATATTTTGAAAAAAACTGATAAGAAAAAAATACCATAAGATAGAAATTGAGGATTAGAATAGAAGAACATCCAAAAAATAGGTAATGTAAATAATATGTGGGTTTTCCATGAAATATATCCATGTCTAGATATAAGCATATAGAGGCAGCTCTGGCACATATATACCTAAGGGTAAAAACCAAGAACACTACTTTGAGCTAGACTTGAACAGGAACTAGTGCACGGTAATGGTCCTTGGTATACACATGGTTACGACACTCCTAGGGGATATGCTTATGATAAATCACATTTTCATTACAACCTAATTTAATGGATGTTAACATAAGTTTAAATTAAATTACCTTGGTTAATCCTATGGTGTTTTAGATTGAAAATTTTGTGTCAGGGTATTCCCTAAATATTTTTAGTACTAATGTTACTCAATCAATGATTTTTGGGTTTATTTAATGACAGAATTCAAAGGATGTCATAGTAAAAATGAACTGGATGTACAAGGTGGGAATGATGGTGGAGATGAGAAACTAGATTGAATATGGATATGAATAAAATATATCATGTTCATGATGAAGTAATTTTCCAAAAATACGATCAATAATATATACATTAACCAAATCCCAGACTCAAAAAATAAGATAAAGGTCTATAATGATAATATCTCTAGCAGTGGAGACCATGGAGAAAATAAGTCTCAATCTCCATCATGACAGAAATGTGGATGGAGACACCCATGAAAGTGTCTAAATATATCAAACAAAAGAAATCTTTGTGATAATGCAGGACATAATGTAAAAAATTTCCTAGTGAAAATGAAGAGTACTATAGATGAAAAAAATGATCCTAATAATGCATTTGCATTCATTTTCTGTAAATGTAGGGGACCTGGGCATTACCCGAGTCACTTCCCTATTATATACGTTAAGCACTAGGTCAAGGATAATCCTATATGGAAATAAATGAATGTAAAATATTCTAAAATTATTAATGATCTTTGTTGATGGGATTACTTTGACGAATTTTCTATTTTATATGTAACCCTGTAGTTAGTTATGTGAATATTCTAATTAAGGAATAATTACATTTCCTTTTTCAGATATAGTTATAAATAACCATTTAGGTTTATATGATCCTTGAATTTGAGGAAATTATAGGTTATTAATTTTTGAGATGAAAATACGAGGTATGAAATAACATTTTTTCTTAAATTATGTTATTTTGATGAATTTATCTCATTTTGGGAATGTTATAAAATATATTTTTTTATAAAGACCACACAAAGACCATGTGTCAACCCATCGCGTTAGACAAAGATGCGGGATTGACACCCACAACCAAAGTGTGACTGGGATTTATCGCCTACCACAATACTATGTGAAGTCCCTAGTTAGTGTGACTTATTTTTTTAAGTTTAATTATTTTTTGATAAAGAATATGTTTATTTGGGATCTTATGTTTTTTAAAATGAATATCCTTATTATGGAAAAATGATTTAGTTATTATGTGATACATGTTATTTTATAAGATTTTTTCTCTGTTGGGAACAGTACATTCATATATAAAATAAAAAAACTATGGGATTCCATTTGTGGAGTAATGGTGGATAATTTTTATTTTGTAAGAATCTATTTTTTTATATAGATTCAGGTTATTAATGTAAATGATTAACCTATAATATGGAATAAGTGATTTTTTAGTTACACTTCTATATAAGACATTAAGAGTAGTTGATGTTATTTGAAGACAAATTTTAAGATTTAATATGAAAGACTATGTGATTATATTCTTCTAAATTTTGGGTTTGAATCTTAGTTCGGGTTATATTAAAGGATTTTAAGAACAAATGTTTACTGAATAGTCTTTATTGAACATTGGGTATTGTCTGTTTAATTTTGGAAATTAAGATTATTATTTGTTTCAATAAAGGATTATCCATTTTGGGGAAAATTTGATCTTGTACTAACCATTTTTTTGGTTAATCTCTGAAGACAAAGTAAATTTATAGTTCATCTTTTGTGGATTATGTGATTCTCTAGATGTTGATTATAGAACTTTAAGAGTTACCAAGTCATCTTGAATACTTATCACTAAGAGAAAATATGAGTTACTGGTAGATATATATTAATTGATTAAAATCTACATTAAAAGTACGTATATATCATTATGTTCTTATTAAATCTCATAAATAAATTCCTCAAATTTATGAAATTGAACTTAATCAAAAAAACTTTGTCTGTTTACTTTACCTATTATGAAACTATTGATCATTTAAATCATCACAAGTTTGGGGTTTTCTGGTTGTTAACATTCCCTTGATCATGATATCTATCACTCCCCATCAGAACAAGACACATAGTTTATCATTAATATCAATGTTTTCGTACACAGAATCCTAGTATGGTTATCTCAAGCGACCATTTTACTTCTCTTTCATTCTTTTAAATTGATAGTTTTATTGACTTTTTTCCTGATGAGGGAATTAAAATGATGTTCCCAAGACCAATTTAAAAATTTCGAGGACATAATTTCTAAATGGGGGGAATAATGTAGCACCCCATGATTTCATAGTATGATATTTTTTTAAAGTTATTGAATAGCTTGCACTACACAGAACACTGATTTCGAGCGCACCATGGCATACCAAAACTAGTCTTTTAAAAAATATTTATGAATAATATGAACTATATTTTTAATTTTATATACTACATATTTTGTTAACATCTATATTACTTGTTTGTTAGAAAAAATATAAGAACCAATTCAAATTTTTAGATAAAAGAAGTATTTTTCAAAAAATAAATATTATCATCTTTTAATGGAGAACCCTTATTAAATCCAATATTTTACACTTATATATATTAAACTAGACAAAATAAACTTCTTCTTTAAAAGGGTGACATAAAAATTTATTTTTGAAAAATTTTCAGGTCATTTCTGATATATTTGTTTAATGTATATTGAAAAATACTATGTTTTAATTGAAAATAACTTTTTAATGAAAATAATTTATAGCGTTAAATTATGATTTGAATGATTTTGAAGTATAATTAGATCATATTTTTATCACTCAATACAATGTTGGTCATTGGATGTAATTTTACATTTTTATTGGACATAAACACATATCAAGCTTTGTACAGTTTTTACTTCTAAAAAAACCCACTTTCTGGTTTTAACAATGGGAATAATTTGTTAAAATTAATTAACACAACTGATATTTTTTTTTAATTTGTAAAATATTATTAATTTTTGAATTTCGAATATAAAAATTATATTTTGGTGAATTTTTGCTATTTTCAAAAAACATTCAATTTTTGATGAATAGTGAAAAACACTGTGTTATTGTATTAAAACAGCTTTTTATATAAATAATTATTTTTATTTAAATAATTTTTAAATTAAAAATAAATAAATAATAAATATATTAATACAATTTAATTCATTGATGTCATTTTATAAAAATATTAGATATATACAATTTTCTTGAACTTTTTACCGTCTTTTACTCACCTTCGAGGCACATTTACAAATATGCATAAAACCTAAATTTACTGCTTTAGAAATTTAATTTCAATAATATTATGGACATAGTTTTCATCAATAAGTAAATTTTCGTTCAATAAGTCACACATAAAATTTGTGAATAGTAAGTTTTGAATTTTATTTATCATGGTTAAAAACAATACGGTAATTAAAGGTAAAAATGATATTATAAATACCCTAACTCATGTAAAACTTCTATTGGATTAGTTTATTTCAACCAAAATCAACCATAAGAATAAAATATAATTCTTTTGATCCACTTGGAATAGATTAGGATATTAATTATTATTTTATTCAAATCAGAGTTATTAGTGTTAAATTCAAAGTTTAAAATCTAAACCATTTTTAATAATGGGTTATACATAATATAAATTAAATTATAAATATTCATTAGATATATAAAAATATTTCCCACATAATGGTATATTATTTATAATTTTTAGACATTAAATAATAATATTTATTTCTAACAAAATGAAGATGTTGTAATTACCTTATTATTAATATATTAAAATAATTGATATTATAACAAATAATATAATTGTTAATTGCGACTTTTTATGTAATACATGGATTTTATATGTTAATATATGTTTTTAGGGTTCATTAAATAAATTATTTTTTAAGTAATATAGTTTTTATGACTTCCACAAAAACCAAATACTATATAGAGTCAAAATTGATATAATGAGTGTTTTTTAAAAATATTATTAATTGATATATTATTTCTAAAAATCTATGATTCAGAAAAAAGGACTTTTATAATATTACATACATCAATACTGAACTAATTGTGGTTCTCTTGGATTTTTTGTGTGTGTTTATTAAACATTTATTATAGTAATACCAGAATACATGGTAAACATTATTCTATTTAACTTTGAGTAAAATAAAAAAATAAGGTTAATATAGTGACCTAAACATGTATAAAATATATTGGTAGAGTTTTTTACCCATCCCCACCTTATCCTCAAAATAAATTATTTTTGGATCCATTATAAACTGTTAATTATTGTATAATAAAATAATATTTCAGGATTTTCCTAATGTGACCCTCACCTCCCTTATAAATGGGTACTAACCCTTCTCTCAAAATCACACCTCAAATTGCGTTTGTCTTAGCCAACCCCTGCTCAAATATCCTCCCAAAAACCATCACATCAACATAGAGGTCTCAAATTGATCAAAATTGTAACCTATGTATCCCTTTTTATCAAATCGAAAAGAAATCACCCGAAGAAGAGGTAATTATTTCATCTCTTATTTCAAAGTTCTTTTATTCTTCCAATTCATCATTCATTGTTACTTAAATACATGAATATGAATTATAGTACCTTATAAATAATGTGATATTATTATAAATTTGGTACAACCATATTCATTATTCAATAAATTATGTGATTGACAAAGTCACCAAATGTGAGTACGTACGGTAGGCCGTCTCCACGTCACGGTTTACATTGTTATCCAACAGTTTATTTTTTAGATGGGTATAATTATGAGTATAATTAATTTGAATAATAAAAATAACATGTTATTTTTTATGTATATATGATATACTATCCAATTACATATGATTTCACCATCAATAGAATGATATTTCTGGTCGTAGGTATATACGGATTACTGTCTCCACAAACGCAACAAGATTCATTCCCTATCATATCCATTCATGAATAATTAACATTTTATGAAAATAAAATATTGTTTAAGAACATAATATCATTATTAATATAAATAAAATACGTCCTATCCCTAACAAAAATGAATTCTGTTGCAAAAAATATAAAGGAAAATGAATCAGTTAACACCCAAAACAATGATACTACTGAAATATCATTAACAAATAAATATTAAAAGATCATATATGAAATCATATTAATGTATGATGTTATTTTCTAATTTAATAAAAGTTATTTCCCCATTATATTAGAGGTTAACCTACCATCTAATAAGTAAAATTACAATGTAAGTGGTTTTCATCTCACTTTTTTATTCTCGTGAGATTCATGCTATATTGCACTATTTCCTTTTGTGTGGTGTATGTACAACCCAAGATTGTATTATTTGTGTAATATAATTTAATTTATGTGTATTTACATATTAATTGTATTATAATTCTTTCATGGTATGTATGTTTCATAAGTTACCAAATTAGTAAGGGAATTTCTTGATTTCGATTTCCACTCCTTGGGTTTTACGCAAACATAATTGATTATTTTACTCCAAGATTATGTGTGAAATCAGTATTTATTTATTTATGTAGTAATTTACACTCCCATTTAAGTTGATATACTATTGATAATCATAATCACTCCATTTATAATTTCATAGGTCATCGATATGAACTTGATAAGCGTAATCTTAACACAATTTTCATTCATTGAGTTAAACATCCCAGTCATTGGTGTCGTTCTTACATGAATATGTCTAAATGTACTATCAATGATTTACATTAAATATATAATAATATTGAATGTATTTATATTTTTCAACCATAATTATGTCATTTATTTATCCTTAACCAAATGATACAATCACTATAAATTATTTATCTCAATTTACATTCCATTGAGACTTCATTATTGTTATACACCAGCTAACTTTTATATGGTGTATATAAAATACAATGACATAGAATATCATTAATCCCTTTATTATAATGATATTAAAATGTTTTTATTAAATCAATTATTTGTAATCAAGCATCTTTCATTTGGTTATGAACTCTAACTAAAATATAATTTTCAATGTTTTAAAGATTATCCTTCCAAATCATTATCATTAATGTCCATATTTTAAAAATGGTATTAAGTATACATTTATATGGACTTGAATGTTTTGAAATTAAATTTCCTTTCAAATGTTTCAATGTGTTTTGGGAAACTCTGTTTAAAAATATCTTTGAAATTACTTCTTTAATAAATAGTGTGAATTTTAAATGTTTTTAAGAAAAAAGGGGGTATTTCCCTCAAATAGTTTTACCGACTGTTTAATCTATGTAAATATCCTTCATTGTATTTTATTCATTATTGAGGTTGATTTATTATAATTAAATATTCCATATTGTATTGAATGAGTTATGTTTAATTGTGTATGTGCTATTTTAATTCTATACATGGATTGTTATTAAAGTATTAACATTTTGTATGTTAGTTTTAATACGAACGATTAGATTATGTTTCTCCAATTTATTCTGAGAAATGAATTGGACTTAGTAAGGGACAGGTGGATCCCACTAATTCTCGGTCCGTTGGTAGGTATAATGAGAAAAACTAGTGTCTTGGCACAAGGCCTTGACAAAATCTTCTTTGTAGTATATGCACGAGGCCCTGACATTTTGGTTATGCGGTGGGACATTATGAATTCCATTATTAATAAATTAGCTATTGATTTTATATGTGATTGTAATACTAGTAAAATATCCATGTGAATCTGTAAATGAAATTATTTGATTTATATTTTTTATAACATGATATAGTTTAGGATTTAAAGGCCTATGTTTTTGTCTTATACATTCCCTTAAATGTTTATACTTTCTTATGATAATATATACTATATTTTTATCATTACAGAGAATCTGTGATCACCACTTTCTATGTTTTATTATTCTCAGGATGCGAAGAAGTATATTTGGATTAACCAGCAAGTATAGGCGAAGGGATATGAGTGGGTTTAAAGGAAACACAATGTTAATATTTTCCATTTCAGGATGTAATTTAAAAAATATGTATGTATTTAGGACATTTAAGGATACTAAACTAATAGTTCATTCGAGAAATGATCTCTTGTGACCATTATAATGTTATGTAATAATGCACCTTCTATGGAAAACTAGGGTCGGGGCATTACAATTGGTATCAGAGGACATATAGTTCAAACCATAGAAGCAAGATTTCGAAAAACCTAAATTTATAAAACACTACCTTAATATATAGTTTGGGGATTAGTTTAGAGGAACATTCAAAAAATTTAGTAATTTAATATTATGTGGGTTTCCAAGAAATACATCCCTGTTTGGATAAGAGAAGGAAGAGGCTGCTCTGGAACAGATGTACCAAAGGGTAAGACCTAAAAACACCACTTTGATCCTGACTCAAATGGGAACTGGTGCATGACGACATGCCTTATAGTACTCTTAGTTATGAAACTCTTGGGAGATATTCGTAGGATAATTCATCTTTTCATTACAAATTGATTTAACGATTTAAATATAAGATGCTAATAAATAACGTTGGATAATCCTAAATTTTTTTTGATTAGGAATAAGATTTCATTATATTCTCTAAATTATTTTATTACTATTATTACTCACACTATGATTTTTGGTTTTAGAAAATGTATGGATTCCAAGGAATTCATAGTAACAATGACCATTTTGTACACGGTGAGCATGAAAGTTCACATGAGAAACTAAATGGAATGTTGATAGCCATAAAAGATATCATGTTCATGCCAAAGAAGGTTTCCAAAAATACGGTCAACAATATATACATTAACCAAATCCCAAACACAACAAAGAAGAGAATGGCAGAGAATGATAAGATCTCTAGTAGTGGATACTATAGTGAAAGGAAAGCTCAATCTCTATCATCCAAGAAATGTGGAAGGAGAAACCCAGGAAAGTGTCTAAATAGAAAAATGAAATGCGTTATATGTCGGAATGAAAGTGATAACGTAATGAATTACTGAGGGAAAATGTAGAGTATTATGGAAGAAAATAAAAATGATCATAATAATCCATTTACATTCATTTTCAATAAATGTAGGGGAATTGGGCATTACCGAAGTCAATTCCCAATTCTTTTCGAAAATCATTATGTAAAGGAATAACCTCTGTGGAAATAAATGGATTGAGAAATTATTAAAAGTATTAATGAACTTTTGTTGATGGGATTACAATTGAAGACTTTTCTATTTTATCTATAACCCTGCAGTTTGTTATGTGAATGTTCTATTCGAGGAAGAAATATCTTTTTTTTTCGGATATTGTTATAAATAACCATTTGGGTTTATTTGATCCTTGAATTCTAAGTAATTATAGTTTATTAATATTTGGGATGAAAATGTGAGGTATGAGATAAATCTTGTGGTCAAATTCTTTTATTTTGAGGAATATGTATCATTTTTTGAATGTTATAAAATATAGTTTTTGGAAAAGGACAACACACAGACTGTGTGAAAACCCATCACGTTAGACAATGCTATGGGAATCGATCCCACAACCAAAGTGTGATAGGGATTTTTAACATACCACTAGACTATGTGAAGTCCTTAGTTAGTCTAACAAGTTATTTTTAGTTAAATAATTTTACTGATCAATAATATGTTGATTTGGGATCTTATGTATAATTAAACAAATATACTTAGTATAGGAAAATTATTTGGTGATTAAGTGATAAATTTTATTTTGGAAGATGTTTACTACATTGGGAAAACTATATGACTAATGAAATTAGAATAATATGGGATTACATTTGAGGAGTAGTGGAGAATTATTTTTATTTTGGAAGAATCTATGTTTTTTATAGAGATTCAAGCTATTAGTTGAAATTATTAACTTATCACAGAGAATATATAATTAGTATAATTACAATTTTATATGACAATTTATGTGTATTTGAAGTTATTTGATGATAAATGTTTTGATTTATTATGATATAATATGTGATTAAATTCATATGATCTTTGGTTTTTTATCAAATTTTGGATTATATTGAAGGATATTAAAGAAAATTATTTATTGAATAGTCTTTAACGAAATTTGGGTATTGTTTGTTTATTTTGGAAATTAAGATTAGTATTTGTTTCTCTAAAGGATTATCTATTTTGGAGATCATATTTTATTGTAATAACAATATGGTTTGGTTAATCAGTAATGAGAAGGGAAATATTTAGATCAACCTTTGTAGATTATGTGATTCTATTGATGTTGATTCTAGATCTTCAGGTGTGACCAAGTCATCTTGAATACTCATCATTTGTGGAAAAGATGAGTTAGTGGTAGAAATTTATTAATGGATGAAAATCTACTAAAAAAAGTATGTATATCTCTTTAAGTAATTATTGAATCTCATAAATAAATTACACAAATTTATGAAATGGAACATCAAACAAAAAACATTGTTTTTTACTTTTTCTACTTGGAATCTAATGACCATTTAACCCATATTATGTTTGGGGATTTCTCATTGTTAACATTATCCTGACCAAGTTTTCTATCACTGTCCATCAGAACATGAAACATAGTTCATCTTTAATATCAATGTTTTCCTACAGGAAATACAAGTATTGGTTATCTCGGGTGGCCTTTGTACTTCTCTATATTTATTTAAAGAGATAATTTTATTGACTTATTTTTCCAATATACGACATTCAATGATGTTCCAAAACCCAATTTTAAAATTTAATGGATTCAATTTCCAAAAGGAAAAAAATGTAACCCCAAATGATTTCATAGTAATTTATTTTCTTTAAAGTGATTAAATAGCTTTCTTTAAATGCAACACAAAGCTCGAGTGTACCACGACTTACCAAACTAGCCATTCAAAAAATAGTTACAAAAAATATTATCTAAATTTTTAATTTTAGATACTCTATATAATTTTAACATCCATATTTTTTTTCTTAGACATCATTTAAGAAAAAATTCAATTTTTCAAATAAAACAATTATTTTTCAAAAAATTACTTTTTATATCCTTTTAATGTGGAACCCTTATTAAAAACCAATATTTTACGCTTTTATATATTAAATTTGAAAAAATAAACTTCTTATTTAGAATCAAGACATAATAATTTCATTGGATAAATTTTTGGTGCTTTTCTAATAACTTTTATAATTTTATGAAAAGTGAAAAATACTAATTTTTAATTGAAAATAAATTTTTTAATCAAAATAATTTATAATGTTAAATTATAAATTTTAATGGTTTAGAAGTATAATAAGATTATATTTTTATCATTTAATCCAATGTTGTTCATTGGAAATAATTTTACATTTAAATTGAAAATAAATACATATCAATGTTGTGATAGATTTTAATTTCAAAAAACCCACTTTCTGGTTTTGACAACATGAATATTTTTTTTAAATCAATTAATAAAAATTAGGTTTGATATTTGGTAATATACACTTCATTTTTTAATTTGGAATATCAAAATTATCTTACGATGAATTTTTGGTATTTTTCAAAAGAATTCACTTTTTGATGAATACTGAAAAAAATGCGTAATTGTTTTAAGCATAAATTTTTTAAATAATTTTTTATAATTTAAATTTATTTTAAATTAAAAATATATACATAATACTTATATTATTCAAATTTAATGTATTGAAGTGATTTTATTAAAAAACTTTATATATACAATTTTATTTAACTTTTTACCGTCTTTTAGTTACCTTCTAGGGACATTTGAAAATTTGAATAAAACATAAATTTACCTCTTCTATGAATTGAATTTCAAAAATACAAGATACATGTATGAAATCAGTATCTAAAATGTTGTTCAATATGATGAGTAATAACTTTTGAATTTTATTTACCATGGTTAAAAATAAATAGGGTAATTAATAGCAGAAAAGATGTTATAATTACCCTAACAAAAGTCCTAATTCTGTTGGATATGTGTATATTGACCATAACCAATATCAAGAGTACAATATAATCCTTTTTTTCCACTTGGATTAGATTAGGACATTTATTATTATATTATTTAAAGAAGATTTAAATGTGTTAAATTGAATGTATAATAACTAAACCATTTTTAATATAGGGAAATACATAAGATAAGTTGGACTATTAATATTATTTATAAATATTAAAAATTTCATATATAATGGGATTCTATTTTTTATTATTATACCATAAATAATTAAATTTATTTATGAAAAAATGATGATGTAGTAATAACCTTATTATTTAAAAATTTAAATAATTGACATAAAAAATAAGAATATAATTATAAATTTAGTATTTTCATGTATTCAATGATTTTATAGGTTAAGAAGACACATTAAAGTTGAATAAATAATTTTTGTTGAGTAATAATGTTTGTTTGACTTTCAAAAAATGCAAATACTAAATAGTGTCAAAATTGACATAAATGTGTTTTTAAAACAAATACTATATTTTTAATTGGTATAATATTTATTAAAATATATGTTTCTTCCAAAAGGCTTAAATGAGGTTATATATATCAATAATGAACCACTTGGGGTTCTCTTGGCTTTTTATAGTATGTTTATTAACCATTTATTATAATAATACAAGAATACATGGCCAAAATTAAACTATTTAACTAAGAGTTAAATCTAATCAATAAGGTTAATATGGTGACCTAATCCTGTCCAAAACCTATTGGTTGAGTGGTTTTATATTAATACCCAACTTAGACATGAAATAAATTCTTTTTGAGCCATTATAAAATGATAATGATTATATAATAAAATAATATTTCAAGATTTTCCGAGAGTGACCGTCACCTCTCTTACAAAAGGGTACTTCCCCTTATCTCAAAATCACACATCCAAAGAATATTTTCTCGGCAAAACCATACTAAAATACCCTCCCAAATTCACTGACATCAACATAGAGGCCTTAATTTTAACATAAAACCATCATAAAAATCCATTTTGATCAAATAAAAAGGAATCACTCAAAGTAGAGGTAATTATTTGATGAACACTTTCAATGTTCTTTTCTTCTTCCACTTCTTCATTATTTGTTATTTCCATATATGAATAATAACTCCAGTACCAACATACTATGATGTTATTATAAATATTTGACAACCATATTAATTATTCTATCTATATTATTAGTGACAAAGTCACCATACATGAATACGTACAACTTACCATCTCAATGTCGTGGTGTAGTTTGTTATCCAACACTTCATTTTTTTAATGGGGAAAATAATGAGTATGATTGATGTAAATAAAAAAAATAACATTTTAATTTTTATTTATATATGATATACCATCCAATTACATTTAATTTTTCCATCAATATAATGATATTGTTTCTCGTTCATACGTATGGATTATCTTCTCCACGAACACGATGAGATGCATTGTCCATCACAACCAGTCAAGAATAATTTCCATTTTATGAATAGAAATAATTTTTAAGAACTTAAAATCATTTTCTATATTAATAAATTATATTCTATTCATGTCAATAATTACTTACATAAAAAACATATAAAATAAAACGTATCTATTAACACCCAAAACAATAATAGTTCTAAAATATCATTAAAAAATAACTATTAGAAGTTCATATAAGATATCTTCTTTATGTATGTTGTTATTTTATAATTAAATAAAAATTATTTAACCATTATACAAGAGGTTAACCAACCCACTACTAAGTAAAATTATATTGCAAGTTGTTTTCTTCTCACCTTTTAATTCCCGTGAGATTTATTCAATATTTCCACTATTTCCTTTTGTGTGGGGTATTTACTAACCTTGATTTAATTATATGTAAAATATAATTTAATATATGGGTACTTAAATTTTAATTTTATGATCATTATTTCATGGGGTGTATGTTTTATATGTTACCAAATCGGTAAGGGAATTTAAGATTTTGATTTCCACTCATTGGGTTTTACACAAACTTCATTGATTATTTTAGTCCAAGATTATGTGTGAAAACACTATTTATTCATTAATGTAGTAATGTAAACTCTCATTTATTCGGATATACTTTGGATACACATAAGCACCCCATTTATAAATTCTTATCTCATCAATATAAACTTGATAAGAGTAATCTTTACTCAATTGTCATTCATTGAGTTAAACATCCATGTCATTGGTGTAGTTTTTACAAGAATATGTGTGAATGTTATATGTCTTATTTACACAGAATATCAAATCATACTAAGTGTATTTATATTTTCCACACACTATTATGTCATTAATTTATCCTTAACCTAATGATACAGTCTTTATAAAATATTTCATCTAAATTTACATTCCACAGAGTCTTCTTTGTTCTTATGGACCAATTCAATTTTATATAGTGTATATACTATACTTTGACATAGTATTCCATGAATACCTTAATTGTCATGATATTATAAAGTTTTTATTACCTTAATTATATGTATTCAAGCATCTATCATATGGTTAGTAACTCTAACTAAAATATTATTTTAAATGTTTTATAGATTTAATCTTCTAAATTATTATCATTAAAGTCCATGTTTTAAAAATGGTTTTAAGTATTTACTTATATGGACATGAAAGTTTTGAAATTACAATTCATTTCAAAAGTTTCAAAGTGGAATGAGTGAATTTGATTAAAAAATCTCTTTTAAATGAACGCTCTGATGAATAGTGTTCCTTTTAAATGTTTTCATGAAAAATGGGATATTTCTCTCAAATAGTTTTACTAACTATTTTCATATATGTCAACATATTTTGTTTTATTTTATTTTTTATTGAGGATGATTTATAATAATAAAATCCTAAAAAATTTTAGTAAATGGGCTATGTTTGACTATGGATGCACTATTTTTATTCCATTCATGGATTATATTTAAAGTATTTACATTTTCTATGATACTATTAATGAAAATTTTTAGATTATGTTTCACCAATTTAATAAGAGGAATAAATTGGACTAAGTATATGACATGTGTAGCCTGATATATCTCCTCGATGCATCAGTAGGTCTCTTGTGACAAACTAGTGTCTTAACAGAAGTCCTTGACAAAATCTTATTTGTACTCTTAGCCCGAACCCTTGAATATGTGGTTATTATGTCTGGAATTATGCATTCCATCAATATGAAATTTTATATTGACATTACATGTGATTATTTTACTATTATACTCTCAATGTGAATAAGTAAATGGAATTATTTGGTTTATTTTTTGTCATAATATGCTGAATTTTATTTTTAAAATGCTTTTCTTTTAGTCTTATACATTTCATTAATTATTTATTATTATTTATGATAGTTATTCTATATTCTTATCCTTACTGAGATTATGAGATCACCCTTTTCTATACTTTATTCATTCTTGGACGTGAAGAATTATATTTTGATTAACCTACAGAAATAGGATAAGGGATATTAGTGTGTTCAAATGGGACAAAATGTTGTTATTTTTTTCATTTCACGATGTAATATAAAACATATATATGTATCTATTACATTCATGGATAATAAATTAATCAGTATTCTATGACATTATCTCTTGTGATCATGCTAATGTTAGGTAATATTGCCCTGAATCTTGGAAACCGGGTTTGTGGATTTACATCACCTAGGCTAGAACTAGGTTATCCCAACATAAAAAAACATCGAGATGAATGATTCCCATACAAAGAGTGATCATGCACAGATGCAATCACACCCTGAGTGACCTACTGTATTTTCTATATGGTGAGGCCACCATACAAATATATATTACCCATCTCACTACAATGCTAGATTTTTCCTACACCTATCTCAGTCCAATCCACCCTGATAATCCTATCACCACCAAAAAAATCATAGAAGATTTGTTACTACTTCATTTTTTCCATAAGGTGCACTAACCACAATATTAAAAAAATGGTTAATAATTCCCAAATAATAAGATTCATTTTTATCCCATGACCATCTCCATACCATAGCCTTCTTTCCCATAGGTTCATTACTACCACCTTATTATCAACAGAAACATGTAAATTGAATTTCCAATATTCTACCAAATGTACATGTTTAATGCAATTTGAACACATCAATCACAAATTACACATCCATATATCTTTCCTAATTGACATGTAGTTGGTGAAATAATATGTGACATACTCATGTTTAATTCCAAGACCAATCATAAGGTATCCGATAATAAAAAAATCATTTGAATCAATGATGAAATGAGAAAAAATTCCACCAAAACTCTAGAATAATATCAATATATGTCCAACTATGTTCCTTTATCATGCTTAATGGGAGTACCCATAGACAAGGAGATAACCCATAGGATATATGGATGTGAAAAAAAATATGTTCAATCCTTTAATTTGGATCAATGACTGAACCATAGTATTTCATGCACGCGGTGGACTAAACTAGGGGTCCCAATATTGAAACTTAGGATGCATGGATTGAGATTCAGAAAACCAAAACAACAATACCTATTATTATATTCATATGAATAGAAAAAAATGATGTGGAATCCCATATTGATAGACACGTTGTGCTATTCATCGAAACCCCAAACCATAAAAAGATGTTTCTTTAAGTCTATAAGCATTGAAAAACGCATTCTTGTGATAGGGGTAATCTAAGAGATGATGAAATATTTACATTATACAATACAGTCCTCAAAAAAATTTGCCTTCACATCAACAAATGATATGGTTTGATTCATAAAAATCTAATTGTATGATATCATTGATTCAACTGGAGGGACATAGATAAATTTGTCACTCATATCAAGCTATGATGGTTGACTTTTTAGATCCTAAATTTTCCTCTAAACACTGAGCTTCGTTGAGAGAGAATCATTTCTGTCTATCTTACACCCCACTCAAAATTATAATGCATAAGCATATCACTCGATTCAGGACCAAATTTATCTTTCCATAATGGTCTAATGAAGACATGTGATTGATCGAAATATTTATGACACTATCACATTTTTTTCCCTAATCAATATAGAAGTGGAAGGAGAGGCTCTATGATTCCTTTTCCACCATCAAAACATGTGTATGAGTAATTTTTTACTCTTAGTGTTTCCCCTCCTTAGCCCAAATTATGTCTCACATTCTCCATTTTGGAAATCAATTTGAACTACCATGTTCAAACTATTCATATTGTCCATGTCTAGTGGGAATCAATACTTTACTAATTCCTAGGGAGAATGAGGGGTATAACAAGTCGGTACCACTCAACTACGATAGACCAAAGGATAACATCCTCAAAAACCAAGAAATGTGTCCCAGTATTATTAAATAAATATCATTATCCATTTTTATTGGGAGTCGGATAGTTAAATTGATACCGTGGTTTTTAGATGATAAAGTTTCCCATTAAGGCCATTCACTCTGACTAAGACCTATGAAGATGAGTTCCTATCCTCTAGAGGGTTGAATTTGGGTCCCCATTTTTCTAAATTAAAACCCCAATATTGAGTGATATAGACCCAAATCCCTAATCACTCATTTTTAATTTCTGGAAAGTAAATATCAAGTAATATTATTACAAACCTAACAATACACATCTCCATGAATTAAATCACCAAACCAATGATAAAACATTGAATAATTCCTTTATTTTCCTTGGTTTAAAATCTATTAATATAATCAATAGAATAGTAATATAATTATTACCCTATTCAATCCAATATGCGATGACCTCTTCATTGGAAATAACATGAGTGATATTACCTTTCCTACAAATCCTAACACGATCTGCATCTCTAGACCAATCAAAAAAATAAAATTCACATAATCATATAGACTGAAGTAATTTTTCATTGTCATCTTAATCTCACCAGTAGATCCAACCTAAGGGCCATGGAGCCATTTTCATTCTTACTTATACAAAGTCGTATCATTCAAAACTCCTTTCAAAACTAGATTATGTCCCAAGATGTACAGGACATCCATGAAAGAACAAAAGGACTAATTTCCATTAGTGTCTCCATGGGAGAGATCCCACACCCACATTTCACCACCATTATTCAAATATTAATAACAATATCAAAAATAATAATAATTAACTATCCATAAACTAATATTATTCCAAATTTATTTCCCTTTTTACTATTTAATCATCTACGCTAGTGCCTTCGACACTATAAATTTTCATTCTTATACTCTCACGTAATTTATAATTATTTATAATAACCATAAACCACCTCAATTCATTTATTAATTCTATTTTCAATTAATAATTACCACATTAGTCTTGTAATTAATCATAGTCTATGAAAAAAAGATTCACTTTTATTTAATAGAGTCTCAATATGTCAATTAGTTGGAAAAATATTTATTTTCCCCAACCATAATAACATTTAAAAATAATCAAGAAATAATATTTTTTGATAAGATGGCCTCGCTCTAAACTTTTCTGAACCTCTATGTGTCATTGTAACATCCTTTTTGTAGTATAAACTATCCATAAATCCCTAGTATTAACCATATCTATTGCCTCAATCCTCTACCCCATTATTCATCAAATATTCCCAACCAAATAAATATATAATCAATCACATAATGGATCTAATTATTATATTTATTACATACATATTACATTTATTTTATACACACATTCAAATGATACTATGTTTATAACATTAAGTCATTCAACCCCCAACAAATAACATCACACTTATCTTAATAAAATTAATTTTATTAGGAAAACATATTAATTGCCATATTTAATTAACATTTTATTATTTATTTTATTATATATCAAGAAACCTATATGTAGTATATAATTATATATATCTCATTTAATAACATTATTAAAATAATATTTCCATATTCAATCAGATTCAATGATGAATAAAAATAAATTTATAATTCCCTTCCATTAATTTAATTAATATTACTTGATTTGTATTATTTTCAATTTTCCATAAGATAAACCTTGCTAAAAAATAACAATTAAAATACTACTAAATAGATAACTCGCTATTTATAAACAAAAACATGCATGATAAAAAAATTAAAAAGCATATGAAATTAAAAAAACTTAACAGTAATTTAAACTACATGTCGTGAAGTATGAATTATGTACAATATATGAATATTATATTTTCAAATATTTAATATCCAAGATTTTAGAAAAATTATATTGTAAAAATGGACTAATATTATTATACAATTTGATTTTTGTTTTCCTATTTATTATATAAATTAATGTATAAAATGATTACAGAAAAATCAGATAAATTTAATAAATAAATCTAATAACCATAAGAAATATTAGTTCTATTTCAACTCAAAAATTTAATGATAATATTTTAATAATATTTCACTACATGTGATTTATCTTCTTTTTATTATTATATATTTTTATTGATTATTAAATAATCATCCATTATGATATTCTTTCCAGATTATCACCTAATTATGGTCAATCCCATCTTCTTAAATAATGGATACTATACAATGATATGATGAAACATTAACACAAAAAATAGAGAAGTATCAGATCCCACACATCATGAGATGTATTGACATTTTTCCTATTCCAACATATATATAGAAAAAGTGGAGCATTTGGCTGTAATATAATAAGAAGAACCTCTGGTTGATCATATATGGGTTGATATACTCTAATAACAATAATTATATTATGCACGTTTGATTGGAATCCAGAAAAATGAATGAGAATAATGAAATAACACATTTAGAATTTATAGATAACATTATCGTTGGTTCCTAGAAAATAGGATAAAACAGCCCTTTAATATATCATTAATTTGGGTTCCATTTAATTACCAAGGATTAAAAATTTTAGAACCCAACTATTATTATATTAAAATACATTACCTATCAACTTTAATTTGTTTTTTAAATCCCATGATTTAATCCTTTATTTATATGTTTTCATTAAAAGTGTATTTTACATCATTATAGAATAAACATGATTTCAAATAAGGGAATGGAAAAATATGAGGATAGAACATTTAAATAAGGTAATGAATCATGAATTTTTTTTAACAATTTCATCAAACCATCAACTATGTTGATCAAACATACCACATGGATTGATTGCACATCGAAAGGATGGATTGACCACATGACCAAGAAATCGACCACAAGAATAAAGGATAGATAAACTATATTACCTAACAATAAATTGTATAACAAAATTAGGGATAAAATACATGAAAAAGAAATTGAATTCCATATTTAAACAAGATATTTATAATAATGACCAAGATACTTCATTATTAGTTAACCAACTTCATTAACAAATTCAAAACCACACATATCTGAATTGCCCTTAAAAAAAGATTAATTTTGAATGGAAAGGACCCTAAGTACCATATTTAATCCTCCAAGACATGAAAAAAATATAGGAAGGGTTTTATATATTTGTGATTTCACATTATATACATCTCAAAAAATTATTTTCCTTGAGAAGGTTAAAACAATCATGAATGAATAGAATGGGGACCAAAAAACCACTATGTGAGTTACCTATCAAGGATATCACTATATCAATTATAACACCCTCTCACCAAAGGAACAAAGCATGTAACTACACAAAATAATATTGGAATAGAAATATATATCATAAAATAGCATAATGTCAAACATATCTTCTCAAATGAAATTAAAGAATCCATGCATATCAATATGGAAGATCAACCCTAAATGAACATGGGATATGAATCATATATATAATACTCCCACTCCAAACTGATCACTATTAAGACATTTTCCACATATATGACACAAACTAGTAGAATAACACACCCATAAAACACCATCTCATAATGGTCCAAAATCTCGATCGGCCTTTCCTCGAAGGTTCCACCATCTTCAATGTTTTGTCCAACCCAATTGATGATGCATTAATTTTCCTAAATATGGTAATAATGATAAAATAAATGGGATACTTCTTGAATAAATATTATTTAATATGGAATATGTTGAATGTTATTCTATATATCCAATTAGATCCAATTCCTAGAAATCCTTGGAAAACTAATGATAAATCATTATCCCATGAACAAAACTTCACTACCAATGCTGGGGAGAAAAATTCAACAACATGTGATTGATGTCACTAAACCCTAGAGGCATCCTAATATGTTATAAATAAGAATCATAAAAAAATTCCTCTTTAATTCAATTTAATATCACTTTTATATTATCTATCACAATCTACACTAATCTTCATCCTAGAATAGTTGACTCTCATACCATGGTCCATCAAAATAGAGATTAGCATGGTCATCTATAGAATGCTTCAAATGGTGCCACTCCAATAGTGGTGTCATTTTTGATGTTGTTAGAAAACACCTCCATGGGTAGGTTCCTCAACCATGAACCTCTAAAATCTATAATACACACGAATTAATTAATATATAATGTTTTAATTGTATGATTTTTATAGCCATCGTTATGTGGATGAAATGTTGTGCTAAAGAAAAACTAGAAGCTAAATGAATGTAGTAAAATTATTCAAACCATAAATGTAAATTATGGATTATGATCAAAGATAATTAGCCGTATAATTACATGAATCATCACTATCTCACATATAAAATTCCTCAAAAAAGTATCCACTAAGATTGACTCTTTAATCAATATGAACTGAGATGACATCGTCTAACAATCCATGATTAACCATTTTGTGCAAAGACACCCTGAGATTTAGAAAAATTGGTGACATAGTCCATCGACCTATCACATATTTTTTAATTCAGAATATCATGTATTAGTATAAAACCATCGAGATCATGATTCTCAGCCTTCAAGTTCTAGAAAAAAACTCCAAGAGACCAACTATGCAACTAAACAATTTTGAGAAAGCCACCGAAATTGGATCTCCAAGGTGTTATACAACATCACCACATTATGATGTACTTCTGATGGTGAATTCCGGAACTCATATATAACTACCACATGAATCACTGATGTAATGACAATACTTTCGTATAATAAGAATGGATGCAATCTATCCTTATAATATCCCTCACAAGAATCACTTTAAAAAACTATATCACACTAAAAATATTCCTCAAAATACCCTATTTGGGAGTCCACACATTTCACCATGTATGATTACAACATCATCTGATGATGGAAAACCAGACCATTGAAGGATCCCATGTTATGGTGATACCCTATTATGTCTTCAATCTCCCTTTATTTGTCTCTGGAATCACCCATGGAACCTCCAAGTGACTTCTTGCTCATGGAATCCACAAAAAAAATTATTTAATGGGTGTAAATAAATATTAAAGTCAAAATCCATTAGGAATTAAATATACTATATCTTCTATAGACTTAAGTAATTTTTTTGGAAGACATAAATTAAAATCTTATGATATGTGTGGACAAAAAAATCTTCACAAGTGAGATAGTTCCAAAAAAACTACCGGGTTAACACTATCATAGTAAACACAAGATCATTGTTAGTATAATTTCCTTTATTAGGATATAATTTCCTAGACTCTTAAGAGATAAACAAAGCACACTACATTAATACTCAACTCATGCTTTGATGCAAATCATCATAGTAAACCATAATTTCAACACCCACCACTGGAAGAAGAAGAACCAAATCACTATAGAACATATACTTCAAAGAACATGAATGAATCCAAGAACCGGTCTATAAAAAAATTCTTAGTACTTTCTAATCAATGTTTTGATAGGTGTCGTGATTTTGTAGAATTAGGTAATGGAGTCCCTATAGTATCCAAAATGAATAATGAATCATTTCATCTATATAAAATTATATTGGGATATATAAGAATCCACTTATTCAATATTCAAATGATCTACATCTACTCCATGATGATATATGAAATTCCCAATTAAAGGAACCTCATGAGCCTAATACACACAATTTTCTAGTTTCCTAAATAACTAAGAAACTGAAGAAATTATAATAGAGAACATAGATTCTTGGTAATATCTTCATATAACTCAAACAACACAAGGATGTAGTTAATAAACACCACCATGAACCGGTCTACATACTAACATAACATTACATTCATCAGAATCGCAAACACTAATTGAGAATTCATAATTATTAATATAATAAAAATAAACTAATAATACCCATAATGGAATTTGAAATAAGTCCTTAAGATATACATATCATTCACTAGAATATAATGACATCCATACCACCAGATGATACATGAGAACTAGATATTCTCCTTAAATTGATAGAATAAATAATCAATATGTTATATAGGATAGTATTTTATAATCATAAACAAATTTAGTATGGGGTAATAAAAAATTAAAAATATAAATTTCACTAACTTCACTGAAAATAGAATTGAATCTCCCCATGGAGATACACAATGTCAAGCCAATCATCTCTAAAAGAGATAATCAACTTGAATCTCTAACTCTTGAAAATCAAAAGGGGTAACCTAAAGGCAGACATTGATATAAGCTAAAAATAATTCTAATATATCCCAAACTCGATATCTCATGACATGTTATGTAACAAAACCTACCTATGAGTTACATTATGATACTCTTATACAACCCTAGGAAACAGTATTAAAAAATCCTCTATAAAAATATATATCAGCCCAGCCATCAATAAATATTGAATCTCAATAGAAAACTAATACATATGGGGGTATCACTCGATGTCAAACATCTCTTAATCTCGATCAACAATATAGAACATTTCACACATCCAAAAGTATTCCATGAAAACCAACACCACATACAACGAAACCATGATGGAGATAATTCCTTATTTCCGTATCCATTTTTTTAATATTGGGGCTAAAACCTCATTTTTATTATTAATGAAACTTCCTATTTCTAATAGGGTATAGGGAGACCCATTACATATCCCAAAAGCGAATGAACAAGTGGTCTGAATACATGGCCCGAAAACCCATTATTTTGGCCTAAATGGCCCTTTATTGAATAGTTATACTATAATACCTAGGATTCTACAGTACTGCTGCCGCAATTGTTCTTGCTACTGTACCCACTACCACTACATTGTCATTGCTGGAATAATTCCTACACTTCTACATTATCAAGAATTTATCCTCATCCCATATTTGATCCTAGGTATTTTGGATTACCTAGAACCACCACATTAACATTGTACATATTCATTAAGCTCACATGACCTCCAACTATATCAGTCAACACAGAGGTGAATTGGAGCATATCTACATCATGTACCAAAGCATAGAATATAGTGGGGGAAACAAAGTCATTCAATTTTCTTGAATACAACAATGAATAATCCCAAGATGAAAATAGATAGATAGTACCTCAAAAGATCTATGTCTTTCCAGACATTGGAAAAGATAAGTCATGCATCCATATATGGACTATTATACGGACTGTTTTGACCTGATGGAGACCACCTACATGGCTAAAATCTTCCCACTAAACATGAGGATGAGAAATATCATGGGTTTTTATTCTGTATCCCCCATCCCCCACAACCTATCAATATATAAAATACACTAATTCTATTTTTACCTTGGCTAACACTGTGTAGTGGATTAAAATGGAATGGTACACTTGCCAATTATTGAAATCTTAGGTAGGTGAGACTCTCACTTAAGATGTCCATGTACTCTATAATAGAAACAACCCACACCAAACATAGTAGAGAGGGTTTATAAATTGATACCCTTGGAGAAAAGAGTTGTAGAATCATGGAATGTAATCGTTGCAGACAAAAATTTCTTCTTATAAAACAAAATTTTGAACCTTTAATAGATTGAATCCATGTATGATCCCATAAACTCCCATATCATGAAATTATGGTCACAAATAATTCCTTCTCAATGATAATCATATTTCCTAATACTTTAATATATTAATTCATTACTAATGGGGTGACTTGGTGAAAGATCTCTAGATGTAAAACATACCTAAAACAACTTAATCATTCATACTCATATCTTAGATGTTCTGAAGTATAATTTAAGAGTTTATTATATCATACAATGAACTACCTAAAATTTAAACTCCCATAACAATGAGTGATAATCTGTTACCATCAAGGTAGTTTGGCTTTCAATGATATAAACTCAGACTTGAAATATTCTCAAAATTTATCCCAAAAAATAGCCAAATCATCATGATCCCAAAGGAATAAAAGATATCTTGTACAAAATTACATGCATAATATCATCACCACTAACGAAACCTGGTGATCCTTCTTAGCATGAATTGAATAGAATGTTATCTCCACCTACCCCAGCTAATCCATAGTAACCTTATATAAAATAGATACCATGTACTTCTATAGACCAAAAATTGAAACTATTGTATTTCCATATAATTATCTTCATCATAAACCATCACTATAGGATGATACATTAGAAAATCTAAAATAATTTAACCAACATGAACCTGATGGTTATGTCAATATATAGATGTTTTTATAATAGTTTTTTTTTCAACTCCTATAACCATGATATAAAACCATTAAGGTCAAATAGATAATTAATTCAATTCAAAAAAAATTCCCATTGTCTACAAAACTCTTACACATACACTAAAAATAAGATGTATGATCCTTACATATGAATCTACCCTAAAGGTAAAATGATATAGCTTAATACATTTAGTAACCATAAAGGTCATTATGTTGCATTATTGTTAAACAAAAAATATAATGTTCTGATCAATCCTTCTTATTTAGTAAATATAATAATGCTATAAAATAATTTTTTTCATACCATCCCCTACATCCTCACCAGTTCTGAACACCAAACACAATCCTATATCTTATACATCATATATAATAGATCTCTTTAATGACCTCCCTCATAGAAAAGGTACCCCTCCAGAGTAAGACAAATATAAATGTAGATAATTACCACAAAACCCACATCTACTATGTTATATGTCCGTGACCATCTCAAAGGATATGAAAATCATAAATATGGAATTCATTAGCTCTATATAAATTTATGGAGTAATATATAATATGAAAATCTAACAATCGATGCCATTTATAAATAATGATGAAACCCTTTTATTTTTAATTCCAATCATAAAATGATACATATGAATGGGAAAAATACATGTACTAAACAAAATTTTTTACCATGGACATTGAAGCTATAATAGCCCCAAATTAAGTCCTTACGATAGTATAAAAAATTTAAATAACCCACCAACTCCTTTGAACTTATAAATGAGTTTATATGTATGTCGTATTTTCATAAAATGTATATCAAATATGAACCACCCCAAAACCTCTCATGAAAAATGTTAAAGACTCATTCTAAAGCCTATTGAATAAACAAATTAAACCTAATCATCACCTAAAGAAAGAAAATTATTTTACTATTTTCACATACTCACCATGGAACACTCATGAAGTAACACATTGATGTAAACCCTTATATATAACCCCCCAACATATATATATAATGGTATCCCACATTTACCACCCCACAAGTTATCTACTCTCAATACCTAATGAAAGAAATCATATGAATAACCATTGAATATGTCAGGTCATCCCTGATATAAATCAGCAAACATCCATTATGAACTCAACTTCTTGTAGGGCCAAACATCTCATGTCCACATTGATCTGTATATCCATTTCATTATCCAATCCTTCACCCCAAGTTACCATCTCAATATTAACCTGGTTGAATTATAGATTCCATCATATCCTGTGTATATACATAATACCTCAATCCATCACAATCCACACATGAACTCCCATTAGAATCCACACCCACAATGACTAAATATATGTATGTACTATATATCATATAGTTACAGTCATTACATATGTGTATTCTAAGATTCAAGAGCCATCATTGTCTGGACAAGAACATGTCCTATACCATAATCAATTATATCATGAGATACACCTAATCATATCTACAACCAAAGGGGAGTGTGGGGGTGGTGAAATTATGCCATCTATTCCCTATCCACACTATATATTGGATAAAACCCCACAAAAACATTTTTGTGTTGTATTCTCTACGGGTGCGTGTAGTGAAGCCTATGAAATAAATTAATGTAACGAATATTATGCACATCGACACTATGTGAAATTACATAGCCTTAGACTCATCCACCACAATCATCACACATGAATCCTATATACCACTACTATAGAACATGTATCAAACATAAATACATTAATCAATGTAAAAAATTAATTAATTTATCATTCATTAATTAAAATTATTCAAAAATCATTTCCATGATTTCTACTTTAATATTATAATCCGATTCCTTAAAAACCATGTTTCCCTATTTTTATTCTATAGTATATCATCATCATTTATGGTCACTATAAACCATACCAGTTCTTTTATTGATTACATTTATCATTTTTTAATTATCTAGTGTACTCTAGGTATTTGTACTAAGATTTAAAAAATATGCACCTGTCATGCACAGATTCAAACTACATCAAGAAGTTATAAAAATCAGATTTTACCCAACCATATGACTATTTAAAAAAGGATAAATCAAGAATATAAGATGATGAACAATACTTGATCTAATCTAATTCTAACACCTTGGTTTCTTTCTAACCCCATTTTGAATAACATAAACTATCCCAACATCACAGACATCGACCATTACAATAGTCCTAGGCCTCAGTACCTTTTTACAAGAATTATTCCCCTTATTATTAGGTTATCATCAATCACATCAACATAATAATTATTCTAGATAATACATACATATTAATTTTATTTTTTATACACCCATTCAAAAGAATCCAAGCCCATTTCATTGAGACATTCATTCATGTTGTAATAAAAAATGGGATTGCTCAGCACCATATACTTGTCATTATAAAAATCATATTTGATCACATACATAATTTATTGGTCTATTAAATATATATTTTTTCTACATCAGGAAACATATAGTAGTTATCTAAAAATTTATATAAATTTTTAAATAACATATATCAATAAATATTTTCATATTCAAGTACTTTCCACAATGAAAAAAATATATAATTGACTATATATAGTTTATCCATTTCCAGCAATTAACCCATGCTAAAAACAATAAAATATACTAAGAAATATAGATAATACTTTCTAATAAGAAAATAATAAATAAAGTAAGACTAATCCAAATGAAATCATAAAATCCTAACAAGTCATTTATACTACATGTCATGTAGTACTAATTATCAATGACTTGTGATAATTCCTTTCCCAAATATTTAATAACCAATATTATAATTCAATTATTATCATAAAAAATGAATCTTTATTATTATTGAATGAAATTTTAATATTTTTTATTTTATAAATAATTCCATGAATTAAAAAATTATCTTACAACAGGTGATAATTTATTAGAATAAATATAACAATAACATGCATTATAGGTTTTCTTCAAATTATTGAAGTTAAAAATATTGTGTTAATATTATTTCACTGCATTCATTTTTATAACCTCCTTCCAATATATATTTTTTACGTTACTAAATATTTATTCTTCTTAATAATATTTCTTAATTACGATTGGTTTATGGTTAAAACCGTCCACATAAACAATGGGAAGTAAATCATGATAAAATAACACATTAAAACTAATTAAATAAAGGAATCTGATCCCATACTTTGTAAGAGGATTTCATGATTTAATTCAACCAATAATAGAGGAGAAATTAATGTTCACATATGTTGAAAATTAGAAAAAGAAATTTGGGTTGAATATAAAAGGGTTAATAGAAAATAATAGAATATTTTGGGTCATTCATACTTTAGATGAAGCCTGTAAAATAAGTGAGAGGGAAAAATTTCAATAATAAAAAATAAGAATATTTTTTTCTCTTAGGTTTCCAAAAAAACGGTCAAGAATTATATTTAATATATCATTAACTATATTTATCATTAATTACCCTATAGAAACCCATTTTAATCCCTCATTATTAAATAATACAAAATTTTTTTTATTCTCTTTGATTAATGTTCTAAATCTGATGATTGGATCTTTTTTTCCATATTTTCATTAATAATAGTATTTTTAATAATATAGAGAAAAATAAAAAAAAGTTTTTTTAGGGAATTTACAATCATGGAGATCAACCATAAGAATTATGAAATCTACCATTTCAATGGATTGACCACATGAACAAAAAAACAACCAAGTTAACCAACCATATCGTATGGACCGACTGCATGATAAATGAATGGATCAACCACATGATCGAAATTCATCTACTTAAATAAATGTTTGATCTAATGAATAGCCAAATACCAGGTTAAATTATCCAAAAAACAGAACCTATAGTTAACTAAATGTTTAATTGAATAATAAACCACACAGTTTTTCAACTGACCACATGATCATGCAAGTTACCGCATAGTTAATTAAATAATCGCATGAAAAGAACATGAGACAACACAGTAAGTCAACTAACTGCATGAACTATATTATTAATTTAGATTGGAAAATAACTTGAGAACCATATTGTCACCTATAAGCCTCATATGAACACAAATGAATTGTTTTATAAAACCAGTATCTTAGATAAGATAACTCTCAAATGATTATCATCATCATGAATTTTGAACAAACCCAAACAAAGATAAATAGGATGTAATGGACACCCATAGAGACACCACCTAATGATCTTACTATATCAATAATTCATGAATATAACTATGGGAACTAAATATTTAAACAAAGAATATTATCAAGGAATACAAATAAATAACATAAAATAATATAATGTCAAACACATCGTCCCAAGAGAAATACAAAAAACCATTAATCCCAACAAAGAAGATAAACCCTAAAAAATAGGATGTTTACTAAATGTATGAAACACCTTATCCAAAGTTTTGCTTATATTCCACAATATGTATACATGTGAAAAATTAAATACATAGAGAAACTCGGAATTACCTTCTCCCAACAATACTAAATATTGATATATTGTTACATGAAGGTTGAACCATTCTTGACATCTGGCTGACCCCAGTTGTCAACATGGGAATCATTATAATCATATCATAAATGTTTTGACACTTGGAATATTTTTTGAATCAATCTCATCTTTAGGGTTTGGGTTAACTGATATGCCAAATGTAAAATGTGTGATGATACATCGAAAGGTCTAACAAATTGGGGTGAAATCTTACTTCCCAAAATGAACCAACAATGAATATAATGATGAGATAACATTTTAAATACATAAACATTGATGTTGATCATTGTAATCTTCCTCTTATGATAATTTTATTACTTTTGACAATCCTAAACCACCTTCATTCACTCTTACATTTCATTACCTTTTCTATAGTACTCATCACTAATTTTGGTCCAGGAACAAATAACCCTCTTACCTCAGCCTAGAAAAATATATATTTTCATGGTTGTATATACAACACATCAACTACATACATAATAATAGTGCAGGGATTACTATTTTTTTTATGAAAATTCCACCTGGGGTAGGTGCCTTATCCATGAACCTCAGAAATCTAGATAACATGCACACAACACATCCTCTAAATTCTAGATATTCCACTCCATGTAAAAATATTAATATGGATGAAAAGTTGTTAAAAATGATAAATATGTTCCAATATAATGCATGAGACCTAACTATATCATTGAGGTAAAATGCGGATCACAACCATATATGATCATCTTTGGAACCCTATGATGTCTCATTTTCTCGACCAGATCCTACCTCAACAAAAAATAAACAATGATTGACTCCTTAATCACTATTTAGTGACATGAATTCATCAAATGTTCCATAATCCCTGAAAATGAATTATAAAAACATAAAATTTTGGAAAAAATATCGTAAAATCAATCGAGATTTCATTCCACATGAACCATGGAATACCAAGTGACTGAAGAAAAACAATATGAACATGTTTCTTTTTCTCCACCCTAAATAAAACCAAACACCGATAGATAAAATCTACAATAGATAAAATGAAAACAAGACTTCCATGATTTTTCCAAAGAGCATAATACATCTTAACCACATGAGGATTTTCCACTAATGGTGAACACTAGAACTCATAGTAAACTATCTAATGCATCACCGTATTATTGAAAATAATTCCTTGGAACCAAAATTTCTACTTTTTGTCCCCATACAATCACTTCAGAGGATCTAAACAAAAATTATACCATTAACAACAAATTACATGAAATTCACCATTTTTGAATTCTCTACATTCTACACTGAGGTTGATAACAATATCATCTGATAAAGAAAACATATTCCATCAATGGTTCCTATGTAAAGGTGTAATGATTCTAACACTTCCATAACTCTCCATGAGTCTCCAAACTCATACAAAACACCACCATGTGTCATCATAATCATGTATTCCTCCAAAAAATTTCCCTTACAATTGGTAAAAAATATCAAAGCCATAATCCAAAAAGAAATCATTACACTGTCACCTCTATAGATTTGATTAAAAATAGGTGAATTCATTCATCAAACTCATTGTGATTTGTGAAGAACAATCAACATTAACCAATTTGATTGTTATTCCACAATATTAGGGAAAAATAATACTATAGTAATATCTTGATAATCAGTTTCATAATTACCTTTATGATGCACTAACATAAGAAATCTTTAAGAAACATGATGCCTCTTCTATATCAACACATAACCCAATATAAGACGTGAAGCATCATAATAATCTTAAAACACATACCCCATATCTAATAGACAATGTCCCTGAGCTCTGAGTTTTTTCTCAATAAAATAACTAAAATTATCTTAACACTAGTCAATCTATATAAATTAATGATTTTTTAGTCAATGTTTTCATAGGATTCATAATCCCTATGAATATGGGGACAGACCTTTTGCAATATATGGAATTTCCATAGAAACTCCACACCACTTCAATATTCATAGGGACATTCCAAGAAATGAAAACCTAAATATTTAATGGTTGTATGAATAATCCAAATAGAGATATTATAGAAACTATGTAAAGAACCTCCTATGAATATAAATAAAATTTAAATATCATCAAAAATATCTACTAAAATTGATGAACTCCCAACACTACATGAAGATGCTTCATATTCTCCTCTAATGAAAAGTACATAAGGATAATATCGATAAATACCAAAATAAACTAGTCAAGAAACATATATAACTCTTCATTAATTAATATCATGGTTGAAAATGGGGTATTAATCACATTTAATGGCATTACAATAAATTTTTAAGTACAAATATGACATATGATGGAAGCTTTTTGGACATAATTAGACTTGACTCATATATGATGATATATATACCATAGGTTTATATTTGAGAACTTGATATCCAACATAAACAGATTGAATTAATATTTAATACATTGGAGTTGATTTATGATCTTAATGTTATGCTGATTCAAATAGTGATAATCCAATCCAAATGACATACTTCAATCTTGTTTCATAAAAAATAGATATATAGCTCCCAAAGGTGACACACTAGGTCGAATGAATCTTTATTTAAAGATATCATCAACATAAATTTTCATCACATTCAACTCAGATGGTTTTACCCTATAAAGAGACATTGGTATAGAATAAATTCTAGGTTATATAACTATCCTTAACATAATATCTCTTCAAGGGGGTAACATCCATACCCATTTGATAAAGACTTTATAGTACTATTCTACCACCCTTGGAAAAGCCACATGATGATACTCTATATAACATAACATCAGGTGGACCATAAATGAATATGTCACATATTTGTTTTTCTTTTTGAGGTATCAATTTTAATTTTTTTGGTTCCATGTTCATTCCATAGATTCCTCAAGAGTTTTTCATTAAATGTGTGGATTTGTTTAGTCATAGTAGTAGGTGGATCACGATATGTGTATGGTTAGTGGAAACTATGAACCAGTTCCGAAGAAACCATACATACAATTTTAAATTTTAGATGGTATCGAACACATGGTTGTTTCATGGTTTTAAAGAGCATCTTGGATAATTTTGAGTCATGTTACTATTGTGTAGTGATGGATGCATGATTATCGCACGGTTTCGTGAACTATGAGACATATTGAAGTCATTAAAAAATGTGAATTTACCTTTCTAACCTATAATAATTTTGACCCCAAACACACATTATTCCACTCTCTTAGTTTGTGTGTCCCAATGGGAGCTTCATCATTCTACACCAAGCCTGCTATCCTCTTTCAATATATAATTTTAGGATTTCTTCATGTTTTTAGGGTCATTTCTCAAGGTAATCATCCCCCCTATTTCTCATATTCAATATACATTCATTTTCCCTCAAGTTTCTCTCTTCCCATGGCCATGTGGATCTTGGGATCCAATTTCAATATATTTAAATTGGGGGTTTTATGTGTTTATGGTTCCCATTTTTTGTTCATTCATCCTTGATCCATTTCAAGGTTGTTTGGGGTTGGTGTTGTTGAAACACCATGATTTTGGGGTAGGTTTCCCTTTTCACATTTCCGTTATATTTAACAATAATTGATTAATTTATTTTCACAACTTATTTATATGTTAATTATTGATCAATGTATTTTTGAATATTGTTTATATGTTAAATGAGGTTATTTCCTTACTTTTTTTAAGTATTTATAATTGTTTTGTTTAGTGTTGCACACCAAATGTTAGATAAAATACATGGTTGTATTTTTTAAGTGATTAGTGATATTTGAAGCGTGGTTTTAGCATGGAAATGGTTATTGTATTTCATAATGATGGATTGGATTTTTTAAATTTCCTTATTTAAAATTGTTTGGGGTCTAAATGTGGTGTATGTTTGATGGTTTGTAAAGTTGGTTAGCATGAGATGATGGTGTGTGGACCTTTTAGAATCTTGATGAATGTGGATTTGGTTTTAAAATTTTATGTGAGTGATAAAATGGAATTATTAAAAATTATTTTGAAATTAGAAATGGTGGTTTTTTACCTTTTTGGATGAATAGATTTGGTCCTTTCAAAAATAGTGGTTTCTTAATGGGTGCTTGAGGGCTATTTGGAACTTTTGTGTATTTATTGGTCTGGAAAAATCTCTATGGATAATTCAATTACCTTGGATATGTTTATTGTTGTGAGAGACTCATGCTAAGATTTTCCCTTACGATCAAATGGTTTAAAGGTATGATATTGTTCCTTGGGGTGACTCAAGGGTGACTTACTATTTGAATAACTAGTGTGTGATATATATGCATGTGATTGACTGATAGGATGAAATTTTTTTCCCACTGCTAAATTTATCATTACATGGGAACATGACCAAGATAGAATATTTTTGGTAAATGATTGATGCACCATATTAATATTTCACTACAACTAGTAAACTATATAAGTGGATTTTTTCTATTTTTGTTACAATGAGATAGTACCCCTCAGTCAGACTTTGTTGGGTGTGATCGATCATGTGGGATAAAATTGATGTCATTGGGTCATGCATGCCTTTAGGATGAGTCATGATATGTAGTATGTTCTATATTTTTCCACTGATCTCCTAGTTTCTCCCATGTCTCTAGGCACATAATTTTTATGGTGGATAACTGAGATGAAGGAATGGATGTTTACATGTGGATGTTATTTTTATTCCATTTCCCTAGAAATGTGATCATTGTTACTTAGTAATTTAATTAAAACTTATCTACTAAATGTTGTTTTTTGGTTTTAAATGGATTTTGAGACTATTTTTTTTAAAATGTTCTGCACGCCCTTTAACCCTTTTTTAAATAAAACATTATGTTTCTTCTTTTAAAAGAAATTATGGATATATTGAAATAGAATGTTGATATGAATGGAAAAAATAAAAATGGACTTTGTCTAGTTTTAAATAGAATGGGTCTCTGTGAAAATCCTAGTTTTATATATATTATTTGAAAACTGAGATTTATGATGCTTTTATTTAATGAAAATGCATTGGGAATAGATTTTTGTTGGCACAAATTCAAATTTTTAATACTCACACCTATAGTTCATTATTGATTTTAGATTTTGGTGTATGTTATGACTTGATTTAGATCACATAGTGTGATGGTTGGTTTTTCTATCAATGAGTGGTCCTCAAGGTCACATGGAGACATTGTGGTTTTCATGTTCAGTTTGGTTTTTATTGTATAGTTACGTGTTTTTATTTCTGTATAAATGGTGCTTAATTTGGTTAGTTTTATTTATTTAGTGGGAGTATTCATTAATTTATACTATTTATTTCATTTATATTGGACAAAATCATTCCCTTGGTTACTCTGTTGATGCCTTGGAAATAGTTTCTAGCCTGAGAGATTTGGTAATACCTCTCATGCCTTCCCACAGACATTATCGGGTGACCAGTTCAGGGTCAACCTGAGTTGGGGTTTTCAAAGGACCTTGATTTTAGAGACAAATTTTTTATTTTGGATGTCAATGTAGATGCATTAAGACATTAAAAACATGGGGTGTAGGTATGAGTGACTATCTAGCCAAAACAATTTATACCAAACTGTGGGTTTCCATGGAAATTCATGTTATGTTTAATTTGTATGATTTCTTTGGGTTTTTTGGTGTTTGGAAAACAAAAAGGGATTTGGGATAAAGGTCATAGAAAGATTAAAGGTACTAAAATGAAATGTTGAACATCAGATATAGTATTATAAGTCTCTCTATGAAAATGTCTTGACTGGAATAAGTCCGCTACACAAATATATCAGTCACCCATTGAAATTGGTTTCCCCTTGTGAGGTGTTTTGGTACTTCCATGATTCTGAAAATTGTTTTTAAAACCCTTTATCTGGAACTGGGATAACTAATTTAATTTTATAAATGTTTTTTGGGATGATGTATATATATTTTTTATATTTATATTGAAGACATCCATAGAATAATAATATTTATAAGTTGATATTGGGGTCAAATGAGGACGATTTTAATGATATTGAGTAAATATTATCCAAAGAAGGGTTTTATTGAAATTTCTTTGTTGGGAACATAAATTTATTTTAAAAATGATCTTAGAAACTAGATTTTGTTAAAAATGTGTTTTAACAAAAATGATTTTTAAAAGAATAAGATTTTTTGAACTGAAAGAAATATTTTGAATTTAATGATGTGTGTTTTTAATAGGCCTCAAAAGATATTTATTAATAAATGAAATAAAATTGAATTAAATGTAGAGTTTGAAAATGATTTTTGATTTTTGGTGTGGTGGTGTTTTCGAAAATGTATTTTGAAATCCAAAATGGGAAGTAGATCAAGGATTTTGAACTAAGGTTGAACATTTATTATTGTAAATTGGAATGGTTTAGTCTTACCTTTGGGATTCCCATGAGTAATAATATGTTTGGATTTCATTGAAGAAGTGGATGGATGATGACATGAGAGGATGAGTTCCCATATTGGCATGAGTGATGGGTTCCCAGATTGGAATTGTAATTGGAATGAGGGAGGCTCTAAGGAATAAAATTGGTGATTTTTCAACATTTCATCTTCATCTTTCTTTTATAAAACTCTTTTTTAGAGAAAAATAAAATATGATATTTTGTTAACTAATAATTTATTGTATTTTTTAACATGACATTTTAATTTTTTTGATGTAGTGTTTGGATTTTATGTATTTAATTTGATGAATTTGTTTTGAATTAGTACTTGGTTTCATTTTATTACTTATTTTATTCCCATTCTAATGATTTTATAGCTATTATAAGAGAAACTGTGATTGTTTCACCATTAGTTGAGCCTTTATGTGATCAAACTACCGATTTTCTTCTTTAATTTCATATGTTGAATGCTTTTATATTTTATGGTAAAGAAGACCCTCTCGAAGAAGAAGAGTGAATATAGAAATTTGAGAGAAACTTATGTTTCCTAGAGTTTCATGAGTCATTAAAGTAAAATGTTCCAAAATTTATACTCAAATGTCCATCATAGAAGTGGTTAAAATAGATCACTTTTTCTAATCCATGGTAAGATCTTACACAGGTGTTCTTCAAGGCTTTGTTCATCTAGAGATGTTTATTTGACGAAACGAAGTAGAGGAAAGGGGTGTAGATGTGTAATCTATATAATGATGATGGATTAGTGTTGGTATTACTTTTTCATTTTATTTATATCTATTTAATTTGATTCCATATTATAATGCATGAATTCCTTAAAGGATTGATATTTTTTAGTTGAATTCATATTGATCAATAGTTAATGGTGATAGATTCTAGTCTAACCTCATTTTCTAATTTTTGAGTCAAGTTGTTCCTGTTAAAGTTGTTCTAGTTGGAGTTATTGATATGACCAAGATTCATCAAATATCTAGAATAAGTGAAGGGAATTCCATGAAGGATATTGAAAATCATTTAGAAGACAGTAGTGATTGAATGTCAATTAAAAATTCACTCAATTTATAGTCATCTTCCACTAATTATAGGATCATGTTGCGTCATATGTTTAGAATGTTGTATAATATGTCGTAATTTTGTTTGAATGATCCAAATACCTATGAAATTTATGGATACATCGTTCAAATGTAATGATTCTATCAGGGTGTTTCGAGGTAGTGACAAGTAGCCAGATCATCCCCTAAGAAAAACAACCTAGCCCATTGGAAAGAGTAAGGTTCCGACTTTGGATTCATTTGAATAACCTTTCTATTTTTGTGTTCCATATGTTGTAATTGATTTTTCTAGTGGTTATTCATGGTGTTTCTGTATTTATTAAAATGTAAAATTTATTTGTCTAGATCTCCTATGATCATAAATTTACATGGAATCATGTTTGTCTTTTGTAAGTTATGACTTTTTTCCAATTTAAGTAGAGGTGTGTTTCATTGGTATCAGTTTCCTTCTATTTCTTGTTAAGGTAACTTATTATAGGTCATGTTAATCCTCTAAATCCATGACATGGGGAATGTAACTTAGTGTTGAAAGTGAGTACGATATTGTTTCATGGTCATATGGTTCTACCTAGGATGTTTTGTGGCTTCCAGTGGCACCAAAAAATAAGAGTTCATATCAAGGGTTATCAACTCGTGACTATAGCGTAGAATATGCTTCAAGACCTCATGTCTCTATCCATAGGAACCAATTTGAATCTCTTCACATATTTAAAAATATCCAGCGGTTTGGGTAACCATTGATCATCACTTATCTCCGTTATTGGGATAGAGGAAGTTTAAGTGTATCTGTGTAAATTTCCCATTCATTTGTGTTTCACCTTATAGAAAAAGGAACTTTGGAATTTTCATTGAATAATTATAGTGGGTGTGGCTTTTGGATAGACATATTTTTTGGGGTTTCCTTTAATTTATACCCCTTTTGGATTAGTTTTGGTTTGTTTTTCACCCTTCTAGAGTTGGATGAATGTTGTGGAGTTTATGAATCGTTGATTGGATTTTCATTTGTGGTGGGGTCTCATTCATAGATACCCACCTTTTTAAGGTAACATTTATGTATGGGTGAGGAGTTCCCAAGTTAGTTCATGTTGTTTTTATCCATGAAAACCTATTCTAGTTGGTTTATAATGGACAACTCATAATGTTTGGGATACACATCACATATCTTATTGTGGCCTATTATATATTTGGTCAAAGATAAATGGTTTCTAATGGTGGGTAGTATATTATGGACTCATGTGTTGAAACGATAGTTTGGTTTGTAGTGTTAATTTGGAAGTATGTGGTTAATTTTAGAGTTTTTTTACCTTATACCTTTTTGGATGGGCCTCAATCTTTTCTAGTTTGTCAGATATTTTTTTTTGTGGAAAGGTTGTAGAGGTGTCAGTTTGTGTTTTCCATTATTTTTCAAGAAGTAGTTTTAGTTAACTATTTTGTTTTCATTAGAGTTCTGTGTTTTATTTTTTGTAGTTGTTTATATGATTTTGGATTTAGGAGTTCGATCATATGATAACGTGAACCTTGTCCATTGAATATATTAATTCAAGATATTTTGTCTTTATGGGGGAAGAAAGTGTAATTCTGGGTAGAATTTCACACCCATGATTTTGTTTTGAGGAATTCATTTTTTCTGTTCTCAAGTTCATTCATCAGTTTCATAGCATTCTTTTTGTGAAAAGTGTGAATTCTAGAATTGGATGTCGGTGGCGTGCAGTTGACGCATAGTTAGAGGAAACCATCTTCCCTTTCCCAGCAAATAGTGCAGAAAATTATCCTTTTTTGAATGTGGTTACCAAATACTAATCACACGGTTTGGTAGATCGTGAAGGCTAATCATGAATTTCATTCCTCTTAGATAGTGATGGATACATGGTTTCCCCACAATTTGGAAAACTATGCAGGATAATTGTATCACCTATCTAGGTCACCAAAAAGTGTAGTTTTACCATTCCACCCTCTTGGTTTTTTATTCCAAAATGACTATTTCTACACTCTCCATGTTTGTGTGACCCAAATGGAAGTTTCCCTTCTTATCCACGCCTCATCTACTCTCATAATTTGTGGATCTAGGGTTTTCATCAAGATTTAAGGCTGAATTCTCAAGTTAATCCTCTCCTCACTTCTCTCTCTTCTTTCTCCTTCTATTTTCTCTTATGTTCCTCTTCTACCTATATCATTTGGATCTAGGTTTATTTATTTTTCATGGTTTAAATAGGGTTATTATTGAAATGTACGTTACTCGTTGATGGTGTTACTTCATTGAGACGTTGTGATGTTGTTTTGTGTGGGTGTTATTGAAGTGTCACGAGTTGGAGGATAATTTCCCTTTACTGTAATCCATTAAATTTATGAATTAAATATTTATTTATTTTCACACAATCCTTATAAGTATATTGGTAGTTTATTAATTTTAGAATAAATGTTTTACATGAAATGAAGTGATATCATTATTGTTTTGATGTATATGTAATTTTTTATTATGTGTTTCACAAAAAAGTGTTTGATAAAACACCCAATCAGATTTTGAATGTTATTTATGATCTTTGAGTCATGGATTTGGATTTTTATGGGTATATGTCTTATAAAATGAATCATTTTATTTTATAAATAGTTTTTTATCCAAATGTTTTGGGGTTTGAAAGTGGTTTATCTTTGATGGTTTGTAGAATGGGCAGGGAAGTGATGATGGTCTGTGGCCCATTTGAAATATTGATGAATGTTTGTTTGGTGTTCAAATGTGGTATTAGTGTTAAAATGTTATTTTTTAAAATTAATGTCTCATTAAATATTGTGGGTTTTCATCTTTTTGGAGTGTGGATTTGTTCATTTGAAAAATACTGGTTTCATAAAGGGGTTTTAGGGCCCGTTTGGAGATTTTATGAAATGAGTGGTCTTCAAAACACTCATTGGATAATTCTATTGCGTTTGTTTGGTTGATTTTTGTAGTAGGACCATGTTGAGAGTCTCCATTATGACCATATTTTTAAAAGTTAATAGATTGTTATTTGTGATGACTTAAAGATGACTTTTTGTTTAAAATTATTTGGTGTGATATATTTGTATGTTATTTGATTCTTGGTATTCTTTATTTGATCACACGTACTATAGTCTTGTAATGGGAACGTGGAATAACTAGATTATTTTATTTAAATTATTGATGCACTAGATTTGGATTTCACTCTGTAAACTGGAAAATAATAAGTGATTTGTTGTTGTTGTTGTAGTGGGATAGTTCCCCTCAGTTAGACCAGGTAGGGTGTGATCAAGATTGGGTGTGATAATTGATGTCATTGGGTGAGGCATGCCTTCAAGATTATTCATGATGTATAGTATGTACAAGATTATTCAACTAACTTCCCAGTTTCAACCATGTATTTTGGAACATAGTTGTCTGCGGTGGATCATTAAGATTCATGGTTGGTTGGTTATCTTTGTGTGTTATTATTTTCTAGTTTCCTTGTTATGTGATCATTTCTACTAACTTCTATTATTGTGTCCATGTTGGCTAAAAATAATTTTTTTGGATTTCAATACCATATAGAAAAATGATTTGAAAATATTTTTCACACCGTTTCCACCTTTTTAAAGAAAACAGTGTCTACAGCCTTGAAAATGATAATGTATATTTCCTGGAAAATAATATGGATTTTAATTTAATATGGGAAGTGGTTCATTTTTGGTTTTAAATATAATGATTTTGTGTCAATAACATAATTTTATATATTTTATTTCAATCATGATATTGATGCTGATTTTATTTAAAGTAAATTAATTATGACTAGAGTTGTTTATGTATGCCTACTGAGTTTTAATAACCAATCATATATTTGTTCTATGTTTTTAGATTTTGGTGTAGGTTCTTATTTGATTTTGATCATCGTGGGTGATTTTTTGTTTTGGTACAAGAGAGTGAACCTCAGTGTAAAATTGAGGTGTTGTGGTTATCTGGTTTGGTTTGGGTATTTTTATAGTTTTTTTCCATTCATATATAAATTATTCTCCATTTTATTATTTTATTTATTTATTTATTGGGATGATTCATTCATTTATTTATTTTAGAGTATTTTCATTGGATAAAATCTTTCCCAATGTTACTCGGTTGATGCCCTAGGACTAGTTTCCATCTCGAGAGTATCTATAATACCTCTTGGGCCATATCAAAGACCGAATCGGGTGACTAGTTTTTATTGGGCCAGGTTGGTTCGTGACAGAATATATTGACTCAACATTCCTCTGACACATCTATGAGTCTCCCTATCCAAAAACCATTGTGTTGGATCCAACAGCATCAAATAATATGACCCAACCCGAGAATAAATCCATTATATACTACAAAAAATACAACTAATCTATGATGAGAATAATATTTTATGGTTGTATGTGTAGATGTTTAAATTATCCCAATGATTTTTTATTATGTAGTAGAAACTCACACTCTTTATACACATGATACAAGCTACCTCAACCACCAACTATCATACTCAATGGTAAGGGGATTTTAAGTATCTCCACCCAAATTCCTTAAGACTGGGCTTATGTTGGTGAAAAAAATGACTATTCAGCTGAAGAATTAAAAGAGGCATATGTACATGTCCATAATAGGAAGATTATACCTCGCAAGATTTCTATCTCTCTCGAGAATTGTAAATATAAGGTATACATTTGGCTATGACTTGAACCAAGACCTCTCTAGACCTAACGGAGACCACATATATAGATACACTCGACCTGTTGACCATGATGATATGGGTTTTCATGGGGTTATCCTCAACATACCCTTTCCCCTCTATACCGATCAAAGAGTGGAATTCCACACTACAAATATTGTCTTTGGAAATAATGCTACAATGCATGGGCTTGGTATGGGCCACCAGCCATATGTTTTCTATTGGGTATGGTTAGATACTCTCACATATAATTACCATAACCATCATAAAAGAAAAAAACAACACCAAACATAGTAGAAGGGACCTAATAACTGTTATCACTAAAAAAATGAACCATGTAATGGTGAAACATAGTCTGTGATAGCTGAAACTTCAACTTTTGTCCTATATACAATGAACTATACCTAAATATTCTCTAAATAAGATCTATATGATTCTTGAAACATCATGATATTATCAAAGATAACATCTTATAAATGACCCTCTAGTTTACTAAAACAACACTATATGACATAATAATAAATTGGGTTACGTAACTTTTGAAAACAAAATGAAAATCCTCCCTTAAATTCCCCACAGCCTCCTAATCTAATGAATGTTCCAATTATGAATTTAGAGGTTACTGTTTTAAGTGTTGTACTATTGAACCCTATAACTCCCCTGATTAAGTGTGTGAATATTTTTATTATAATCTAAATTATGTGTCAATGATAAATAATATACTTAAAACCAATATTTAATGTTTTTCCAGAGAATGGAAAACTCATCAAAATCCATGTGGAATAAAATCCTCAGTAAAAATGTCGACTCATATAGAGTCATCCCAGAAAAGGAATCCTAGTGCATATTCATTGCATAAATAAAATTGTAGGATATCTCTACATACTCTATCATATCTTCTTACCCACACTTCGAAATAGAGTGCTCATACTTCTATAGAATATGTGGTGGAAACAATTAATGTTTCTCCTACAATGTTTTATCCTCATCAAACTCCACAATATAATTATTTTCTATAATATCCTACCGAACCTATTCATAATAAAATTCACATTAATATTACACTGTATACATATAACTAAAATTGTAAACATTAGTAACTACAAAACCTGGGATATAAAATATTTTATGTTGACTTAATGATTTCATTTGAATATATTTTTCATTTTTTGCTGAAATCAAAAAAGGCGGAGATAATCACAACTCATGATACTAACCTAGGTCTCTACCACACATGTTTAATCAATTAAATTTATATTTAGAGAACATGAATGTCCATGAATCATATCAAAAGAAGGCCTAAATTACAATGTCGTAAATGGTTTCCCCTATTTAAAACATGAACTAATCCAAACTAATGTTGTTTCCCTACAAACCCAATCAAAATAACAAGTTCCTAACTCCAAAATCAATCATATCTATCCACTATCATCCCTAATACCACTTTTCATGTTCCAACAACTACTATGTAACCACTCCTAGTCTGATAACGTTGTAAGGGAGATAATGACCCATGAATCCCACCTCTAGTAGGCCACAGGTCAAAAACAATAACTTAGTTTATTAAAATCAATCACATGATAGAGGTTAGATTCAACATAAATCTCGGGATTAATCAATATGATGAGAAACCACTATAAAACTCAATAAATTACTTAACAAACAATACCAATATAAAAATTCAAATATGAAATGAATCAAATGAAAGGAATAATGAAAAGTTCCAAATTTAAATCCTCAATAGTGAACTAAAAGCTCAAATAACTCTTAAACCACTCCTCAAACTATTACTTCCCTACCAAATCACCCACTATATTTTGTAGTCCAAAAAAATTGTTTATATATATATTGGGTGAGCATAACATGTATAATCAGTAAGATCCCCTTGAAAACCTCTCATGAAAAATTTGAAAGAATCATACTAAATCCTATTGAATAAACAAATGAAACTAACCCATCACATAAACATATAATTTTATTTTTATCATTTCCCTTCAATGTTAGGGATCACTCAAAAATAAAAATATTGATGTAAACCATTCTATATTAATTGAATATATATAAATATAATGGTACATATATTTCACTTCCCCACTTGTTTGTCTATATATCACCCAATTATACACATACTATGTTCATCCTTTACATAAGTTTTGTTATCCATATTGTGATTCACAACTGATACCTTCCTACCTCACTCACATGTATGGATCAACATATGATATTAGAATTAGTCTATATTTTCACCTCATCACCCCATCACGTACATCTTATAACTATATTAAAGGTAACTATGTAGTAGTTTGAAATCCACAATATCTCATGTATATTAATTACAACACAATCCATTAAATACCACGCATAAACACCCATGGGAATACATATTCACCACTACTAGGTACATGTTTATATTATACCAAAAGGTACATAAATCCCTATTTAAATTTTTAGTATGAATAGAAATATGTCATAGTCTGGGTATGAACACACCCTATACCATACACCTTAATAGAATTTGGTATGCCTAGTCATATCTACATTTATAAATAGAGTGAGGTAGAGAGAGAAATCAACCATTTGTTCCCTCACCATCCTAGTTATTATAAAAAACACTCTCCACAACTTTTGGGTGTCAGTTTCCCTATCGATGTAGGAGGTGAAAATTATGAAATTATAAAATGTAAATAACATCACACACAACTACACTATGGTAAACAATGTAGATTTAGACACATATTCTGATATCATCACACAAGACACAAAACATCCACCAATAAAGACTAGGTATACAAAATGTTTCCAATCATTGAATTTTAACAATAATTAATAAATAATACAATAATTATTATCATCCCAAATTCAATTCCAAGATTAAAAATTTAATCTTCTAATACATGCCTTCAACAATATATGTTTTCCTGCTTATATTCTATATTATATCATCTTAATTTATGTTCATAATGATCTATAAAAATTAATTTATTAATTCCATTTTAAATTTCCTAATTATCTATGTACTGTAGTTATTTATACTAAAATAACACAATAAATATGCACTTATCATGCATAGAGTCAGACTACATCAAGTGATTGGAAACCAATCAGATTTTACCCAACCATCCAACCATTTAAAAATTATCAAGAAATATTATAAGTTTATGTGAAAACCATGTTCTAAAATTTCCCCAACCACCTTATTTTATCCCCACACCATTTCAAATATAATAAAACATCATTTAATCATAGATATATACCATCACTACATCCCTGAACTTCTAGCCCATTTATTTTGAATCATTCAAATCCATAACAACCCATCATGAATTTAATTTTTGTTTATAATTAATATATATATATATATATTTTCTTCATACTATTAGTGAAAATCAAGGCCATATAATTGAGACACTGAATCCTCCGGCAATAATGAATGTGACCCATTTGGTCCAAAAAATTATCTTTAGAATTTTTTTTTAATTTACCATCCTGAAAAATCCAACTAATTATAAATTGGTTATTCACCACAAGAAACATATATAAAGTAACTAAAAATATATAGAAATAATTACATGACAACAGTAATGAATTAAGTCCTTATTCATGATATTTACATGAGGAAAATTACTAAAATAAAAATCCCCTTTGATTAATTCACTGAATATAACATGATTTATGTTGTTTATAAATTTATAGTAATAAACCCATGACATACACAAATAATACAAAAAAATCATACAAATTTCAAGATATTTAATAAATAACAATAGAAAACATCAATAAATCATAAATAACAAGAAATCACAAAACACAACAAAAAATTTCAACTACATGTCATGAAATATGAGTTTTCTATACCATGTGATATTTTTTTCTTCAATTCATTAATATCCAAAATCATAAAAAAATTATTATTCTTAAAACACGAAACATTAATACTATATCTTTCAATATTTATTATGTTATTTCTTAAATTGTTCCAATAGTAATATTAATATACAACATAACATTTTTCATTATATTAATAAATATGACAATAATAATGAAATATTAGGTGTATTTTACTTCTAAATATAAATAATATTATATTAACAATATTTCAATACATGAATTTATATCTCCTCATTTTTTCTTTGAAAATTTCTAAAATATTAAATAATAAATATTCATATGAATCATCCTAGATTATTCTCCTTTTATGGTAAATACTCTTTGATTAAACAAAGGAAACTATATTATGATATGATAACACTTTCACACTGTAACGACCCGACCCCAGCTACCCAGAGTCGGTGCATTACATCGTAACATTGGCATGATCACAAAAGACCAAGTCTCGAAAGACCGATTAGTTTAGTAGCCTTGGAAACACTAAATACATTCATAAGTCTTTCATTACATTGATATTAAACAAACTACAATAACATGGTCTTCATAGTCCACACTCATATCTTCACTGACTATCCTTGCAAGTCAGTCATAATACACTTCTTCACATCCTGGAAAATATTTAAACATTGAAAGGGGTGAGCTCAGATGCTCAGTAAGGATAACAATATTGCGGAAGCTTTTATAATAAAACATAAGCATTTAAGGCAATGTATAACTAAAAACAAAAGCCTTATTGAACTTGAACTTCAGCATAATATGGCAAAAGTAAAATAAAATAATGCCATTACTTACTCACATGGATATTCTACTAGACGAATAATCACATGAAATATCAATAACCACTTTCATAATGAGGGAATGTATAACGCCAGACATTCTGAAACATTTTGTCAAGGCCTCGGCCAAGACGTCTAAAATGATTAAGGCCTCGGCCAAAACCATAAATCAAATTGGGAAAGGGCCTCGGCCAATTCCACGTCTAGTTGTCTCATGAGACCTACCGATGCATCGAGGAGCTATAGCAGGCTCCACCCGTCACATATTAAGTCCAATACATTCCTCATATGAATAGGTTTAAACATAACATAAATATTCGTATTAAAACTAGCATACGAAATGTCAACAATTTCTCCATAAAATATGGATGGTATAAAAATAACACATCCACAATCAAATATTTCACAAAATTTTCAATGGAAGTTTTGTATCACAAATCAATTTCCATTAAACTTATAACCCATCAAAGGATGTTGACATAGATGAAATCAAAGCTATTTGAGAGAAATATATCTCCTTTTTGAAATCATTTAAAAGCCCCATAATTATAAAATAATACATTTACTTTGAAGATATTCTTATAAGATTGTTAGGGAAGCTTCGACGAAGTTATAATGGCAGAAAATAGTCACACCCGTCGTATAAGTAAAAAAAACATTCTTACATTATATTTGTCAAAAAGGCCAAAAAGTACATTGTTTGGAAAATGACGGTAAGATTCCTTTCAAAAACGTATAAGGGTATAAATGACTTTAACCCATTTTCCATTTAATAGTAAAAATGTTTTGAAAGACATTTTTAAGAAACATGGTTTTGGATGATAACGAGGTCCCAGTAGATAATTATGTATAAACAACCTTGGATAATGAAGAGGTTGTAAAGTAAACCCTTACCTTGTACTTTTCCTTGGTTGGGGTAGGTTTACACCCTGTATAATGGTGAAATAATTTTTATTAAATTATACAAGAATCATATACATTCATATGATATCATATATGATCTTTTAACACTGCTTTGTTAACAATATCTTAGATTTATCGTTGTTTCGGGTGTTAACTTACTCGTTTTCTTTTATATGTTTTGTTACGTAAGTCGTGTTTTTCATGGATAGGTTGTATCTTATTCATACCCAGAATGATATCATGTCCTTAAACATTATTTTTAAATCATCAAATGATAATTATACTTGAATGGATACGACGGAGAATGAATCTCATCGCGTTCGTGGAGACGGTAGTCCGTACGTACGCACGAGCGACAATATCATTATTTTGATATTAAAATAATATATAATTGGATATTATATCATATATACATAATCATTATCATGTTATATTTATTATTTACATGAACTACATATCATTATTATACCCATCTAAATAATAATATATTGAATCACAATTACACCCCGACGTGGAGACGATAAGCCGTACGTACGCACGTATGGTGACATGTTATTCAAATGATGGGTAGAATACTGATTATGGTTGTTCCATATTTATAATAACATCACAGTATATATAAGATACTGGAGTTAAAATTTTATAATTGAAATAATAAACAAAGAGGGAGTGGAAGAAGAAAGAAACTTGAAAGAGGGTGATGAAAATGTTACCTCTTCTTCGGGTTCTTCCTTTTGATTTGATCAAAAGGACTCATTAGGATGTCTTTATGACTAAAGTAAATCTTCTAGGATGAAGGGAGAGAAGTTGGGAGAGTATTTGGGCAGGGGTTGGCCGAAACAAAAGGCTTGGAAGTGTGAATAAGGTGGTAGAGGTGGGGGCCTTTTATAAGAGGAGAGGAGGGGCACTTTTGGAAAGATTGAAATGTTACATTATTTCACAATGATTTTCGGATTCTAAAGGTCCCACACTTATATAATTCGAGGATAAGGTGATAAGGTTTCTAAATATCCTCATCCAATAGGCTTTGGACAAGTGTAAGCCTTGGAGTTTGCATTATCTTCTCATTTTATTTAAATCGTTAAATAATGAGGTCATCGCTGCATCATAATGATGTCATAAATAATTTAATTTATTTAATGTCTAAAAATTATAAAAAAAATAATATGATGTAGGAAATCTTTTTATATTTCTAATGAATATTTATAGTCAAAATTTGGACTTGTGTAACCCCACTTAAAAACTGTTTTAGTAAAATAACTCATGTTTGTGTCAATTTAATTTAAACATTAAATAAATATATATTAATGTCATTTTCCAGCTAAAGTGGCTCCATGGGATCCCCAAGTTGACCCATGGGTTGTCTTGGTCGGCCATGAATCATCCAATAGGAGTAGGACAAGTGTCATTCTCATCTCATATTATTAAAACATCATTTGTACCTTAAACTACATTAATTACCTCTAATCGCGATTAAGAACTTAAAAGTTACTATTCACCAAAAAATAATTTTAATCTCATTGAACCACATTTTACATCTTAATGACAACCATGTATGTCGGATTTTTGAAAATCAAATCACAGAAGTGGTAATATTTCATTTTAACAAAAAATCAGTTTTTAACAACCACTTAGTGGTTTCACTATTCATCAAAAATTGAAATTTTTCAGAATAAGGCCAAAATTTCACCCTAAGCTATAATTGATATTCCGAATTCAAAAATGATGTCTATTTTACAAAATTCCAAACATATAAGTTGTATTAATTAATTTTATAATTAATTTCCGTTGTTACAACAAATAGCGTGTTTTTAAGAAACAATTTATATCAAAAGTTTTGCAATTGTTTATGTCCAATTTCAATGTTAAATTAATTCTAATGACCACCATTGGATAAAATGGTAAAAATATATTCTAATTATACCGTAAAACCACTAAATAGTATAATTTATCACAATAAATTATTTTTATTAAAATGTTGTTTTAAGTATTTTTCACTATTCATAAAAAATTAGAAGTTCTCAGAAAAATACCAAAAATTCAACATAGGCTAATTTCGATATTCCGAATACAAAAATGAAGTCCATTTTGAAATATAAAATTTCTATAATTTTAAAAAGTGGTTATTACTATTCATAACGGCTACTTTGATTAGTCGCGGTGTTTTAGAACTCGAAGTTGCGTACAATGCAATCTATTGCATTATTGAATGAGAAGCGTATCGTGGAAGCTCGGGGTGTTACATTCTCCCCTCATTCAATAAATTGCGTCCTCGCAATTTGAAATTTTTCCTTGAAAATAAAAGGTTGAAAAGAGAAAATACCTTTGAGGAAAACCCACATCGGAAATAAGGTTAATAAATATATAACATTAAAAGAAAGCAGGATAAGTACAAAGGTCACCCGATATAGCCCATTCTAGGATTATATGAAAATATGGATATGGAAGAAAAACAAACCATCAAGGTCTGATGGAGAGTTATAGAAAATAGGATTAGGAGAAAGTTTAACCACAAGAAAATCACAAAATTGTGATTGGTTAAACGGTCATTGAATCCCCAGTTGGAAAAGTTAACCGACAACATTTTTGTTTTAAGTTACCTTTTATAATGTTGAGGAATTTATTTAGTAGATTTACTAAGAACGTAAGGGAATATACATACTTGTTATGTATACTTTCATTCGTTAATAAATTTTTACCACAAACCCAACTTTTACTCCAAATGGTAACGGAACTCAAAAATATTCTATTTATCCTAATTGTATAAGGTTCTAAATGTTAACACATACCATTTAGATTAGTAAAACTATTTTGTAATAACCAGGGACTTCTTGTAGGCTAGTGGTAGGAAATAAAGGCTTGTCGCACTATGGTTGTGGGTTCGATTCCTGCAGCTTTGTCCGACGCGATGGGTTATTCCCCACCCTGCAGGTTGTCCTTTTCCTAAAAATATAGTACTATACTATTCCAAAAATAATCTTCATAAATGTTTTAACCTTAAACAATACTATCCAAAGTTCAACTTAATCCACTCCAACCTTTATAGTTATCCAAAATACCTTCGTCCAGACTTTCTCTAAAAGGTCTCTAAATTCCAAAATCAATTGTAACATCAGATTCCCCAAACAAAGAAAAGTTTCTCTTATTGTCACATACTAAAAATATGATTACCTTAATCATATTAAAACCTTACTGAAACCAACAATTACTGCAGTACAATCCATATATATATCACATTATTCTTATAACCAGAATATAATCCTTGAGTCCAAAAGCACCAATACATTAATTATTCTTCTTCAACTGTAGTCACAGCATAAGATTGGCCTTGATCCCTTGGCCTTTTCTGAGGTAAGATTCCTTGATGCTAAGGACATTCATTTTCATAATGCCCTGTTTCCCTACAATTTTAGCATTCAACTTTGACAACCTCTTTCTTTCCCTTGCAATCACGAGCCTTGTGACCCTTTTCTCCACATTTATAACAAACTCCCATTCCTTTTAGGCAAGTACCAGGGTGATTCTTCCCAAAATTATCACATAATTGAAAATCCTTCTTTCCCTTTTTCCCTTTATCTGTCTCTTGTTCCACCGTTCTCTTCTTCTCTTGCTTTACTTTGTTGTCATAAGACTTAGAGAAATCCTTTTCTGTCTTGATAGCACACGAGACAATATATTCGTATGATGAGAAGGATTGTGATACTAAAGCTCGACGGAGAAATGGTTTTAACCCATCAAAGAAACGATCAATCTTACTCCTTGGGTTACGTATATAATCGGCAGCATGCCTCGCTAACCTTGTAAAGTTAGCCTCATACTTTGCGACATTCTCATCCTCCTTCTGCCTCAAACTCAGAAATTTCCATTCCATATCTGCTCGATGGTCACGAGGAAAATATTTTTCTAAAAACAAATCTTTGAACTCCCTCCATTCCATATTCGATATGTCATCATCTTCCTTTGTGTTTTGAATCAGCGACCCCCACTGATCGACATCTCCAGTGAGGCGGTAAACTGCCATGACAAACTTCTCCCTTTCGCTACTCCCCAAGGCATGGAATATTTTCTCTAAGGAGTTTATCAATTGCTCAGCTACTAACGGATTTGTACCCCCATTTAAGGTTGGTGTTTGTTGCCTCATGAAACGGTCTTGCATTGATCCTCCACGTTGCGGATCAGGGTGCTCCATACGAGTAAGGTTATTATTCATAACCTGAGTGAGTTGTCCCAGTATGGTAATAAGTTGATCAGCACCAGTTGTATCTCCAGATCCACAATAATTATCTTGAGCAGGAGGGAAATCCCTACACGGAGTTCGTACATTGATACGGTTTCCATTCCTCCCACTAGGCGCCATTTCTAAACAATGGAATAAACTAGATTAGTTTATGAATCAAAATACATAATTCCATACTTATAAAATACTTAACATAAATTGAACTATTTATGGATATAATTCATAATCATAAAAATGTTTTCTTTGAGGAAGTATATACTCATAAACCCTTCATAATGATTTGTAAATAAAATGAGAGTTATCTTAAGCATATCCCCCGGGAGTGTCGTAACCAAGAGTGCAGCAAGGCCCGTTGTCGTGCACCAGTTCCCGTTCGAGTCTAGCTCAAAGCAGTTTTTTCGGGTTTTACCCCTAGGTACATCTGTGCCAGAGCCGCCTCTACCTGCTCGTATCCAGACAGGGATGTATTGCTCGGAAAACTCACAACATCTCTATAATACCAAAATTCTAGAAAGTTATTCTATACTAATCCTCAAAGTTCATCTTAGGTCCATGTGCTCTAATCAGAGTTTATCTAAATCTAGCTTCCAAGGATAGTACTAAACTGCCTCTGATACCAACTGTAACACCCCGACCCCAGCTACCCAGAGTCGGTGCGTTACTTCGTAACATTGGCATGATCACAAAAGACCAAGTCTCGAAATACCGATTAGTTTAGTAGCGTTGGAAACACTAGATACATTCATAAGTCTTTCATTACGTCAAAATTAAACAAACTACAATAACATGGTCTTCATAGTCCACACTCATATCTTCACTGACTATCCTTGCAAGTCAGTCATAATACACTTCTTCACATCCTGGAAAATATTTAAACATTGAAAGGGGTGAGCTCAGATGCTCAGTAAGGATAACAATATTGCAGAAGCTTTTATAAGAAAACATAAGCATTTAAGGCAATGTATAACTAAAAACAATAGCCTTATTGAACATGAACTTCAGCATAATATGGGAAAAGTAAAATAAAATAATTCCATTACTTACTCACATGGATATTCTACTAGACGAATAATCACATGAAATATCAATAACCAATTTCATAATGAGGGAATGTATAATGCCAGACATTCTGAAACATTTTGTCAAGGCCTCGACCAAGACGTCTAAAATGATTAAGGCCTCGGCCAAAACCATAAATGAAATTGGGAAAGGGCCTCGGCCAATTCCACGTCTAGTTGTCTCATGAGACCTATCGATGCATCGAGGAGCTATAGCGGGCTCCACCCATCACATATTAAGTCCAATACATTCCTCATATGAATAGGTTTAAACATAACATAAATATTCGTATTAAAACTAGCATACGAAATGTCAACAATTTCTCCATAAACTATGGATGGTATAAAAATAACACATCCACAATCAAATTTTCACAAAATTTTCAATGGAAGTTTTGTATCACAAATCAATTTCAATTAAACTTAAAACCCATCAAAGGATGTTGACATAGATGAAATCAAATCTATTTGAGAGAAATATTTTTTCTTTTTTGAAATAATTTAAAAGCCCCATAATTATAAAATAATACATTTACTTTGAAGATATTCTTATAAGCTTGTTAGGGAAGCTTCGACGAAGTTATAATGGCGGAAAATAGTCACACCCGTCGTATAAGTAAAAAAAACATTCTTACCTTATATTTGTCAAAAAGGTCAAAAAGTACATTGTTTGGAAAACGACGGTAAGATTCCTTTCAAAAACGTATAAGGGTATAAATGACTTTAACCCATTTTCCATTTAATAGTAAAAATGTTTTGAAAGACATTTTTAAGAAACATGGTTTTGGATGATAACGAGGTCCCAGTAGATAATTATGTATAAACAACCTTGGATAATGAAGAGGTTTTGAAGTAAACCCTTACCTTGTACTTTTCCTTGGTTGGGGTAGGTTAACCTCCTTTATAATGGTGAAATAATTGTTATTAAATTATACAAGAATCATATACATTCATATGATATCATATATGATCTTTTAACACTTCTTTGTTAACAATATCTTAGATTTATCGTTGTTTCGGGTGTTAACTTACTCGTTTTCTTTTATATGTTTTGTTACGTAAGTCGTGTTTTTCATGGATAGGTTGTATCTTATTCATATCCATAATGATATCATGTCCTTAAACATTATTTTTAAATCATCAAATGATAATTATACTTGAATGGATACGACGGAGAATGAATCTCATCGCGTTCGTGGAGACGGTAGTCCGTACGTACGCACGAGCGACAATATCATTATTTTGATATTAAAATAATATATAATTGGATAGTATATCATATATACAGAATAATTATCATGTTATATTTATTATTTACATTAACTACATATCATTATTATACCCATCTAAATAATAATATATTTAATAACAATTACACCACGACGTGGAGACGGTAAGCCGTACGTACGCATGTATGGTGACATGTTATTCAAATGATGGGTAGAATAATGAATATGGTTGTTCCATATTTATAATAACATCACAGTATATAGAAGATACTGGAGTTATAATTTTATAATTGAAATAATAAACAAAGAGGGAGTGGAAGAAGAAAGAAACTTGAAAGAGGGTGATGAAAATGTTACCTCTTCTTCGGGTTCTTCCTTTTGATTTGATCAAAAGGACTCCTTAGTATGTATTTCTGAATAAAGTAATGCTTCTAGGATGAAGGGAGAGATGTTGGGAGAGTATTTGGTCAGGGGTTGGCCGAACCAAAAGGCTTGGAAGTGTGAATAAGGTGGTAGAGGTGGGGGCCTTTTATAAGAGGAGAGGAGGGGCACTTTTGGACAGATTGAAATGTTACATTATTTCACAATGATTTTCGGATTCTAAAGGTCCCACACTTATATAATTAGAGGCTAAGGTGATAAGGTTTCTAAATCTCCTCATACAATATGGTTTGGACAGGTGTATGCCTTGGATTTTGCATTATCTTCTCATTTTATTTAAATCGTTAAATAATGAGGTCATCACTGCATCATAATGATGTCATAAATAATTTAATTTATTTAATTTCTAAAAATTATAAAAAAAATACTATTATGTAGGAAATCTTTTTAGCATTCTAATGAATATTTATAGTCAAAATTTGGACTTGTTTAACCCCACTTAAAAACTGTTTTAGTAAAATAACTCATGTTTGTGTCAATTTAATTTTAACATTAAATAAATATATATTAATGTCATTTTCCAACTAAAGTGGCTCCATGGGGTCCCCAAGTTGACCCATGGGTTGTCTTGGTCGGCCATGACTCATCCAATAGGAGTAGGACAAGTGTCATGCTCATCTCATATTATTAAAACATTATTTGTACCTTAAACTACATTAATTACCTCTAATCGCGATTAAGAACTTAAAATTACTATTCACCAAAAAATTATTTTAATCTCATTGAACCAAATTTTACATCTTAATGACAACCATGTATGTCGGATTTTTGAAAATCAAATCACAGAAGTGGTAGTATTTCATTTTAACAAAAAATCAGTTTTTAACAACCACTTAGTGGTTTCACTATTCATCAAAAATTGAAATTTTTCAGAATAAGGCCAAAATTTCACCCTAAGCTATAATTGATATTCCGAATTCAAAAATGATTTCTATTTTACAAAATTCCAAACAAATAAGTTGTATTAATTAATTTTATAATTAATTCCTGCTGTTACAACAAATAGCGTGTTTTTAAGAAACAATTTATATCAAAAGTTTTGCAATTGTTTATGTCCAATTTCAATGTTAAATTAATTCTAATGACCACCATTGGATAAAATGGTAAAAATATATTCTAATTATACCGTAAAACCACTAAATAGTATAATTTATCACAAAAAATTATTTTGATTAAAAAGTTGTTTTAAGTATTTTTCACTATTCATAAAAAAAATTAGAAGTTCTCAGAAAAATACCAAAAATTCAACATAGGCTAATTTCGATATTCCGAATACAAAAATGAAGTCCATTTTGAAAAATAAAATTTCTATAATTTTAAAAAGTGGTTATTACTATTCATAATAGCTACTTTGATTAGTCGCGGTGTTTTAGAACTCGAAGTTGCGTACAATGCAATCTATTGCATTATTGAATGAGAAGCGTATCGTGGAAGCTCGGGGTGTTACACACACAGTCAATAATGGAGAATTATATTCTCAACATCATTAGAATATTTCATAATATCAATGAACCATTAATAAAGGAGAAGAAGTGGTTCATATAGGTTAGAAAATTATAGGGATAACATAATTTTAATCACAAAAGGGTTACTATACTCCAAGATAAATTGTTTTTTCCTCAAGGTTCCACAGAAAGAAAGAAATAAAAATGATATGAATTAAATATAAATTTTCTAATTATCATATATGATTGTAGTAGATTTCAAAAAAAAAATAGTTTAAACATTCCATTAAATCTATCAGTAACATGGTACATATTTAATTCACACGGAGTGAACAATTTAAATCATTCACTATTATGGAATTAAATTACAATAATTATCCCCTTTTAATTATAACACATTGGTTTTTATTTTTCTCCTTTATTTTGGATTTTCATTTTTAGTTTGGGTATTCTATTGATGTTTTGATGTTTTGGACTAAAATATGGAGTTTTGAGATGTTTTTCCACTATTTTACAACCTAGATGTAAAACTAATAGGAAATTGTGCGACACCCAGAAATAGAGTACCTTTTCAATTCATTTTGTTCTTACATGGTTATGGATTAATGGGATGTGTAATGTTATATTTAATCTATTAAGATTAAAGGGGTATCTATTTGCATCATGTGGTATCCTAGGATGAGTTAATATGGATTGAGCACAATTATTCCAAACTATTCAAAAAGAATGCACATGGGTCTGTAATTTTTACAGAACCATACCGAATGATTGGTTCAAAATTTCACAATCCATGTATCTAAACCATGAGAGTGTCATGTAATTATAGTAAAGGTAACATATTTGGCACAAAATTTTCTAAATTATGTATCATAATCATGATCAATTCAAAAATTAATTAAATATTTGGTTTTACTACATTTCCCTATATAAATTTTAAACACAAACCCACCATTCATCCCCTATTGGATTCAGAAATTTTAGTGATTATCCCCCCTGCTTCTTCATGCCTCCCCTCCTACAGTCACTGTATAATAATGGTATTTTATTAATTTATATGGTTAACTTCATTCGATATTCTCATCCTCTCTTCTCCCTCTCTTTATTATTCAGTTTTCCTCTTGTTTCCAACTCTCCCTTGGTTCCTTTACTGTAGGGTTCATGTTTCCTTTTTCAAAATTGGTTTATTCTTCTAATGGTTCATAAGGGGTGTTATTACCTTCTTGAACCTTTTTTGGAGTTTTATTTGGTCCTTGGTATCCTTGTGATTTATGTTTGAAGTAGGTTTCCCAATGCGGATGGTCTTTAAATTTAAGATACATTTATTTATTAATGTTCACATAACTTATTGATGTTAATTGGTGGTATTAATTGTTTATAGTTATTATTTATACAAATATAAAGTGATTTTATTTTGATTTTTTTGTTATGAAATTTACTTCTTGAGCTCTCAAAACCATGTTTTTTTCTAAAAAGCCTTGGGTTCCATTCAAAACATTATTTTTGAAATGTAAGTGGTGATTTGGGTTTCTGAACTGAGTTTCAAAATGAATATTTGGATTTATAAATGGTGTGTCAACTATCTTTAAAATATTTAGTCACCTGAAGAACATGAGATTCCATGTTGGCACATTCAAAATGTGGTTTCATTAGAAAATTCTTATAGGGATGTGACTATTGCCTTGTTAATTTGTAAATGGAATGGGAGATTCATGGAATAAGACATCCCTTTGTGTATTTTTGGTTTAAAAGAAAAAGTGACTACCCCTATGGGTTATTTAGGGGTGATTCTTGGTTCAATGATTCATTTGGTGTCTTTTGATTATTATATATATTATCGACTGCATGAAATTTCTTGGCTCACCCCCAATGAATACATATCATGGGATCTTAGAATTGTTAATGGATTATCTGAGAACACTTTCTTCACTAGTTTAGAATTATGTTATGGATACTGCCCATATTCTATAGAAAACATATTATTTAGGGTATTTTACCCTCTTTCAGGCCTATTAGGGTATGAAAATAAATTAGGGTTCTTTGATTACATTAGTAATACCGAAAGGATGGATCATGTTACTATATGTTATGAAATTTTCCCAGAGCACCTAGGTATTCCCATGTTCCTCAACACTGATTTGTCTATGTTTGATAATTTAGGTTCCTAATCATTCTATGTCATGTGTGTTGTGTTTTCTATTTCCCTAATTAGTTTTACATTATTTTCATTGCATGATTGTGAGGTGTATTATTGTTAAGGGTGAATTTTATTCATGGAATATTTTTTGAAAAATCTTTTGAAAATATTTTAGAATTGCTTCCCTTTTTTAGTATTCCCCTTATTATCACTCTTTAAAAATAAATCACCCTTCTTATTTTTATAATGACTATTTTAATTAAAGTGGTTAATTGACCATGATTTTGATTGGAAATAAATGAATGGTAAAACTATGTTCATATATTTTATTTTGAACAGGTAGTAAATGAATCATTTATTTAATATAGATTAAAAAGAAATAGTTTTACTTGGGAATGAACACTATGATATAATACTAATTCATATACTTATATTATTTTATTAATCCTCAGTTACATATTCCAACTATAGTTTGATCTCCATGGAGTGATATTGGGTTTTGGGTTTAGTGTGTGAATTTGGAGTCACGTGGTGATCCTTATAGTTTTATGGTTTAGTTTGGTTATGTTTTTAATATACATTTTGTTGATCTGATTAGATATTTTATTATAATGGGTTTATTTTTTTATTTCCATATCATTAATTTATATTGGGTGACATCATTCCCAATTTGTTTTGTTGATGATCTTAGGTCTTTTTACCACCCTATGGTGATTGCTATCATGCCTCAAGGATGTCACAAACTAGATCTGGTGGATGACATAGTGTTAACCGTGGCTGGTTCATAAAAAATGGTATCATAGAACAGGTTATTTATAAGACCTAATATTTTGATCACCCATTGAGATTTAAGTTCACATGGTAGAAGGAGTAGGATAATCAGAACATGAGCTATTGGTATGTGGAGGTTTTTAAAATAAAATTTCTATTTAAAAACAAGGTTTACAATGGGATCTTCGGTATTGTTTTATTTTATTTTATTTTAGTTACTATTTGAGAAAAAAATCTGGTTTCGATCAATGGTCTTTGTGAGCCTAGAGGGCCTGTAAAGCCATGTTGAGCAAGGGAAATTTTTGTATAAGTCTATCATTGATATTTTAGTAGTTTTAATACAACCTCGAACCATATGGACATGTCAACCATTATCCTCAGTCCTCTCTTAGAATTATCTTTGGTCTTTATAAATTAAGTATTGTTTTTAGAACTATTTTTTGGGAATATAAAACTAGATTTGAAATGGTGATGTTTTTTGGGAATGTAGAATGTGTTTTATGATTTATTTAATGAAATCCCTAGAAAATAGATTTTTATTTTAAATGAACTGAAATAGAATGAGCATTGAAATATATGGTTTCATTATTTTTTTGATAATTCTAAATCAAGAGTGAGATATTTCAAAGCGGTATTTGGGGATTATTTTAAAAAAGAGAATAATATTTAAAAAAATGGGTTGATTTCATTACTAAATACATGATATTTTTTTGGAAAGAAATAGGACATAGTGTAGAGATTGAGAAGGGTTTTAAAGTGGTGTTACAGATGGTTTTTGAAACTTTATTCAGAAATTTGGATGTTTGTTTCCTTTTTATGTTTGGTGTTTAATTGGGATGTTTCCTCAATGGTGATTTAGTTTTGATTGAGTTTTTTTCCATATTACATAGAGTACACCCCCACTATAGATTTTATTGTTATTTATTATGAAACTATGGATGTTTCACTAGTACAAGACATTCCAGTTGATTAAACTTTGAACATTCTCCCTGAGTTTTAGAAGTCAAACCCTCCTCTCATTTATGGTCTAGTGGATCCTTTAGAAGAAGAGGAGTGGATGAGTTTTTTTTGAAAGGATCATTGGTGTTGTTGAGTTTTCTGAGTCCGAAACGGATGGGTTCAATATTTTTATTCCCGAAGGAACGAGTTGGAAGAAGTGGATGTCATTTATTAAGGCCAAAAATAGAGAAGGCATATCCTGGGAATTCATTATGTAATCATTCATATAATTGTACTTTTCTAAGGTGGTGTAGTTGGGGAAGGAAATGGAGATGTGATACCATCAGTAAGGTGATATACTAATATTGTAATTGGTCTTTCATTTTATGGATCTATTCACCTATATCCAAGAGAATTCTAAAGATTATTATATAAGATATTGACATTTTGAGAATATAATTCATCCTGATCATCAATTTAACGCGTCTTAATTTTTTCTAACCTACATTGTTGATGGGGTGTGGATATAATCTTGGGATGAAGTCATGTTAGAAGGGGTTCATGATGAATTCAATCATCCTCCATTATCTATAAGTGGGTAAGGGAGTTCCATAAATGATAAGGGGGAGTATTTAGATGTTTTCTATGCATGGGGATGGTTTAAGAGGCCTAATGGTCTCTTTTAAAATTATTCTATACATTGGACCATGGTGTCTCATCAATGAGACAAGCTGGTTCACAAGATTCCTATGTGTAAAAGTCATCTGCAGATCTTTCATGCTTCTGGTAATTTTATCTATCCTTAGAATTTCCAAAAGGGTCTTCAATGAATAGTGGATTCAGATCCACTCCTCTTAAGAAACATCAAATTTAATTATATTAATGTGGTGTTTGTGTGACTTATGTTTACAATTCATTATTTAATTATTCTTTTCATCATAATGTTTTAATATTTTGGTGCTATATTTTGCATGAAATGAAATTGGATATTGTATATCCTTTTTATGTATGATTATAATGTAAATATTGTTTTGGAAATATTTTAATCTCATAATAATGGAGAGAAAACTTATTCCATTTTATATATTATTCATATTTTTTATATTAATCTAGGATTATGTGTGGCTACTAGAATTTGGAAGGTTAGTTTTTGAGGAATTTTTTATCTTGTACATTGATTATTTTAATATGGTGAGGTGTTTACCGTGGCCCCCACAATAATTAATGTGAACCCATGTCTCAATCCTATCATATCTTCTCATTTTCCCTTTGGGAAGGTGTCCATAGTTTATCTCCTTCCATTCCAAGTCATCTAAAATAGAGTTTTTTCTTCATGTTTGTTGAACGATGGTCCAGTGGAGTATGCCCTATGGTTTTGGTTGATCTAGGAAGTTAAAACTTTAGATCATAACATTTTTTCATTCTTGTAGATCTGTTTTGTGTTCAATGAATAATTCTTATAGTGATGTAAGTCTTTTCATAGTGGTAGTTAATGAATTTATTTGTTTAAGTAGTTTAATTGTGTAGGACTATGTGTTTCATTGACTTATAATCCAATAAACAAGAAACATTAAGGATTCTCGGGGTTATAAATAGTGATTGTGGGGAGTATTTTCACTACATGGTTTTTATTTTTCACTTTTATTTTGGTTTTTCAATTTTCAATTGGATTTCACATTTATTTTTGGATGTTTCAAATTGATTTTCTTGTTTTTTGGTGCTTTTCATTTATTTCATGGTTTAGGTTCATGACTAAAGGTCAAAATGTGACCCCCAGATACAGAGATTCTTCTCAATGATGGTAAAGTGACATAGTAAAAGTTCTTGGGCTATGTATTTTTCAATATTTTCATTCTCAAGATGATGTGAGTTGTAATATTCTTCAATTAGTTCCCTTGTATGGTCCAAGGATCTCAGGTAATTAATCAGAGGACCATAAAAATTTGAAAACTAACCATTGTTGATATATGAATCCATGCATAACACATCATTTCGTCGAAAATAATTTCATGTAGGATCCAAATATGGATCCCAGTCGATCATCCACATGAAATAAAAACATCAACTAGAGCATCGATAGTCATATTCCAAGTGTTTTCATGGAGATCTTACAATGCATTCAGTTCCCTGATGATCACTACGTCAATGTACCATTGATTCATGAGGGTGAACACTATCCCATCAACTAGATTATGTGATTCTCTCTCTAGCAAGGAGTGGATATAGAGGCACCATAGTTCAGAAAAATTCTCCATGAATAGTCATCTGGCCAAATCCACTCTCCTCAAAATATAATGGATACTCAAAATACCCTGTAGTGTCCACCAACCCCTATTAATTTAATGTCCACTAAATAATAATTATGAAAAACAATACTATTCCAAAAATATTATTTAAAATTTTATAACAATCCTATAATATATATATATATAATATTATGTGAAATAGACTAATTCATAAAGTCGACTTATAATTCACTCTTAATATTAAACAAACATAGAATATGATAATAATATTAAGTTGTTTAATATTATGCCTCATATTTCTGTATATTGTAAATAATTTTAATAAATAAATTCAACCTGATTATTCTTTAATAGAATAATATGAATTTATTCATTATTTATTGAATGATGACATAGAAAACACTCAAACCCCATGGTGGGGCCCACCATGTCTGATATACCTATTCGACTAAAAAGGGAGGAATATTAAATACTATATTATTTTGATCCTCTAGGCCCTAATCTGGATAGTATTAAATAATATTCATATATGAAGAGTTAATTATTGCAATGCATCTAGGACAATATGGAGATAATTAATGTTATTGTAATCAAAACCAACAAACAGACATGTACTATGTACTATAATGTTTTTTTCATTTGATATATCATAAAGGAAAGAACACACATGATTCATCACCAATATTTTATTACATATTTATATAAAAATATTTATTTACCATTCAACTAACTTTGTAAATGTTTTATAAATGTATTACCATACTGATCAACATGGTTTGAGAAAACTTACATCCATAACCAGGATGTGAAAAATATATTCTTTACCATTCACCCAATTTCATGCCATCAATGATGAACCCAACAAAATCTACCTCGACATTATTTAATTTTCATTATTTTTCCTTGCATTAACCAATGTGATGGAATGGCACAAAATGATAATTATCTCAAGTCAATAGACCAATACACATGTGTGTAGATAAGAACAACTAATGAAACCAAAAACATTTGGTGATCCTATAGGTGGGTATGTCCTCATGATATGACTATTAGAGATTAAAAAGTTTGAACTCCATGAGAATAATTCTCAACGCTTATGATCCCTCAACACATGATAGTCAAGAAACAAAATGTTTCCAGTTTTTATTATATATCTTGAATATAAGACATATATTTATGATTAATATTATTATATCATGAAGATAACATTATATCTTGAGATCTGCTATAATATTTTGATATGACAATTAATATATGGAAATTTTAATTAAATAGAGGATGTAGAAATTTCTACACTAAAATAGTAAATATAAATCTTGTATATATTAGAATATAAATGATATGGTAATCTAAATTACTATACATGTTTTGTTTTTGGGACCCAAAATTATAAAACGCCCACCTTTACTAGATATAACATTCTAACTAACCATATTATCTCTCACATGAGAAAGATAATGTTTTTTATTAGTCACAACTTTAGTTGTAGGGTCTACCAAATTTCCACCATGTGGCTATTTTTTTATAAGAGAACTCATATCCTTCTGTAAAAATTCTCATAATATGGTATTCTAGAGTATATCCATGTTTCCACTATCATAACATTACATCTTCACTAGTACCAATAAAAAATTATCATTATGAAAAAATTTTACTTGGTAGGTGTGATTCCAAGAACTAGAACAAATCATTGAAATTAATAACATCTTCATAGCTAACTTATAAGCTGTAACGTACTCGATTTTTATAGGTATGGCTACCACTAGCTTATATAAGCTTGGATTTCTCATTAAAATTATCTTAAATGCGATATTAGATCATGTTGATATGAGGAATACAATTTTTTGTCCCCTCAAAACTAGTATCCAATCTTCTCCACATACCAGGTAAATATCATTTTTATATTCCCAAGTGTAATCATATAGTTCTGATAGCATCACTAGTTGTTCTCATTAATAAAACCGATATTGTTATATTATAATGTATATGTTGGAAATATAATTCCTCGTATATTTCATGGAATATTTTATTGATCAATATCCAATGAATATGAAATATAACTAACTACATAAAATCCTCATATTCCATTGCATGTATTTATAGAGATATTTATTCCATGTGGAATTGGTAACCATTCTCTCGTGAATTTTTTATAGAATTTATTTTTATATTCCATGTCACCCTACGTATTATTGAGTTGGTCCAGGAAACCATTATATGTTCCATAGTTGATATTATTCTCTAGAACTAAGGTCGATAATTTAGGTCATTATTTGGAGAAATTACATTCATCTTGATATTGACTAACCAAAATACCTATATATATTTTTCATATTTAGATGAAAATATTTTACTTAGAAAAAAATTTAATCTCCCATTAACCACTGGTAGACAAATGGCATCGATCGATTCCACATATATATTCCTTTATCATGTTTCTTACATTAATATTAAACTGGATTCCAGTAACTTTCAATCCGTATTGGAATTTGGTGACGTGACCATCCCTTTTGGGTTGTATCATATAGAAACCATCCACAAAATTTGGTATTGATATCTAACATCCAATTAAATGATAATAGAAACAATCATTGTTAATTCAAATTTTTATAGATATAAGGTAAATATATATGTATAAAAAATTCATCCCTATAGATACCATGGTTGTTCAATCCATGAATCAAATCACATAAATACCAACCACAATATTCTAAATAGTGATCTATTTTGCACTTTCATACATGGAATTCATTATCGATTTTTAATTGACCTATTAAATTTTATCTGAATACCATATAATACTTACTTATATGAATTTTTATTCTTAACGAATAATTTATCAACAACTATTGTGAATTTAAAACTATCACTATGTTTTTTACCATCCTACATGGTTTTTGTCTGGAACATTTCCATTCCACATTCCCCTATGTACCTTTTTCATATTCTGACAACATATTCATATCTGACATTGAATAAACCCATGTCATTATTTCTCTCACTATATCAAGTAGAGATGTGAACCCTATTATAAAAATATTGTCTATCACTTGATTACAACTTTTATATTTTATGGATTTATATAGAATATTATCCTACTACTAGGAAGATTACTTTTAATCACAATGTTTTTAGATTGATATATGTTTGTTTATATTGTAACAATCACTTTTCATCCAATCACATGTTCTAATGAAATTATGGTTTTCATCTTTCTATGATATATATGATATCCATTTGTCCTGATAGTTTACATATGGTTCTGGGATTCCACCATTATTTAATAATTACGTCTTGAAATATAATTGATGTTCATAAAATTTGAAACATTGATACTACTGACATCACAACACTGATGTATAAAATGATCATTTAAGATTTTCTGCACCATACATTTTTTCATCAATATTTACATGTTAGACTCGTCATCAATCCTGTTTGTAAGTATACATTTATGGATTTAAATATGGAAATGAAAATTTAGGACCTACTCCATGCTAAATTATTATGATTTATGAATGCTTGATCATGATAGTTTTCAACATTCCGACCTAAACCACGATATATAATATTACCAGGCATATCCCATGCATCATTTTATATTTCATAATTAATTAATGGAATAATTTAAAGTATATTTATCACTATATTACAATTGGAATAGTGAAATATCACATTCTAAACTAATCAAAAATTCTTTGTGGCATACCTTTATTTATAAAGGTTTCTTCTACAAAAATAAATAATTATATACGTTGATAATACCTAAGTTGTATAGCTCTACGAAGTCTAAATAACAAAGTAAGAATATCATTTATGCTCAATTTTAGTTATAATTGATATATAATTATCATTCAACCTCTAGGAAAATAAGTCATATATTTTATATTCATCACGTATTTCCTATTATTAAAGTACCATGAAACAACTGGTTGAATATGATACATCACAAAAAAATTCATTCATCGACTTGTAATAATTTCTCCTAGTGTCTTATAGACACATGAGATAAAATTTTTGGTTATAAAATTTAATATTTTGACTTGTATTGTTATCTTAGAGGTTAATGTTTTTTTGATTCTCACTACAAATATTGGAATCACCCTTTCACAGCAACTCGGATAACACCCATAGTTTCTTATAATATTTTTATTATTTCTTGGTTACTATATATTAAATATATATATGTTATTGTAATATTTTATTTTATACATAATTAGTTTTTTAGAAACACTAATTAGTGAATATATAATGAAGAAGAGGTGGGTAATTTTTTATAAAATTCTATTTATGCCATTTAATCTTCCAGAAATAAATTTCATAATATATAATGAAAATAACATCTAATTTAATAACAAACATAATTTCATTTTTGAATGTTGTGAAGGTGCCATTTTTATTACACTTTACATTGTCATTTTCACAGTACATTTCCACTTATTCTCTATAGTAACTAAATATTAAACATTATTCAATGTTCATATTGCTTTAATAATTTTACACAAATTATAATGATGTGCTTACTCCACTATGCTCATTTTGTAATCTTAAACTAAATTTGAGTATACGAGTGTAAATTTAATTATATTTTAATATATTGAATGATTGTGATCTATATTTCAATTTACACATAGCCATAATAACCATCAAATTATTCATATTTTATTTTATTTTTAACTAAGAAACTTCTAGGAGATGAGACTATATGTTATATCATCCATGTCCAGATGTAGTTACTACAATTGGGATCAAAATTTGGTTATAGAATAATGAAATAACCATTATATTCTCTATACCAGAGTCTCTTATTATCAATTTTACAACCTCTCTTATAAATGTACCTTAATAGGTATAGGGACACTAAAAAATTGAATTTTTTGTATCATAGTACTTCCCACAAGTTCTTATACTACACATAGAAATTCATGATGGATGAGAAATTTATTTTTTCAATTATTATCATAGTTTAAATTGAGCTATTACTTTAAATTAACTTTAAACACAAAATATAGTATATTTTACTCTTAACTTGATTACCAAACTAGACATTATTTATTAATTATATCATTAAATTTCTCCCACTATTTTATCAAATTCTTGAAACCCTCTATAATATAATTTGAATAATCTATCACATGAGTCTTCTATTATTAAGGATTCTTGAATGACTCACCATAGTCTAAAATATTTTTCTACACCATTAATCGGAGGGTTCAAGGTAGGTGATTCACTGGACAACTGCAATAACTCACAGTTCCATGATCTGTAGAGTGAAGTCCCAAATTTTAGAATCATAACCCTGATTTTCAAAAAACATTACTCTATAATTACAACAACATATATTGGGATAAATATTTACTAAAAAATTAGTTTATTCAACACATCACTCTCATATGATCTCCCTAGTAGTAACATACACCATCAACATTTGATTACAGGCACCGTGAACACTTGGTTTTGTTCAAATTAAAATTATATATGGTAGTTGATGACATGATATTTTAGTGGGGGGTTTAGGAATTTTTCTGGATGAATGTAATATATTTTTATTAAAAATTTTCATCAATGTTGTAGTTTTCACCACTTAACATTAATAGAATAAACAGTAACTTCTTTTTCATGAATTTTATATTTATTATTATATATATTTTCTTATTCTTGTAAAAGGAATAAAATAAATTTTAAGTGAATAATAAAAATGTAATATTAAACCATTCTTGATAATTGAATATTGATTTATACATTAAAACTCAATGGTCTAACCAGGATGAAAGAGAAACACACATGATTTTTCTCTTGACTCATTATGCAGATGACCCTCGACCAGTCTGTCTACAACTCGTCAGGAGTAACACCTCATCTTGGCGGGGTCCATATCTCATATTGTGTACCACCTCTCCATGGAGTTGTCTATATCGTACACAATGCAAATCATGGATTAAAAACTCATATTTATGGGGTCACCATAATATATCTCATTATTCTAATGTAAAAGTTTTCCCACCATGATATTTTTATAAGATATATTTTTTAATTTCAGGTATGTCTGGTGTTGTATTCTACACCACGATAAGTTTACACAATACAAAACATCGACATAGCTTACGACATATGAAATAGTATTCTTTTCTAGTGTAAAACATCATTAAAAGTTCATTTTTTAAATTAATTTCATGGAAGACCAATTTTTGTGAAAAAATAAAAATTACCATAAAACCCAGTCATTATAATGGTGGGTATGAAACAATATTATCTTTCATCTAAAAAAATATTTCAATGAAAATTTGTGTGTTTATAAAATTATAAAATAACTCTTGAAAGATTTTATTAATGTGATATATGTTTAATATAATGAACTTAATCTTTGAAATCTATCTTAAATTTTTTAGACAAGATATAAGAAAAATATCATTTTTTCGGATAAAAGAATTAATTTTCAAAAAAATATTGTTTTTCTGCCTTTTGGTCGAGCACCAATTTTAAATCTAGTTTTGAAAATTTGTTATATTCATTTTCAGAAAATAAAACTATTCTCTTAATGTGGATAATAAAAATCTACTTTTGTAGAATTTTTGGTATTTTTCTGAAAAGTGTCATTTTTTGATAAATTTCAAAAATAATAAATTTTTATTGAAATCATTATTTTTTAAGTCATCAAAAAGTAAAATAATTTATTTAGTTTCAAGTTGTAATTTAATAATATTTATATAATTATTTTTTTTGAAATTGTTTTTATATAAGACTTAATTATAAAACATTTTCTATTTAAAAAGTGAAATGATTCCAAACAACGGTTTTTCCAGACATTTTACTGGTATTATTTAATATTTATTTCTACAATTTCTGTACTTTTAATTTTTAAAAAGTAATTCAAAACTTGGAATCATGCGGCATAAATTTCTTAAGTTGGTCCCTTTTATTTTTTGACCAATATGAGTAGTAACCATGGTAAATTTTGTTACCACAGTAAAGGGTAAATTTGAAAGTTCATGTTAAAAGTAAAATTATAATTACTATAAAATGACCAAAAAAAATTAATATTTTTTACTTCATGGTGGTAATTCAACCCTTAAAAATTAAGGATAAAAGTTATGTTATTTAATGGACACTTATCTATGAAAATGACTTAAATAATATTTAAATCCAAGAAATAAACACATGTCATTTTTCTAGGTCATTAATATCTTTTATGTGACCATATATGAAACAATAGGTGGTATCAATGAATATATGTTGTACATTATAACTTATTAATCAATTTTCCCTAATATAAATTTATTTTTGATATTTTTTTTCTATTTTGGAGATATTATGGTATTTTTTATATTTAATTAAATGAAACATTAATGATTTAATATACATGATTTAAATAATAATTTATTTTTTAAATATGGATATAATGAATTTATATTCGATAATAAATAATAATTTTAAATATAAAATATTTTTATTTATCGTATTAGTTTATTTCTAATATTTTAGAAATAAATAGTTCCCTTAAATGATTAAAATTGATGGTACATACAGTATTTAATTGATCGAAAATCAATAAAATAATTTTATTAAAATGATATTTATTATTAAATTACCAAAACACTTTCCCCAATAATATTGTTAAAGTAAATGTAACTCATAACCATCCAAGGGTTTAGTTAGTGACTATTTTGAGGCATATAGAGGAGGTTTTGACACTTATGTTGTTTTATTTAATGTGATGTTAATATTGTCACATTCGTAAGTTAATAGTAAAAAATTTTAAATTTTGGATTTTCCAGAAGATAAAATCCAAAACATATATTACTATTAAATAAAGTTGATTTACCTTAATCATAATATTTTATTGTTAATTTCTATTCAAAAATAAAAATATTAAATAATAAAAAACAATTTTTCTTATAATTATTTTATTTGTAAGGATAAAAAATCAATGTAATTAAAAAATTATCAACATAAATATAATTAGTGATAATTAATAAGTATAATGAATTTTTTAGATTACCTTGAACTATTAGGAATTTATAAAAATAGTTGATTCGAAGATAAATTTTTATCTTAATATTTTTTTAAATCAGGTAATTAAATAGTGGAAAAAGTGACACTATTGATTTTTTATCAAAATAACATTTTATTAAATTTTATAAAATTGATAAAATTGTTTTGAAAATATATAATAAATATATAATTTATTAAAATGTTATATATTATTATTTTTTGATTTAATATAAAACAAATAAGTAAATATATCACCCTTTATATATTGAAATAATTGTTACCCCCTTAAAATGATATAGAATAACAAAGTGTTAAATTAAAATGATAATTTTTAAATGGGTGAAAAAACATGTCTAAATTTTTTTGATTGATGCTATTACAAAAATAACTCATTAAATATTCTATGATATGAAATTTGGTGGGTTTTTTATTGGGGTTTGATTTTATTATAAATAAATATTTTTGAGGTTTTTAAAAGTTTCACTTATTTCAATTATAAAAGGTCACATCCTACGTGACAATTTCAATTCAATCTGACCAATCAAGATCGATAATGCCATGGAAATTTCCATTCTAAAAATCCTAATTCACATTCTAGTTGTATTTTTCTTGTCAAAATACATAATATAGTGCCTTTAAAATGAGATATAGATGGAGATCGTCTAAGAAGATGTAATCTCCTCTACTGAGTCATTATAATTATTTCTTCTTCTACTTAATTTTCATGATTCATTTTCATCATATATTAATGACTCCAGAATCACTTGTGTAATGTCCAGGATATGGGATCTGCCTAAAGGCGTCCCATACCCTTAAGGTCACATGGTATCAAGGGATTTCCCCCGAATGCCAGAGGCTGCTGAATAGCAGCGATGGACATGGGTGTGATATTAGAAAAACTATGTCCTATTAAGATGAGTAACATAGTAGAAAAAAACAGTGAACAATAGAAGAAATAATAATTCCATAATACCAGTGTAAGCAGTGGAAGACTGGTAGTACAAACGACTGCAACATATATAGATAAATGATGCATGCCACATGTATCAATGAAAGAATCCAAATAAGTTACAATGTTTGGAAATAAAATACGCAATCCAATGTATAGAAAATAGTAAAGTCCAAGATCATCACAAGCCATACCATAGTGCCATGATCTCCAGCTCTAAGATCACTCAAGTACCAGACTAAGAAAGGTGCTTTCCCTTTTCTATACCTATATCCATATAATCTGTTTGGTAACAAAAGAATGACTAAAATAGTGTGGTAGATGAATTCTAGAAGAAAACCACCAAAATATCTCTGCCTAATTGTTGGTGAACATAAATAGTGGTTAATAAGAAGTCATGAAGCATTAAACTATGAATTACTCAAAATTAAACAATCCTATAGTTTCCAATTACATTCATTTACAATTATTATTTATTGAATCTGTTGAAAAATGTAGTCTAGGGACAAATCCTATGCTCTGTATCCACTTGTATAGTAATAAGAAATAGACACCCATGAAGACCATAAAACTAAATTGAAAGACTATGTCAATTGTTGTGCTTTGGCTTGGAAGACTCGTCAGAATATCCAAATATTCGAATGTAACCATCTGAGAATGTTATAACAATATAACCCACTTTTTCAACATATCATCAATTTTGTAAATAAAGAACCTCTAGGAAAGCTCACGAAGTCTATACCCTTTATTCGAACATAGAACTAATCATTTAAAAATGACCTCCTAGGTAGATCTCATGGTCAATACACCCTTTTTCAGAAAAGTGTCAATATAAAATATAATGACCCTCTAGAAGCTCTCACAATCAATTTCATATAAACCAACATTAATTTAATAGTTACTTTCTAGGTTGCTCTCATGGTCTAACCACTATGGTATATAACCACCTAGTATCTCTAACAGTCAATTCCATAGGGTCCAACATAACAAATATTCATAATTAAAATACCCTCCCCCAGGATGCTCTGATAGTCAATTACTCTTGGTCGTACATCCATAATGTAAAACACATGCATCTCATAAAAACAACAATTCCATCTTATCAAGACTAGGAATGGAAAACAAAACAGTATAACATGATTTATAGACCCAAAAAAATAACCAAACAAACATGGGAAAAAAATCCATAATCAAGGTAATAAACTATACTTAAAACAATAACCCCTTCTCAAACAAACAAAACATAACTTGCATTGAACATGTTTAAATTAATAAAAATTCAATAACCTAAACATGGGTATTAATCACTTTATGTCGATATAATCCAAATACTATAAAATAAATGCACTAAACACCTACCTCAATGTCGTATGATGAACACTCTTGAACTTATGACATTGAATCGACGAAGAACATCCTAGATCTATAAAAAGGGTAAAATAGTTCCACCTTTAATAACTAATGAGAGATGGGAAAACACAAAGAGAGGCTCTTGAGAAAGAGGGAACTCACCAGTGGGAATCCAATCCAATGGCAGTGTCTCAATCAAATATCAAACAGACTAACATAAGGGGTTCATAGTTCTTGGCCATCTTGTCTCTCTCCTATACAGAACATAGGAAGAAGATGATGATTTAGGGGATTAGTTAGAACCACGATACAATTAATAAAAAAAATTGAAATGTACAAGACATGTTCATTTAATGTACAAGCCATGTATTAGAATCATCTAGCCACTGTATTAGAAGGTCTTATAGGTAATTTACAAGGCTGTGTACATGGCCGTTACATGGCCAATACATGGCTACATGCGACAATTGGGTACAAGGATTGTAATAATGAGTACATGGTGTGTAAATAGTAAATTTTCCAAAACAAATTTTTCCTAAAAAATTTATTTCAAGATCCATACCTGAAATAAATAACTGGGTTATTAAGAACATTCCCCATTGATGCAATTAATCCTCGAATTTATCATCCAAGGGTGGTGAAGAAGAAACATCAAATAACTATAGCCACTCTTATCATTCATCATCCTCTCTCTCCCATGTCTCATCTTATAATCCCCCATGAAACCACATCACTCATAACATATGAACATTACATCCTTGGAGAACCATCATGGTATGATCAACAATCCAAATAGGGTGCTCATAAAGGGATGCATCCACTTCCAAATCACCCACCTCAAGTTAAAAAATGATATTTTTCTGAAAATATTTTCATATCAGAGAATCATGGATGACGTCGTGCATATCCTATATGTTTGAGGTAACTGAAAATGATATCCAACATGACCTAATCTTTCCAAAACATCAAACAGTCTGAGCTATATTGGTGAAATATTACCATGTCTCCTAATCCTCAGTATACCCAACCTCGGTGTGACACCAATGTAAACCTAATCTCAGACCTTCAACACAAGAGGTTGTCTCTGTCAATCATAATTATATTCATGCTCAGATGTTATAGTATTCATCTTTTTCCAAATAAACTCCGCCTGCTCAATGGTCTCCTGTAAAAGTTTAGGTCTCCCTTTATAATGATTTATATTCATGTTCCGCCCAAAGGTTCCTTGTACCCAGTTGGTCACATTGCCTCAAGCTCATTTCCCTGAATTCCCAATGTTTTCGACTGTTAACAAGGGTCGTGGGTGTGATTTTTGATAAAATATCCCCTCATAGGTATAGTAATATAGCAGAAAAATATTAAATAAGAGAGGAAAAAATAATACCATGAAACAAGAGTAAAGAATGGAAGGTAGATAGTCTAAATAACTTCAACATATATATATAAATTATGCATGTCACATATAACTAGGAAAGCAGCCAAACAAGTCATGATGCTTGAAATACAATACTGAATCCAATGTACTGAAAACAATAAACTCTAACAGCGTTGCAATCCTAATATTGGTCCCATGCTCTCCAGCTCCAACAACAATCATGTACATGATGAAGAATGGTTCATTCCCATTTCTATACCTTGAACCATATAATCTTTCTGGTGCCAGAAGCATGACCCACATAGGTTGTGTGAAAAATCATAGTAGGAAACCACCAAAGGATATATTCATAACGATCAAGGAATATATATATCAGTTATTATGAAGGATTAATGAAATAATTAGGAAGTACACAAAAGTAAAATATCCAACAATTTATCATTACATTCATTTACATTTATTAATTATTCAATCCATTGAATAATGTAATCTTGGGATATTGCCTAAAATATGAATCCCCTTATACAATAATAATAATTAGATGTCCCAAATGACCATCAAAAAATTCTATAAAGGAAGATTCCAAGATTGTTTTTTGGTGTGATAGACTCATCATAATCATAAAAACATTTAAAATCAATCCTTTAGGAAATTTCTCATAGTCTAACCCCTCTGGTTCCACATATCATCGATTCTATAAATAATGACCCTATGGGAATCATCATGTAGTCTAACCCCTTTGGTCACTACAAGAACTAATCATTTACAAACGACCTCCTAGGTTGCTCTCATGGTAAGTACCCCCTTTTTCATCATAGAATCAATATAAAATATAATATCCCCATGGTAGCTTTCATAGTCAATGCCCCCATGGTCCAAAATTCTTTTAATAATGACCATCTTGGTTGATTTCATGGTCTAATCCCTCTGGTATATGACCACCTCACTGTTCCCACAGTCAATGTTCTGTGGGTCAACAAAACATCGGTTCAAAATTAAAATACCCTACCTCTGGATGTTCTCACAATCAATTCCCCATGGTCATACACTCGTAATGGGAAACACATGCATCTCATATAAGTTGTAACTCTATCCTAACAAATCAATGCATGGAAAAAATGCATCCAAACAAGATTTCTAGACCTAACCTCCATTATCAAACAAACATGGGAAGCTCATCGATAATCAAGGTAATAATCCTTATTCATAATGAATAACTCTTTTTCAAAAAAACAAACTATATCATGAAATAGGCATACTTAAATTCAAAAACAAGAAATGCCCTAAACATGTTTATTCATCCCTTTAAGAATATATTATCCTAATACTATCAAATAAAGGCAAAACCAACTTACATCTATGTTGTACAATGGAAACTCTTGAATGTATACATTTGAATTGGTCGAGAACATCGTAGATATACAAAAGGTCAAAATCGTTCAACATTGAATAACATAATATAGAGGAGAAAATAGGAAGCGAGGCTATAGTGAATGAGAGAACTCATCGATAGGAATTCAATGCACCCAACATCGTCTCAATCTAATCTCGGATGGATGAATGGTAAGGGATTGAAGTTCTTGTCCATGTCATCACTCTCCTATATCAATCATGGGAAGAAGAAGATACTTCCTGAGATTAGACACGACCCCTGTCCAATTAATCAAACAAAAAAGAAAAGTACATGGAATGTTAATTTAATGTACACGGTGTGTACTGGCCTCAACCGACCTTCTCTTCAGGTGGTTTTCAGGGTCACCTAGATGACCATGTACTCAACCATTACATGGAAAATACATGTCTACATGAGGCTATCAGGTACACACTGTGTACTTAAGATATTTCCAAAACATTTTTTCCCTTAAAACAAATGTAATTCATGATTCATGCATGAATGTAAGATCGTGGTTCTTGCAAAATTCACACATTAATGAAATTAATCACCTAATTTTTCTTCCAAGTGTGGAGAAGAAGAAGCATAAAAAAAACATGGCCACTATGACCGTACATTGGCCTCCCACTCCCATGTATCGTCGAATACTCTCATGTGTTGCCATAGAACCCACACCAGAGGACCAGAATTGCTATAGATAACCTTCGTGATATGATCTGAAATCAGAATAGGGTTCTCTTCGAAGGATGCATCTGCTTTTAAATAAACCTATTCGGTATGAAAAACAAGAAACATGTCTGAAATGTAACACCGTAGCTGAAAAACATTGTAGATTTTGTATATAGTTTCACACCATTGAGGTACTGCAACTGATATGAAACTTACCCGACTCTCTCCAAAACCATAAATGACCCGACATATCTCAGTGAAAGCTTCCCCTATCTCCTATTCCTCTGAAGTCCCAATATCTGTTTGATGCCTAAAAAAAGCAGATATCTGAACTCAATCTCTAGAGGTCGCCTCCTTAGATCAATATAAGATTTCATCCAAGACTGTGCAATATCCATACTTTTCTTAAGAAACTCCTTCTACTTAGTGGTCTCCTGGATAAGAAGAGGTCCCACATTATAACATCCCAGATCTGGGTTCCACCCAACGGAGCCCCTTACCCAATTGGTCACATGGCCTCAAGTGCATTTCCTCAATTTTTAGAGGTTTCCGAATAGTAGTGAGGGACTTGGGTGTTGTTTTTGGGTAACTATGTCTTCATAAGAAGAGTTACACAACATAAAAAAATATTAAATAGTAGTGGAAACAATTATAACATGAATAAAAGATTAAATAGTGGAATACTGATTATATAAAAAACTACAGCATATATATAAAATGTTGCATGTCACATAAATCTAGGAAATCATCTAAACAAGTCACAATTCTTGAAATAAAATACTAAAAAAAATTATAGAAAACATGATTCTGCAACAGCAACGGGAGGCTCAACATGACCTCCTTCTCTATAGCTCCAATACCACTCAAGTACCTAATGAAGGATGGTGCTTAACCTTTTCTATACCTGCAAAAATACAATGTTTTTTACCTCAAAATCGTGACCCAAACAGGGTGCGTGAAAAATCCCATTTGAAAACCCCCTAATGATCTATGCCTATGTGTGAGTGAATATATATATATAACGTAATAAGCTAGACAGATTCAGTAAACATATCAATACAAAAAAGTAAATAGTCCTAAAGTTCCCAATTGAATTTATTTACTAATATTAATTATTCAATCCATTAAATAATGTAATATTGACATCAATACTAGTATATGAATCCTCACTATAAAAATAAGAAACAAACATCCTAGAATACCAACTAATCTGACAATTAATATCAAGTCCAAGATTATAATTTGGCTTTGCAGACTCATCACAATCATCCAAGTATTCAAAAGAAACACTCTAGGAATGTTCTCACGGTCTAACCCCTCTAGTTCAACATATCATATATTCAATAAATATTGACCGTCTTTGAAACCCCGCATAGTATATCCCCATTGGCCCCACATATCACAGATCATTAAAAACGACTTCATGTGCAGCTCTCACGGTCAATAACCCCTTGTTCTTCATAACATAAATATAAAATATAATGACCCTATAAGAAGATATAACAATCAATTTTCTATGGTATAACATTCATTTAATAACTACCCTCAAGGTAGCACTCACAGTCTTATCCCTACGGTCTATAACCACCTGGAAGCTCTAACATTCAATTCCCTATCGGCCAACATAATAACAACTCATAATTAAAAGACCCTACCTCAAGAATCTCTCATAGTGAATTCCCCTTGGTCATACTCTCATAATTTGAAACACAGGAATTTCATAAAAGAACTACTTCTTTAAAAACACTAGGCATTGAATACAATGCAACATAACATTATTTTTAGACCCAACATCCATAACAAAAAAACATGTGAAATAAATCCATAATCAATGTAATAAACCTTATTCATGATCAATAATCCATTCTCAAACAACAAATCATATAAGGCATTAAACATGGATAAATTACAAAACACACAATACCCTAAACATGGGAATTTTTCACTTTATGTATATATAAACCAAATACTATCAACAAAAAGAACAAACCACCTATATCGATGTCATTCGATGAACACTCTTGAACGTCATCCTTTGAATAAGCCTTAAAGAACCATGAATAAATCCCATGATATATGAAAATAGAATGAGTCGCTCTAGGGAAATAGAGAAATCACCAGTGGGAATCTAACGCAATGTAGGCGTCTCAATCAGAACAAGTATAGGGTAACTGTATGGGTTTGAAGTTATCAGTCATCTTTTTGCTCTCCGGTTTGAAACATGGGAATAAAAATATTCTTCTAAATATTATATACAACCCGATCCAATTAATCAAATAAAAAGAAAAGTATATTGCATGATCATTTAATGTAAATGTTGTGAACTACCCTCAACAACCCCTCGCATGAGGTTATTTACCTGGTCACCAACACAACCATGTAAATTCCCATTACATGGCCAGTACATGGCTACATGTGGAAACTGGGTACATGGAATGTACTCAAGAGTACCCGACGAGTACATAATATGTATCCAAAACATCATTTTTCCATCTAAAAAAACCCGAATTCAAGATCCATTCCTGAAATAAAGGTCAGGGTTTCTAAATATTGTATATTGAGATGTTAATAATTTTATTGAACAACCCTATTCCACCTTATATACATCCTATAAAAAATTAAATCACCACGTGTGCGTAAGTATAGATTACCATCTCCACGTCGTGGTGTAATATGATTTCACCACCACATGACTTGGATGGGTATAACGAATAAAGTCATAAAAGTTTAAGATTATTATAAATAGGTATTTATTTAGGAACAATATATAAACCATTTGAAATGATACTATTTCATAATTAATTTAATGATATCATCCATAGTGTCTATGTACAACCTAACGTCCCCACAAAGTGATGTGATTAATTCTACATGATATCCATTAAACCATTAATATATAAATTTACAAAATAATTAAATATGATATGAATTATGTTAATATCATATTCTATTGATATAGGTATGAAATATGATGGGGATTAAAAACCTATTTGTAAAAAATTTGAAAATGAAAATAAAGTCGTGTTAACCATATAACAAGTAATAATGAAATATTATTATGAGAAAAATGATAATATGATCAGATATGATATCATTAAAATGAATATTATTATGGAATATGTCAATGAAATTATTTTAATCATTATACATGAGTTTTAGATAGCTTCAAATGATATCAGACATACGGTGAAAGATTATTTTTTCTAACTTATATATCATTGGGACATATACCTTATACACCACATATTTATCTTTTGTGGTGTTTACGCTTCTGATGGATTTCATTATGAGTATTATCATGAATGTTAGGATATTATCATATCATATAACTTTATTTATTTTATTATACATATGATTTATCTTATTATAAATTGGTAAGGTATAATTTTGCAATCTCATTATTATCCATGATTATTTTTATGCAATTATTTACTGTGTTATATTTATCATCCATGTCTATGTTTTATAATTTTTTTAATAAATTGTTTACTATTCTCTTATGTATGATTAAATTTATTTTTACCCATTTTTTAGTTTAATTACATGGTTTGGATTGATTATTTCATGGATTTTCTATATGATATACTTTTTTACTTTTAATGGAAAAGTACAAGTAGATTGTTTTTGAACTTGTGAAAAATGAATGGATTTTTAAGAAATCATAATTCATTATTTCATTGAATTTTCCCATACACGTTTTCATGTTTATTTTAAATGAAAATCATTTCTTTTAATACTTTGTGGTTTTTGAAGAAAATAAAAAGTTTTTAAATATGAAATGACATTTTCCTTACTAATTAATATCATGATATTTATCAAAATTATTTTTCATCTAAGATGAAATTCATTACAAAGATTAATATTTATGACCATAATTTTTCTATGATTTAATTTCGTTTAAGATTGAATTATATTTTTGAAATCCATTTTTTTACATGGATTATGTTATGAGGGAATGAAATTTAAGAAACCCATTTTATTCCATGGGTTATGTTATAATGAATGATTGATGTATTTTTGGGAAAATATGTATGGTATTAATTATGTGATGGGTGGGTCATATAACTCCATATAATGTATTTTGTAAAGATATATATCCAATAAAATATGCAGGTCTGTAATTAAAAATAAATCTAGTTCTATAATACAAGGCTATAATGATATGTAACTCTAGATCAGTAATACAGGGATGGAATGATATGTAAACCTGGTTCTGTATTTTAATTTGTCTACTATGATGGTCATTGATATTAGCCTTCGATAATATGGAAAGGATTTTATAAGCTAACTTGTGTTCAAAAATTCATTGTATATTTTAATGCTATTTTATCATGGTTCATGTTCCATTATGATTTATGCCTTATAAATTACCAATATTTATTCCATGACTTGTAATTTTGATATATGTTATACTTGGTATGATTTTAAAAGGATATGTTCATGTTTATTCATTCTTGTGTTAATTGTTTTCTTATTTACCTTTACTGATAATCTAAGCACACCATTTCTTATGTTTCAATTCCTCAGGTTATAATGAAATCTATTATGAAGGAGTACTAAAGGGGAATATTTTTTGGGTGATGTAGAAGATCATTCCAAAAATATGAAGAGTGTCTTCCATGTTTACAAAGACAGTAAACTATTACATTCCTGAAGAATGTGTTGATTAATGTAATGAATATTCATCTAAAAATATGTAATATCAATGTACGTTAGGGTTAGGTCGTTATAAGTCTTGATAAGGCCTCCAAATAAGGTCCACATACAATAGAGCCAGGCCAGAAGGGACAACAAATCCTGAAACCTTATAAGAGGGCCTGGTTGAGCTGGAAGAAAATGAGTGATCAACACTCGTTCGCATTCCACAAGTGGTCTAGCGTAGTATGAAGCATAGTTGGACTATAACTCGAGTGGTCCATGTATATGTGCAGTCCACATATCATGTTTATGATGTGTTATTTGAGATCATATCCTGGTGTAGGCTTCTAGGCGTCACATCCCAAGTCGAGCATTATATACTCTCTACTGAAGGCTCTGTGTTTCGAGGTGGGATACAAGTTCTGCCGTAGGGCCAACAATTTTCTATCCACCACTGATCACTTGATTCTACACCACCTCCACACTCCACCACTAATTACTTGAGATCACCTTTTCTTCCCCTAGAGAGTTCTCCAACATCTATTGAGGTCCGCGATCACAATTCTCTGGCCTACCTTCTTCATTCCAAACTTGAGCCACCATCCACCATGCATGTCAGATACTATTTCCACCTTTACCATTTCCACCATTCTCTACCTAGTGCCATTAACACATAACCGCTTGGTGTAACTGACCACCACTTCTATCCATAGAGCTCCACTACCTTTGTTCACATCCCATGCAACATTCCAAGATCCTCGGGCCACAATGAATGTCAGAGGAGAAGCGGAGATGCCATACTACATTTCTCTTCTCCCAATCACCCCTACCATGTGTAATAAGCACATAGATCCCATAAAACCCATGTAATATAGTTCAATATCCATTCTACCAGGAGAGAATCCACACCAAAGTTAATGCACATGTTTACCACTAAAGAATCCACTATTCATCCTCCATTATCACTACCCCACATGGGTTTTAATCAATAATGATGAAATTAAAAATCCACAATATATGGGTGTTTCAAATCAATATAATCACATGTCTTGGAGATATTGAGATTTCTACTATATCTCAGAGAGTCATTAAGGCTGAAGATTATATTTTTCTTTATATTAAATGATTTGACTACCCCTACCCAAAGGATCATCTCACGATGCCTGAGGCTAGGAATCCACCCAAGGGAGGGATGATATCCTACATTCCCCACCTTTATTCTTCCTCATTACTTTACTTTATTTTATTTTATTCATTTTAGTTTTATTTTCAATTTTCATTTTAGGTATATTCATATATCAAAATCCATGCAAGATTTTAATTTTTATTCATTTATATTCTTTTATTCTTCATCTTTTAATTTTCATTTTTGATTAATACTAATAAAAATAATAATAAGTTATTTTGTTATTATTAATATAAAATTGATTATATTTGGAATAAATTTATTTTTCTCTCTTATTAATGTTTTTCTTATTTTATTTTATTTTTCTATTTCAATTTTTATCATCCTAATTATCTCTTACTTTATTCTTTTATTTTCTCATCACTTATATTTTTTATTAATTATTATTTTTATTTCATTATCATATTATCTCTGATATTTACTCCAAGTGACTTATTACTCTCATAAAATAAAGCATAACCCCAAGGCTTTTCCTATGGGGCGGTTAAGTTGCTCATGAATTATTCATATAGTTTATATCACATTTTTAATAGATTTGAGTAGCATACATGTGTGGCATGAATTTCCCTATTGTGAGGACCACCCCCATTGAAATTAAAATCAATATATTTTTATTATATTATATAAATACATTTTCCCTCTCTCTATTGGTTAACTATTCATTCGAAGGAATTGTGCTAATTAATGGATGAAACATCATTGAGAGAGCTGTGTCCTGGATGATGGAACACCCTAGACCAATGTTTTTCCCCAAATATGATTATATGATGAGGTGGAATTGAGATTTATTAGGATATCAAAGATTCCATAATTTCAAAAAAAAATTAATTCAACAGGATATTTCATGTTTGGATTCCCAAACTAAAATCCATCATATGTAAGAGACTTATTATTGATCCTAAAACTAAACCCAAGACAATTTTATTTATTCTCAATTTAAATTGATATTGAAATGGTTGTTAGTTTATATTGTCATTTTATCATGTGGTTGTTTTAGAAAACAAATACCCCAAATATATCTTTAATATTTTCATAAAATAATTAAAAAAACCAAAAAGAATTGTTTTTGGTGAATTAGATAAAGTAGGTGATCAAACATGGATGCTTTTCAAGTGGGATGACCTTGCTCATTGACTATGATACTCTATCAAAAAAAGTTTTATTTTCTCCACTTACCACAACAGGCATGTATCAAAACTATAACCGTTTTTTAGTATAAAATCATAATTTTTCTAACTATTTATAATTCCATATTATAGATAGTTTTTATTTTTTTTAAAAAGAATAACCAAAAAAAATTTCTATGATGAATTTAAATCATTATTATTATTTTTGGAATGATTACTAATATGTTCTAGAATTAGTATTTGAATCACCCTCATATACTTAATATTGTTATGAAATTTGGGATAGATTGACCAGGGGATTTCAAATGAAAATTTTCATAGAGGGGGAATTCATGGAACCCATCCAGAATCATGAAGATACTATCAAACATCTAGTTTTTGAAGGATTTTCTAGAGAGATAAATAAATTTTGGGAGTGCATACAAGAATATTATTAGGATGTGGAAAAGAAAAAAGATGAGTTGTCCTAGTTTCCTCCCAAAACCATTGAATAAGATCCCAATAATATTTCTAGGAGAAAGTGGCGAAACCAAAAAAATATGTTATTCCAGAGCATGAAGAGATGGTAAAAGATCTGCAATGTCAAATGTATTTGAAAACAGAATATATCCAAGAACCATCAGTGAAATTTGAACCTAAACCAAATATGACCACTTGTTTCCAGGAGAATACCTAGGAAGAATACTTGACTACTGAGCAAAATTTATGATTTCAAGAAGAACATTATGAATGTTGGATTGAATCATATGATCTTCTTAATCTCCATAAATCGTGAAAGGAAGAACATCTAAATCTATTGAAGGTATAAACCAACTAAACAGTGGAATTTAAAGAAATGATATATAAACTAAACTTCTTCACACTATCCAAACAAAATATACTACAATAGAAACTCACAAATGAGGCGTAGATTATAGATGGACTACAAAATCTATATGATCCATTCTATGACTCTACTTCTGTTTATTTTATTGAAACTAAATCATGCATGACACCGTACTATTTTAATTATACAGAATCAAAAAATCATCGGTATTCCTTGGACAAAGATGATGAAACTAGACATGAACCATTTTAAGTACACATAGAACTTCCTAATTTTATTAAATATTCATTTTAGGGGGCCCAATAGTAAATAAAATTATGTACTGCTGAATAATTCAAAAAAATATGTTGTTCTTATTGACGAAAAAAATTACCAATTAAAAATTCAAAATCATAATTTATTTATTTTAATATAAAAATATTATAGTGGCGAAAAAATTTCATACATAGATATTAATTTCAAAATTGATAAATATTCATAACAAAACATAATTTAAAAAAGATAGTAGCATAGAGGTTTACTGTCTTTAGAAATTGGGAATCATAATAATATAGTTCCTAAGTCATCTACATTGTCTCCCGCTTATTGGTTTATAACTAAACACAATTTTGACATATCTTACTTAAAAGTCTTCTTCAACACATGGGGAAAATAATCATAAGAATGGGTGAGCTCAGATGGTCAGTAGGGGTAAGAAAATGAGATATCAATCATAATATCATTATATGACATAAGAACCTAACATTTGAAAAAATTATTTTTTATAAGAAAGATCATGATATCATGTAGTGGGATAAATCATACATGTTTATATAGAATCGATGAATATATTCCAATAATTCATAAAAATGGCAGATTTTTTTGGCATAAACATATGCATAAGAAATTAATTTCATATTATTCACGGATCATTTACAAAACCATCATAGTACACAAAGTCCACTTCTGAACCGAGTTAACTCATTATACAAGATCTTTATTAATGAACCGAGATTATTTCTCATTGTAGCCCTATATATCTCTTGTGATATAAATATTAACCTAAATCAACTAAGGAAGAAATTAGTCCCACCCATATCACAATTAAATTATTTATACATGTTCCACAAAAACATAAATCATTTATCAAAGCATTAACCAAGGAATAAAACGGATTTCTTAAACTTTATTCCATCATAAAATAATCAATGTAAATTGTATGAATTTTATAAATTTCACTACATTATATACTCAATAAAACCATTTGAAAAATAAGGATAGTATACATGGAACATAACCCCATTTAGTAATTTTTTATTATATGGAAAATATTTTTGAAAAAACAATTGAAATTAATTTTATATTAAATATATATTCATTTTCAAAAACATTTTATTTTCATAAAATTACATGAAATTGAAAAAAAAATTCTTCGAAAATTAAAATTTAATCATGTAAAAAATATAAATTAAAATAAAGAATTATGAAAACATATTTTTTTTCATTCCATATAAGTAAAAATGAAAACATTATTCTCACACTATTTTTGAAAATTAGGGAAGTAACTTGCATCAAAAACAACAAAAGATTACTTTCATACTATTTAATAAAAATTTTCCAATGGGTTAAATTATCTATAACAATTCTATAAATTTAGAGAGAATATTTTTTAATTAATAATTATAAAAAATTTACATGGATGATTAATATACCATAGTAAATACTTATATATAAAAAATCTCAGATAATAACTACATAGAAAATTTATCTCTGACCAGGGGTATGATTTCCTTTGTGTGTATCTGAACCTACTATATAATTTTTTAAAAAATGTCATTGACTTATTGTACAATCAATGTCATTTTTATGATATCATATAATATCATATTATAATTTTTCTATTAATAACAATTCATTATCATTCGTTATTCAGGTATTAACTACTTTATATTCTTTGGCATATTTTGTCGAATAAGTTACCATTATACTTTATAGATCATATTTATATCATAGAAAAATGATATTAATAAAATATATACGCCATTTATTAATTATATATAACAATATAATCAGGATTTAATTGTTATCATATAGAATGAATCACATCACATCATAGAGATTCTTGGTCGTATGCACACACAAGCGATGATATAATTCCTATAATTTTGAAATGGTGTTGAATTGGAATATATATATATATATATATATATATATATTGAGAAAATATATAATTTTATAATAATTATATATAGTTATTATTTCCATTATTACACCCATACAAGTAAGGTGGTGGGAAATCAAATAGCACCCTGATGTGCAGACTGTGAGCTATACGTACGATTGTGTGGTGATTTTATTTTTTATAAGATGGAAAAAATGTAGAATGTGGTCATTTGATAATCATAATAAAAAGTCAGTATATTAGTGATACATTATTTATCAACTCATGAAGTGGGATTATAATAAAAAATACGATTTAAGGAATTAGCAGAGTACATCATCTCTTCTTCAACATGATTCATCTTGATCTCCTCTTAATGGCATTAGTGTTGGTATTTTGGGAAGATCAGTAACACTAGAATTTAAATACATATTTTTTTAATGGAAAAGGGTTGGGTATTGCTGAGATTTAAGGCTCAAAGTGAAGTTAAAATTTGGGGAAGGAGGTTCTTTTTTATATCTTTGGCGTGTTACCCTTTTGAAAACTCCAAAAATATTGAATTTTAATAAAATCAAAACCCATCCAAAAAACACCAAAATATCATAATTTCAATGTTGGTATGAGATAATGTTATAATATTATAAACAAAAATATTTTAGATATGTTTTTTATCAATTAAAACATAATCATTTTAGTTTACATATAGTTATTCTATTTAATGTTTAACTAAAGTCAGAAATATTTCTAAATTAAAAGGGAGAAAAATTTATCATTATGATGTTAATTAGACCATAAATGAATATTGTAAGAATTTGTTTCCATATTATGATGATTATATATTATTAAAATTGTATTGTTATTTTTAAATAATTTAATAATAATTTTTTTTGATAAAAAACAATAGTGTCAATTTTCACAGAATTCAATTAAATGATTTTATAAAATATTAAGACCGCAAGTAAACATTAAACCAAATATTTGATTATATTAATAAATGGAAAAGTAATATATAAAAATATTTTGATAAATCATCCAATTATTTTTTATTTTATTATATTTAAATACATTTTATTTTTTATGTTTATTAAAAAAATAATTACTACATCGATTTTGTGTAATTACTTAAAATATATATTTATTTAAAAAAATGAAAATAAAATACTATGGTGAAGATAAATCCTCTATATTTCATAATGATACTTTTATTAGAATATAAATTCTTGAAAATCAAAAAATAATAACGTTATATTTATTATATCATGAATGTGAAAACATTAATATCACATTAATTAAAATAATATAAGTGTAATAATCATTTCAATATTTCTCGAAGTGGTCAATAACTCAACTAATGAATGATTATGGTCGTGTTATAATTGACCAATATGATTTGGTCATGTTTTTTGGGTTTTTAATTGTTATTATAAATTTAATAAACATTATTGTATTTATTTCTCATCTATTAAATAATGTTTTCATCATCGATGTATACACCTTTAAGGTGATTATTTATTTCATAAAATTAGAAATAATATACCTTGATAAAGGAAAAAATTATTTCAAAGGTGTTTTAATAATAGTTTATATATTATGTATAACCTTATATTAAAAATGATATAGTTATTAAAATTTGAGTAAGACATGTTTAACTCTTCTTAAAATTAAATATTTTTAATTTTTTTAATAGTATCTAAAATGATTACAAATGATACCATTTCAACCAAGATTGACTAAGGTAACAAAAAATTCAAAAAATGATATTATGATTAGTGTTAGGGTGACTTTATAATAATTGTTTGCCCTTAATTACTAGATTTAGATTATTTTTCATTCTAATAAAAATTACTAATGTTACTATTAATAACTAATAAAAATAAAAGAAACTATTTATATAATTTTGAAATACATATTAACAATATGGAATCCATTTTTAAAAATTTATAAGATATATTTTTGATTAAATAACATAAAATTAATCTCGTTATCAGAATGATAAAACAAGTTTAAAAAGTATAAATATTACGTAATATTTAAATTTTTTAAAAATGAATTCAATTTAATATTAATTAAAATGTCCAAAATTTTATTAATATATAAATATATAATATACTTATAAATTAACACCATTAGATAGTATAAAATATTTTTATTAAAAAATTATTTCTTAAAAATGATTTAGTATATTTTAACAATTCATCAAAACATGAAAGTTATCGGAAAAAAAATCAAAAAACTATACAATGTAAATTCTTATATACTTATTCCAAATAATTGTTTTATGATTTCTTATTAAAATTATTAATCTGAATAAAATTTAATTGAGAAAGGGTTCTCCATTAAAATTTGAAATAATTTCCATTTTGAAAAAATCTATTTTTTAAACATAAAATATGATTTATTCATACCCTATAACTAAAATATATATTGGGTGAATATAAAAAATATATGATTAAATATATAACTTATATATTTCATTAAATTTTTTCTGTTGACATAATTTATTATAAGAATTGAAATATTTACTTTACATTTAATTCATTTATAGTTTTCATAAATAATTGGTAACCAAATAATTAAACATAATTCTTCATATGTTAGTTATATTTTCACCAAATAATTTTATGACTATGTTATAATAATAAATTAATACTATGGAAATATCACGGTTCATTTATGCTCATGATTACGTTCAATGTAAGATATTCATAGGATAAAATTATTTACAAGAAATATTCTAGAAAAACATTGGTGTGTTACATTTTACCCCCTTTAAAATGAACTTTTCCCTCAAAATTAATCACATGGATTCAAAAAGATGGGAAAAAATCTACCATGCTACAACCTCATTTTTCTTCACAACTTCTTCAAATTAGTGGTTTCTACATAAAACCTTAAATAAGATAGTGACATTGTTTCGTATAACTTTTTAACTAAAATCATGAGTCAATATCTGTTGTTCTTCATTAGAATTATCTTAATCCAATGATATAAATATTAATTTTAGTATATGTGAAGGATCCATTATGTATATTATTTGGAGAGATACATGGAACATATCATGAAATTGTGAGAGATTTTCTGGTAGTTCCATTGATAAGAAACCATTCGAACATGATACAAAAATTCAAAAGGATTGATATACCTAGGGCTCAGCTTTCCCTTCTTTCAAAATCTCATTACTCTCTTTCAGAGAGATATTCATCGAATTCTATTATCATCCACTTCAAACTATATGTGTCTTCTTCGGATGTTAGCATAACTTTTTTGTCGAATCAGATATTCTCTTATGTGTTTTCGAATAGACCTGACCTTATTTTCTATTTCATCAATAAGATAAGGTCCTGATATCTTTATTCCCCCATCTTATTTTCCAAATTTTATAGTTAATTACATTATTCTAAAATGTCCCTCATAATTATCTATATTAATACTTTCGTGAATGTCATTACTGTATAAAAATTCTAACAATGTTTGGTGTTAATCTCAACCCCCATTGAAATCCAAAGAGTCAACTCTCTGCATGCCTTATTGAGTATGATTTTTCCTATCATACTGACCATATTTATAGGGATGATATGAAGTGATGAAACATAAAATCATATCCAAATCCTACTGGAGACATCCCCATAACATCGATGTAGACCTCATATCACAATCAGATATAATGGAATGTTGTACTCCATTTAATCATACAACATCCTTTATATATATCTTGGAAATTATATCAAGAGGGAAATACTATCGAATAGAAATGAAGTGTGATATCTTCGTAGGGAGATCAACTATAACCCATATAACACTCATTACATTATGTGTTTATTATGTTAGATGACAAAGAGCACAGTTATGTTTTTATATTCCCATTCTAGTTTGTGTAAAAGTTGTAACACCCCTTAGACTGAAGTCTCAGTGATTTAACTTGATCGAAAAACATGCACCAAGAGACATATTAAAAAACATCTTGTTTCATGTCATCCAACAAGAAATATTAATTCATTTCCTTGTACATATTTTTTCTTCTAGGATGAATAAAGAATGAAAAAATATGAACCTCATCCAACAACTACTTTAATTCTGGTATGGGAGGAATATAAACACGGTTTATGAACCACATTATTTCATCATAATCAAGGTTGAATTAATGAACATTTCTCACCTTATTTTGTAGCTCTACATATTCCTTTTTCACCTCCTTAATCGTAAATTTTATATATGGTTGAGAATTTATTTTTGAATGATATAATTTCTATACATCCTTTACAATTTCAAGATTCTTATTTCAGAAATCCATGAATATTTGATCTTTTCTGAACGTTATCATGGATAGGATGACATGATTTTTTCAACTCAATTAATCTTCCATAAATATTTCTTTCCTAGGGTGGTAATGTATAGATTATTCATAACTTAAATAAAATCTGACCATATTCTTTGGCATAAATTTGCTCCTACAATGCGAAAATGTTCTTCAAAATTTTATGATCAGTATAAATATAACATATTTCACCATAAAGTTAATAGAAGTTATTTTAAAGGAAAATCATTCTATATCTAACTCCAAATAACGAGTTGTGTAATTTCTATTAGGTATTTTCAATTGTTGTGAGCATTAAGCTATCACCGTATCATTTTTCATGAGAATAGAACATAATACCTTTTTCTATGAATTACTATAGATCACAATCCTTTAACCACTATAAGGAAGTGTGAGAACAAGAGAACTAGTTAGCCATTTTTTTATATCTATAAAATTCTCTTCACATTCCACCATCCACATGAACATAACTATTTTCGGATTCCACTTGGTGATTGGAGTAGTTAGTCATGAAAAATCATTCAAAAAACATTGATAATATCATTCCAGAATATAAAAAATTCAAATCTTTGTTACCTTTTTCATTCTATGCCATCATTGTATAAATTTTGTTTTTTATGGATCCAATGATATGTCTTCTCTTGAGATTAAGTGACCAAAAAATAAAACTTCTTAAAATTAAAATTCATAATTGTAAAATTTTGGGAAAATAGTCTCCATTTATAGGGTCTTCCAAACAATTATTAATTGATATTCATGTTCTTACATAATCTTAAAATAATCTAGAATACCGTCTATAAGGACAAAAACAAATTGAGAAAGATATAATCTAAATCCTATTTTCATAAGATACATGTAGATAATGGGGTGATTTGTATTTCCTAAAGGTATCACTATAAATTCATAGGTTGCATATGTTTTTTTGAATACCATCATTGGTATATCATCATTCATGACCATTAATTGATGATATCCTGAATGATGATCAATATTTGAATAGTATTGAGTTTTGTCTAGTTGGTCAAAAAAATCATCAATACGAGGAAGAGGATATTTTATCTTGATAGTTAAATTTTTATGTTTTAAATAATTAATAAAGAGACTCATTGATCCTTATTTTTTATTAACAAACATAGTTGGATCCCCCCAATGGGACACAATAGGGTGTATGAATCCCTTCTCTAGATTCGCTTGGAGTTTCTTCTTCAATTACTACAACTCAATTGGGAATATTATATATGGTTTCATTGAAATAGGAATTGAACCTGGTATGAGAGAACACATGAACCGACAACAAATGCGTGATCAATACCTGTGTGCATAAATAAAATGATGAAGCCCCACATGTAGCATAAATGTTCCATAACCCAAGTAGTCTACATGTATGTGTGGACCACATCTCATGTTTGTGATGTTTTGGGAGCCCACCCCATTTCAAGAACCTCGATAGCTCATCCTAAATTTTTCTTTATATATGCATATGTCGAGGCCCCACATTTAGATTCGCAGTTAAAGCTCTAATGTTTCTCTACCCTGCTCCATCGTGCTCCCCCACAATGTTTCCACTCATTTCATGTCCACTAGTAACCCAAGACTCCACCAAAAATTCACACTACCACTAGTCACTAAGGACCATTCAAGCCACCCATAGAGAGATATTTCACCACTATCGATGCCACCAATCACCACTCTTTGGCCTACCTCATTCATCCTACATTCAAGACACTATCAACCATGAAATTTGGCTACCGTTTCCACCACCACCCCTCCCTCATTTCTTTTCCTTACCCCTCTATGCATTTAACGATAATCATCACCAACCACCATTTCATCCACTAAGACTCTCTATCGCTTCTCATATCCCAAGATACAATTAATGCTCTTCCAGTTACTATGAATTCCATAGGATAACTGAAGAACACTATTGTCTGCTACTCCACTCCCAAGTGACCCTACCATGTGGAATAGGCACATAAAACTCCCATGGCCTTGGAAAACTAGTAAAACATCCATACTGCCTCTCTAGAATGCATACTGAAGGATCTTCCTCTATCCACCACTGAATAATATGCTTCTCAACCACCATTTTCAATTCCCCTAATTAGAAGTCTTCCACAATAAGCAATTTAAACACCCAAAACCTAAACATGTTTTAAATCTTCCTAATAATAGGTCATTGAGATATTGAGATCCCCACTAGATCTCAGGGAGCCATGAAGGCTAAATCATCTAGTTTGTTACAAAACAATTACCTTACTATACCTAAAAAATGATCATCTCTCAATTCTTAATGGATATGAGTCTACCCAATAGAGGGCTATGATTCTAAACTCTCATCCATTCATCTTCTTTATTTAATTTTATGTAATTTTTTTTTCAGTTTTAGCATCAATTGTAATTTTAAATTTATTTATATATAGAAATCTATGCATGTTTTGAATTTTGTTTTCCATTCATCTTCTCTCTATCTTATTCTTTTAATTTTAATCTTCTATTAATTAATATAATAATAATAATAATAATAATAATAATAATAATTATTATATTATAAAATTATTTATATGTTATAAATATTACTTTTATACTCTAAATAATTTAATTTAATTTCCTTGTTTTATTTTATTTCTCTATCTTTCTCTCTCTCTCTCCATCTTCCCAATACTTTATTTTATTATTATTTTTGTCAATCACAAATTTTTAATTTATTATTTTTATTTTTATTTCATCTTCACTCCCATATTTCCACAAAGTATTCTCTTAATATCTAAAATGAGAGGTTGAACTCGAGGTTTTGGCCGATGGGAGGTCATGGTGCTCATGAATTTTAGATAAAATGTATTTCACATTTTTAATATATACGAGTAGTATGCCTAGTGTTTTGGGTTTCAGTCTTGATAAACCCAACGGTTCCGTATCCGACGATGCATGGACCTGCTTTCCAAAGGCAGGCGTTCGCCGGGCGATGTCGCCAGCGACGCTTAAAAACTCACATTGGTCGAGGGGATGGGAAGTCGGGCTCATCTCACACTTTTGGGGGGAATTATTGCATGTTCCGGAACTCTCTTATAGATTTAAAACGTATTCATATGTTCATAAATATTTGGTTTATACCCAAGCATAGTATCCGTGGATTTAACCCTGGTTGGAAATGGTCAGCTGGACGTAGGGGTTCAGAATCATTTGAGACCGAGGTTTACCATCACTCATTGGATTAATGACCCCGAGGAGTCGGAACTCATTTAGACGGTTCTATGAGTGTCACGGTAAACTGATGTGAAGATTGTCGGATCGACCATTTATTGGGATTGAACCTCATGGAGGCGTCCTACATACCCTACCTAGGGGACATGGATCATAGTCCATGTAGTTCGAATGAGAACGTCGGAAAACCGACGTGAAGGTGGACCTGAGGGTCCGATTGTGATCAAGATTGAACCTCGGGGGGGGGGGGGGGGGCTTGCTATGTACCCTACCTTGGGGACATGGATCAAAGTCCACATAGTTAGAATGGCTTGAGACTTACACTATTAGGAGGACCACGGAGTGGATTGGGGCTTACACTTTGAGGAGGACCAAGGTGATGGATTGGAGATTACACTCTGATGAGGCCCAAGGTGATGGATTGGGAATTACAATCTAAGGAGGCCCATAAGAGGATGTCATGGTCGATGCTCCCTCTAAGCCCACGCGAGTCATGCTCGGTGTGAGAAAGAAGAGGCAGTAGGGACGAGACGATCACGTCACGAAAGGTACGTCTATGAGAAGTGGAGTGGGTCTTACTTATAGGGCGGCCCAAAAGGTTGGGGCTTACTCCGAGATGGACGCCCAGGGTGACAAAGCATAGCGGGAGAGGGAAAGTGGGTGCTCTGGTGCCCATATCCTCTCTTGCAGTGCATGAGGGCTCCATTATGATGGGTATTTTACCACCCCCGAGGATCCCTTAACAAGTGGAGGGGCGGAAAGGGGACTTTTGAGCTCAGACTCCACATTACCATGGAAATGTGAACCCAGGAATTCTTCGGGAATCTACAGAAGGGTCAGTGTAGCCCCTTCGCCTCTACATACTGTGGGTATGTGAACACAAAACGGTGCACTAATGCGCCTGAGGGTTACACCACACGGATCCGGTGGCACTGGTGGAGGCCTCGGCTTGCAGCCGATCAGTAGGCCAACGATGAGGTTGTGAAGTATCATGACAGATTCAAATTGGAAAGATTTTATCTATCCTGGGGAATGGGAACTATGAAGGTTTTGTCGGGCCACGCAGGGGTATGGGTGGTGGCGCCCTTCGCGTAGGGAAGTGCCACGCGGCTGGAGAGGCCATCTGCGAGCTAGGGTGGCCAGAGGACTGACTGGTCGTCCGTGAACCAGAGGGTCCGCAGACTGACTGGCCGTCCGTGAACCAGGATGGTCCGCCGACTAATTAGCATCCTACTAACCAAGGTGGTTTGCGGCTCCGGGTTCGATCCGCAAACCATGGTGGTCCTCGGACTGATGGGAATCACGCGAACCAAGGTGGTTCATGGCTCCGGGTTCGATCTGCGAACCAGGGTGGTCCGCGGTGTGTTCTATATAGGCAGTAGTGGCCAAGGGAAGTGCTGGCCAGAGGCTCATCATTCGGGGATTCTCCCACATAAGAGGGTGATACACGGTGTGGTAGATCAGAAAAGAGACATAAACTCCTCGGTCTGTGGGGAGTACATCCACGAAGGGACACTAGTTTGTAGTCTTCTCTTGTTTGTTATTTTATGTTTGCGATTCACCAAGTTATTATACCTTTTTGGTTCCTTATCAGTTTGTCCCCAGGTTCAAACCTTCTCCGGTTCGTGAACTGGAACTTCCGAAATCTTAAGACTTCCTTCAAAACCCTTCAACTCAAATCTGATCGATTTCCATTCCGTCCTCCTTCCGAATCTGAAAATCCTACTCTCCTCTTCCCCCTCGGGCTCCGTTTATAGAGTGTGAGAAGTGATGTATCTATGGTCATGCAGCACCTCTTTCAGAGGCCCATGACCAAAAACCTGGTTCACGAATGACATGTTAAATCCACAGTTCACAGGGCATTAAACACTCCTCTGCGGACTGATCTAGGGGGCTGATTTGCGGCCGCAGAATATTCCGCCTCCATTTTGCGAACGACAGCGGAGGCGGTTTGGACTGGCTGATGCATCTCTCAGCTGGGGCGGTCCGGAATGGTGAGCCGGGTTGGCGCCTATCCCACCTCGCGACCATGGAGGATCTCCGCCTCTATCTCGCGAAAGACGACGGTCCGTGGAGGAGGGACGCTTTGCGGAACCGGCCGTGCGTCATTAACATCAGACCGGTCCACAGATCGGTTCCTCCTTCGACATCCTTGAGTATTCTCCACATTTTTCCATCCCATTGAGGGGGAGTTGGGTAGAATCTCCCTTGAGTTAAATTCTTCTTTGCGGATTTTTTAGGACCCTACAAATTCCCCCCATCGGAATGGGGTCCGATCGGATGGTGGAGGAGGCAATTCCGATGCTAAGTGGTCCTGAAAATCGATGATTTATTGGACAATGCTCTAAATATTACCTACGCCAAGGGACTCAGTGAGCACAGTTCGACTATTTCTTGGGTTTTGTAGAAAAAAAATAAAATCTTTTTGTATTTTCTTTTAATGCCCTAATTTTTCCGGAACCCATTTAGTGTGAACCCAACTGGTATGAACCGACTTTTTCTTAGGTCACCCTTTTTGTGTTTTCGGCCTAACAGGCTTTGTGCCTTTTTTCATGGGCAGTTTAATGACCCGTTGTCAAGACTATCATTACTGATGTTTTAGGTCGAATATATTTGACCAAATATAGTGTGGAATAGGCCCCAATGGGGTTTGGTTGATAAAATGATGTCCTAATACTCTTCAAATGAATTTGGGGGGAAACATGTTTAAATTTGAATGACATGCAGGGCATGTCTCAAGGCATGGGAATCATTTCAGCGTACAGAGGTAGGAGGAGCATCACCTAAGGAAATATTTCCTTTGGTAGACAGGCCAGGGGAAATCAATATGCAGAGCCACTGAGGGAATGGAATACATTGTAATGCAAAGGTGTCCTTAAGTCAATGGCTCTCCATTTATAATGGCAATAGGACATCATTAAAGTCCAGCTCATGGAAACCACCATTGGTGGTTCGGAAAATTATGAAAACTGCCGAGGGTGGCTCGGAAAGTGTATGTGACATATGAAAGGTTTTGAGAACATCTGTATTAATTAGGGGTGTGGTCGGGAAACCACTTTCCCACACATTTATCTAGTGTAAGGGATGGTTGAAGCTTGGATTAGTTTAAAGTCCCACAGCTAGAAAATCATCTAGAATGGAATGACTTCTCTTGGTCATCAGTAATCTTGTCAGAGACGTTCCTCCATATCCAGGAAGGATTGTGAAAATGGTTGGTAAACTGTAGCTTAGAGGGTTTCCAAATCACGGGATAGACATGGGGGCTCAGATGCCAAGAGGCGTACGTATAGAAGCATTGCCTAAGGAAATCCTGCCTTTGGTAGATGTGATAGGTGATATCAATATGTAGAGACGCTGAAGGCATTGTAAGCATAGTCATGCAAATGAATCCTTAGGTCAATGATTGTATTCCTCTGATAGCCAAGGAACATTAGGGAAGTTTATATTTGGGACCACCAGGGGTGGTTTATGAGAGTTCGTCTTTTTTTGATTATAGAGTATGGTTTATGATGAGAGGGTGCCTGAATATGGGGGAAACTTGTAGATAGAACTTTATGAGAATTGGTGAAGTATTCCCTTCTCATGCAGGTGTGAGACTGTGGCTTGTGCCGGTCTGACCCGTGCACTGAAGGACATAGAAAATCCTTCGTTCCTTGCTGAACCCGTAACGGTTTTGACCGTGCAGTTTAGAATCAGGCGGTAAAGACGAAGAGCATTATTAAAGGATACTATGAAATTTAACGTCATTCAGTGAGGATGGGGGGAATTTTTCTTTCCTTTTCCAATGCTGTGTTGTTTAACGCCGTGTCGAAAGGACGATTGACTTCACAGTTTAACGTCGTATGGTAAGGATGTAGATAAAATTCCGCTCATGATTAGAATGTAACTGGGCCTGAGTATCCTGGCGTGTCCAAGACGTGGAGGGGTGTTGACGGTGTAAATCATGGTTCTGGGGCTTCTTGGATCCGGAGAGATGACATGGAGGCACTGAGGTCGGTAATCATATAGGGCTAGGAACAGTATTGCCTGGGGAAATCTTGCCTTTGGTAGACGGGCCAGGGGATATCAATATGCAGAGCCGCTGAGGGAATGGTATGCATAGTCATGGAAAGGTGTCTTTGGGTCATTGACTTTCCACTTCTGATGGCCATGAATGGTTATAAAGATCCGAAATTATCCAGGCCACAAAGTCTGTCATTGGGTAAAGAAATGTCTGAACATGTCGGGCATACTCGGCCCTAGTTGCTGTTAAAGCTTAGAGAGCTCCTTGTGCTGATTTATTTTGCGCGTGGGGGTGTACCTTCACTCCATGCAGTTTGACATCGTGAGGTAAAGATGAGGTACTCCTAGTTTAGTGGTCATAGAGCTCGGACCATTGGGTGAATATTTCTGCAGTCACTCGAATGATAACTGGGTCAAAATGCTCTGATATACTTGGAAGAAGGTGGGGGGGGGTGAAGGTTGTAAACTGAAACATTGAATTTTCCCAGATCAGGAGGTGTGGTGTGGGGGCTCTGGACCCGGTAAGCGTACAGAGCTAGGAAGAGTACCATCCAATGTAATCCTGCGTTTGATGGATGAGCCAGTGGCTATCATTATGAAGAGCCGCTGAGGGCATGGTATGCATAGTCGTACAAAGGTGTCTCCGAGTTGAAAACATTCCACTTTCGATGGTCGTGAATGATTATGAGGATCTGCGCTCTCTCATAGTGCAGAGTTCAGCACGTGGGGATAATGGTGTCCAAGTATACAAGAAACATCTTCACTAAAAATGTTCATTTTGTCAAAGTAGCCTAGTACTAGCTTGATGTTCATTGATGGAGGTTGCTATGTGAACCACCGGTGGACACATAGGCTAGCCAGGTAGGGATACCCTGGCAACACTTGGATGTGAAGAGGAAACGAGATTGTAAACCACTTCGCCATAAACTTCTGGATCATATGGTATGGTATGGGGGCTCTGAGGTCGATAAGCATACATAGCTAGGAAGAGTGTCCCCTGTGGAAATCTTTCCTTTAGTAGATGATCCAGGGGATATCATTATGCAAAGCAGCTGAGGGCAGGGTATGCATAGTAATGCAAAGGTTTCCACGAGTCGATGAACTTCTACTTCTAAAGGCTATGAAAGGTTATGAAGATCCATAATTATCCGGGTCATGGAGTCTGTTGTATGGAGAGGATGCATCGAAATGTGAAAGGATTATCTCCATCTCATATCACCGTGTGTCTTGGGTGGGTCGTGACAAAGTCCGTGCAGTTTAACTTCATGTACTAAGGATGAGGTATACACTCCGTGGTGGTATGGTCCGTACATGGGGGGAAGGGGCATTCTTAACATTATTGTCCATGCAGTTTAACGTCGTGCTGTAAGGACAAAAAAATACACTCTGTGCAGGTCTAGCCCGTACATGAGGAAAAGAGAGCATTTTTAAGTCTTGTTATCCATGCGGTTTTACATCGTGTAGTATGTATGAGGAGTACACCTCGTGCCGGTCTTGTCAGTAAACGATGTGAAATGGCATTTTTATCTTTTATTCAGGGGGCTGGACCAAGACAGGGAACCATGGCATCACTACTTATCCTGTGAGGGCAGGAATCAAGCTGCACATAGTTCTATGGAAGAAGTACACCCCGTTCATGGCTGGTTCGTACACGGTGGTAGAGGGGCATTGTTAAAACTTATTTTCTGTGCAATTTAACGCCGTGTGGTGAGGACGAGGGATACACCCTGTGTAGGTCTGGTCCGTACACTGGGGAAAGGGAATTTTTATCTTTTATTCAGGGGCTGGGCCAGGATGGGGAACCCTGGCGTCACTACATATCCTGTGAGGGTAGGAATCAAGCTGTATGTAGTTCTCTGAAATCCGTGCATTTTAACGTCATGTAGTGAGGATGAGGAATACACTCTGTGACGGTCTGGTCCGTACACGGGGGTAGAAGGCATTTTTAAATCTTATTATCTGTGCAGTTTAATGTCATTCGGTAAGGATGAAAGCCATACAGTTTTAACATCATGTGTTAGGATGAGGGGTATTATTAGATTCCATGTAGTTTAACGTCATGCGGTAAGGACAGACTCTATGATGTTTAACATCATGTGGTGAGGATGTAATGCCCTTAGATTAACATCATAATGTTTGGACCATTAGGTTCTTGGTAGTTTAATGTCATGCATCTCAGACGATAACTGCTTTTAGTAATGCCGGTGCAGACAAAATACTCTTAGTTTATGGACATGGAGTTTGGGCCGTTGGGTACTTGGCAGTTTAACGTCCTGTAGCTCAGACGATAACTGCTTTTAGTTATGCCGGTGTAGATGAAATACTCTTAGTTTAAGGTCATGGATTTTGGACCATTGGGTTCATGAAATTTTAACATCCTGCAGCTCAGACGATAACTACTTTTAGTTATGCCAGTTCAGAAGAAATACTCTTATTTTAAGGTCATAGAGTTTGTACTGTTGGGTGCTTGATAGTTTAATGTCCTACAACTCAGACGATAACTTCATTTAGTTATGCCAGTGCAGACGAAATAGTCTTAGTTTAAGGTCATGGAGTTTGGACCGTTGGGTGCTTGGCATTTTAATGACCTGTAGCTCGGACGATAACTGCTTTTAGTTATGTTGGTGCAGATGAAATTCTCTTAGTTTAAGGTCATGGAGTTTGGACCATTGGGTGCTTGGCAATTTTACGTCTTGTAGCTTGGACGAAAAATGCTTTTAGTTATGCCGGTGCAGAAGAAATACTCTTAGTTTAAGGTCCTTGAGTTTGGAGCATTGGGTGCTTTGTAGTTTAATGTCCTGCAGCTCAGATGAAAAATAGTACACCTTTAGTTATTATTCGAAATAATTCTTTAGGAATCTTGCATTTGTAGGAGCAGTTATAAATTTTCCGTCCATGGAGATTAGGGTATATGCACTGTTGGAGTAGATCTTGTGTACAACGTATGGACCATCCTACTTGGGCTCCATCTTTGATGGATTTTTTCCAGGTATCATCGTGGTTTGGTGGACCAAAACTAATTCTCCTTCCAAGAAAGACTGGATACAGACATTTTTATTGAAGACTCGTGCGATCCGGTTCTGGTATATCTCCAGATGGTGAAAAGTGTGCAACTGCTTATCGTCTAGTTGTTCTAATTCACCTAGCCACTTTTCTGACTTCTCATCGTAGTATAATTGATCACATATGGCAACACGGAGTGAGGGAAGTTGTAGTTCAATGGGCAGGACCAACTATGTGTCGTACACCAATGAGTTCGGGGTGGCCTGAGTAGCGGTGCAGATAGTGGTTCGATAAGCCCACAATGCATGGAGGATATTATCCGGCCCTGACTTCTTATATTTTTCTACCATTTTCTGGAGAGTGTTGGACAGGGTCATGTTGAAAGCATCTATTTGTCCATTTCCCACTGCATGGTAGCGGGATGATTGGTTAGCCTTGATACCATACTCGTGGTATAGTTTCTCCAATTCAGAAGAGCAGAAATTGGTGTCTTTGTCTGTCAGTATGGTATGAGGGACACCAAACCTGGTGATGATATTGGTCTTCACAAAGCTGACAATATTTATTGCCTTGACTTCCTTGAGTGGTATGGCTTCTGTCCATTTGGAAAAGACGTTGGTTGCGATGAGGATATACTTCAGTTTTTTGGCCATGGTATGAGGATATCGTCCTGCGACGTCCATCCCCCAGACGACAAATAGCCAGGAGTACATGGCTTGATGAAGTAACTTCGGGGGTTGGTGTATCAAGTTGTCATGGATCTGGAATGAGTGGAATTTTGTGGTAAAACGCTCATAGTCTCGTGTCACTATGGGCCAGTAGTACCCAAGCCTTTGAACCAGATGTGAAAGATTGGTCCCCGGTTGATGTGCTCCACACGCTCTGGCATGAACTTCATTCATTATGGCAACAATTTCTTCTCCATCAATGCATTTGAGGTGCACTCCATCGAGGCTTCATTTGTAGTGGACATCTTGCCGACCTATGCCTCCATATAGGACAGAGTGGAATTCCCTTCCCCATACATTCTCTCGTTCAACCCTGTCTGATGGAAGTCTCCCTGTTGAAGGTAGTTTGCAATGGGGGTCATCCAGCCGGTGGCAGGAGCATATGGCTCGGGGACAGGGCTGACTTCGTGGATTTCTTCTGTCTTGGTCTGAACAAATGGAAATACCATTCGACAGTGAGAAATACTGATAACTCTTTCATCCCGACATGGGTCAGCTAGGGATGTTCCTGCATTGGCTAATGCATCAGCCTTAGCATTTTGAGATCGCGGAATATAGGTCAATGTTGGTTCTGTGGAGAATTCCTCCATTAACCCTCGGACATGGTCAAACAGGGGGATCAACTCTTCCTTTATAATATCATAATCACCATTGACTTCCTTGATGACCATCTCCAAGTCACCTTTAACATTAAGGTGCAATACTGGTTCCTGGAGTGCGAGTTCCATGCCTTCGAGGAGAGATTGATATTCCGCTTCATTGTTCGTACAACCTTCTTATAGGAGGATGGAATATGGCAAGACGTCCTTTTCTGGAGACATGAGTATTATTCCCAAACCCACTTTGTGGAATCTGGGATCCTCCATCCTCTTCCCAGTTGGCTTTCGGGATGCGTCGTCGAAGTACATTTCCCATGCTAGGAATTCCTCTCGAACCGAGAAGATGTCTTCTTCAGGTGGCTCGGTGTCCGATGAAGTGGTCCCTATCGAAAGGTGCTCTGCCAAAAATTCTGATAATTCCTAACCTTTGATGGCTTTATAAGGAACAAACCAGATGTCAAACGATTGCAATATGACCTCTCATCGGGATAGGGGTCCGGTTAGCATCGGGTGGATGAGGATGTACTTGAGCGGGTTACTCCGCGAGATCAAATGGACTTCATGGTGCTGCAGAAAATGTCGCAGCTTTTGAACTGCTAATCCCAATGCTAAACAACTCTTCTCGATATTTGAGTATCAAGTCTCAGCATCAATCATTGATTGACTGAGGTAATAGAGACTGTTTTCACTGCCCGCGTCATTATTTTGTGCAAGGAAGGCTCTCATTGACATCACTAGGGCTGTTACGTATAGGAGGATAGGTCTTCCTTCAATCAGGGGCATGAGCACCAGTGGGCTTAAGAGGTACTTCTTCAAGTTGTCGAACGCTTCTTGGCAGTCGTCCGTCTATTGGTACGTGACCCCCTTCTTCATTAACCTGGTGAAGGGAAAACATTTACCGACCAGGTTGTCTATGAATCACCTGATATAAGCCAAGTTCCCTTGGAATGCACTCAAATTAGTGAGGTTGCGGGGAGGTGGTAGTCCAAGGATAGACTTTTTCTTCTCAGGGTCGACTTCGATTCCATGATGGCCTACAACGAAGCCAAGGAATTTCCCTAAGGTAACCCCGAAGGCACATTTCATGGATTTCATATTCAAGCTATGCTGTCGGAGTTTGTTGATGATGGTATCAAGGTCTGATAGGTGATCCGAGTTCTTTTTGGACTTGACCACCAGCTCATCTACATAACATTCAACGGATTTCCCTAGGAACGGTTTAAAAATCCGATGCACGACACGCTGATATATGGCGCCATCATTCTTGACACCAAAGGGAATGACCTTGTAACAAAATACACCTTGAAAGGCCCTGAAGATAGTGGATTCTTCTTTTTCTCGGGCCATCATGATTTGATTATATCCAGAATAGCCATCCATGAAGGATAGATCCTCATACCCGGCCGTCACATCGATTAATAATTCATTGATCGAAACTGAGAAATCATATTTCGGACAATGCCGATTGAGATCTCTGAAGTCAATGCAGATGTGGATTCTTCCATTCTTTTTCTTGATAGGGATTTTGTTGGACAACCAAATGGGGTACTGGACCTCCCGAATGAAGCCTACATTAATGATGTTATCAACTTCAGTCACTATTTTTGCGGCATGTGAGGGATGCGTCCTTCTCGTGGATTGATTATAGCCCCGGTGGACTTCTGGAAGACCCAGGTCATGCGTCGCCACTTTGGGATCGAGTCCCGACATTTCAATGTAATTCCAGGAAAAACATCCCAATGTTGCCTCAGAAAAGAGGTATATACATCGTGCTCCCTGGGGGACATGGCTTCACTAATGAGAGTAGGCCTTGGATCCTCTTTAGTACCCATGTTTATTTCCCTGAGCTCATCCACCATGGTGGAGATACCCTCCTCAAATTCAGGAGGTGAATCCCTGAGATCTTCCTCCTATTCTTCTCCCAAATCCTCATCTTCTTGATCCAATGATGAGAGAGCTCCTGACACGGGCACTTGAGAGTCCATAGGAGAGGTTTCTTGGGCATCCTTACTCGAGTATTCATCCCCAGATCGAGGGTTTGCGGACGTTCCCACATTGTCATGCTCAACAATCATGGCTAAAGTCATGAGGACATCTGAGTGCATGTCCGTACTTGAACTCCTACTCTCAACATGGTTGATGGGAAGGATATAATCTCTACCATGCTGCCTGATGGGGTCACGAATAACCATTTCCAGGCCATTTGAAGTGGAAATCTAGTCGACACCATTAACCAAAGTCTTCTTTTTCTTTTTCTCATAGAACCCGACATCAATGTAATGTGACTCGGAGAGCTCAAAAGGGGCCATGTCGGTGTGCAATGTTCCACTTTGTCCATTGATGCAGTACTTGATACACTGATGCTAGGATGAAAGAAAATCCATGTTCTTATGGAGCAATGAACTCCCCAGTAGGGAATTGAATGTTGTGCACTGCCAGACCACTAGGAATTCCGTGTAGGCTACCAGGTCACCAAAATGGGTCTTTAGCTTAATTTTTTCCATTGGTTTCTGTTCACTCTTGTCGTAACCCAATAGAGTTGTGGCCGAGGTAATTAGGTCTTCATCACTGTAGCCCAATTTACGGAGTGTTCGTAGGGGAAGGATGTTAAGTCCAGATCCATTTTCCATAATGACTTTCCTTATATCAACACCATTCAGTGTGCTAGACACATATAGTGGTCTGATGTGCCTTGCATGATGGAATCTTAATCCTGATCGGTGATGGAAATCACTGCATTGCATTCTGCTGGGTCAGTCTCCGTCTGATAAATTTCGGCGGCAGCTACCTCGGCTTGAAACTCCTAGGGGCTGATCGAAGATTCTATAAGTGCCTCCCTGAAGTCTGCTAACAGAGTAAGGGCATCTAGGATTGACAGATTTCCTGGTACGAATTCCACTAACATAATGAAATCGTATTTCTACTCTAGCGGACGATGCTTCTCCGCTGGCGAGAGAGTCTTAGCGGGTGCTTTAGGGGCTGGAGCATTTGATGAGGAGGGGTTGGCCATGGGGTCGGATATTAATGATGTTCCCACATGTTGAGGACTTGACCCAGCTGGTTATTTGTGCGCACTAGGAGGCCAGACACTTGTACCTCCTCAGGTGGGTATCACAGAACAACAGGGCCAGAGTGGCTACTTATGGAGGTGGAGGTGCATTATTTCTCTTACTTAGTCTATTGAAGGGCTCTCCCATGGGTTTCTGCAATATTAATTGTTTGGTCCGGAGTCCAATCGTAGGGTTGGTTTCAGCCACGGCTGCGCCTCCCCTGGTACCCCCTACCTTTGCGATTCCTCCTCCCGGCTCCTCGTGCAGGGAACTCAGGTTCGTAACCATACCCTTCATTAGGGAATGATCCCATAAGATGGAAGTTGTTAATAGAACTAGTGATTGTCTCTTCATTATCTGATAGGTCAACCTGGTCAGTTGTCCCTGATGGTGTCGTTTGGTGGGTCGGTGCCCATGGCGCCAAATTCGAGGGCATATAATCTGCCAGGGTCAGGACTAACTTTAGCCCCGTCGTAGATGTCTCCTCTTGTGATTGTTTCCACCTTCTTTTATTATGCCTACATGACCGGGTTATGGAGGGTTTTGAGGTAGATACTATCAACTCTGCGGCTTCAGGGGCTGTTGGTGGGAACATCAGCTGATATTGTTGATCTCGGAGTATTCCCTGGGCACGTTTGATAGTCTTCCGAGTCATCAAGTTGTCAAATTTCTTCCCCTGCTTGCTGGTGACTTTCTTCCACCCCTCCTCTATGTCGGAGTTGGTGGTAGAGATACATGCCACATGTGCTGGGGGTGGTCCCAGCTCGGCCTATCCAGATTATACCATCCTCTGGAGGAGGTCTTTGAAGATGACGAATTCTCGGATACTATACCCCAACATCCGATGGTATGGGCAGTAATCTGGCCTGTCATCGTGGCCGGCCTCTTCAGTTTTCCATGGCTCCAAGAGGTGGAGCAAGTTACAGTTCATGGAGGTAATGAAATATCCATGGACATGATCGTCTCAGAATGAGTATACTTTTTTTTCTTTTTTCCTCAAACTGGTTCCGTTTCGGTCTTCACTGATCATCCCGTTTAGGCGGAGGCGGCCACTATAATGAAGGATGCCCTTGACGATTTGGTGGAGGCCTGAGCGGTGGAGCGGGCACCAGGGCTAGCTTGAGTGTGACAGCAGACGCTTCAGCTCTGGGGGCTCTTTTCACAGGAGCCTGTGAGGCTATTCAGGACATTGAATAGTCCGCTGCAGGGAGTCCCCAATTCTCTGGGCAATGGACGAGAGATGGAAGAAGCCAGTGGTTCACTCCACTGTTATGAGCGGTCTTCGTAGCTTATCCCGAAGATTATCGATGCATATGTCTAGAATATCATCTTGAGGAATTGGACTATTCAAGGAAGAGGTCATACCTTTCCATCTAGCGATGAAATCTGAGACCCTCTCATTCTCCCTCTACTTGCAGTTTATGAGATCGCTGACCGTAGTTTTAGGAAACGTTGACCTGAAGTAGAATAGGAACTGCTGCCGAAGGTCTTCCCAGCTTTTTATTGACTGGGTTGGAAGACACGTATACCAGAAAAGGAATATCCTTGCAAGTTCCGTACGAAGCATCTGAGTTTCAATATTTCCTGTTGCTCTGGAATTCCCATCATAGGGTCGCAATAGGATGCTTAGGGAATCAAAAGTTGTTCCTGATCGCCCGATCCATTAATGATAGGGAATACAGGGCTCCCCAAATTGGGTGGAGGCGGTGTGTTGCTCACCCAATCAGGGTAGGATTTCCGCTCTGGTTGTATCAGAGTTCTTCGACCTTCCATCTCTTCTAATCGAGCTTTTAGTGCCTCAATGGTGATGGTGAGACCCTGGTTTACACCCTGTTGTGCCCGGACCTAGGGAAGCATAGCCCGAGGCATTTCCTGAGGATCCAGGTTGGCCAAAACCATGGGTGAATGTGCCATTTGTGGCACCTCTGGAGGTTTCAGGTGTACTCGCTCCGGTTTCTTCCTTAGTGGAGGGAAGTCTTGGTATTTATCTGAATCTACGTTTAGGTAGTTGGACGGGCAGGGCGCCTCGTTGGACGAGAGCCCTGACTGTGTTTTGTTTGCTGGGGAAAACCTTAGTCATTGAGGTTCACTTGTTGGGAGTGCATGATGTGTCTCTTCCTAGGACTCACATTGGATATGGAGATTCCTCTACAGTAGCTCGGCATTAAGAGACCTCAATTCTTTCATCTATTCTTCATGTCGAGCGAATCTCTCTTCGAGCGTGAGTGACTCATCTTTGTCGAGAGAAGGAGGTGGGTTAAGGGTAACCAGTCCTTTGTTCTTATCCTTGTTGGAAGCTCGTTGGGTAGGTGGAGGAGGGTTGGCTAGAAGGACGACCATATTTAGGGCGGCCCTCTGGTTCTGGGTGTGCCCACCTGGTGGTTCGTTGTGAGTCACAGCCTAACCGGAACTATCGTCTCCTGATCCCTCCTAATTTGTAGTATCTCTGGTGTCACTCGTGGGGTTATCCTCTATGACATTTATATATTCATATCACGTGGTTTTGAAGATTTCATCTTTCAAATGGGAATAGGATCTCCCGCTCCTTCTACTGGCCTTCCTTTTCTTGACCTGGGATTGCCTTCGGACTTCTTAACGAATGGTGATGCAGAGAGTTCTTTGATGCGACCTTATGGTGTTCCTTCCTGTCAGAGTGGATGATGATTCAAATGATGGGATAGGATGGGGACCTCCTCCTCTGATTTTCCTCCCTAGACGAGAGAATAATGACTCTCGTGGTGGAGGTTGTTATTGAGGGGGTAATAATGCCCCCAGCCCTAAGGGATGGGGTTGGCTCCGTTCCACGGACATCGAGTCTCTTCCCGTTTTATTGGTCTTATGGGGGATTTTTTTTGTTAAAAATACCCCCATTCCTATAGGCTGGGGTTGACCCTGGATTGCTGCATTGGCTACTGTTATTGCTACCTGCCTGATCTTGCGTGCCCCCATTCGGGGGTGAACTGGGTTTGTTGCCGAGTTCTTCTATGAATCAATCCCTTCTGGGGAGGCAGGAAAAGATCGCTGATTGGCCTCTCTTAGGTGAGAGGCATGTTTTATGGTCTCGGTGTCCTGACTCATGAGTTCTTGAATGGATTGTTCTCGTTGGTCCTGACGCTTCTAGGACTTTTTCAAGGCTTCACTTGGCTGGGTGTGTTCCATTTCCTAAATAGAGAGACCAATCGATTTCCGTCTTGATGTGATGACGTTGCAAGACATCACGCCGAATGATTTCTTCTGGGCGGGGAGTGGTGTGAAATAAAGAGCTCCATGTTCTCCCCATCCCCTGATATGGACTCCCATTGGAGGATCACTGATGAGGTGGTGCAGCTGGTGCATCGCATTGGGGTAGGCTATCTCCATGTTTCCTTTACGCCTCTCGGGTCTCTTTTTCCGTGCTAAAGGAGGATCTTCCAGGTCGATATGATGCAGGAGGTCTCCTATTTTCTTGAAGTGGTCTACATACCCATCATAGGGCAGGAAGCTTGATTTTAGTTTGCAAAGGGTTGTCCATATTTTATGGGGGTTGTCGTGCACACATTCTTCTAACAACTCTTTGGGTATGTCGAACTGAGAGGTGACCGTAGGACATAACATAACTGGCATATCATCCCTGGCCAATCATTTATTCAGGTGTATCATATCGTCATATTCCTCTACTAGTGACTCTTCTACCTTGTTGGCCAAACTGAGACGCTCGCTGCAAATGTGGTCAGAGGCAGTGGTACTGGTAGGTGATGAATCATTATGTGTGTGATTTCGAGGTGGTTCAGAGGATGAACGCGGCCCTGGACCATCTCCTGATTGCAGAAGGATCTCATCGGTGACAAATTGTGAATCTAACATGCTTTATCCCATCCTTCTGAGTGCCTCGACATACGATGGCTTTTCTATACTTGATTTGGCAGGGGTAGGACCTTCCTGTCGATATGATATGTCATCGCGGTGAGTACCTCTGCAATGGCGGTCGTTATGGTGAGGACAACCATTACTGCTTGATGCTTCACTGTATAGAGGACTTTTGTAGTGCACACCATGGGGAGGTCCTCCAAGGCATTTTGCAGTAAGGGGATGACCTTCTGGTTGCGTAGCGTCCTTACGAGGATGACCTTTGCAACAACTTCTATCGTGGTGAGGATGACCATCGTGGAATGACGTTCGATGTGCATCCTGGGGAGGACCATCAGGAAACACTGTGACAGGGGTAGGACCTTCTTGTTTCTTGGGGACAACGCGGGGAGGACCTTTGCGATGGAAGTCGTGGTTGCGAGGACTACCATTACAACTTCAGAAATGGAAAGGACTACCATTACTACTGCCTTAGGGAGAATATCTTCAGGATACATCTTTGGAAGGGCCTCCAGAATGTACTGCAACGAGCGGAGGGCATTCTCGTTGCTTGACGAATCTACGGGGATGACCTCCGTTTTCTGGGTGGATAGGTCTACCGTCGTGATTTAATGCCTGGCTGCGTGGAGTGTCGTTGCAACGTAACCCTTGGGGAGGACATTTAGGGCAGGCCACGACAAGGGGAGGGTTGTTTTGTCATAATGAGACGTCACTGCGGGGAGGGCCTCCGCAGTTGCGACTGTGATAGTGAGGACTACTGTCATAATCTATGGTCCCACTGCATGGAGAGTGTTTGCAGCGTATACCCCGGGGAGGACCTTCAGGGTGGACTACAGTAAGTGGAGGAACTTTTTGCTACTCGACCTTTTGGTCACGTGGCAGGTTTCCCTGAATTGCATCAAAAGAGAATCTCTCATGATCGATCGTTATATGCCCACGGGGTGGGCCCCCACGAGTGCTCTGCGGAGGACCTTCAGAGGTGTTGGTAGCAATATTGTGGGGATGACCTTTGAAACTTCTACTGCCACTCCCATAATATGGTAATGGGTGGGTAGGGTTATGAGCCTATGATGTGTGCATAGCGGCATTGGGAACCCCTACTTGTAGTTGAGTGGAGTTATGTACTCCCTCATTATTTTGCGGCTGCATTTGGCGTGTTCGGGGTTCTCTTTTGCGGGTAGTGGGGACCGTCTACTGTTGATAGTGGCCTTCACCTTTGGGTCCCTATCTAATTGGGTCCCGTGATGCTGCCGGGATACGTCAACGAACATCTTGATTTTTAGCAGGGATATATGCCTGCTCTAGAGAATCCACCGTGATGGAATGGTGTCCCCCCAGTTGGAACAAGTGAAGCTGCTCGATCTGGTTGCCCTTGCGTCGCGGAATATAGACGGCGACCCTCATGGGATGAAGCAGGGATGCAGATCTACTCTGATGCGGATATCTCATCTCTTAGATGAGTCTCCTCAATTGGGGAGACGAGCTCATGGGACCGAGTCCTTGTTGTTTCCGCTGAGGCAATTACATTCTGGAACGTCTGCAAGATATGATCTGGGATCGATACCTGCTACTCTATCATGTCTAGGATATGCAGAGGGACATATTTGGCTGGAATGAGTATGCAGGCCCATTCCGGTATCAGAGTAAGAATATCCTTCTCCGGTTCTCCGATGGTCAGTGGGTACTGAAAATTCTCCTGTGTCGGGGTTGGTGAACGAATATGCCCCTGTACCAGGATACACTGGTTTATCCCTCTATTTTCCACAACATAGGGAAATAAAAATTTATTTTCATCTGCATGGAGCCGGCCCTATAAATATTGGTTTCCCACCGTATCGAGTCGGTATCCTTTGTTGTCTGGGAGAGATGAACTCCTATGAGTTTCCGCCACATATGGGCGGCAGGATTTGTTGACCACCACCTATCAGGATGGCGGGTGTCAGAATCAACTACTAGGAGATGGTTAAGTATGTGTCGGGTCGCCACCACGTCAGGTTGGTGGGCTTCATGACCCTAGGCAGGGAGGCGTGCCTGCCTGGTATGTGTCATCCTAGGTGAGAAATGAGCTTGATGGAGCTCCGCGGGGATGCGTGCCGGCTTATATGATGATGCCATGTATAGATGGCTGGATTAGGAAGAGCGAATAGGTGTAGGTGACTATTCATGGTACGTCTACGTGGCTGGGCAGTGGAGCTCCTCCTCAGGGACCAGGGTGATGGCCAGTCCCTGATTGTGCATCTTCCGCCCTCGTCGGGTGGTCTGAGGGGCTGGAGCTCGGGGAGGATTGGCCTGAATCCTCGTGGAGACATCCTCCTCAGCATGAGGATGTAGAATCGCGACATGACCATGATGATGCATTCCGGCGGGGGCCTTGTAGAGGAACCCCCGTTCGGTTGGGATGAAGTCTTCAACATCGACCTCATCTGCCTCCTTAAGTTAAGGGAGGTACGCATTGTCCCATTCCAGGGACAGACTCCCGAAACTGTTGGATATAGAAATAGGGGTTGTCTGTATTTTCCATTGTGGTCATTGCTGGGCAGGAGACCTACATGTTCTGGTGGATTCGAGGGTGTTCATGGATGCCTCCACCATTGGTAGAGTACCATTCACATGGTACTCTCGGATCAAGTCATCTGAGACCCAGCGTTGAAGACGCTGAGTGGGTGACGGGGTCCTCCATAGGTGATAAAGTCTTGTCATTGCGTTGTTGGGAGCACGCTCTTGTGAGTTCCTTCAGGACACCATTGGATCAAAGGGAGTTCTATAGAGTACCTGCAAAACATTTTTGAAAATACAAGCAGAAAACCCATCAAAGCAGAATCTCATGATCCCATGTGCAATTAATGACCTTGCTTGGCCGTTCTTGTGAGTAAAAGGGGGAACAGGGTGGGATTGAGTTAAATCCTTCATGCTTGGATAAAGATTCATGTCTGGTTAACCATTTTTTTCGGGTTTTGGTCTTGAAATTCCTAGTGGTTCTGTTTCTGACGATTCATGGAACTACTTTCCAAAGGAAGGCATTCGTCGGGCGATGTGGCCAGTGATGCTTAAGAACTCACATTGGTCGAGAGGATGGGAAGTCAGGAAGATCTCATGCTTTTGGGCAGAATTATTGCATATTATGGGACTCACATATATATATTTAATATGTATTCATATGTTCACGAATCTTTGGTTTATACCCAAGCATAGTATCCATGGATTTAACCCTGGTTAGAAATGGTCAGCTGGACGCAGGGTTTCAGAATCATTTGTGCTCGAGGTTTAACATCCCTCGTTGGATTAATGACCCTGAGGAGTCAGAAAACATTGAGACAGTGCTAAGAGGGGCACTTTGAACTGATGTGAAGATAGTCAGATCAACCGGTTATTGGTCTTGAACCTCATGGAGGCTTCCTACGTACCCTGTCTAGGGGACAGAGATCAAAGTCCATGTAGTTCGAATGGGATCGTCGGAAAACCGCCATGAAGGTGGACTCGGGAGTCCGACTGTGATTGGGCTTGAACCTCGGGGAGGGTTCCTACGTACCCTACCTAGGGGACATCGATCAAAGTCCACATATTTCGAATGGCTTGGGACTTACGGTCTGAGGAGTCCCAAGGTGTGGATTGGGGCTTACACTCTAGAAGGCCCAATGTGATGTATTTGGGATTATGCTCCGAGGAGGCCCAACGTGATGGATTGGGGCTTTCACTTTGAGGAGGCCCATAAGAGGATGTCATGGTCGATGCTCACTCTAAGACCATGTGAGTCATGCTCGGTGTGAGAAACAAGATGCAGTAAGGACCAGACGATCATGTCATGAAAGGTGCATCTGTGAGAAGTGGAGTGGGGTTACGCATAGGGAATACCATATGGTCAGGACATACTCTGAGATGGATGACCATGGAGACAACGCGCAACAGGAGAGGGAAAGGGGGTTCTCTTGTGACCATCTCCTATCTTGCAGTGCATGAGGGCTCCCTTTTGATGGGTATTTTACCACCCCCGAGGATCCCTTAACATGTGGAGGGGCGGAAAGGGGACTCCCGAGATAAGACTCCACATTACCTTGGGAATGTGAACCCAGGAATACTTCTGGAATCTGCTCAAGGGTCAGGGAAACCCCTTCGCCTCTACTTACGGTGGGTACCTGAACTCAAAACGGTGCGCTGATACGCCTGAGGGTTACACCATAGAGATCTGGTGGCTCTGGTGGAGGCCTCAGCTCGGGGCTGATGAGTAGGCCAATGAGGAGGTTGCTAAGTATCAGCATGGATTGAAATTGGAAGGATTTTATCTGTCTTAGGGAATGGGAACTCCGAAGGTTTTGGCTGGACACGCATGGGTATGGGTGGTAGCGCCCTTTGCGTAGGGAAGTGTTACGCCGCTGGAGAGTCCATCCGCGAGCCTGGGTGGGCAGCGGACTGATTGGCCTTCTGCAATCTAGGAGGGTCCACAGACTGACTAGCCATCCACGAACCAGGAGGGTCCACTGACTGATTGGAATCTTGCGAACCAAGGTTGTTCGCTGCTCCGTGTTCAATCCGCAGACCATGGTGGTCTGCGGGCTGATGGGAATCCCGCGAACCAAGGTGGTTTACGGCTCTGGGTTCGATCCGTGAACCAGGGTGGTCCACAGAGTGTTCCATGTAGGCAGTGGTGGCCAAGGGCGGCACCGGCCGGAGGCTCATCGTTGGGGGCTTCGCCCGTGTAGGAGCGTGCTACGCGGCGCGACAGATCATAAAAGAGGCATAAACTCCTTAGTTCATGGGGAGTACATCCGCAGAGGGACCCTGGTTCACTGTCTTCTCTTGTTTTTTATTTTATTTTCGTGATTCACCAAGTTGTTATGACATTTTGGTTCCTTATTAGTTTGTCCCCATGTTCATACCTGCTACAGTTCGTGAACTGGAAAATCTGAAATCCTAAGCCTTCCTTCGAAATCCTTCAACCCGAATCCGATCGATCTCATTTTCGTACTCCTTCCGAATCTGAAAATCCTCCTCTCCTCTTCCCCCGCGGAATCATTTTATAGAGTGGGGGAATAGATATATCTGTGGTAATGTGGTACCTTTTGCTGAGGCCCATGACCAGAACCCCGGTTCACGGATTCCTTGGTCAATCCGCAGTTCACGAGGCATTAAACACTCCTCCTCCGTGGACTGAACTCGGGGGGTGCTTCATGGCCGCGGAGGCTTCCTCCTCCATTTCACGAATGATAGTGAAGGTGGTTCGGGCCGGCACACGTAGGTCACGGCTGGGGTGGTCCGGAATGGTGAACTGATTTTGTACATGGCCCGCCTCGTGACCGTGGAGGATCTCCACCTCTATCTCAAGAACGACGATGATCTGCAGAGGAGGGACGCTTTGCGGAATCGGCTGTGCGTCATTAAAATCAGACCGGTCTGCGGACCGATTCCTCATGCACCATCCTTTAATATTCTCCACATTTTTCCATCCATTTGAGGTGGAGTTGGATAGAATATCCCATGAGTTAAATTATCCTTTGCGGATTTTTCAGGACCCTACACCTGGGTAAGAATAATATCCCCAATTTGGTGAAATTTTTGAAGAACACAAAACTAAATCTATTTATATTCCATTATATAAATATTTTATTCCCTATCTACTTCATTTAACTCTTCATATGATTTAGTTTAACTAATAAATGGAATAAACAACGTTGATTGAGTGTGGTCCTGGTAGATGGAACACCTTAGACCAAGGTTTTTCATCAACCTTTATTATAGGAGGAGGAGGTATTGATATTACCTAGGCTCTCAATGATTTGATAAATTCTATATTATAATATTTACTAAACATGATATTCAAGTTTGGATCATCAAACAAAAAGAAAACATATAAAAAATAATAATGATTGAACCCAAAACCAAAACCATGACCATGTCATTTCTTAATAATTTCATTTTGTGTTTAATTATATGTCAGTTTAAATTTTCATTTTCAGGTAATTGTACTAACAAATCATAACCATGAAATGATCATTCCTTATCTTTGTAAATTAATGATAAAAGTGATATTTTAGGTGAATTAGATAATGTAGGATAATAAAATGACAAGCACCTCGAGTGAGACCACCCTAGACAGCCACTATGTTACACTATGAAAATAATTTTATTTTTACATTCCCCATGGTTAGAGTGCATCAATCATACTCTAATTAGTAATATCATAGTAACATATCATAACTAATGGATTATTTGAGAACACTTGTATTTATTTTTGGATTATTCTTTAGCCAGTGGCCCCTTTTTAAAGAGACACTCTACTTTAGAGATGATGCATATTGGTTAGGCTATATAGTTTTCAACTGAGTGAAAGGGATATTTTAATAAATATGGTGCACCAGTAGGATGGATAATGTTTCAATATGTTTTTATTTTCCCTGTAGTTCTTAAGTATTCCAATATCCCCCAATCAATGATTTACCTACCATATAAATTTTAGCTGCCTAATTTGACTTAGTCACTTGTATATTTTATTTTGTTTTTCTTATTAGTTTTTCATTATTTTTTAGTGTGTGTGTTTTTTCTTAGTAAGTGTGAAATTTTTCTTGAAATATTTTATTGTAAATGTTTTTAAAAATATTTAACACATATTTCACATAATTTTTTAATTTCCCTTCTTGTCTCTCCTAAAAAAATCCCCCAAAATCCCCTTTTCATTAAGACTATTTTTTTCAAAGAGTTCAATATATGATTTTAAAAAAAATAATTATTTAAAACCAATTTTCATATATTTTATTTCAAACTAGAAGAAAATGAATCTTTTATTCAAGGGAAATGCATTGGGAATGTTTTTACTTTGGAATTATTTTTGATTTTTAATACTGATTCCTATGCTCATATTCTTATTTTTTTCCTAAGGTGTAGGTTCCAACTTGATATCAATCACCATAGAGTGATATTGGTTTTTGGGATTAGTGAGTGACCAATGGGGTCACAAAGAGATTGTTATTGTTGTCATGTTTTCTTTGGTTTTATTTTTTTATTATTTCATTACCTTGTTTGTTATTTAATTTATATTGGGATACTTGTTTTCTTTCCTATTCTTTTATTAATTTATATTGGGTCAAATTTTTCCCACTATCTATCATTGATGCCATTGGGGCTTGTTGCCACCCCAGGAAAATCAGGAACAAATCTCAGGGTTGTCATGGGTTAGCTCGGTTGACCGATTCGAGGTCGACTCAGGTAGGTTCATGATACATGTGTTTTTAAATCCAATGATTTAGGAATTTATTTCAATATTTTAATTAAAGTGGAATTTTAAGTTAGTCATGAAAAATTGGAAAACATAGAAATAATAAAATTTTTCTAAGGGGTGCTTAGACTATGAGGATAGATTTTGTGGAGTTGGAAATCTACCATGTTAATTGATCGAATCCATGCAAAAACCATCGACCATTCAATTCAATAATATCACATGGATGAAACACACAACCAATGTATGTATTGACTATATGACATAGAAATAGACCACATGAACAAAGGATAAAAATAAACCACATAAAAAGGATGGATCAATAGTATAACCAAGTAATTGACTCCATGAAAAAACAAAGAGTTGACCAAAGCAACCAAGTGATCAAAAAATTAGTCAATTGACATCTTAAACATGCAATAATACACACAATAAATCAACTGACCACATGAAAAATATCACATATTTTTTGATCAGTCAAAATACCACTTAAAAAGGATACCACATTGTTATTTGATCATATATATGGGTTTTTTGTTTATAAAAAAACTATGATCAAACTCTTCACACTTCAAGGCCTCAAAAAACACATAGAATGAGTTTTTGAAATCCGAGACCTTACATCAGAGTTTCAATATAAATAAAAAAACATCAAAATTATTCTACACATATAAAAATATATAATGAAACACACCATATCAATTATGTCTCCCATGTTAAAATATATAGTTACCAAAACCACCAAAAAATATATCTAGATAATATAAATTATTGAATATAATTTAATGGTGAGACAAAAATTTACATAATAGTTTCATCCAAGAATCTATCAAATATCCACGTTAATAATGAATAATGAGGCATCGATGAATAATGTAAATAAAAAAATATAACCCAAAAATAATTTCCAAATACATAGTATTAAACAATATCCATATCAACCCATATAATTAACATACATTATAAAACACTACAATTACACATAGCTTCTAACAAAGAATCACCTCTAATTATATATTAGTATCCATTTTTGGATAATTATCCACTCACTGGGACCTCAATATATGTGATAATGATTGAGTAATTATCCACTTAATGGAATAGTTTTTATTTCATAGTGTCCCCTTTAAGGGATAAAGACCACTGCAAACCACCTCCCCTGTCAAATAATGTTTATCATATAATGGTTGTGATATTATCCACATGTCTAAACACTTAATGTTTTGAAATATTTACATATATGGACTCCCTCTACCTCAACCCATCTCATGTGTAACATAATAGTTGGGTCATTGAACACCCCTAGGAAATATCACTATTTATATATTTCCATATATAGGTAATTTCATTACTTTGTCATAAATCAGAATTAAATCATCTTCATTTCAAATAAATATTATCATTATCAGTATATATCTAAAATTTCATAATAGTTTGGTTGCTATCTAACCCAAAGAACTCTCCAAATTTTTGAGTGTCTACCTGCCAGCATAATTCCCACCCCATCATAAACCATCATAAATAAATCTTGTTTTCAAGTCATAAAATAGAAAAAAACAATATAAAATCACATTTTATATCACAAGTACCACTCCATAATAGAAAAATCATCACATTGTAATTTCCAAGATGTATAAATTGATTCATTACCTTACCATACATTTTTTCTTCCCTCATTTACAATCATAAACACAAATCTGAATTATTCTTAGGGTGTATGAAATCTTATCACACATTCATTCAATTCTCCCAAATAGGTTTTCCACAATCTAAATCCTAGGGAGCTAATCAAAATATCACTAAAATTCTATATATCTTAGGTATAAAAAATTTCAATAACCTCATCACTAGACATATTACTTCAGAATATCAAAAATCACACTTAGTAACTCTATATACTATATTCATCTTCATTTAAATCTATCCCATAAAATATGAGAGAAAAAATGGCACAATTCTAGACAAACCAAGTTCTAATATGGAACCGACCAGGAATATTTTTCCTAGCACCTAAAGAGTTACTCAATCCCCATGATACTCACCTAATTAATATCTATCATTATTATTATATGAAAAGTCACCAATTATAAACTTCACGGTCACCATGAAACACAAAACCTCTTAGTTGACTAAAAATTCCACATCTAGGGGAGCTTTCAAGAATGTGGTGTGAACCTATATCGATTTGTAACACCCCTATAATTACTTATAATTTTTCTATCATGGAATGTGTATATTCTTTAAGAATTATTCGGTAAAACTTTATAGAATGTGGCATGACCTCATGATAAATTGGGACTCACCAATCTCAAATGATTTAAAAATGAATCTCCCACTTTAATGTATAATTAAAATAATTATTTAATTTTCTTATTAAAAAGAATCATTAAATCTAAAAATTATATTTAAATATAAATCATAAAATATTATAATATTTAAATTAATTAAAATAAGAAATGAATACGATTTTCCATTTTATATATTTTCACTCCCTTGAATAATAATATTTAATTTTTGGGTTAATCCAAAAAAATTCAACATCCAATAAGTTTCAATAATCATAAAATAATTTTTCATTTGCTATAATTATTATGTTTTGTTCTTTATATTTTTCTTATTTTATTCTAATGTATAAAAAACCAAAAATATTTTAATTAATAACATTGATATTATTAAATAACATATATATTTTCAATTTACAAATAGAATCCATGTCATGGATTATTAATACTTCCCCCCAATCCAATAAAAATAAAATCATGATAAATTCACAAGGATGAATAAAAATGAGGATGTATAGTTACCTTCTTCAATTCTATGAGGATCACTAATACCTTATCACATCTATTTGTCTATTCTTGTTCTCTATCCATCCTGGTTTGACCCCCCATTAAACACTGAATCGATGAAGTCAATTCATTATATAGTAATGTGAGATGTATCTGGTGTAAAATAGATTAAATGAGAGATTCAAAGTACAATTTTACACATAAATAATGACATAACCGTGAACTAAATTTTGAATAACCTCTATTGACATTATCTTTTTCAAAACGCCTATTATATACATTGAATGGAAAATTATTAATTTCAATAAATTTAAAAAATATTTTCCCACTATTTCCTATAATATATGATTATAAATAAATAATATATCACTTAAATTATTTATTTAAAAAATAAAATTCTCATATATAATAAATAAATAAATAAATATGTAATTCAATTATTCTGACAAAAAATATGACTAATCAATAAATTAAAACCACAAAGTAGAATATCCAGAATCTCAACCTGTTGTTGAAAACATGTACATAATCTATGTGCATTCTAAAAATGTCAATCCATGGAAAAAATAAATCATATTAAAAATTATAAAAAAATATCACCATGGTTTGATAATCTTTCAAACATTCAATATCTATGTCTCTACAAATATCATCTTCTACATTTATAGAATTATTATAAATTGAAATAAAACTAATTATTGTATTTATATTTTAACTATTATGATAAAACTGGAAAATTATGGAGTTACTATATTAAAAATTAATCCATTTAAATATTTTTTTCTAAGACGACTAACTCATTTAATTTGGAATTAATTAATAAATCATCATCCAGTTTAAAATAAAATATGAAACATATATTATGAAATGAATATAACATAGTTTTAGAATCCATTATATTTTTATTAATCATGTTGAATTTTTATTTTATTTTGTTTTCTTTAAATAATGTTTTATTATTGTATATTTTTGAAACATATTTTGAATGCGATAGCCTATATCAAAACCATTCCAATATATAATCAAAATATCTCTATATATTGGCATCATAATCCATAAATTAATAAACCTTTATTGAATTAAAGGGTAAATAACACATTATCATTGATAATTTATAATAATCGGTGATTAGAAAAAGTGAAATTTTGGAAATTAAAACATATAATGTCTATTATTTTTAAATTTTACCACCATTTAGATAAAGATTATAAGAAATTCAAATTACTTTTTTCTTTATTTAGAAATACTGATCCTTTTGTATATATCAAATTGTATTTTATCCATTGAAATTTAACAATCATTTATGATTCTTTTAAAATTACCTTAGAAAATATCCAAAAGGTGGATTCAATTTTCTCAGTAAGTCAAAAATAATTTTAAAGTATCTAACCAAAACCCATTTTTTCTCAAACTGGTAGATGGGAATGTTCATTCTAGTGATCTATTATTAATACATATATATTTTTTAAATATATTAATAATATAAAAAGAAAATAATATTCAAAAGTTATATTTATAGTTGTATTATTTTATTCTAATAAAAGATGAAACCAACACATATTTTGCCACCACCCATATTGTATCAACATTATCTTCCCAAACATTATGAGTGTCAAAATTAATATAGGGAAAATTTTAGAAAAAAAATAATAATTTAATTTAACCATAGTTTATGAAACCAAATTAACAAGAGAATTATTACTTTGAATGAAAATTTTAATGTCCAATTCAGTTTATTTATTTCTCAAATGTTGAAAATTTTAAAAGAAAACAATAATTTTTTGTGACAAAAATGGACTTTAAATTGGTATAATCTTAAGATATTACATTTTAGACATCCCTATTCACCTACATGTTAATCAGTTCCTATTATTATGTTTTGTATAATATTTATATTAAACATATACCCATTTATCAGTAATGAGAATAGTTCCTTCATTAACATAATTATAAAATACATTGATTATATTATTAGAATAATTGGGATCAACATTATACATAATATATATGAAACTATTATAATGATATAATTCCACAAAAATGGTCCTTGTACTTAGACTCCAATATATTTTTTCATTTAATCATGTAATGGTTATATTCCAAATCATTATATATATTTTTCTATAATACATTTTCATTTGGTAATTTCGTTATAAAATTTTTACAAAAGAGGTTTCCACTACACATAGGATATCATTTATTTAGATATCGTATCTATGTGTTCATCTTATATTTAATACATATGAAGAAGTATATATATATTTATAAAAAGTTTCTTTTGAAGGGAATTTCATCTATTAATATTCTATCATTCTTACAAGATGTCTATTTTAAATTATGATCATTTCTATCAGTATTTCATTTAATTTTCTAAATTTTTTTCTTTTTCCAAATAAAATCATCTTCCCTTTTTCAATTATAAATCTGAAAATACTTATACACTCATTATAATTATTGATTGAATAGCCAATAATTATACTAGTTGTACAAAATTGTCAGAAATTTCCATATTAAATTTGAAAAGTAAATTTATTATTTTATGTATAAAACACAAACATTTCAATTTGATATGATCTATGGTTAAACACAATTATAATGTAATATAGTTAGTTATATTTCACTATAAATTTTGAAAATGATGATGATGTCTATAAAAAACATTATGAATTATTTGGATATTGAATATTGAACTAATTCAAATAATTTTAATCTATATTTCAAAATGTGATGTTATAATCATAAAATTACTGGAATTAATATCCAATGTATGAATATAAAAATATGTGGTTTTAAGGATAGGAAGTGAAACCCCATAGTATCCCATCTTAATTTATTTGATTAAAACATAATGTAAAAATATATCTTCCTAGTTCAAATGAGTCGTTAGTTAGAGAAAATATACAATATTGAGATCGTATGATATTATTACCTAATATTAAAATTATTATCATCTATTAGTTATATTATAATAGAAAAATTTAATCCCCAAACATCATTATTCAATATGATATGGAATCTTGATCAGTATCAAATAACGAAATACCTCATTATTGATAATTTATCTTATATGCGAATCATTAATCGTTGAGAATGAAATATTATCCAAATAACTCATAGGATCAATTTTCACATAATTAACATGATTATATTTGTATTATTCTAATATCAACCAATTCCCTATACTATTTTGTACATTAGAAAAATAGAAGATATTATTATGATCATAAATTTATATATAACTCACCGTAGATGGTATATGAGAAGAGCAAGTTTTTTTATGATGAAAATAGACATCCTTATCAACTATTTTATTACACTTGAATTAATTTTATCCAAAAAAATGGTAATAGTAATAATAATAATAATCAAAACCAATATGGGTACTAAGATGAGCATAGTCCCTCTAAGTTTAATAAAAAAACATGTACATTAAAATATAAGATAAAAAGGATGAGTATACTTGTCAAACCTTATATTAGATAAATAAAAATAAAAATAAATATCATGAATCAAAAATAGGAAAACATAATTTATGGAGATGATTTTTTTAAAATAGAGTGTTCGCAACTTGATTGTCCTCTCTATAAATATAAAATACCTAACACTGAATTTGGATTATCAAATCAAGAATATGAATTCATTTTAGTAGAATCATACTTTATGAAACTATTTTAGAAAATATAATATCAGTAATGAAAACCATTTAGTCACATTAAATCCATAATTTATCCAATAAAAATTATTTAAATTATTCTATTATATATATAACTACTAGAAATTCAACCATATATAAAACAAAATTTCATGAAAAGTGATAGAAAACCCATTTGATGTTCCCTTACATGATTTAAACACTCATAAATTTTTTGATAATTTAGGTGATCAATGATTAAATATATAAAAATTTATTCAGTCAATTAATTGATATTATGAACCCATTAAATTAACTTCAAATCAGCTAGCTTCTTTAATCCAAAAATAACACAGAGAATATTAATAATGATTTGTTCATCAATACTGTTATTTAATAAAAATATTTTAAGAATTATAGCATTGTGTATAATCTTATGAATCAAAATTATAACTAATTTATATGAGATTAATTTTCCATCAAATCCATATATATTCCATACAATCCATATATAGTTCAATATTTTAATAATTACAATTAAAATAACTTTTAAATATATCCATTGAGTACATCTTCTTGCATGGAAACTATAAAATAGTTTACCAAATATATAATATTAATATTTTATTATGATTTACATCCAATGGTATTCTATACATTTCATTTAAATCATCACTCGATGGAAATAAGATTCAAACATTCCATAGTACAAAAAAACAAGGCAAATTGAATTTTAGTTATTTTCATTCTATAATTTCCATGAATAATAATATGATAAAGCATATAAATGAAGGAAAACATGCATTGATGAATAAATGAATTATTTATTTTAACAAAAAAAATATGTGGTTTATTAGGTCTATGACAAGAAAAATTTATAATATATTTTTGAGTTAAGGACCACTATTTTAGAAGGAAACTATATAAAATCATATTCATCAGTAAATATAAAAAATTGAACTAATGTAATCCAATTATTCAGATTGTTTGACAAAATGAATATCTTAAAAAATCTATTCCTCCTTTTAACTACCCATGTTTTTATAGAGTTTTTTGGAATAAATTAAATTACCTTAATGGATTTCATTATACAAAACACTAAGTTAAGAATACACTATATGTAACAATATCATAGTGTGAAGAAAATGACCCTAGTAGACTGTAGGAAGTAACTTACATTATTATAATAGTTATATTTACAAGAGATCACATACCAATTTACCAAATAGTGTAATAACTTTGTAAAACCGGATAAAAACCTATGTATTTAATCACAACATGAAATTGAATACAATATTTTAACTCAATTTGAAACACCTATATTCTCCAAGATTATCCATACATGTCAATCATGATACACATCATTGAATCCCAGGGAAAAAAACATAATAAATGGGTGACATTATATGAAATGTATGGTTTAGAATAATTTATAATCTATCAAAAATAATCATAAAAAATATGGAAAGGTTAATAACTAATAAAATTTTCCCTTAAAACATAATATTGAGCATAATATAGAAGGAATAAAATTTTATCAAATAATTCGACATAAATAATCACATGATAATGAAAAATAACCATGTATATTATATTAGTCAAATAATCAAATGGATATTTTGTAATATATATCATAACGATGTAATGATTAGTGTAGAACATCATAAACACTCCATCATGGATTCAACCAAGAAACTATACATAATTAGGAAAAACATCATCCAATACCCAAACTGTTTAATCTCAGGAGACCTACCGATGCTCGAGGGGCTATAACATGCATTTAATATCACTTCATAAGTCCAATACATTATTCCTATTAGAATGGTGAAACATAATCAACATATACATTAATATTTAAACTAGCATATTAAATTTCAATAACATTACCCAAACAATAAACATAATCATAATCCGTATAGTGTAATATGATGTATAATAAGAACAAAAAAACACAAATAGTCTAAATGGTCATAAAAAATTCAATAAAATATGGTAAATGGAATTTTAAAAGGTTAATCTCAATTAGGAAAAAGATCCAACAATGGGTGTTGACATAGATAAAAATACTCTAATATAAGAATTGAGAAATTATTTAGTAAAATTAGTCTTTACTTTTTAAATGACTTATTTAAAAAGGAGAAAAAATTGATAATATTTTTTGAAAATAATCTCATAAAAAATAATGGATTCCTCATGGAATTATGGCATCATAAAAGTGTAAAAATTATCTCATGCTATATATGTTAAAAAAATATATTTAAATTTTGAAAAATAAATATTTAAAAGTGTTTTTTAAATAATAAATCAGCATTAATCAAACTAATAGATTATGTTTATTATCTACAAATAAAAATTAAACTAGTGATAATAAAACATAATTTAATAAATATTTATTCCACACATTATCACATAATGACATAATCAATGGTGTATTAGTTTAATATAATGAATGGAAATTCAGTTAAGAATATCCTTACCATTTTGTAATCAATCGAACTATATGCCCCATAAAATTATTGATCATCAAATTAAACATTGAATTAAATAAAGATAAATAGATTAATGATATAATATATCAATGGGAATTATATTCACCACATAAAATTAATTAATGTTGAATAATTCATATTTCTCAGAGAAATAATAAGTGAGAGGAGAAACCCTTACCAAATTTCCAAAAGCGTTATGCTCTTTAAATTAATGCTTACTATAATCATAAAAATATAATTAATTATATGATTCATAACCTAGACAAATTTAATTTTTGAAATATAATTTTATTATTTTTATTTATAGTATTTTTTATGAGTTACATTGTTTAATCTCATTGTTTTTAGGAGCATTCGTTTCATGGTTTGATGGTCGCTTCCCTTGAGTTTAAATATGAATGATCTTGTTATATGGGAATAACATCTCCAGATGTGAAATTATATATTATTATTGAACACAGACTTGTTAATATTTTTTCATATACCATTTGGTTATATGGTATGATTGCGATTCATTAGAAAAAATATTGAAGAAAATGTCCTAATTTATTTTTGCAGCTTTATAACCGTCACAAACCTGTGACATTTTATTTAATATAATGTTTTTATATTTATTATAGAATATGATATAAAAAATTATATGTAGATGAAAAAACTATTTATCCATATTAATGGTTTAATGACCATTATTGGATGTAGTGAGGGGAAATTAAAACTCATCGTCCACAAAGGTGGTGAATCGACACATCACAGATGATTTTATCAATTTTAAAATAAAAGGAGAGAAGAAGGGAATATATGATAGATAATATGTTAGAAAAATAAAATTCTATTATTTATATTGTATTATTTAGTTACCATGAAATATTGGATTCAATAAAATTAGGAGAGTATAATAAAATAAATGAAATTAAAAGAGAATGAAGGAGGATTTTACCTCTAGAATATCATCTCAATGGGAACCACCTTAAGACACTTCAACATGGTCTTTTGGTAAAACTATAAGGTATTGGAAATAGAGAATAGGATTGGGAGAGTAATTTTATAGAATTTCAAAAATATTAAATGCATATAAGGTGTGAGGATAATGGGTGGCGACGAGTGGTATTTATAGTAAATGATAGTGTTTTTTAATTATTTTATTCATTCATTTATTATTTTTCATCATGATTATAAATAGTTTTTATTATTGGGGTTGTGTAATATATCTAGTGTATGGGAGTTACATCTAATGGGTTATTAAATCATAAATGACTCAAATATTCTTGTATTTAACATATAATGATAAATACTATAAATTAACATATTGTAGTATTCATAAAAAGTCAAGTAGTTTAAAAACATGCCCAAAATTAAACCTAACCATTAATTGATGTGTAGATTTAAAAAATAGAATCCTTTAAATTAAAATATTTTTATAAATATTTGAATTTTAATTTTTAAATAAATTCTTCAGTTATTAAAAATAATAATAATAATAATATTATTACATATTTTACAGCACTTCGAAGAATTATATATGGGATAAAAAATTATCTTAAAATTAATAATGCAACAAAATATTAATATATAAATATATTTTATGCAAATAAATATTATTTAAAATTATTAAAATAATTATCAAATTAAAAATAAATATTTATGTTTCAAATAATACTAACACCTAATTTATCATTTTTAAGACATTTATTTACTTATTCCTTGATATAAATATATAATATTATCAATAATGAGATACATAAATTGTATTTAGACTTCAATAGGTGAATTTATTATTCTAATCTCTAGATTACAATTCCTCAGGGTCACGTTACCATTACAATGGTTATTTTATCATTTAATAGAATATTATGGTTGGTTTATGCTCAATGTTACAGGAAGCATAAGTCATCGAATAAATTTAATTTTTTAGAAGATACATTCCATAAATATTGGGGTCTTATATTCTTCCATATATCAAATATTTTCATCCCAAATTTATTTATGATTCATAGCTTCTAGATAGACATGGTGGATCTTATTCGTAGTATCTTCAGGTTCCCACATTTCCTTTTAATTTTTATTATTTATCCAAAAAACATTTACCTGTAAAATCATCTGATTTAATTGTACATGATCTCTAGTGTTAGGATTATTGATTAGCTTTTCATAATAAGGAAAATCATGTTCTATTTCTATTCCTTTATAGTTGAGTATATATTTTGGGTCTAAAATGTACTTCCTTAACAAAGTGATGTGGAATACATTGTTTACTTTATAAAGGATTGGTGGAATTGAAAAAAAAATAATCCAAAAATCAAATTCATTTATTAATTTTAATTTTTTTGATGTACCTGACTCACTGATTACCTTTCCTACCAATCATTATGACTCCCTTCCATCTAGATACATTCATAAATAAGAGATCTTCCATTTAAAACTATTAATCCTTTCTCCAGTTTTCATCTTCTTTTCTTACATTTACCAGCTTTGATAAGTTTTTGGATAGTATTTCACATTACTGTAACTTCCTCCACATGTTTTGGGCCAATAAATTTCCACTTTCCATATTCATAATAATAAGATATAGTTTTACATCTCTTGAAAAATAATTCTTCATATGGAAATATATGATTACATGAAAGGAAACTAATGTTATGGAAAAATCATACCAAATGTAAATACATACCCCGAAAACCTTGAAATTCATGCTATAATCATCTAAACATTTCATCTAATGTTTGAATGGTCTTTTTAGACTGTCCATCCAATTGAGTATTATAATATGTACTTAAATGAATCACAGTATTCAAATCCTTCATAAGGCACTTCTATAATTTTGTTGTAAAATTGATTTCTGGATTAATCAAAATCAATAAAGGTGAATCATGATGTCTTATCAAATAATTAATATAGAGTATTTATGGCACTGTGGTAGAAAATACTCTATTATAGAGAAGAAATAAGCTGATTTGGTAAATTGATAATAAATTGCCCATATTGTATCATTATTTCTTTGAGTCATTGGTAATAAAATTTAAAAATATATAGTAAAAATTTTACATTATATGGAGGGGTAGGTATAGGTTGTATGACACTTCTAGGATGTTTTATTTCATCCTTATCCTAGTGAAAAATAAACATATTGATACATAATCAGTAATTTCCATCATCATATTATCCAACAGATAATTTTCCTTCTAATTTACATACATGTTAGTTTTTCAATGGTGTATTGAAAATTTCATGCTATAAAAATCATCTTATAATTACATTTTTAGGTCAGGAATAGAGGGAACAGATAATCATTTTCCAAATTTCATAATCCCATCTTTATATATGAACCCTTGAAATTTACCTTCATTTTTAGCAATAATTTTATTTTGAGAATCCCCAAATTGAGATTGAGAAATTTTAATATTTTCTAAAAAAATGGATTGGAAACAATTTTAGAAATTATTGAAATTTCACCTTCCAGGATATTTCCCATATCCATATTTCTTCTATCCATGTAAAGGATCCTTGTCAATTTTCATTTTGTTCTGAAGTCATAGATATGTCTTTCTGAATGAATTTGCAACCTTATTTTCCACCCCTAGGTGGTAGTGTATTGAATAATAATAATCTTTTCGTATCACTAGGAATCACATTTCCCTCATATTGAGTTATTTCACTAAGAAGATATATTATAAACAATGGTGATCTATTTATTCTCAGATATTTCAAAATAGTGATTTTTTTCCATATCCATCGAGAATAGATTACCACTTCTAATTATAAATCTTGAGTTAGATAGTTTTATTCACTAGTTTTTAACTTATTTGATGTATTGTAAATAAATCTATAATTATTTATAAGTATAAAACCAAGTATTTTTTTGGATTCATCATTATAGATCACAAATCCCCAATATCCTTATGGTATAGTCAAGATCGGAGAAATAAATAATATCTTATTCAGTACATCAAATAATTCTTTACATTTCTTTTTCTATAACAACATAACTCCTTTACGATTAGTAATGGATTATAGTTTAGCTAATCGGGAATATCAAGGAACAAAATGTCAATATTAAACTGCTGAAAAAATGAAACCATGTACCATGGTTACATTCATTTTTGTATACCATTACTAGAATCCTTTTGTCTTCACTAGATCCACTTATATTCCATCATTAGATTCAAAATATCCCTAGAAAGAAGTAGTTTGAAGTGATAGTTCCCACTTTATAACATCCCATATAACTCTTTTCTTCTAAAACCCTCTAGACGAATCTGTACGTGGTTTTCATGGTCCTCATAACATTCAGATTACACCTAGATATAATGAATAAATAACTCGATAACATTATCATGAAATTCCTCAAATACATTTTTCATTAAATCGATAATAATAGAGGGTGCATTAGTTATTCCAAATAGAATTATTGTAAAATCAGAATGTCTATAACTTGTTTTAAATGTTATATTGGGAATATATTCTTCATTTACATAAAATTTATGATATATATAATGAAGATAAAACATTGATAAATAATGATATCTATTAATATTTTCAAATAAGTCATTATTCTGTGAAAGAGGGTACTTTTATTTTATTATAATTAAATTGATCTCTATATTTTCATTGCCTAACCTCATATATCCATATCTCCTCTTGAAAAAAATAATTTGACATCCCAATGGTGAAACACTATGGAATATAAATCTTTTATAACTCAATTCCATTAATTTTTATTTAACTATATTAACTCCTATAGGTCCATTTCATAAGGAGTCTTTCATATAGGTATTACATCAAAGATTAAATCAATAGAAAACTCATCTTCCTTATATATAGTATGTTTAGTTAATTACAGTAAAATTATATCAATTTTTTCTTATAAAATAGTTATATTCTTATTTTTAATATCAAAATTTTTACTAGTAGGATTTATTTTCTCATCATTTCCATGAATCTCATTTAGATGTGCTACTTGAGGTGGATCCAAATATAACCAGATGATGAAGTGTCTCCTTTAAAGATAAAAAATTCTATCTCTTCATCATGAATCACAATTTCATTTTCATTTTAATAAATCTCTTCATTATATTTTGAATGATAGTCTATAATATGGATTATTTAAAAACCGACTGTTGGGATTATAATATAATAAACAATTATAACATGTTTATGTGTAATAATAGGAACTGTTTGACAAATAGTTTTTGAAATTAATTTTCCACTAGATGTTTTTATGTTCAAATATATTGTCATATTGAATTTTAAATATATAATTATTGTTGAAAACTACAATGAGATAAAATTATATAATGATCCAAAATAAAAAAAATTCTAGAACTAAATTTGAGTATATGATTAAAGTACCTAACACTAAATCCTTAGGAACCTCAAATATAGATATTGTGAGTATATATGTACAGAATATAACCCTTGTCCTTTTCTGGGGAAGGTCACCTTGATGTCTATGATAATCATGTTCATAGTTTACCATATCCTTATAACTATTTGATTTCATATTTTTTTCTTCTTTATTCCCCTTACCATCATGGGTTTGGTGGAATATTTCTTCACACATGTAACAAAATACCTCTTCCTATAGGAATGTTCCATGATTTTTTATTACACATTTATTGCGGGATGCAAATTATATCATTAACATATTCAGCTTTCCATATTTCCTTACCTAGAGTACTCCACAGACCTTTACTTATCTTGAATACATTTGAAGCCATATGTTTGGAAATTTATTTTCCCATCATGATGGCATATAATACTATATCCTCATATGATGATAATATTTTGGATATATGTTGCATTAATAGAATTTGATTATGACAACCATGGAAATTATAAATCATTCACTTTGGATTAAAAATGTATTCCACATCATTCTTTGTTATCCTTGTAAAGATGGGTTCATACATAATGACTTTTTCATCCTCATTATGTCTCCAAATAATGAATTGTGTCTCCGTATGAACTTTTTGTAGATGAGGGAAATATTTTCCTAAGAAAATTTCAATAAAATCCATCCATTCCATATTTTTAACTTATTTATCCTATTTTTTTTGTTTTTAAATAATGTCCCTCATTAATCCATTTCTTCTAAAAGATGAAAATCATCCTTTATAACCTTGTACCTTTCATTAATTCTCTATGAATGTAATATATTCTCTAAGAAAAATATATATTTATGAGGTATAAATGGATTTTTTTTAATTATTTAAGGATTGTGGTTGTTGTTATATAAAGAAGTTTAACATTGTAAAATTAAATTGTTGATCTAGTTTCTCTATGAAGGTATGGTTATTCCTCAACACCTGAGTTAGTTCGTAAAGTATAGTTATATGTTTTTCAGCTCTAATTAAATATTTGTATCCAATAACATTATCCTTTATTTGAGATAAATCACTACATAAAATATGTTTATTGATATATTTTTCATTCCATCTACTATTTACCCTTTCTAAAAAATGGAATACATTAGATTATAATGTGAAATTTTAAAACTACTAAAACAATTATATAATTTATGTTTGTCTAATAGAAAAATCATAATATTTATGCCTTGGTAATATTTTCAATGTTTATTGTAGGGTTATATAAACTAATATATATTTATCTATGTCTTGTTTGTAAATATTATACTAATCATCCTCTAACAGTAACTATAAATACTTCGAACCATGTAGCTTAGAGCTGGAACCTTATATTATTACAATAGTACTATGTATAATATATCACATCCCAATGGTCTAAATAGTTTCAAATCATTGGAAAAATAGATACAAACAAAAGTATTAGATAAAAACATCTAATGAAATAACACCTAGTAACTCCATTTGAAACACACCTATTCTCATTGATGAACCCTACATATTAATAATACAATACATCTTGTCATCCTGGGTAAAAATATAACACGTTAAAAGAGTGAGAAAAGATTCTATGTAAGGGTAATAATTCATTAGATGCTATCCTAAATACAAATAAACAATACAGAAATGAGAATTAATAAAAATAAAGGCCACAAAAACATAATCTTAGACATATTATGTAATTAATAAAAGTTGATTAAATATTTCCATATAAATAATCACATGAGAATAAATCATAACCAATTATATTATACTAGTAGAATAATCTAATGTATTATATATAAATAATATCATAATGAGGGAATGAAATATGCAAGAAATCATAAATATACCATCAAGGCTTCGACCCATACACCATACATAAGCAGGTAAGAGATAAACCACCAACTATATTAGTTTTTCTCATGAGATCTAACAATGCATAAATAACCTATAGAGGGCCCTCCCATAAATTAATAATTCCAAAAACATCGTTCTATGAAAGGGGTGAAACATAATAAACATGTATTGTAACACCCCGAGATTTTATGAAAAATATTATTTATAATGTCTTGTTTTGCACACTACACTAAAATTAGCTTGTGATATATGCAACACCGTATTTTCTTGCAGTATATGCAACACTATTCTTTGCTCACGTTACACACAATTTCAACTTCGTTTTGTAGAAACTATTCTACGCAACATTATGTATATATTTTGTTTAATGTATAAATGAAATAAGTTTTGATAATACGCAACACCAAACAGAGATTTCACTACACGCAGCCCTGACCTGGCTTGCATTACCCACAATAAAGACCTTCCTTGATAGTGTGTGTAGTACGCAATACTGAGTTTTACTAAACAAGATATTATTATAATATTATTATGAACTATCCCTTATGAATAGTAATACCCACTTTTTGAAAGTTTATAAATTTTATCATTCAAAATGGACTTCATTTTTTGATTTGGAATATCAAAATTATCTTAGGGTGAAATTTTGGTACTTTTCAGATAACTTCCATATTCTGATGAATAGTGAAAATTACTAAATTTTAATTAAAAACAAATTTTTTAATCGAAATAATTAATAGTGATAAATAATTAATTTTAGTGGTTTTAAAGTATATTTAGATTATATTTTTACCATTTAATACAATTTTGGTCATTGGATGTAATTTCACATTTAAACCAGGCATAAACAAGTGTCAATCTTTTGATAGTTATTATCTCTTAAAAGCACACTATTTGTTTTGATGACAGAAATTAATTTTTAAATTAATTAATGCAACTAAAAGGTTTTGAATTTGGTAAAATAGAGATCATTTTTTAATTCATAATATCAAATATATCTTAGCCCTAATTTTTGGTATTTTTCTGGAAACTTTCATTTTTTTTATGAATAGTGAAACCACTAAGTGGAAGTTAAAAAATTGAATTTTTCATAATACTTAATTTTACCCCTTCTGTGAGTGGAATTTCGAAAATCAAAGAGACACGGTTAATATCAAGAACTTAAATGTGGTTCAATGAGATGAAAATATTTTCTGGTGAATAGTAACATTATACTTTTATTTACCACGGTTAAAATTAAATAGGATAATTAAGGGTAAAAATGAAATTATTATTACCCTAACACATGTCCTAATTCAATTGGATAAGAATAATTCGACCAAAAAAAACCTTAGGAATCAAATATGACCATTTAGGTCCACATTGATTAGATTAGGACATTTAATATTAATTTATTTAAAGAAGGGTTAAAATAGTTAAAATCAAAGTTTAATAAGTAAATCATTTTTAATATAGGGTTATACATAAGATAAATTGGAATATAAATATTCATTAGAAATCTAAAAATATTTCCTACATAATGGTATTTTATTTATAATTCTTATATATTAAATAATTTAATTTATTTATGACACAAAGATGATGCAGTAATTATCTCATTAATGAAATATTGACATAATTGATGTTATAAATACCTAAATAAATTTAATTATAGACTTTTTATTAATTACACAACTTTTCTAGGTTTCTATGACATGTTAGTATTTATTTAGTTAACTTTGTTCGAACTAGTCATTCTGTTATGATTTTTAAAAAAATTAGTTACCAAATAGTGTCAAAATTGAAATAAAATAGTTCTTAAAAGAAATATTATATTATTAATTGTTATTTTATTCTTAGAAACCAAGGTTCGGCCAAATGACTTAGACATGGTTATATATATTAATAATAAACAACTTGGGGTTCGTTTTTCTTATTATAGTATGTTTATTAAGATTATAGTGTAAGAAAACAAGAAGACACAATAAAAGTTAAATTATCTAAATTAATATTAAATCTAAATGATAAGGTTAAAATAGAAACCTAAACTTGTCTAAATTCTATTTTATTAGAGGATTTTGACCCATCACCACCTTATATTATAAATAACTCAATTTGGAGCTATTAAAAAATGAATATGACGTTATAATAAAATAATGTTTTTAGTTATTCCAAAGGTGCCCCTCTCCTCCCTTATAAAATGGCACCTCCTCCCTCTCTTCCTCACACCACATTGTGCCCTCACGCTCGGACAAACCCTACCAAATTCTCTTCTCCACTTCCCTAGAAACATCTTAGAGGTCCTGGTCTTCTTCAAAGACCAATTTTAGGGCCCTAAGAGGAGGTCTCAAAGAGGCGCTTCAAAAAAGAGGTAATGTCTGTTACCGATTCTTTCAAATTTATTTCTTCTTCCACTTATTCTTCTTTAGTTTTTACTTATAAAGTAATAACATTAGTATCACTTATATACTGATATGTTATTATAAGTATGAAACAATCATATTTCACAATCTATCCATCCTACGGAAGACCAAATCACCGCACAGGAGTACGTACGGAATACCGTCTTCACACCGTGGTGTAATCTATTTTCCACCACCACCTTACTTGGATGGGTATAATGGTGAATGTAATTAATATATATGATTATTGTAAAGTTATATTGATTCTTTAATATTATACATAAACTTTAATACAATTCTACGATCATGGGAATGATATCATCGCTCGTGCGTACGTACTGGATACCGTATCCACAATGCGATGAGATTCACTCTCCATGATAACCATTCAAGAATGATTATAAAGTATATATAATAAGTAATCATGAAATATATGATATAATAATGCTACTGGATTTAGGTATATATATATTTATTTCATCTACTTAATTCCATTCAATTCAATAAGGAAACGAAAACAGCGTTCATGCGTACATACGGCCTACCGTCTCCATGAACGGTGTATTTCTTTCCATTTATCGATCCATTATATATATATATATATATATTCTGAATATAAATTATATATAAATCATGTTTTACATTCTAGATTTAATTAATCATGATCTAAGTAATCATATGAATAATTACAAGTTAAAACACGAACAACAAATGAGACGATTTTACCCAAAACGCTACTTTAACATGAATTTACAAAAGAACGGGTAATATAAAGTCATAAGTGAACCATATATGATATAATAAAAATGAATATGATTCTGTAATAAGTCAATGACATTATTTAAATCATTATAAAGGAGTTTTGGATACGTACAAAGCATATCAGACCCAAGGTAAGGGATAATGTTGCAATCACAATTCTTTTCTATCTGAGATTGCTTATACGTAAGTATTAACTGGGATTATATTTATCATCAATGTACAAGTTTTATAAAAATGTTTTCATGTATATTTAAAGTCTTTTTACCCATTTTTGACTTTTACTACATAGTATGTATGGAATATTTCTTTTAGGAGGTACTTATTGATTTTTCCGGGAAAAGTACGAGAAGAATGTTTTTTAACTTACACGGCATGAAAGGATTTTTACGGTTTTATAAAGAATTATTTTCGTGAAGCATCCTCCAAAAGATTTCATGAATATTTTCAACAAAATCTCATTCTTTTAAAATTTCATGGAATTTTGTGAAAAGAAAATGATTTTCAAGAAGAAAGGATATTTTTCCTCAAGAATTCATTTCAAATATTTTATCAAAACCAGTTTCCATCTATGATGAAATTATCTCATATGTGAATGTTTCAAGTTTAATGTCTCTATGATTTACATGGTTTCACTTTTCTTATTATTAAATAATATCCATTTCTTTTATACGGATTATTTGATGATGGGATTACGTTTTTGAAACCCATTTTATTTGTTGGGTTATTATAAATGATGTATGTTTATTTTGTGGCACAAGTAAGAATGATTTAATTATGAGATGGGTGAGACCTATATCTCGCTCCAATGAATTGGGTAATGATATATATCTCATGAGATAGACATGGCTAGAACGGTAGGTTAATCTGGTTCAGTATTACAGGACTGGAACGAGGAGTGAACTCGATTCAGAAAGGGACTTTGTCCACTAAGATGATCTTCGCAGCAGTGCCTTGGCTACTATAGAAATCAGTACATGTGCTTAATGGATGCCACAATTACATGTTTTATTCCCATTCTATTTTATCATGATTTATGTTCCATTATGATCTATTCCTTATGTACTTCCATGTTTTATGTCGTTGCTCAACATTTTTATGTTACAAAATTATGTTCATGTTTTTAAGTTCAAATGTATATGGTATGTTTTATTTTATCCTTGCTTAACCTTACTGAGCATTTGAGATCACCCTTATTATGTTTTATATTCAGCCAGGATTAAAAGAAAGGTTTAGGGTAAGGAAAAAAAGTGGAAGATCTTTATGGGAGATGTTGAAGATCTTTCACCATGATTAAAAGATTACGTTCCAAGTTCCAAAGACAGTAAACTATTACGGTCCTTGCGTGTCTGTTTTTGTTATGTATTAAGTATTCTGAAAAAGTAATGTAATGTCTATGTACGTCATGATTTGGGTCTCTACAGTTGGTATTAGAGGAAAGGTTTAGTCAACCTTTGGAATCTAGGATGCAATAACTATAGTGATATCCATAGAGATATTTCTATGGTATGTCTAGGGATGTTCCTAAGGTTAAGTGTAAGTATAAGTTATAGTCCTAAAATTACGGTAACAATTTTAGAATTAAACCGAAGATGTTAGATAATGAAGGTACTCCCCCTTTATTATGTTGTTTTCCCTAGCATTATTTTTTCCTCCCACACTATTATTTTTGGGTTTTAGACAATGGCTGGAACCCGAAGGAACCATTTTGATCAATGCAATGGACAATGCAATGATTGTCTTCCTGAACAGACAAATGTTATGGGAGATGGAGTCAAAAATATTATTACTATACTTACGAATGATATGAATCATTCTAGACTTCCAAATGAGCGAAGAAGGGAACAATATTCTATTGAGTCCTTCATGAGGCAACATCCACCTTCTTTCAGTGGGTCTTCTGATCCACTTGTTGATGAACAATGTATCAATACCACTGAAAAGATATTTTCCATTATTCAATGTTCTGAACATGATAAAGTCATCTTAGCAGTATATCGTTAGGAAGTGAAGTGGATCAATGGTGGAATATTATCAAAAATACGAGGCCAAGAGATGAAATTGAGTCCATGGAATGAGACGAGTTGAAGAACTTATTTTTCAATAAGTACTTCACTCGTATTCTTCGAACAATTATGGAGAAGGAGTTTCTTGATCTAAAGAAAAACGATGAAGAATCTGTTGGTATATACGAAGCAAATTTAACAAGGATTGCAAGGTATGCATCTGGCTTTATCATCCAACCTGAAAGTAAAGTTGATCGATTATTTAGTGTCTTAAAACCAAATCTTCAATGGGAATTAGATATAAGAGACTTCAGTAGCTATGAAGAAATTGTGCATTGTGATATCAAGGTAGAAATGGAAGTTTGTGTTACTTATCCATCTCATGGTTTTGATAAGAAACGAAAGATGGACTTAAAAGAGAAATCTCAGAATAATGGTGAAACTAATGGTGAATGTTTCCTTATTCTCAAAGTGTGGAAAGAAGCATGGTGGAGATTGTCTTAAAGGGACTAGAAAATATTTTAAGTGTGGAAAAGAAGGTCATCGAGCAGCTGAGTATCGAAGTAATGGAAAAAGGGTTGCTAATGATGTTAATAAAGAAAAGACTGCATAGATTGCACCACCAACACTTCAATGCTTCAAGTCAATGTAAATGGGGAATTATGCTAATAAATGCCCTAATCCAACGGTTAGTGATGATAGACATGAGCAACCACTTAATGAAAACGAAAAAGGTAGGTCACATGCGATCACTATTGGAGATGTTGAATATGACAATGATGTGGTGGAATGATTAAGTGTTTATGTAATGGGATTCCAAAATAATATTGTATATAGTATCATGGAATATTGGAACATTTATGTATTGGTCTATTGTGGTTTTCAATAATTTTATGGTACCGGTAACCATAAAAAGTGATTGAGATATTTTTGGAAAAAATTTGATATGCACATAATGAAGTGATAAAGAGAAAATGAAATGTTTTACAGTATTCATTATCTCATGACTGATATAAGGAAATAGTTATATCATGGTTTGAGTATATAGGATTTTGGGGTTTTGGTATGTGGAAAGAGTTAACTTTTGATAGCACTCATGTTTTCACTAATATTCAATGGGTATTCATTTTTCAAGAGAATACATGATTACGACCTTCGAATGTTTGGAATGTGACCAACAAGACATATCTTATTATATATGGGGATAAACGATGGTATTAACATGCTTGTTATATGAAGTCTCTAGCAGTCATTTTCACTATAATATGAGAGTGGACTGTAGTATTATGGATAAGCCTAAAGATTGGAATGGATTATATTGGACATAAGGTAGTATTGTTTAAGGATAGACGTTTTTTTCGATATTATTGATGGTATGTTATAGTAAAGTAGTTTTAGAAAAAGGACAACCTACAGGATGGGTGAAAGCCCATCGCGTCAAACATGGCTATGGGAATCAAACCCACAACTGAAGTGCGACTGGCCTTTATTGCCTACCACTGGCCTATAAGAAGTCCCTATTTAGTAGAAACTAGTTTTATTATATTAACCAGTATGATATATGAAGTATAATTCCATTTTAGGAACCATATATGATTAATCTCACTATAGATGGACTTATGTATTTTTGATAACTGTTATAACCTTTTGTTTGAGACAGATGGAATGACACATCATTCTATCTCATGATCTGCTAACACTTCACGAATGACAAATTCAACTTCATTGATTTAAGATATGAAGTGGAAATTTTCCAAAGAACGACCAATGGTGAGACTGTAACAAAATCACGAAAGTATTTCTTCTAATTCCAATTTCATCAACTTTAGGGAAATGATCTTGATAACAAAAAATGTTGTCCTAGTGCCCTTATATCCAATGAATCAGATGGTACCTTAGATCATCACAAATCTATGTCTTTGTGATTGAAGTATTTTTCATAGCCATGTTCTCTACCACTCTCCAAATAAACATGATGGTCAGATTTCTCCTCTATATCCATATTTTCACCTATGTTCTCCTATGTGGAAACCCAGTGATGAGTTATTTGGGTATCCGTTATGTTTATAACATTCCTTTTTAAAATGAATTTTTAGTATTCTATTTTACGATGTGGGTTTCTATGAAATAAACTCTCGTGTAATAAACCATTTATAACCACGATGAATTTCGAGGGTGAAATTCATTATAAGGGGGGTAGAATGTAACACCCCGAGATTTTATAAAAAATATTATTTTTAATGTTTTGTGTTGTACGCTACAACAAAATTATCTTCTGATATATACAACACCATATTTCCTTCCAGTATATGAAACACTATTCTTGGATCACGCTACACACAATTTCAAGTTCGTTTTGTAGAAACTATTCTACGCAACATTATGTATATAATTTGTCTAATGTATAAATAAAATAAGTTTTGATTATATGAAACACCAAACAGAGCTTTCACTACACGAAACCCTGATTTGGCTTGCATTACACACAATAAAGACCTTCCTCGATAGCGTGTGTAGTACAAAATACTGAGTTTCACTAAACGAGATATTATTATAATATTATAATGAATTATCCATTGTAAATAGTAATACCCACTTTTTGAAATTTTATATATTTTATCTTTCGAAATGGTCTTCATTTTTGGATTTGGAATATCGAAATTATCTTAGGGTGAAATTTTGGTACTTTTTGGATAACTTTCATATTCTGATTAATAATGAAAATTACTAAATTTTAATTAAAAACAACTTTTTTAATCGAAATAATTAATAGTGATAAATAGTTAATTTGAGTGGTTTTAAAGTATATTTAGAATATATTTTTACCATTTAATTAAATATTGGTCATTGGATGTAATTTCCCATTTAAACCAGACATAAACAAGTGTCATTCTTTTGATAGTTATTATATCTTAAAAACACACTATTTGTTTTGACGACGGGAATTAATTTTTAAATTAATTATTGCAACTGATATGTTTTTAATTTGGTAAAATAGAAATCATTTTTGAATTTATAATATCAAATATAACATAGGGGTAATTTTTGGTATTTTTCTGGAAACGTTCATTTTTTTGATTAATAGTGAGAACCACTAAGTGGTAGTTAAAAAACTGAATTTTTCATAAAATGTAATTTTACCGCTTCTGTGAGTGGATTTTCGAAAATCCGAGAGTCACGATTAATATCAAGGACTAAAATGTGGTTCAATAAGATGAACATAATTTTTTAGTGAATAGTAACTTTTTACTTTTATTTACCACGATTAAAAGTAAATAGGATAATTAAGGGTAAAAATAATAATATTATTACCCTAACACATGTACTAATTCAATTGGATAAGATTAATTCGACCAAAAACAACCTTAGGAATAATATATGACCATTTTCACCCACTTGGATTAGATTAGGACATTTAATATTAATTTATTTAAGGAAGGGTTAAAATAGTTAAAATCAAAGTTTAATAAGTAAATCATTTTTAATATAGGGTTATACATAAGATAAATTCGACTATAAATATTCATTAGAAATCTAAAAATATTTATACATAATGGTATTTTATTTATAATTTTTAGACATTAAATAATTTAATTTATTTATGACACAAAGATGAGGCAGTAGTTATCTTATTAATGATATATTGACATAATTGATGTTATAAATATCCAAATAAATAAAATTTGAGTCTTTTTATGAATTACATTATTTTTTTAGGTAAATATGACATGTTAGTATTGATTTTGTTAACTGTTTTCGAAATAATCATTCTGTTATGATTTTCACAAAAATCAGTTACCAACTAGTGGTAAAATTGACATAAAATATTTTTTAAAACAAATATTGTATTATTAATTGTTATTTTATTCCTAAAAATCAATGTTTCGGATAAAATGACTTATATAAGGTTATATATATTATTAATAAACAACTTGGGGTTCTTTTGGCTTGTTATAGTAAGTTTATTAACCTTATAGTGTAAGAAAACAAGAAGACGTGGTAAAAGTTAAATTATCTAACTTAATGTTAAATCTAAATGATAATGTTAAAAAAGAAACCTAAACTTGAATAAATTCTATTGGATTAGATTTATTAGACCAATCCCCACCTTAGCTTCGAAATAACTAAATTTGGAGCTATTAAAAACCGAATATGTCTTTATAATAAAATAATATTTTTAGTTATTCCGAAGGTGCCCCTCTCCTCCCTTATAAAAGGGCACCTCCCCCCTCTCATCCTCACACATATTTGAGCCTTCAATATCGGTCAACCCCTGAAAAATTATCTTCTCCACTTCCCTAGAAACATCCTAGATGTCCTGGACTTCTTCAAAGACCAATTTAGTGCCCTAAGAGGAGGTATCAAAGAGGCGCTTCAAAGAAGAGGTAATGTCCATTACCGATTCATTCAACTTTATTTGTTCTTCCACTTATTTTTATTTAGTTGTTTCATTATGAAGTAATAACATCAGTATCACTAATATACTAATATGTTATTACAAGTACGAAAGATCCATATTTCACCATCTATCCATCCTACGGAAAACGAAATCACCGCGCGTGCGTACATACGAAATACCGTCTCCACGCTGTGGTGTAATCTATTTTCCACCACCACATTACATGGATGTGTATAATGGTGAATGAAATGAATATATATGATTATTTTAAAGTGATATTGATTATATAATATTATCTATAAACTTTAATATAATTCGACGATCATGGGAATGATATCATCGCTCGTGCGTACGTACGGAATACCGTCTCCAAGACGCGATGAGATTCACTCACCAAGATAACCATTTAAGAATGATTATAAAGTATATATAACAAGTAATCATGAAATATATGACATAATAATGCTACTGTATTTATGTATATATATATTTATCTCATATTCTTAATTCCATTCAATTCAATAAGGAAACAAAAACAGCGTTCATGCGTACGTACGACCTACTGTCTCCATGAACGGTGTATTTCTTTCCATTTATCAATCCATTATATATATGTATATTCTGAATATATATTATATATAAATCATGTTTTAGATTCTGGATGTAAGTAATCATGATCTATGTAATCGTAAGAATAATTACAAGTTAAAACATGAACGAAAAATGAGACGATTTTACCCAAAACGCTATTTTAACATGAATTTACAAAATAACGGGTAATATAAAATCATAAGTGAACCATATATGATATAATAACAATGAATATGATTCTGTAAAAATTCAATGAAATTATTTAAATCATTATACTGTAGGTTTGGATAGGTACGAAGCATATCGGACCTAAGGTAAGAGATAATGTTGCAATCTCAATTGTTTTCTATCTGAGATTGCTTATACGTAAGTATTTACTGGGGTTATATTTATCATCCATGTCAAAGTTTTATAAAAATGTTTTCATTTATGTTTAAAGTCCTTTTTACCCATTTTTACTTTTACTACATGGTATGTATGGAATATTTTTTTACAAGGTACTTTTTGATTTTTCTGGAAAAAGTACGAGAAGAATGTTTTTTTAACTTACACGGCATGAAAGTATTTTTACGGTTTTATAAATCCTTATTTTCATGAAGCTTCCTCTAAAAGATTTCATTAATATTTTCAACAAAATCACTTTCTTTTAAAATTTGAAGGAATTTTGTGAAAAGAAAATGATTTTCAAGAAGAAAGGATTTTTTTCCTCAAGAACTCATTTCAAATATTTTATCAAAACCATTTTCCATCTAGGATGACATTATCTCCTATGTGTATATTTCAAGTTTAATGTCTCTATTATTTACATGGTTTCACTTTTCTTATTATGAAATTATATCCATTTCTTTTATATGGATTATGTGATGATGAGATTATGTTTCTGAATCCCATTTTATTTGGTGGGTTATTATGAATGATGTATGTTTATTTTGTGGCACAAGTAAGAATGATTTAATTATGAGATGGGTGGGAACTATATCTCCCAACAATGAATTGGGTAATGATTTATATCTCATGATATGGACATGACTGAAATGGTAAGTTAATCTGGTTCAGTATTACAGGACTAGAACGAGGAGTGAACTTGATTCAGAAAGGGACTTTGTCCACTAAGATGGTGTTGGCAGCAATGTCTTAGCTACTATGTAAATCCTTACATGTTCTTAATGGATTCCACAATTACATGTTTTATTCCCATGATATTTTATCATGATTTATTTTCCATTATGATTTATGCCTTATGTACTTCCATGTTTTATGTCGTTGCTCAAGATTTGGATTTTTAAAAATTATGTTCATGTTTTTAAGTTCAAATGTATATGGTATGATTTATTTTATCAATTCTTACCCTTACTGAGCATTTGAGCTCACCCATTATATGTTTTATTTTCCCCCAGGATTAAAAGAAAGGTTTAGGGTAAGGAAACAAAAATTGGAAGATCTTTATGGGAGATTTTGAAGATCTTTCACCACGATTAGAAGATTACGTTCCAAGTTTCCAAAGACACTAAACTATTACAGTCCTCGTGTGTCTGTTTTTGTTATGTATTAAGTATTCTGAAAAAGTAATTTAATGTACATGTACATTAAGAATAAGGTCTCTATATGTACATTTCTATTGAAACTACCATATGAAATGTTAATAACCTTTCCCAAAACAATAAACAGAATCTTAAACCATCCAATGTAATAAGATGAATGGTATCAAAATAGAAAATACATTGTCCAAAGGGTCATAAAAAATTCAATAATATACGATATATTTTTATAATAATATATCAACCAAAAAAAATTATATGTACTATTAAAGGGTTTTATCATAAATTAAAATTCTATAATAAAATCACTGAGAATTTCTTGATAGAAATACCATCTTACATTGGAAGAAATTTATTTAAAAATATGCATAAATAAGAAAATTTCATAGAGGATAATTATTATAATTTAAATTTATTCATAAATGAATTATTTCATCATGATATTAAAAGAAAATTTGTCATTCCATATAATATTAATATAACATTCCTTATAATTTCTGAAAAAGAAACACTTAAATGATTTTTTTTTAAAGAAAGTGTTCTCATTAACAAAATGAATTGAATATGTATATTAGCTATAAATAAAAAAATAAGTCTAAATAAAACATAATAAAATTAAACATAATTTTATTCAAAATCATAGCGTGATATAATCAATGGAGTATTTGTTTAGCCCAAACAATGGAAATTCGGTGAATAATTTCTTAGTAGTTTAAAATGAGTAAAACAAAATTCCCGATAAAATAAATGATCATAAAATGAAAAATAAAATGAAATGTATATAAATAGGTTAATGATATGATATATTAAATTTCAGTAATTAAACCTTGTAAAAAAATTAGTGGTTAATAAGTGTTGTATCTCATAGATATAAAAAGTGAGATGAGAAACCATTAACTTTCATCTGCAAGTGATCTATACTTTGTCATAGTTTCCTATAGAGTCAAATAAGATTATTTAATTATATAATTAATAACTTATAAAACATATATTTTATTTGATATAATTTTATTATGTTAATTTATGACCATTTCAATGTGTTATATTATGTAATTTTATTGTTCTGAGAGCATTTGTTTCATATTTTCATGGTCTCTTCCCTTGAGTATAAATATGTCAGTTCTTTTAAAATTGGAAATACATATACAAAAGTGAAATTATTTAGTACTAAAGAAATTATAGATTTTTAAATGGTCTAATTTATCATTTTTATATTATCCGAGGATGATTCATTAGATAGAATGTTTTTGAAAATGCATTATTTTATTTTCGTAGTTTTGATAACCATCATGAACTACTATCATTTTATTTAATATTATGATTTTTTATTCATACCATAACATTATATAAATTTTTATATGTATATTAAAATATTATTTAACCTTATTTATGGTTTTATAACCATCCAATAATGAGTTAATGGAAAAAATAAAACATATCATCCATAAAGGCATTGAATCGACACATCACAGATGATGTTTTCATTTTTGAAATAAAAGGGAAATGGAATGGATTTGATGATGGATAATCCATTATAAAAATAAAATTGTAGTATATATATGATATTGGAGTTACAATTCTACTTTTTATATGGTACTAGAGGATATGATAAGAAAAAAAGTTAATATAGAAAAAATGAGGATTTTATCTCTCTGATATCATCAACTTGGGAACCTCTTAAAGACAATTTTATATTGTCATTTTGTAAGAAAATAATGTATTATACATGGTGTATAGGATATGTATGAGAATATAGATGATTTTAAATAAAATTCATTTCTTATAAATAATGAGGAGAATGGGTGGTTGGGGGTTGTATTTATAGGAAATGGAAAGAGTTTTTTGATTATTTTATTCATTTATTTTTTATTTCAGATGAAGACCATAAATAATTTTGATACTTGTTAGTAAGTATAGTAAATAGTGCATTATTGTTCTAATGAATGTGTTCTTAAGTAAAAAATAACTAAATAATTCATGTATTTAACTTATAATGTCATATATCGAAAATTAATGTATTTCACTATTCATAAAAAATGACTATTTTTTAAAATTCACTAAAAATCAGCCAAACCATTTTTCAAAATCTATATGTCAGAAAATGAATAAATTTTGAGAAAATCATTTTCTATTTATGAAAATTTTAATTTTTAAATACAGTAAAAATTTATTTTTAAAATACCGATTTCAATATTATAATTAATTTACAACACATTTAAAAATTAATTATGGGCTTCTAAAATTTTATTATAATTATAATGAAAACAAATAATAAATTTTGAATATATATTAAGAAAATAAATTTTATTTTAAATCTTTTCTATTAATAATAAATATATGAATAATCATTTTTGATTCATTATAATTGCGACACATAATTTATCTTTTATAAATATGTTATTTCCGTATTCTATGATATACATATATCATATTTTAATTTATGAGATACCTAAATTTTTTTATACTTTATCAGGTGAGGATATTATTCTAGTGGATATATTACTATTCATAATGGTCACATTAATATTCCAACAATCATGTTAACAGTTACTAGATTATCATGGTTCGTTTATGATCGGTATTTCATGAAACATAAGTTATCAATAAATTTAATTTATATTTAAAGATACATAACATAAAATATTGGGTTTTTATAATTAGATCACATTAATCTCAACAATATGTTTTTGATGTTCCCAATTCATCATGAAAATACACTAATTGGGAGGGTTAATCTTTGTGTAAATGTTTCACTAGTTTTCATTTCTTCTCTTTTACCCCCTAAAAAATTTGACCCCTTAAATTTGATAGAGTAAATTAATCATCCATTTTTAAACACACAATTATACCACAAGTAATAAAAAAATAGTTGAATCACAACAGAAAATATTTTTATAAGGATCTTCCCTGATGTTGGTGACTATATCTTTGTAGTTTTCAAGGTGATCCATCAAAAATATTGCCCACTAGAAATATATCAAAAATAACAGATGGATTGGTCTGGTATCACCTAGACACCATTTTGTGTAGGTATATAACATTTCCATAATTATCCTAGCATACTTGCAGTGTTATTTCTATGGTCATCCAAATAGTGTTTAAAAAAAACTAACACAATGATAAATATCACATGAACTTCAAGCTGGAACTGCAACCAAAACTACTCCGCCTCTTCTGTTGACTAAAATAAACTGATTCTACACTTCCTTACTACAATTGAATTTATTTGACTAACACTATATATAATCAGCGACACATCATGCGTGTTGGTTCATTATACTATCCTAAATTGTATATGATAACACTTCCAATACAACAGAAGGTAATAATATAAAATACAATAGATGATTTATCAATAAATATATTTTTGTCTTCTTCTTTGATTTATGGAAAAATATTTCTTTAGATCATATAAATGTTTACACATATCTACCTCATGCATTTCTCATGCATGCATTTTTTATCATCACATTCAAGTATTTAATTCATATAATTATCCACTTGATTTCGGCGTCTTCTTTGTAAAATATAAAATTCACAATAATATGTATAATTTTTATATTATTTATGAAAATACCCTATTTTGTCACAATAAACATAATATATAGTGGGGCCTTCTATGTGAGTAGCTTCGGTTTTCCTTCACAGTCTCAAACTATCTGCTTATGACTTCATGCATGCTTCTTAGATTAATATGGTATACTAGATTATTCTTAATTATTATCCAAAAAAAAAATGTATACTCTAACATTATTAAACCATTATGTTAAATACATTATCATGTAAACACTAATTTTCTTAATTTATGAATAATTCTCAATATAGAATCACAGAAAATATATCCATTTCACAATGTATGTACATTCACATATGCATCAGACCATGCAAGAATATCTCACTACCATCATGTGTGTAAACAGAAATATAATGAATGAAAAAACATATACCATAAACAAAGTACTAATTTTCTTAAAATAGTGATTTATATACTATATTAACGGAAATAAACTTATAAAACAACCTTCAGTTCATGTAACTCAAATTAGAAATCAAAACTACTTCATGTGAAACACCCTTAACGCATGAGTACTATTTCATGAGACTTTCTCATTATTCAACACATAAAAAAATATTAAACCACAAGATCATCATAAAAATCCACAACCATGAATGGAGATCGTTTCAATCATTTTTTTCTTTCTCTATTAGGTAACAAAATACACAAGGCTACACTTCTATGTTTGTTTTTCACGCCACAATATTTGAGGTGTCTCTTTCACCCCCACAAAACAAATTTTCATGGAATCAAAATGATATGATCGTATAAATATCATGTTTTCTAGTATAATCATATATTTTTCATATAAATTTTTTTTTTAAAATAATCCTAAAAAAACATGTTCTGAAATGACATATTTCACCTTGAATCTATTCACAGATTCAATCAGATGAGAGATAAACACATACCATCAAATGATACTGGCCTTGAGAATTTATAGAAAAATACACCAATGTAGAAGATTATGTTCACTTCCTTATATCTAGGAAAACTACCTCTCTTTCATGATTCATGATCATAGAAATTGCTATCATCTAAAAATATTGTATTTTCTGGTAACTATTTATCATCAGTGTAATCATCGATATATTATTAAAATTAATATTCTTCCAAATTTGATCATTTTTTAATTATCATAACACACAAATTTATATCACAATCATCAACATGATTACTTGATTATGTTTATTCATAAATATATTATCTTATAGGACTCTCAGGAAAGGCTACAATAAGAAGATGACATACAACTCTGATATGATGGATGGCATGATCATTTCATACTAATCACACAATTGTAGTTATTTTGAATATGAAATAAATGATTCCACATAAAAATAGAAAATGTACGAACACTTATTTTTAGAAAATTAATCTTCATTACCATGGTATAACTTGATACCAAATACACTCTTAATTCACTTACACCACCCCATTCATAAACCCTCGTTCGATGCCATTATTTCACACATGGTGGTTTACTACCCCTCCAATGCACCGTTATGCATGTCCCTTAGCCCATCACTACTATACATTAGGCTATGGTTGATTATAGTTCCCACCAATGTAATGGATCACCTAAATATCTTGGATAGATTTTTTGCACTAATTTTTTTAATTAATGTCCAACAAAAACAAAGTTAGCACAAAAACATGCCAATCCATGTCACATAAAGAATCTCATCATACACACTATCAACATATAAAACCAAATCACAAACATTCCAATTAATTAAAATTCAGTAATAAATTCTAAATCTTTTAATTCATTAATAATTTGATAATAAAACATTCTAGATCATGAAAAAATTAACCATCTACACTTATCTACATGTATTCAACATACTGATTGAAAATCATAATCATCATGTATTTTTCAATTGTGAAAACCAATTTTCAATTTACTGATACAATTGACAATTTTTGGCCATTAAGATTTTCTCTACAATCATCAGTCTAAAAAATTGGTTTAATTAGAATAAAATCTTCAATCCAAAGTATCCTTTCTAACTAATGAATACTTCTCAATGAAAATTTATTGACTGGATCTCCATTCTTCAATCATAGTAACATTGAATTTTAATAAAAAAATATATTGACATAAATTACCATACAAATATTACTTTAATCAATTTGAAATATTCAATTTCCCCATTATTTTTTTTCAATACCCATTCCACTTTAAAATTAGATGTTTTATTCTCCGCCTTACATGATAATAAAACCAAAGATACTAGTATAGGAAATAATTCAACACATATCATTCTCTAACAAAAGAACATTTATTCTTCTCTCCTTTAAATTCCCCATTTCATAATAGATTCTACTTAGGATAGATTAAAATTTAAATTCATGAGATAAAGAAGCCATCACTTTTCTGAAAGTAATGTGCCATTAATTAATCAGCTCAAGGTATATATGGGCTAACTCAATTTAGATAAATGTGTGATCAATTTACATGTCAATTATGTCAATAAATTTTTGAGAATATGATGCCTACACTAAAACCTTCTTTCATAAGTTGTTTAGAAGATACTCAACTAAAATCCATCATTTATCCCAATAAATAGACTAAAAACATTCAATTGAAAGAATTAGATTCCCCTTTATCAATCCATTTTTCTATTGTTATCACGTTACCAGTTTCAATCATTATGATTCATAATTTCAATTCACACTGAGATATGAGAGAATTACATTTATAATGATGAGCATCTATTTCTAGAATATATAAATATCGGATAAATACCATACCAAAGCATAAAATATACAATTGTACTAATTAAAATATTTATCTTTAGTAGTTTCTCATCATTTCTCCCTTCTAGGGATGACCTTCATCCATATTCCTCTTCATGAATGACGTTATTCATCAATGATACTTGAGAAAAATATTATATTAAATTAATGAAAATTACATCATGATGGATAGAATCATAGATACTATATAAAATTTTCACATCAATCATATCTCTTGAACTCCCCTAAATATATGTCACACCATAAATTACATAAATAAAATAACCAATCATAAAATATATAATGGAATTAGTAGGTTCATCATTGATTTTCAGTTAGAGCTATAGGGATGAGATTTATTTACCAACCTAGAAACTATATTCCATTCAATTATAGATTTATGAAACCCCATCATGCTTTCTCATTAATTGACTTTACAAATTTTATTATTTGGGGATAACATGGAATTAATGATTTCAATTTATTTTATCTTGGATATGATTTTCATCATCACATTGATATGTAGTGGACGATCATTCTTCTTTTGTTATTCTAACATCATATCCCATTCCAGCTACTCAGGCCATATGAATAAGAATCATTTTATTATATTCTCATAATTAATCTTGTGTGTATACTCCTTCACCATTTCATTATTGTAATAGGAATACATTGGTTATTTTATTCTATTTTTCATTAGTTTTATCTGTTCTGGATACCATGTCAAGCATGTTTTAATAATATTTCCATAAATTCTGCACAATCCACACAAATATCCAACAATCATAAGGTTATCCATTTTAAACAACCACTAATAAATTTCAATTTTTCAATTTGATTTCCATGAAACAAATAATTCATTTTATTTGATTTTGAGATTAATTTATTCTTTTTCATTAGCAGTCTTCCATCGACATTAGTGTTTATATCCTTTTTTCAGAGGTCTATTATATGTTCTCTACTTCAAAATTTGAATCACCTTTTCTTTGGAGTGATTTTTTCGTGACCATTCTTATTGGTTAAATCATTGTTCATAATTTTTATAAAATTATTATTTTACATCTACCCCATGGAATATTTTTTTTATATGGAATATAATTTATTGAAATCCTATCATTATATCAGTATATGTATAGGGTATAAATAGAATTTACATGCACTCATCATGATTATGACCACTTATAATGTAATAATAACAGAATTCTTCAAGACACTAAAATATATACTTATTGATGTTTTCTTCTTCATATATGAGTTATGCTTCAATTTATTAGGATTTATCATCACATATGATTTTCTCCCCCATTATACAATCCTTCCACAATTATCATGAATTGAAAAGTTATCCCAAATTTCAATGGCATGATGCCCAAATTTCAAACAACTCCAAAAAAATCCATCAAATTTATATTTACTTTTCTATTCTACAATTTGGATTTATTAAAAATCCTTTTTGTTTTGTAATATGGAAATTAATTAGAAATTTCAAAGAATAATACATCACAAATTTATTTATATAAAAATTTCATGACACAATGATTTTTTCATCATTATTATTCACCCTTGTTGGATCATAATTATTTTTAGAACATGTACATGTAGATGATATATTGTTATTTCAAATAGAAACATCTGAAAAAATGGTAACTTATTTTAATGATCTTGAAATTTATTTATCTTTAGATAATCTAAAACCTTATTTACCACCTGATGAAGTCTTTTTATAATACAGACACTTTTTAGAATTTATCATGTAAGGTTTTCTGAACTCCCCATTGTGTGAAGATTCATCTTGAATGCCCGCAATATTTCTAAATACAATCTCCATCTAAAGATATTTCAGATTTAGATAGTTATACTAGTCTTCAAGAGATTTCTCCATATCATAACATTCCCTTTTAGAATTCATTAATTTTATTTCCATTCATATTTTTCAAATTGTCTTCCATTTCATGAAACATCACATTTAAAAAAATCACATCATCAACAATTTTCAACTTATCTTCCCATTGACTTTCCATTTTCTGAATTTGATCATATTGTATTAGGTTTTTCTCCTATAATAAATTATTATATTCTTTAATTATATTATTCTTAACCTCTATCTAGGAATCTTTAAAATTAAAAATCATTCTATGATGTTTCTATAATGCACAAATCATTTCTTATAAACATTCTTAGTCACATCCTTCTCAAAATATTTCTATGTAATTAATCTTAATCAATTGTAAATAATTCATTTCAATTCAATATATTTTATTCTATTGATTCTTCATGAAGGATGAATGTATATATTTTTTTATTTTATTTACATCTAAGAATCCTTAATATTCTTGGTAGCATTATGAGACTATTCAATTGTGTAAATCATCTTAGTTAGTACATTCTCAATTATTTCGTTCTCATCCATATTTAATTGTAAATTTTCATCAATATAGGAGAAACCCTCATTGAAATGTTATACAATTTATTCTTTAGATTCAATAATTTTATTGATAAGTTTACATATATGAAACTTATTTCCCAATTATTAGTCCAAATCACATCATCATTTTAAAGAACTAATTTTTCATCATATAATCCCTTCATATAAGAAAATATATAGGCAATAACATCTGTAGGAACACTCTTTTGAAATTTTTTCATTTATAAATAAAAATCCCCAAGTGATTCAAAAAATTCTACTTCATCAACACTAGAACAATAAACATCAAAATGTTCTTTATTAGCTGATTTAACATATAATAATAATATACTACCATTATGATTTTATTTATATTTTAATTAATCCATTTTATTCACCAAAATATTTCTAATATTTTTTACCTCTTTCATCTATCTGTTCTTAAATGATTTTTGTAGAAAACTCATTATTGGTACAGATTATAATTGGATTTAAATATTCCATCTGACATAACTGTATTAATTCATAAAATTAAAATCTTCACTTCATATAAGTCTAATAAAAAAATGTGGGAAAATAAGATATATCCAATAAATGTATAAACTATGATCTAATACCAATTGTAGGGCATATTAGATCATAAATGTACATTAGGGGGTTAGTCAGTGTAATATGTTTTACCAATTATATTTTCTTCAATTTTAACCTCATTATTAATTCAAAAGTATTCACTTGTTTGAGTGAATGAATCCTACTTGTATACAAACAAAATTATACTACTATAAAATAGAATGTAAAAGAATCACATCAAAAAATGTTATTTCATTGTTATGTTGGACCCGAAAGCACCATGAGAGGGGAGGGGTGAATCTGAGTGTCAATATATTCATTCAATTTGAAGGATTGTGTTTCAACATTGGTAGGAACTCATTAAACCTATATGATGGATTTGATCAGAAAAAAATAGTCAAATTTATAATGACATCACTTTTGTTTTACTTGGTTCACCACTATGGGCCAGTAAAATGATAATACACTAATAGTGTGTCGGTCGTACCAAATTAAACTAAACATCAATGGTTTTGAAATAATAGATTTCATATAAAGTCACGATGTTCCAAAAACACCACCTTTATAAGATTTTAGGGATTGCACAATTCATCCCTTGAAACACTTCCATCGACACTGTTCAGTTCACTATTTGGTTGATGTCTAAATTAGTTTTCCAAAAGGAAGGTCTCTTTAATGGATTGGAATTAAATTATTTTTCCCTATCTACCACAAGACTCTTCTTGAACCGTAGACATGATTTTTTTCAATTTAAATTCCTATTTACTAAAAATGTTATTCAGAACACCATTTCATGAAGCCTTTGTACAAATCTAACAACCATCATGAGGAAACAAACCTTTATATAACAAAATTCCTTCAAAAAGATCCCTAGGTCAACATGGAATTCCCCATAGTCATAAATTACACATTATTCAGAAGCATGGGCTTCAGTCAAGACATAAGAAATCTTTTCATGAGGATTATGCTCGCATAGAAATCTGGATTCAGGGAGGTCACATAGATTTGTGAAATAAAAGCAATTACATATTTTATATAAATATCATCATGTCAAAAGAATAGGTGTAGCCTCAAATTTCAAAGCTCATCAATTCATGGTGATCCACCACCTATCATCGGATTATCTTGATCTTCCAAAAATATCATCACAGTGACCATGATGTCGTGATGCTCTAGGGAAATTCCATGTTTGGGATGCTCATTAGAAACAATTTTCCTTACATTAAGACCTTATAACATTAATTAATATCCATAAAACATGTATTCACAGTGATGATCTATTGAGTTTGGACATTTTCGTGAAGCTCTCAGTTATACCATTATGCACTCGCGAAACATGAATTCTATTAACCATGAAGATCACCATCACTGTTTACATTGATACTAATATTCACAAACACCATACCATTATTCATGAAATCTATGAATTTAGAATTTCCCTATATATTTGTTTCTAGAAAACAAACCTTTTTAGTTATTGTTTTTTCCAACAACCATTCATGATACCAGTTTCTTCCTCAGGATTTTTGACTCCCAAAACATGGAAAACACTCAGAAATGATTCCACCCTCAATAATATATCTATATTATTATATAAGATATAATTTATTGAAAAATCCTCTATATTATATTTTTAGTATTAAAAGAAAATAAAAACTATACTTTATTTTCAAAAAAATAACATGCTAGGTTCCAATAATCTTATCCTTTGGGGTTGTTAAAAATCAGTTCATAAATTCAATGACAATATAGCTGCAATCAATACCTGATAAATGTGAACAAAAACATATAACACTCTATGTCTATGAGTGAAAGGATAGGTGTAGAAAACATGAGGGGAAGAATGAATTCTGTTCTTATTTTTGGAATGCTTAATGATTTCAAAGATAAGCATTTATTTTTTCTACATAACACTGATATCTATGATAAGATCTGACTATTTTCTCATGAAAACAATTTATATAATCTATTATCATTCTCCCCATTTTCATATCATTATATTGTTTTATACATTCCCATTATACCCTTTTCATATCATTATCTATCATAGTAAAATTAATTTTCTCTATTTATTCTTCCTACTGATTTTGGTACAATCACAGTGAACCTAATTTATACTGCTAGATCTAAAAAATAGACTCCCAATGAATCACAACTACCCAATAAACCTATAACACTTCCACATATATATTAAAATTTTTAACATAACTGGGGAGTGGAGAATATTTTTTACCTCTTCATGAACTAGGAGTTGCATGAACACTGAGTTTTAACTGATGTTTCTTGAACACATGTGAAAACAATGGCCTGGTTAGAATGTCATCCACTTGGTCTACTGTTACATCATGACCAATTTTAATCATTCCATGTTCAAAATTTTCCTTGAGATAGTGATATCAGATTTCAATATGTTTCATATGAGGATACTGAACAATATTTTTCATAATATTGATCAAAATCTTGTTAACATATTGAATCAAAATGGTTTGTTTCACCTCATCTCTAATATTATTCAATTATTATTTCATCCATAATAGGTGAGTGCAAGCATTTGAATTAGAGATATACTCATCTTCAGTAGTACTAAGAGAAGTACACTATTATTTCTTACTCAACCATCCCATTGATTTCATTCTAATAAATAAATCTCCACCACATGTGGACTTTCTATAAAAAAATTATCCATCCCAGTCAGTGTAAGAAAATGAAGAATGATAAATATCTCTTCCTATAGAAATGTATATGCACTAATTGTGAGTACCATGAATGTACATCATGATTCTTTTCACTGTCTCCATATGTTCTTCCATTGGATTACATTTAATGTTGGTTATTAAGCATGTTCCAAAGAAAATATTGGGTCATGTTACTATCAGCTACAATAAGCTTTCAATGAATCTCCAATACATTGTGGGATCTATAGATGTCCCATCCTCTTGATTTTAAAATATTTTTCCAACCTCAATATATGTCGACATTGTTATGGAGTCATAAATACTGAATTTCTATAACAACTATGTTCCATACATTTCATATGAAATAATAGCGTAGAATTACCTCTGAATCACTTGCATCCGTAAGAAATATGCGAGTTCACCAATCATGGAAATTTCAAATCCTGATTTCATGTGATTGTAAAATTCAATGGAATATCCCTACATAATTCCACCCAAATATAATACCATCAACATACAATAGTACCATGAATATATATATCTCATAATTCTTGACACAAAGATTGTTATCCACTCATCCTATTTTAAATTCATGCTTCTATAAGATGGAATCCATCCAAGAGTACCATTCTCGTGGTGACTCTTTTAGACCATAGAATGCCTTTTTCATGATAAAATCAAACATTTATTCAATAAAAATTAGAAATCCAAATATTTGTTCAAAATAGACTTATTCTTTGAGAAAATCACCGAAAATAGTGTCTCAAAACCCATATTATAACCTTTTTATTCCCTGAGGATTCCATAGAAAGGAAAAGCTTGATCGAATCCAATCTCCCCACTAGAGAAAATTTTTATTATCAATAATTCCTTAAATTTATTCACATCCATTACATACTAGAAATTATTTTTTTGCAATCACTTTTACATCAACTTATGGCTGTATTGGTGAAGTCCAATACCCATGATATTTTTTTGATCAATTTCTTCTCTTATACCTATCCTTTGAGGTTCAGGTGAAGTTTATTCAACCGTCATTTCTCTTTCTAATTCATCTAATGAATCATATTTATTTTGCCATCCCAAAATATTTTGAGAGCCTTAAACTATTTAAGAATCTGATTCTGTCCCTTGACAACTGATCATGATACCTGGAACTCCTTTTAAAATGACATGATCTTTTCGAAATTCTCAGAATAATCATGTTAGATTATAGTTGGAATTTGGATTTAGGCAGATTCTTCATTATTCATCATTATCTCCACCTCAAAAGAAATACTTCTTTGCATCTTCATAATGGTAAATATTCGAAAGAATGTATTTCATGATATTTTAGTATCGTGAAAACAAAATAATGGTTCTTTACCTTGGGACTACACACATTAGAAAACATTTAAAACTTCACCATTTATAATCTTATTGTACATTTGTTATTCAAGATTTTATAAATAAGATAATCACAATACAATACAGTATATATCCTAGTATTCCAAAAAGGAAAAAATTTAGCTTTATAAAAAATGGTCCACCATCATGTTTTTATTTTAATACCAAATTAAAGAATCATTTAAAGATTGTGATTTCATTATCATGGCTATGAAAGGTGGAATGACAACCCTCCCAATTTTATTTTTATGTAATAATTACTTTTCCTATGTTGGAAGGAACACATTAAACCAATATGATGGATTCAATCTAGAATCAAACATTCATAGGTTGAATGAAAACAAAATAGTTTTACATGGTTCACCATTATGGGATAGTCCAAGGTGCATATGCTGACAGTGTTTGAGTCATTAAAAAATCCAGTAAACATCACTAGTTTTCGAACACTATAGTTTAGACAAATTCACTCTGTTCTAGGCACATATCCATAATAATATTTTCAAGATAACACACTGTATCACTAGGAAAACGTCTATTGAATCCCCTTATCTCACTGTTTCAGTGATCTCTAACTCATCTTATCAATAAGAAGGTCATTTCAATGGATTTGGATTAATGTAATTTTCTATATCTAGTACGAGACTCTACCAGTAACATATACCTGAGTTGATACACATTGAAATCCCTATTAACTGAGAAACTAATATAAAAACTACTTTTCTCAATGCTTCTTTTTGAAGATGACTATTTTAATGAAACACCATTCCTTCTAGGAACAAAATAACATCATGAATATCATCGATTCAATCAACAATACCCCCTTATTGAGGCATTCCAATGAATAATAATTACTAAAATCATTGATTACATAAGTACTCATTTCACGACTCTAAAGCTTGAATTGAAAAAAAAATTAGAGCTCTCTTAACATTGTGAAATCAAAGATATTCCATATTTTCATTGAAAATAATCATGTCAATTAAAGAGGGGTATATTAATATTTATAGGCTCAGAAAATTGTAATAATCCACAACCTATGGGGATATTTTTCAGATCATTCAAAAATATCATCACGGTGCTCCTCATGTAGCGAATGTCCTGGGAAAATCATATTTCATGACTCTCTTCATAATTGTTGTTATTTCCTCAATACATTAGTGCCATCACAAATCTCCAACAATTTTATCTTTTTGTTGAAGCTCTATTGAGTTTTTTTATGTCATGATTCTTTTTTTGAAGACATCATGCACTCATGATGCTCAAATTCTCATAATCATGGAAATATTCATCACCATTTTTGATGCTCCTCGTCTTCCTGAGAATCATCTCAGTCTTCATGAAACCCATTCCTTTAATGTTTTTATGAATATTTTCATTTTATAAAACTACCCTTCTCAATGATAAATTCTTCTGACATCTTTTTGCGATACTGGCCACTTCATAGGGATTGTTTACCTCAAAAAATGAAAAACACTAGGAAAGAACACCACCTTCAATATTCTTGTAGTATTTTACAATAAGTTATTAATTCATGAAAAATCCATGTTGTTCCATTGTGATGATTTTTAATAAACCCAAACATACTCAATTTTAAAAAAAGAACAACCATGGTTCCTATAGGTTCTTCCCTCAAAAAGGAGATTGCATTCATTCTATGTTAAAGTTATACAAGACACATATTCTACACTAGAAAACAATAAAAAATTACAAGTGGGTTGGTCATGTATAACCCTGAAACCATTGTAGGTAGGTATGAGACATTTCCCAAATTATACTACCATACCACTAGTGATCTTCTTACGGTCATCCCTATTGTGTTTAAAAATGAAAAAAACACAATGAGAATGATCAAAAGATCATAAAGCTTACATGGAAAAGAAAACTAATCATCGTTATATTGGCACTATAATAAATTGATTCCTCACATGCTCACTAAAACTAAAAGTCTTCGGTTACCACTTAATATAATCAAAAAAACTGAATTCTAGTTACTTATGTATAAAATCATAAATTGTACAACATAACATATCAAATTTAACTAAATATAATAATATTAGTAAGAACATAATATTTATCAATAAACTGGTAGTTTTATTATTATTTCAATTATTACACACATCTATAGTATGTGTTCTTCTTGAATGTTATTTTAATAATCATAATAAAATTCTTATTAAGGTAATTCTCCCCATGATTTATGTGAGTTATTGATGATATTTCAAATTCACAACATTATGTATAATATTAATCTTATGCATGCAAGTACAATATGTTATCATACACAAAAACTATATACAACGTGACATTCTAAGTGAGTAGGTTTGTCATAAATTTACAATCTCAAACAGTCTACATTTGATTTCATATATTTCTCTTTGATTAACATAATATATAAGAGATTTCTCAATTAGTCATAATGAAAAAAGTATACTCATAATATTTTCAATATTTTTTTCAAAATACTATCATGCACACATGGATTCACAAAATGAATGAATTCTTATAATAAATCTCCACACTCACATACTATTATTCTCTTAGTCTATGTACATCCACATATGCATCAGACAATAGATGACCATCATACTTTCATCACTTGTGTAAACCTGAATATTATCGAAGAAAAAGAATCCTCCTTAAACATAATACTTCATTATGTAAAACAGTGATGCATCTACTATATTCATTGTACAACACTTATAAAACTATTGTGAGTTCGTGTAACTAAAAAATGTAGTCACAACTCCTTAATGTGAAATAAATTTCCAGCATGAATATTATTTCATGGGATTTTCTCATTCTTCAGTGCGTAAAGACATATGAAACCTGAAGGTCATCATAAAAATAACCATTCATGTATGGAGATCATTTTAATCATTGTTTGCATTCTCCATGACGAAACAAAATATGTGGTACTGCACATGTGTATTTATTTTTTGTGTAATAGTATATAATGTGTCTGTTTATAATTCACTATACACTATTAAAAAAACTCAATAAAATTCAAAAATAAAATTGTTATTCCTGTATCAGTCTTATATTTATTGTACAGATTAGATGTTTATGATGAAAATACTTTGTGGAAAACCATACTTCTGAAACACCAATTCTAAGGTTCTTTGTTTATTCCTCATGATCTTCATAGATTCTCTCATATGAGATATATACTTATACCATAAAATTATCCCCATATTGAATATTTATAGGATACTACACTAAGTACCTATCTTATGATCACCACCTCATTTAGAGGCCCATAGAATCTCATCTAGGCTTCATGATCACAAAAATAAATGCCATATTAGAATATAACATTTGATTCCCACTATTTATAATCATTTTTATCATCATCAAATTATGAAAAAAATGATTCATCATATTTTAATCCTTTTAGAATCATTAAAAAACTCAAACAATGATCTAATCCTTCCACATTATTCTTGGATGATGTCGATGTATAGAGATGATGACATACATACCATTCGTGTAAGTCTTGATGAAAAAGATGAAATACATCATTAATCAGATGGATCATATTATTATATAAGACAGAAAAAATGGTTTTGTAAATTTACGTGCTCTTTCAAAATATCCCTCACTAAAATGGATCTTTTCTATGTGAATCTTTTTAAAAAAATCCACTTCATTACATAGAAGAACTAGTTACCAAATATACACGTAATGTGATGGCACCATCCTAGGCCTGCATCCCTATCCACTGCCATTTTCGCCTTACATAGTGGCTCACTGCCCATTTTATACGATGCTATGTAATTAATTTAGCTCAGAGCTACTAGAATGAAGGCTATAGTAATTAAATTTTCGACCTATGTAGTGTTGCACCTAAATACCTTTGCTGACTTTTTGAAACAAATTTTTTAATTGAAGTCTAATAGAAAAACGTATCACAAAAACATTTAATGAGATGGACCACAATGAATCTCACCATATTTCCTATCAAAATATATATCCAAATCACAACCCTTACCTATAATTATAATTTAATCATCAATTCAATCTCTCTCAATTCATCAAACATTTGATAATCAATCATCCACGATTATCAAAACATTAAACATCGCCACTTTTCAACATTTCATCAACATCCTGATTGATAACCAATGTTTTAAGGTCTTATAAAATGTGATAAAAAATATTACAACATCTAATACAATTTAAAAATATGTTGGTCATTAATAACTACTCTACAATCAGCACACATAATATTTTTCTTCATAAAAGAAAATATTCAATCCGAAGAATCATTCCAAACATAAGAATTTTTCTCAAAAAAAATTCCATGGAAACATCTACATAAATAAATAATGTTATGATTTCATTTTCATAAAAAATATTGACATAAAAAATTATAATAATATTACATTACTCAATTTGTGTTATTTAGTTTTAATAATACAATGATATATTATTATTTTTTTATTAAAATTAAGTAGTTATAAACTAGAAATTAAACCTACAAATATGAATAATAATAAATAAATATTATATAATAAGTATAATAGTTTCATAAAATTATCAAATATTGAAAATAAAATACATAATTTTTGACAAAGTCTTGACATGTTTTGAAAATATCATTTTATTTGAAAACAAATTTTTATGTCTTTTTTATAAAAAAAAATAAAACATAATATTCAATATATTAGAAATTTAATTCGATAAAATAACATTTATTTTAATTATTAATGTAAAAATTATATTATTTAGAAATTGGGGGTGGGGGGTTTAAATGTTCTATTTTTTGATGAATAGTGAAAAAAAGATTTTTGATTGAAAAATAACTTTTTTTTATTTATTTATAATTTAAAATTATATAAAAAATTATTATTTAAGTCTAATTAGTTCAAATATAAATCTATTAATCCAATTTAGGTTTTAGGATTCAATTTCACTTTAAAATTGGATAAAAAATATTGGTAAACATAATATCATTTTTACTTAAAAACCCCTTTCTCATTATGATTACAAGAATAATTTTAAATCAATATTTCCTAATTATGTTAATTTAATTTGTGAGAATGGATAATATATATTTAATTATAATAATTAATAATATCTAATAAGATCAAATTAATTTTTGTCTAAAACAAACAGTATAATCAGTAAAAGTATTTATTGTGGTTAAGGTAAAAATGGGTTTACAAGGGGTAATACTAATACAAAAAGGGATATATGTACATATGAACATGTATAAAATCACTATTTGTTCACATTTATAGCATCAAATATCTATTTTTATATCAATTAAAAATATTTATAGTTGTGATCAATAAAAAACATGTGTTGAATTCTCACATTAATAAATTTATAAGGTTGACACAAACCTCACCTGTAAAAGGCCACCCCTCTCCTATCTTCTTCAAAGAAACACACCACTTTTTGGAAAATACTTTCCCAAAAAACCTCCAAAATTACCTCTAATCATCTTCAATGAATTGTGTTTTGAATTAGTCAATCTTATGAAGGAATTTAGTGTAAACCTAATGAGGATTCCCGATGTTGTGGAAACATTCATAATTGTGCATTTTTTAAATATTCATCCACATCCTTAAAATATTTTAATATAATGATTATATAATATCCCAAGTTTATTATATATAATTATATTTTATTATGTTAAGGGTATGATTGAAAACCTCACCAGATTCAATCAAATGGTTTACCAAATGATTTTTCATGTGTACAGTAGACTACTACCGCAGAAACCGATGTCATTCATTTTTTAATTACCCACTCTCAAGGATGGGAGTAATGGAAGAATTATAGTTTACATATGAAATATATTCTATTTATAATTTTATTAATATTATTTAATAATTACATCACACAAAACTTCATTCTTCCTATTTTTTGGGAATATGATAACATCATGTGTATATTCAATAGACTACCGCCTCATGAAGAGTAGTGATTTGTTCACACATTACATGGATGGTATTAAAATAGTTTTAAAGAAATATGATTCATATATGATAAAAATTATTTTCTAATGATAATAATACATTTAATTGTCTTTCTTTCAACCCAACAAGAAAATTAAAACCAACAATAATGCGTACTTATGGCCTACCATCTTCATGATGGGTGTATTTAATTTTCCTATCACTAAATTTCTTGGATTTACATATGGGAATATAAAAATAATCTATATTATATTTATATCATGATTTTCATTTTTGATATTATGCAAAAATAGTCCATGTAAGAGTACGATAATTATATCAAATTAAAACTTATACAAAAAACAAAGCAGTTATTAATAAAGACGTAAATGAAAAATAAAATTTTCTATAAAATGGTAATTAAAAAGTCATAAGAAAATAATGCATGGTATGATATATATTAATATGGTTATTTAATAGATATTTACAAATCTAATATTTATTATATAGTAGTTTTTTATGATTACGACCGATGTTAAGACATAGGGTAAGAGATTTCTATCACTATATTATTTCTTTGAGATGTGTTTTATGTTATTCACCTATATTAATTCACAATATGTATATTCAGACACATTTAAATTTAGTATCATGAATTTATTCATCATTGTGTTATTAAATTTGTAATTATATTACACTTTTTCTTGGGTATTATATTTCAATGTCATAATAGAGGTAAAGATTTCATGTCACAATATCACCGTTCATCTAGATTGTTTATGATTAGGTTTATGATGATAAACTATTTTGATACATATTCAATAGTTATAAAAAATTTTATGCTGCACTCATTTGTCATGATAAGTGAAATTAAGTGTATAATAATTCCACTCATTGGTAATTAAAATTATTATGAAAATGTTTCTAAAAAAATATAACATTATTTATGTATTTGGTCGAGAACCTCATATCTTCCAAAAACCATATTATATAAATTAGTTTCAAAAAAAATATATTAAGATATTTTTTTAACCACATATTAATTTTTATAATTTTCTTTAAATTTATATTCATGTTTTTTCCAAACAATAGCTATTATGATATTAATGAAAATCTGAATGGAATATTCCTTATAACATTTATTTATTGAACATTATATTACAAAATAATGACGAATCATAACATCAGGGAATTATTTTTAAGTTCTCAATGTTATTTTCATTGAAAGACGTTTCAAAATATTTTATGAATTGGAATAGTATTTTTAATACGATTAATTTATTTTCCTCAAAAAATGTTTTTAATTATTTTTCCATAATCATTTTCTATCTAAGATGTCACCTGTTAATGTTAACTATACCTTACTGAGGATATAATCCAAGGATGCCATTGTGATTCAATGTCTAAAAGGATTATGTTTGTGATGAATTTTTTTATGAAACCTATTTCTATTCCATATTTTATACCATGATATAATTATTATGAAACACACATTTTTTAATAGGTTATTGTATGATGAAATCATTATTTAACATGTATCTTTTATATAGGTTATTATATAGTGAGTTGTTATGGATACCCATTTTATTTCATTTTATGGGGTAGGAAATTAAGAATTGTTTAGAACTTGTGAAACACATAAATATGGATTTTTATTATTTGAATAGTCAGATCTATATCTCGCTCTATGTCATTGGGAAAAGAGTAATATCTCATGAGATAGAAATTATTAAAAAAGAAGTGATCTCACTTACATTAGGGAATTTTTCCACTATAATGGTATTGGGAGTTAACCTTGAATACAATGAATTTTTTTATTGAAACCATTATAATATGGAAGATTTTCTATTTATCCATGAATAATATGAAATTTATTTTTGATGCATATGTGTTTACCAAAAATACAATAAATATTACAATGTTATGATCTCATGGATCATGTAATTTGATTTATTTATGATTCATGTTTTATGAACTGATAATATTTATTCCATGATTTAATATAATTATATTTGATGCGCGGGGTATTATTTTCAAATGTTATTTTCAATTTTTCATACATTTAATATCATGTTATGCTTACATATCTCCCATGTTTTACTGTACAATGTATATGAGCTATTTATTTTCTTATGTTTCCATTCCCTAAGTTTTGAAGATATGTATTAGGTATGATATGTATAAGAAAGGTTATATATGTAATGAATGTAGTGGGAGATTATGTTGCTCAAACATGGACCTATGTTTATGTTTCCATGTTTCCAAAGGAGCTAAAATATTATGATTCTTAGGTGTTGGTTTGTTTAATGTAATGAATATTCATAAATATTAACTTAATATCAATGCATGTTAAGTCAATGTCAAAATAGTTAGTATCAAAGGGCATGTCTACTTATACTTTTGATACTATTATGGGAAAATATTAGTGATATCCATAAGGACATGTCTAAGTATGTGTCAAAGGATAAGTCTAAGTATGAGTCAAATATAGAAAATGGTCCTAGAATTTTTGTAAATAAAAGAGAAAGTGGCATCCATGAAATTACATCCATGTAATGATAATACAAGTTTTTGTGGATCTAGAATTGAGTCTCTTCTAGTAAAAACCCCTAAAAACGTCATATTGTGATAGAATTGATCATGAACTGGCGCATGACTATGGGCCTTACTGTATACATAGTTTGAGACTCCCAAGGGATATAATTTGGGAACTCAGAAAATCATTATAAAATATCCTAAAAGATATAGAAAAGAAGAATATGACTGAAAAAATATGAACTGAAGGATTAATATATTAAATAAGGTGTCATAATTTAGGCATATTATAAATAATTTATTAATATTATATGGTTATCAATTATGATTACTATTTCTCAATTTAAGATTTTTGGTTTGACTCAATGAATAGACCGTGAATTAATTATTTTAATGCAAAGTGATATTGAAAATGAAATTATTTTCCTCCATAGAAACAAAATGTTATGGGAGGTGGAATGAAAACTCTCATTTCTATGCTCACACAACATTCTCAAGATATGAATCATGTTGTACTTCCAAATGAAAAAATGAGAGAACAACGTCTTGTTGAGTACTTCATCCTAAAAAATACACATTTTTTCAATAGTTCTTATGATCTATTAGTTCCAGAAAAATGGATTAGTTACATTGAAAAGTTTTTTTTCATTCTCAAGTTTTTGAAAATGAAAAATGTAATTTTTGTGGTTTACCATGTATAAGTTGAAGAAAATAAATTGTGAAATATTAATAATAATATGAGGAAATAAAATAAAATTCATTCCAAGGATCGAGACAATTTAAAGAATATATTATTTAACAATTACATTCCTATTATTCATTATATGATGATGGGGAAGGAGTTAATTGAGTTTAATTAAAAGGATGATGAATCTGTTGGTACTTGTGATGAAAATTTTACAGGACTATCATGGTATGCTATTGGTATTTCCATCATACATAAATGTATGTTTCATCGAATATTTAGTGGTTGAAAATAAAGTCATTGATGAGAGTTATATATAAGAGAAATTAGTATATATTAATAGATTGTTCATTGTGTCATCATGGTGGAAATATAGGTTTGAGTTATAGCAATATCTTGGTGTTGATAAGAAATTAAAGATTGAGTTCGAAGGAAAACATAAAAATCATGGAGAGAAGAATATGAGATTTCCATTGTGTTCATAGTGTAGGAAGAAGAATTGAGGAAATTTTATTAAAGGATATAATAAATTATTTATGTTTTTAAGGTAAGGTCATTTGAAATCTGATTTTTGATGTTATTGGTTGAAGATAACTAAAAATGAAAATTGAATTAGAGATGCCCAGAATGAACCACCTACACTCCAGAGTTTCAAGTGAAGAGAGTATGTGAATTTTGATAACCAATGTGCAAATATGAAGGTTGGTTATGATGATCATTTTACGGAACCACATAAACTATGTGAAAAAGGTAAATGTCATGTGATCTCTATTTATGACGAGGGGTGTGATAGTGACATAATGAATGAGACACTTACCATTAACTCTAGAACTGAAAATGACTTATTTGACTATGATATACCCATTAATTAATATCTATATAATTTTATAAGGTTATGAATATTCCACACAAATTATTAGTTATGGAATTAGTAGTGAAAACACCTAATTTTACGATTATATCATCTTATGTGTATGGTCCCTCTCTAGTAGATGTAACATACCTTGTAAATTGAGAATACAACATCATTTATATTTATTAAATTTTTTGAATTATATATTAATTTTACCGTAATGTGGATGATATGTTCAATGGTGTACATGATACACAACAATATGTTTCATTGGAAACATAAGTTACATACAAAGTTGGGTTATATTGAAAAATATTATTATAATATTATTATTTGAAATGGTAGTTAACACATAGTCATTGTATTTGTGAGAATGAAAAAAACTAACCATATTATGATTATATATGTTTGTTAAATGTTTTTACTTTTATCCAATGAATTTTATAGACTCAAAATAAGAAATAATCTTATTTTAAGTATTAATAATCTAATATTCATTTAAAGGTCGATCGACCCCCTTTTAATGGAGAACACTATTTAAATATAGTTGTGGTCACTTTTATATGTTCTATTTTAGAAAATAATATTCTTCATTAGAATCAGGACATCAAAATTTACGTTGGGTTTAATTTATGTATTTTTCTAAAAAAATTAATTTTTTATGAATAGTAAAAAACTGTATTTTAATTAGAAACTACCTTTTAATTTTATTTATTTATAAGAATAGATTACTTTCTTAATTAGTTTTGAAGTGTAATTATATTATGTTCTTAATTTTTAATCCCGTGTTGGTAATTGTAAGTAATTTCACATTGAAATTTGACATAAACAGGTGTCAATCTTTTGATAGTTATTATTTTAATAAAAACACGCTTTTTTGTTTTGACTGTGGGAATTTATTTTAAAATAATTTCTGTCACTTTTATGTTTTGAAATTGAAAAAAAGGATTCCATATTTTTAATCATGAGTTAAAAAATTTCTAAATATTTATCATTTATTTTTAGACATTATGAATATTTACTCTAGTAAAAATTAAATTTACCATGGATAAAAGGTAAATCTGGTAAATAAGAATAAAAAAATATTATTAGAATAATATTAAATTACCCTAACAAGTTTCACAATCTTATTGGTTTATACATTTCCGTCCATGGGCATTGTGGGGTCTATTTTGGGACCCCATGGAGCTACATGGGAGTGATAATGACACTTTATATTAATTAATTTAAATTAAAGACAAAGATGACTTAAACATATATCTTTTTGTAAATCAATTAATACAAGGGGTTATATAAGTTATAACATAGACTATAAATAATAATTTTATATCTAATATAATTAAATACATCATGATATTTGTTTTATTATTTTTACCCATCAGATAAATAAAAATATTTATGACACAATAATGATGTAGTGTTTAAATCATCTTTAAATGATTTAAATAAATAATTATATAAAAATTAAAAATAATATCCCAAACCTGTCCAATTATTAGTGGATGATTTTATTTCAAACATGAGTCATCATATCTTTTAATTTAATAAGTTTTTTACTTTTAAAAACTCAAATTTGATATATAATAAAATAATTTTTTTAAATAGTCCTAAACAGCCCCTCCTCCCCCTTCTAAAAATCCCTCACTTATAACCCATTACTAAAATTTATCAAGCCCCTTGTCTCATCCAAAATATACCCAATTAATCTCTCTATATCCCTATACTCATATTAGAATCCTTAACTTTGTAATAGGTCAAGTCAATTAATCATTTTTGTTCAAGCAAAAGTGAGATACCTGATTTAAAGGTAACATCTTCTCTTAAGTTCTTATGTTTTATTTTAGTTCTCAAACAACATAAAATCATTTTATTAATTTATTTTATGACAAAACCAGTATCCTATAAATAATAGGTTATTCTTATTAGATGGATTCAAACTACACTTACACTCACCTCTATCAAATTGTTAAAGAACATAATAATTCTTTGTATGGTGAACTTTTGGCTCACGAAACGATGATTGTTTAATTTTCATCTACCGCCTCTCATAGTGGCAAGAATGATGGAACTATACATATATATGATATATATTATGTTTATTTTTTCTCTATTATTCAATAATTTTTATTCACAATCATACCTTTGTACTTTCCAAAATGTGTAAATACGGTAATTTCATTTGAGGAACTACAGACTACCACCCCTCATGGTTATATGATTAATTCATGACATACATGGAACATATAAAGGAAAAAGATAATTAAATTATGTATAATATGTATCATATTATATTATAAATTAATTATAATATACATATGTATCATTATGTTTTAATTCTATTTAATATGAAATATAAAAGAAAGTAGTGTTCATTAGTAAGTACGACTTACCATCTCCATTAACGGTGCATTTCATTTCATATCTCAAAATGTCAGGTAATATTATATATACATAAATATACATGATATATATGATATTTATGTCATGAATATCATTCTTTTGATAATTTACTTCTAACAACAAGAACAACTTGTAATTATAAGATGTTTATTTTTTATTAAAGTTACAAATATTGACAAAATGACCATTTTTAACTTAAATGATTCAATAATATTTATAACATATTAATAGGTGATATAAAAGGAATAATAAAATTTTAAAAGTGTCTTATTTAGTAATAAATTAACATTAGCTTATTATTCTAGAGATTAAATATTTAATGGGTCATGTCAGACACTAGGTAAGGGGTTTCTTATCTCACTTATAATTCCATGTGATTTCCATTATTCCGAACTTATTTATTTCATGTGGTGTATTGAGTACATCCATTTTATCTATATTATCATGATTTTATTTATAGTAATGGTATTCTGTGATTAATTTTGGGCTTATTAAATTATGGTCTTATGGCACGATTGATTACAACGTGGTAAGGGGTTTCTTATCTCAATTTTAATTCTGTGAGATTTCCATTGTTAACCACTTATTTATTGCATGTGTTGTATTGTTTACATAAAATTGATGCATATAATCATGGTTATATTTATATTCATGTAATTTTGTGAATAATTTGGTGGTTATTTACGTTTGGTCTTATAAATCGATTGATTACAATGTGGTATGGGGTTTCTTATCTCACATTTAATTTTGTCAGATTTCCAACGTTCACCAATTATTTATTGCATTTGGTGGATTATATAATACCATTGGATATATACTATCAAGATTCCATTTATATTCATTTTATTATGTGATTCATTTGTGGTTATCAACTTTTTTTCGTACGACTCGATTGATTACAATGTGTTAAGAGATTTTCATCTCACTTTTTATTCCCTTTAGATTCATGATATATTTTCCACTCTGTCTCTTTGTGTGGTGTATGTACTGCACATGGTTTTACGCATTATGTAATATACATTAATTTATGGGTATTTATATCTTCATTGTATGTTGCTTCATTCATGGGTTCTTTGTTTCACATGTTATCGAATCGGTAAGGGAACCTTTCACCATCTCTTTCTAGAAGACTTATTTTTTGTTAAGTAATTTAATATAAATATTATTTTGTTGGGATATGTTATTCAATATCCTTATCATTATAAATTATATATCCATGTTATGAGTTACCATTTTTTCTCTCATCAACTTAATTTCTGAATTTTATTGTGATGCTATTAGGCTATCGAATTTCTCTAAGAGAATTTGTATACCCAATTTCAATTCTTTGGGTTAGACTTATTCTTATTGATTATGTCTGAAGAAGAATACCCTGAATTTATTATGATTGTTTTGAACTTAATATCTAGATATATGGGTTGTATTCATATTTTTCACACATAATTATGTCTTTGTATTTCCACAATTCATGATGTGATATTTTCAAGGGACATTGTATCAATTTACATTCCATTGGGACTTAAATGTTTTTATGCACCAATTCACTTTTATATGGTGTATATACTTTCCTTTGACATATTACATCAAGAATATATTTATTTTCATGATACTATAATATTTTAAATGTATTTATCTATTATTTGTATTCAAGCGTATCTCATTTGTTTAGTTACTCTCTAACTAAAATATCATATTAAATGTTTTAATGACAAAATATTATAAATAATTATCATTAATGTCCATGTTTAAAAATGGTTTTAAGGATTTATTTATGTGGACATTAATTTTTTAAAATGATAAATCATTAAAAAGCTTCAATGTGGTATAGGACACATTGATTCAAAAATCTCTTTATTAAATGTATTAAATGGTTTTGAAAATGGTTTGATAATGCATTGATTATGTCAATATATTGAAATGATATATTGGGATATCAATGTGGAAGTTTAATCTATCTTTTATGATTATTTTATGTGTTATGAATTTTTTATGGATATTGGGCATTGTTTAAGTATACGGGTTGTTCCGTGATAAACATAGGGCGGGTGTACCCGGGATAACTCTCCAATCCATTGTGTAACATGACAGAGGAAAACATTAATATTTATCATAAAAGATTTAAGGAATATACTATGATGGTTATTCCAAACACAACACCCTAAGTAGCTATAATAGCTACAATATATATATATGATATTTATTACACATGTTACCTTTATGATTCATGATATTATTGTCTTATTCATAAATCATACGATTTAATGAGGTTTGTTATGATTGAAAAGTATGGTATTGTTTATTTGTATTTATTGATGGGTAATGTTTTCCTTCCTTATTTTATAACAATTACTAATAATTTTATACTCAACACATGTTTTTAAAATGTTTTACTTAGGACTTAATGATTAATATGGGCATGGATGGGATCAGTTAAATGTCATGATGTCTAAAACATGGAACTAGATATGTTTCTTTTTAAGAGTTTCTATTTTATGCGAAAAATGTATACTGAGTAGTAGTGTCTACATGTAATTTTCAAGTTGAAATGTAATTGTTATGGCCTAATTACCTAAACACTAATCCTATAAGAATCCACAATGTGAATTATTAATTTAATTCAATATTACAAAATTTTTTAAGGCTAAGTAATTATATTTGGTATCAGTGGTGGGTTTCGAAAACATTAGGGATTATTAGTTTTAGTTAAACACATGGTTAATACCTATGACTATTATCTATGTTTAATCCGTGTTTTATAAATTTTTTAGATCAATGAATGCCGATTACAAAGGGATGTAAAAGGATCACAAACAACATTTATATCTATTCTTAATGACATGTTTTCAATTATTATTGAAAAGACATGTTCAGATGATTCTGAAACATTTTCTAGCATACCACTCAATTGAAATCCGTTGTTTGAGATATCAAACACCTACAATATTCCTCGATATCATCATTTTCCATGGGTTGTATTCAATCAAATCATTTTTATCAATATTCACATATTTTAAATAAAGTTAAATATTATAAATTCAATTTAAAATATTTTTCCTTATCACATGATTTTGAAGTATTCTATGATTTTGAAAGTGGTTCTGAAGAAGGAGACCCATGCACAACCTATTTTTTTTTCCTTTACAATATAGTCTCTCAACAAATACTTATGGTATTTTATATGGACAATTTATTGAATGTTTCAACTAAAACTTTGACTGACTATTTTATAAAAATATTGTTTTATCATATGTTTTCAAATTATATGTTATACATGATTATTTAACAAAACTTTTTTTTTCAAACTCCCATATGACCCATATTGTAGAAGGTGTATTTGGATAAAGTATTCAAATGATTTTGAAGGATATGAAAATCATTTTTTCAATTCATGAACCTTCATCCTATGTGAAAAAGATGATTATTAAACCATATGGACACCATGATGATGTTATGTTGTTATTTTTATTATTTTTGTTTTTATTTTATCATATAGAGGGGAAATATTAAATTGACTATATATATAAAGCTTCATGAATTTAGTTGTTGAGGTCATAATGTATTCAGATGTAAATAAATGGTATAATAAAACTTTTGAGGTTAAAAAATTTTAGGGTTATTTCTGAGTTTTATAAAAAGAAAAACCCATAAGATTGGTGAAAACCTATCATATCCTGAAAGGCTATGGAAACCAATCCCACAACCAATGGGCGATAAGGGTGCATCTTCTACCACTATCGTACGTGATTTCCCCGGATAGTATGAATTATTCTTTTTAGTAAAATGATTTTTTGGATCAAGAATAAACTGATTTTGGGAAGTTATGATTTATCAAATGGATAACCTTATTATAGGAAAATGATTTGGAGATTAAGTGATAAAGGTTCTTTTAGAAATTTTTTTCTCTTTTTTGAAACATTATATAATTATAAGAAATATAATACCAAGTGATCTCATTTTTGGGGTAAGGGTATAAATTTTATTATGGAAGAATCTATATTTTTTATTTTGGATATATGATGATTTTGTTTAATTATGTAAATGATTAAAATATCAAAGAAATAATTTGATTATGTTAATTAAATTTCAATATGATACATTTGGTGAAAATGATGTTATTTGGAGATAAATGTAACGATTAATCTTGGAAAACTATGTGAATAAACCCTTTTAAGGTTTGGATTTCAATTTTAGTTTGGATCTCTATGAAGATTTTTATGGACATTTTTTATTAAAATATCATTGTTTATCATTGGGTATTGTTTGAAAATAAATTTAGATTAATAGTAGTTTTTCGTTTTATGAAGTGTTATCCTTTTTTTTGGGGATTACCTGGTATTGTACTAAACATTTTGGTTTTCGTTGATGTGTAAATATAGTTGAAATATATTGTTTATATTTTGTGGATTATCAAATAATCTATAAGTGGGTTCTATTTCTTTTAATGGGACTAAGTCATATTTAATACTAATCGTTTGGAGAAAAGATGAGTTTGCGGTATAAATTTAGTAAAATATAATTATCTACACGACATGTAAGTATGTTTCCATACATTCATATTAAATAACTTAAAACAATTCCACAATGTTATGAAACGATACTTAAAATAAAAACTAATTATATTAACTTTTCCTACTGGGTAATTAAAGACCATTTAACCCATCACAGGTTTGTGGTTTTCTTGTGGTTAAGTGTCTGCTAATCATGTTTTCTACCACTCTCCATAAATCCTTGATGGTATGTTTCTCTTATATATTCATGTTTTCCTACATAGAATCTTAGTATGGTTAATCTCAGGTGACCATTTTATTCCTATTTCTTTCATTTAATGTGATATTTTTGTTGACTAATTTTTCCATGTGGAACATTCAATAAAGACTCCAAGACCAATTTTAATATTGGTAGGATGTAATTCCCAAAAGGGGAGAATGATGTAACATCCCAAGTAAATAATGAATATAACTGTTATTATATTTATTAATACATGGGAATTAAATATTAATTTTACATTAATGGTGAGGATATTATCTTGTAAAACCTGATACACAACAACATGTTTCATTGAGAACTTACATTGCACACAACATTGAGTTATACTAAAAAATATTAGTATAACATTATTTTTTTTAAATTTAGTTAACACGTGACCATTTTATTAGAAGGAATGAATCAAACTAATCATATTATGTTTAAATAAGTTTCTTAAATGTGTTTTACATTTAAACAATGAATTTTAGAGGCTTAAAATAATAATGAATCCAATTTTTAGCATTAATACTCTAATAGTCATTAAAATGTTGATTTAATACCTTTTGATGAAGAACCCTCATTAAATCTAGTTTTGTTCACTTTGAAATATTATATTTTAAAAAATAAAATTATTATTTAGAATTGTGATGTCAAAATTTACTTTGGGTAAATTTGTTGTATATTTCTGATAAAATTCATTTTTTATGAGTAGTGAAAAATAATGTATTTTAATTCAAAATTGTCATTTAATCTAATGTATTTATAAGGATAGATTATATTTTTAATTGGTTTTAAAGTGTAATTATTTTATTTTTATACTATATAATCCAATTTTGGTCATTGGATGTAATTTCACCTTGAAATTTGACATAATTAAGTGTCAATATTTTGATAGTTTTTATTTCATAAAAACACATTTTTTGTTTTGATAGCAGGAATTGACATTAAATTAATTTATACCACTTCTATGTTTTGAATTTGAAAAAATGGATTCCATATTTACTATTTGGATATCTATATTGTGTAAATAGGTAACTTTTATTTGTAGACATTATGAATATTTACTCCAGTAAAAATATTATTTTCCATGGTTCAAGGTTAAATCTGGTAAATAAGGGTAACATAATATTATAATAATAATATTAAATTAACTCAACATGTGTCCTAATCCTATTGGATGTAACATTTCAGACTATTTTCAAATTTTTGTCTATTTTGGGACCCCATGAAGACACATGGGAGTGACAATGAAACTTTATAATAATTAATTTATAGTTAAGAGAAAAAGGACTTAAACATTTATATTTATGTGAATTAATTATTACATAGGGATATGAAAGCTATAACTTCGACTATAAATATTAATTTGAAATATATAAAGATTTTCTACATCATTATATATATTTTAAAAAATTTAGACATCATATAAATAAAAATATTTATCACACACTAATGATGTAATGTTTACCTCTTTAATGATTGATTTAAATAAATAATATTATTAAGAATAAAACAACATCCAAAACCTGTCCATTTCTTATTGTATGATATTATTTCGAACATTAATCATCTTATATTTGACATAAATAAGTTTTCGTCCTTTATAAAAATAAAATCATTATGTAATATAATCATATATTTAAACAGTCCTCTAGAGTCCTCCCCCTTATAAAAACCCCTCACTTATAACCCATTCCATACACTTATAAAGCCCCTTGGATGGTGAAAACTCTTCCCAATTATGTTATCTATATCCCTCTCCACTTCATATAATCCTTTCCCTAGTATAAGGGAAATTTATTTAAACATTTTGGTTCAAACGAAATGGAGATACCTGATTTAATGGCAACATATTCTCTTATGTTCTTTTGTTTTATATTACTTCTCCAACCCCATAAACTTTTCTATTCCTTTATTTTATAACAAAAACAATATCCTAAACATAATAGGTTTTGGTTACAAGAAGGATTCTAACACCATTTACACACAACTCCATCTAATGGATAAAGAACATACTGTTTCTGTGTACAATGAACTACTGTCTCAGGAGACGATGATTGTTCATTTATCTCCTACTACATCTCATTGTGGACATTACGATGGAACTATATTTCTATATTATATATTATTTTTATGTTTTATTTATTCTTATGTAATTTCTATTTAAAAACATACCTATATGATTTCCAATATGTGTAATTATGATAATTTCATTTGAGAAAGTGGAGACTATCGCCCCCTCAAAGAGATATGAATCGTTCATTACATACATGGAACATATATAAGATGGAGTTATTGAAATTATGTAAAATATATATAAATTATATTATACTTTAATTTTTATATACCTAGTTATCATTATGTTTTCCTTCCATTAAATATGAAATAGAAATTAAAGTCGTTTTCGTGCGTACATACGAATTACTAACTCAATGAATGGTGCATTTCATTAATTATCTACAAATGTTATTTAATATTATAAATACATAAATATACAGGATATATATGATATATATTATATCTAAATAATGAATATAATTTTGGAGATAATTTACTTTTGACCACAAGAACAACTTTTAATTATAAGAAGTTCATTTTTGACTCAAGTACCAAATACCGAGAAAACGACCATTATTAACTTAAATGATTGAATAATGTTTATAACATTTAAATAAGTTATATAAAAGGGATAATAAAATTTAAAAAGGATCTTTTCAGGATAAAATTAACATTATATTACTATTCAAAAGATTAAAGAACGAACGGGTCTAGTCGGACACGAGGTTAGGGGTTTCTTATCTCACTATTAATTCTTTGAGATTTCCATTTTCACCACTTATTTATTGAATGTGGTGTATTTTATACAATTATTTGATGTATAATATCATGATTCTATATATATTCATGATATTATATTATTCATTTTCTGGTTATTAACTTATTTTCTTACGACTCAATTGATTACAATATGGTAAGGGGTTTCTTTTCTCACATTTTATTCCGTGAGATTTCAATTGTTCAACACTTATTTGTTGAATGTGGTGTATTGTGTACTGAAATTTTATGTATATTATAGATATCATATTTATATTCATTTTATTATGTGATTAATTTGGTTGTTATTAACTTTTGGTCTTACGAATATATTTATTAAAACGTGATAAAGAGTTTCTTATCTCAATTTTAATTCCATGTGATTTCCATTGTTCACCACATATTTATTTCTTGTGGTGTATTTTGTATTCACATTTGATATATACTATCATTATTACATTTATATGCATGTTATTATTTAATTAATTTTGTGATTATTATCTTTTTTTTCATATAACTCGATTAGATACAATGTGGTAATAGGTTTTCATATCACTTTTTATTTATATAAGATTCATGATATATTTGTCACTATTTCCTTTTGTGTGGTGTATGTACTACCCATGGTTGTATTAATTATTTAATATACTTTAATTTATTGGTATTTACATCTTCATTTAATAATATTTATTTCATGGGTTGTATGTTTTGTAAGTTACCAAATCGGTAAGGGAACCCTTCACCGTCATATTTTTAAAAGACTTCTCTTTTTTTTATTTACATATTCTTGTGATGGGATATTTTATTCTACATCCATATTGAAATATCTTTTTTCCAATTTATGAGATTAAATTTTTCTCTAATGAACTCTTTTCCTAAATTTTAATGTAATGCCATTAAGATGTCAAATTTCTGTAAAATAACCTCTGAACCCAATTTAAATTTTTTGGGTTAAAAATTTAATTCTTGATTATGATCTTCTATGAATACGTGTGAATTTACTCTAATTCTTCAACACTAAATATAATCTTACATTGGATTTATTCTTATTGTTCACACATAAATATGTAATTTATTTCCCTTAATCTAAGGATATGATATTTTTTAGGTACATTGATTCAATTTACATTCCATTGAAACATATTTATTGTTATACACCAATTCAATTTTATATTCTATATATACTTACCTTTGTCATATTATATCATGAATCTCTTTATTATCATGATATTATAAGATTTTATTATTGTTATTCAACAATTATTTGTATTCAATATTCCTTTATTTGGTTAGGAACTCTCTAACTTAAATAATAATTTTATATGTTTTAATGATTTAATCTTCTAAATATGTCACTTTAATGTAATTTTTTTTAAAATGGTTTTAAAGATTTATTTATATGGACATTAATGTATTAAATTGAAAATTAATTTAAAAGTATCTATGTGGTATGGGAAACTTGTATTAGAAAATCACTTCATTAAATGTTTTAAATGGTTTTTAAAATGGTTTAATATAGAGTTTATTATGTCAATATCATGAAATGATATATTGTGATTGCAATGCGTAAATGTTATCATTATTTTACGCTTGTTTTATTTGTTAGGAAGATGTTATGGTTATTAGGAATTATTTAAAAATACAGGTGGTTATGTGATAATCCTTAGGTGGGTGAGCCCAAGATATCTCTCCAATGCAATGAGTAATGTGGCATAGCTAAACGTTAATGATTCACTTAAGAGAATTACAAAATATATTGTAATGGGTCTTCCAAACATAACTCCCTATGTATCTCTGATAGCTATAATTTATGTATGATATGGATGCCACATGATATCTTTATGGTTTATGATTTCTATATGTTAGTCAGAAATCTTATGACTTCATGAGGTATGTTATGATTGAAAAGTATTGTTTTATTGTTTTTTATTTATTGAGGGGATAATGTTTTCTTCATAATTTTATAAATCTTACTAATATTTTTTATGCTCATACTATGTTTTTGAAATGTTTCCACGAGACATAATTATGAATAGGGTCACATATGGGATCATGGAAAAGTCATGTTGTATAAAACATGGAACTAGACATGCTTCATTTTTAGAGTTATTATTTTATAAAAAAATGGATACAGAGTAATAGTGTATACATGTAATTTTCATGTTGATGTGTAATAGTTAATTCCTAATTATCTAAAAATCTAATTCGGAAAAGATCGTCAATGTGAATTTTACATTTAATTTATGATTATGTAATGTTTTAAGGTCGGTTCCTTATAGTAGACATAGGATTTAATGTGCTTCATAAAATTATTATCATTCTTCCTCTAGAGAAATATTATTTCATCAATGTCATGGAATGGATTAATTGGTATAAATTCCACATCAATTTTTGAGGAAGAGATTTCTAGTTTGATATTCTAAACAAACCTATATTAATATGTTAATAGAAACATATGTATTATATTATAATATAGATTTTATCCATCTTATTGGTCTTAATTCATATTTATAAGGGGTTTCTGTCTCAAATGTTTTGGGAGAAAATTTTAATCAATGATATGCCTATTGATTGGAAATTTGTTGTGGTCTTTCTCGAAGAATTTATTATTCTTCCACCGAAATGAACAATTTAGTTTTCAGTATAAATCATACATAGAACAACACAAAATTTAATGATTCTTTATAGAATCACCCTAATTGAGTGGCATAAATTAAATGAGAAACACTAGAAAAATCATGATAAGGTATTCATTTGTCCATGTGTGTCGCCATGGGGTACACCTATTCTTTTCATAAAAATAAATATGAATCAATGTGACTATACACTAATTTTATGAGACGAATATGATCAAAATTAAGAACACTTATAATCTTATCTATATTGATGAATTTTTGATCAACTACACAGAGATAAATAATTTAATAAGATTGATCTTCACTATGAATAACATCAATTTGGGGTCAAGAAGAAGGGTATACCCAATAATACATTTTTACAAAGTATATGAACTATTAATATATAGTAATTAAATTTGGTCTTATTAATTACCCTTCTATCATCATGGATTTAATAAATAATGTCTTCAGATATTTCATTGATCTGTTTGTGGTAGTTAATATAGATGTTATTCTTATCTACTCAAAGAGAATTTATGTGACTAAAAACAAACTATGAATTAGAAAAATACATTAAGGAAGGAGAAATTGTAAGAAAAATTTACAATGTGCCAATTTTTTCAGCAAAGGTATTCATTTTTTGTGTTATATAATCTCAAGAGAGTGTATATCAGTAGATTTTTCGAAAAATGAGGGTGTTTAATGTTGTCCTAGAACAACTATAGTGACTGAGATTCATATTTTATTTGTTTAGCTGGATATTATCGATTCTATATAGGAAATTTATGAATACTACCTAATTCTCTAAATAGCTTAACTAGAAAGGGGGCCAAGTTCCTCTAGATTGATGAGTCTTTAGAATATTTTAATGTCCTAAATGGAAGATTACACTATGCATATTTTATTACAATACCCTCTAGATTAGAATGATTTGTATTCTATATTAAAGAAATAATGAAGGGGTTTGGTTGTGTCCTTATGTATAATTACATGGTTATAACTTATTCCACACAAAAACTAAGGATTTTTGAAAAACATTACCAAAATCATGAATTAGGGTTAACTATTGTAATATTTTCATTCATTATTTAGGGGTTTTATCATTATGGAGAAATTTTTGATATATACACTGATCATAATATTTTAAAGTATATATTAAAATAGAATGATTTGAATATTCACCAATGAATTTGGTTTGAGATAATTAAATATCATGACATCTCAATACATTACAACCTTGAGAAGGTGAACATGATATCCAATGATCTGGGTTTAAAGGATAATGATGGTTATCCATGATGATGATAGAAAATATTCCAATATTTTTAAATTTTCAAATGATGGATATAAAAATTCTGAAGGTTAAAATATTATCTTGCTCAATTAAATTATCAACCATCTATCTAAGTGAAGATTAATAGGGAACAATGAAATATGTATAGGAGGAAAATGAGGTTAGATATCTTCTTCAGTTTATCAATGGTCTTCATGGATTGATAAGGTTCAGGAACCATGTATTCTTTAGTTTCATACCTGAAATAATGAAGGAGATGATATAGGAAGCTCATATTTCATCATTCTCTATTCATCCTAGAATTTTGAATATGTATTGATATTTTAATAAATACTTCTAGTGGGATGGAATGAAGAGAGATATCATAGATTTTGTATCTTGGTTATTGGAATGTTCAAAATATTTTGATGGAAGGTAAAAGTATTAGTGGGTTTTTAATCCATTACCCATACTAGACTGTAAATTGGAGAACATCACACTGCATTTTGTTATTAGACTTCCCAAAATTTATAATGGGCATAAAAGTAAATGAGTTTTATTAGATCTCATCACTAAGTCAAAAATCATCATCACTATCATATAACTGTTCTCTCTAAATCATATATATAGGATATACATTTAGGAATATGTACGGTTGTACGGATTACAACATTATTTTATTAATGTTTAGGATCAATGGTTTAACTCAATGTTTTTAAGAAATTTGTAGCAAGTTATTGATACATAATTGAGTTTCAAACTAAATATCATCCTCACAATGATGGATTATATGACAGAATCATTAATAACCAAGTGGATATATTGAGATATTTTTCTCTTTATTCCAAAGGTGGTTCGGATCAACATTTTACTCTAGTTGAGTTTTCTTAAAAAATATCTTTTTCAAAAGAATTCAAATATCTCATAAAAATTTCCTCTATGAAAATAAATTTATAGATATAAGGAGTGAGAACAAAGTGGGGGAAATTAATGTATTAGGACATGAGGTAGTAGAAGAAATGGAAGTTAATAGTAGATCTATTTCGAAGAATATTAAGGCATCTTAGAGTCAGAAGAAAATATAAACAGATAATTTTCCTTGTGATCACTAATTTTATATTGGTGATATTGTGTTTCTATCAAATTCTCTATGGAATAACATTATGATATTTGGGAAGAAATGAAATCTATATACTAGATATATTGGTCTCTCTGAAATTATTGATTGTATTTGGATGGTATAATATCAGTTGGAAAATCCATTGATCCACTATGAATTCTTTGATTTGGTCTATATATCTCTCATGAGAAAGTAAATAAAAAACACTTCACACGTACTTAACTCAGAGGCCATACATCATGAACAAGATCATTCTTATGAGGATCAAATGACGAAGATTTTGTTTTGTACGTAGAATGTTCATAGAAAAAGCGACAACTCACCTGGTCAATGTTTTGTGGTGGAACTAAAATTTTTAGGAAGCAATGAAGGAACATGAGGATATGAGGAGGCAAAATTTTTCTCATTATTTTGCTTCATAATCACATATTTAGTGTGAAAACATCATATAAAAGGGGGTAGAGTGTAAAAACCCTTTTTTTATGAAATTCTTGTGGATTAAATAAAATTTCATAGATGTATTGTGTTATATGAAACCCAAATTTAATCTTACATTGCATGAAATAGTGTATTATTTGGTGTTACATGCATCACTTATTTTTTAGCAAACAATGATATATTTTTAAATTAGTTACATAAATGCGATAGTTAAAACCTTTCCATTAATATTAATGACATGAATAGTAATAATAATTTTTATATAATTATTATAATGGTTTTATATAAATAAAACATTTTTATAATAAAATACATAATGTTTCGTAAAGTATTTATATGTATTGAAAATAGAATTTTCTAAAAAAATTTTTTTATATATTTCTATTGAAAATATTAAAATAAATGATTCTAATTTTTTGATATTTAGTTTGATAAAGAAATTTCATTTTTTAATTTTTAATTTCAAAATTATCTTTTTAATAATTTCTGGGTTTTAAAATTTTTAATTTTTTATGAATAGTAAAAAATACTGAATTTTAATTAAAATATACCATTTTAGTTAATTTATTTATAATGATAAATTATATAATAAATTTGATTAAAATTAAAACTAGTTCAATTATAAATATATTAATCCAATTTAGTTTATTGGGATTAATTTTTCACTGAAATTAGATGTAAAAACTTGGTAATCTTTTAATCCCTTTTACATTAGAAACCTTGTTTCATATCACATATGTGGGATTAATTCTGATTTAAAATTTTTAACCTATGTGAATTGAATTTTTTGAAATGTATTCCATATTTTTAATAATAATAAATTATATTTATAATAATTTTAACATAATTTTTGGCTAAAATGATGATCGAAATGATTAAAAATTATTTACTTCGGATAAGGAAAAAATGGGTTTTCTTGAGGAGTTCAACTAAAAATATAGTGGTAAAATTTACCTATAAAATCGTATAAAAAATTTCTGGACATATTTATAACATTAAAAATAAAAGGATCTATAAATAAAAAAATTGGATTCTTCTTAAATATGAAATATATATGTGGAATTATCTCATTCTAATATTTACAAGTTTTTCACTCACCTAACATATAAAATGCCACCCATTATCCTCTATTATTAACACCTTAAAATATAATTTCTTCATCCAATAATTACCCAATTCACATAAAAACTTCACTACCATCATATTGGATTTCTTATTATGAGTATAAATCTTTCCTAGGGAGGTTTTTATATTAAACCTAAGGAGCATACCAAATGAGAAGCTAACATTCATCAATAAGTGTTTTTATTCTATATCTTCTCTATACCCCCATAGATTATTATTATAAAATTAAAATATAATAACCGTAGTATCTAAAATATAATGATATATTTTAATTTTAGTTGAATGAACTACCACTTCACACACTTCCATAAAATGGGTTACAAAATCATCAATCCAAGGTACGACAGACTGCCTCCTCACGAATCAAGGTTATCCATTATTCTATTAACACATATCAAGGTGGAGAATAATTATATATATAGAGTATATATAATATATTTGCTAAATTAATTATTTTATTATAATTATTTAATTATTATATCACCCATAATTTTATGCTTTTCAATTTATATGTGTACTATAATGACATTCCTGCGTACAACATAGTAACACCTCAATAAGAGATGAGATTCGTTCATGCTTTACGTAGAAGGTATTAGGGATAGATTTTATAAAAAATATTTCTTTATATTCCAGGAAAATTATTCTATAATTATATTATATTATTTACATTATTTTCTTTAATCCAAATAATAAAATAAAATAAAAATTTATTGCGTATGTACAACCAACATTCTCCATGAACATTGTATTTTATTATTTATCCCTACAATTATATAAATTACTATATCTCAACATATAATGAATTTATGTTATATTTATTTGATTTATCATTATTATTGATATTATGGAACCAAGATAATATTTTGAAGAGAAAATTATGACCATTCAAAAAATATAAAAAAAACAAAGCAATTATTAACCGAGAAGTATCATTAAAAGAAAATTTTCAATAAATCGATAATAAAAAGGTCATGGGAATGTATTATATGGTAGGATATATATATAATTCAATTATAAATGTATAATAAAAATTAATTATTATAAAAAAACATTTAATAAGTACCACAGAATCCAAGAAATAATGTAATGGATTTTTGTCTCAATTTGTCATTTTGACATGTAATATCATGAATTTATTCATCATCGTGATATTTTATGGTTCATTTTTTATTATTCCATCTTGGGTAAAATGATTACATGATACCAAAAGGGTAAAATTTTCATGTTATAATATGATCTTCTATTAGGGTTGTTTATTTTTGGGTTTCTGATGATAAAACCTTATGAACCATATCTCAAGAATTATCATGAATTTTCTTGGCATCTTGTTATTCATGATGTTATTATGTAATAGTAAAATTTTCCACTCATTGAGACTAAAATGTATTACAAAAATTATTTTTATAAAATTTGACTTTATTTTTATGATTAATTGTTAGATATTTCATTTTAGAACCATGTTTTAAAATATTTATTAATAGTTTTTTATTACTATCATATAATTTGTTAAATGAATTTTCAACATTTTTGGATTTTTACATAATATTCTAAATGGAATATTCAATTATTTTTTTAAAAATGATCATTAATATTTTATCAAAAAATGTTAATGGAAAATTCTTTTTAACATGTATGCCATGAAAAAAATTTCATAATCATGAATAATAATTGTTTCCAATATTAATTCATATGTTTTGAATGTTATTTTAAGAGAAAAATGCTTTCAAAATGTTTTATTTTTAAAAAATCTTTTTTCAAAAGTGGAGAGGATATTTTCTTAAGTAAATATTTTAAATGATTTATCGAAATAATTGTTGATCAATGATGCACCTTCTTGATGTTATGTATTCTTTAATAGGGATATGATCTAAGGAAACCATTATCATATATTCTATTAATGTATAATAATCATGATGATAATTTATTAATAAAACCCATTTTACTTCCATAGATTATACCCAGATAAAATTATTCTTAATTATTTTTATTTTCATAGTTTAATCTATATTGAAATTATTATGGAATTTTTCTATTTTTCTATAGGTTATGATATAATGAAAAAATTAAAATACCGATTTAATTTCATGGAATATGATATGATTAATGTTTATAATCATATGGAACACATAAATATGGGTTTTCATTATAATATGGATGAGACCTATATCTCTCTATAATTATATTGGAGATCATTTATAACTCATTAGATATATAGGGATGAATGAGGTGTGAACCCTATTCAGTGGGTTTATTTTTCTACTATGATGGTATTTGGAGTGAAACATGACTACTATGGATATTTAATTAGTGATCCCATTCCAATATGATAGCCTTTGTAGTGATCCATTAATAATAAGAAAATAATTTTATATGTTAAGGTGTATTCCAAAATTTCTAGGTATTATGCCAGTGTTATGATCTCATAACTCATTCTCTTTGATTTTTATTTTGATTAATGTGTTATGAACTACCAATATTTATTCCATGATTCAGGATTATGATCATAGAAATACTAGGTCTACTTTTCAAATTTCATTATCATGTTCAGATACCCATATGTTCATGTTATACGTAGATATCTCTCTAGTTTATCCTTACTAAGATTATGACATCACCATTTTATAACTTTTCTTACCCCATGTTAAGATGAAATTTTATTATGTGTGATATATATAATAAGGGTGATAGATATAAAGAACACAGTGGGAGATAATGTAGCTCACTTATGGACCTGTGTTTAGGTTTCCATGTTTCCAAATTCAACAAATTATTAAATTCTTTATGTTCATTTATGTGTAATTCAATGAGTATTCAAAAAAATTGATGTCATATATTTTTATGTTAATCCAAGAACTCTATATTTATTATGAAATTAAATTGTTAACTTTTCAGTTTTTTGATGTTTGTATAATTATTGAGGAGGGTTTAATGAATATGGAACTACACTTTTTATACTGAATATAGTTAACAATATGTAGACTTATTCATGTCTTGAGAGCTATTATAGAGGCTAGAGGTTAACAAATTTAATATCAGGATTGAATTTAGTGTTTACTAATCTCACAATGTGATTTAATTATTCACAAAATGAATTATTTTCAACATGAGTCACCAGGCAATTTTTTGGATGTTTTTTAATCATGGTGATTGGGAAATTCAGAAACGGGATCTATTTCAAATCTTGAAATAAATGTTTTCATGAAAAGACTCAATGTAAAGATAGATTTATTTTGGTGGTGTGGAGGAGGGAATGAGGTTCATTTCCATCACACTCTTGATATGCTACGTCCCTAGATAAATGATGAGATTGTGACTTGTGATGATGACAAGGTGTTATAATAACTGATAATAACACAAAATTCATTACAATGCAGGTGGTTTGGAAATGTAGGGACGCATCATGACCCACAAAATAGTTCTTTAGATATGAGGCTTGATATATATATAATGTATGGGTAAAAAATATACATGATGTTCGGTAATAAGATTGGAAAATTTGTGGGGAAGTGGTTGCAGGGAACCATTTATTTATATTATTTTTGATACTATGTTATAAAATTGGATGATTTATTTGGTGAGTGATCTATAGTGAGGATACTAATGGTTAATTAACCTATTTATGTGCATGTTCATTCTCCAGTTTTTTAAAAGGATCATTAGTGTAATCTATTCACACATGAACATGTGGATTTGGTTGTGATTCTACTACATTTCCCGGATATGATCACCCCACTTATAAAAACTATTTTTTAGGAGTCCAAGTCATATTTGGTGACTAATATGGACACTATTAGATTGGATTTTGGATCTACTTTTTCTTCACTGCCATTATATTTTCTTTTGGTATTTACTTGGAGAATTATATTTGTATTTGATGAAATTGTTTATTTTTTAGATGGTTCTAGGTTTATATTTATATTGTGTGTTGGAGTTCTTGGGTAGTTGATATCCTATATCTTAATATTATATTATTATAGAGGTAATTAACTACCATATATGATATTTTTTTACACTCATTAATTTTAACCAACCCATTCCCCAAGGGAGGTTGGACATAGGGGTCATTATCTATATTTTTCCATTATAATCATTTGATGGGTACCATTGTATAAAAGAGGAATGAAAGAGTGGTATCAAAGGATTTTAGTTGTGTGATGGGTTGAATATTAGAGTGAAAAACTATGATGATTTCATGGTTTGGATGGAAATTGGTTGGCATAAACTCTGACTCATATTGGTTCATGGAATAGGAAAGGGTCACTTTCTTGAAAATGTGATTTTAGGGCCATAGTGATCAAATGTTAGTAGTTTTTGTTTTATTTAATAGCTAATTGAGGTGGACCTATTGGATGGGTAGATAGTCTTAATGGGTCTATTCATTGTGGTCAATTATATTCATGTCTAAATTATGTTATTTATAGAAATTCAAATGGATTGATTAAATAGAACATAAAAAAACTGATGCTATTAGGATTATTATTTCTGCATAATTTTCATGAACAAATATTTACCATATTTTTTAGTAGACATGGAAGTATTGGTTCAGTAATATAATCATGTTCTTCGTCAGAGGATAATCCAAACTTAGGATGATGAGGCATAAAAAATAATTTATATTACTTTTATGGGAAGTGACAGAAAATTACTTAGAGAGAATCTCTAATATCGATATATAGAGAAAATTAGAGGTAATGAAGATCATGATTGGTTTAATTTTATATTGGGATATGTTTTTGGTGCCGTTTGTAGTTAGTCAAATTTAAGGTGATACATGTCATTGGTAATCTCTATATCTCATTAATATTATGAAGACCACACGGAATTATTCTCATTAATTTGGAATGTAAATAAACAGGTAGGAATTAAACCCCCTTAAGTGTGGGAGTCTAGGTGACCCTGATCTTGGGATCAGATTCAAGTACCTCTTATAAAATTCTCAAGATGTATTTCATGATGAGGCGACCAATGTGTGGTGTCTGGAAGAGGTGTTTCACCTATTTATCAGGTATTTGGTCAACCATTTTACACTTCCCACATATTTCTAATTGTAGTATAATGTGACAGTTATCTTGAATATTCATTCAATGAGAGGTTATCCTAAAGAGAGTGAAAATAAGGGATTAAATAAGGGAAAATATGTAGGTATATTTGCATAGAAATTTCGGTTTCTAGGTTTTCCACCAGTCGATAACCAACCTTGATAGATCCAATTAGGTACTTATGGGGTAGGTAGCACCCTGTCACCTAATAGTGGATCCCCATTTTTATTTTATGTTTTTTGGGGACCCTGAAACTATTTGTATTTATGTAGCACTACTCAATGATGCTAGTTTTAGAAGGGTGATCAATTCTCTATATATTAGGATCATTAGTTTTCTTTGAGATAAATTAAGTTGTATGAATCTTCATCACATTTTAAGTAGCTTGGGGAAGATGAGTATATTAGGGGAAAACCATATTATGATCACCATACTTATGTACCATGTATTGAGGTTTTTTAAAGGATGACAGTATATGATCATAAGTGATGGCTGTGGGTGGCTGAATATGATTAGGTGTTAGTGCGTGTAGGGCTAGATATGATTTTAGGTAGAATTATTTTATCATATACCCTTGATATTTCAATGTTTTATTCAGGATACTTTTATTCAATTTTTTATCCGTCATTATTGCATGTTATGGGACTAGATGTTGATAGAATTATAGTTTCCCTAGTTTTATAAATTCAATTATGATGCCATGTTAACATGTTAAATGTGATTTGGAGATGTATAATGGTGATGGGAAAACACCATTTAGCGGGATATTTCAATGTTATATATATATACAATAGTATAATGTAATTATTATAATGGACTAGATGTCTTTTTTTTAATTCATCAATTATTTCGATATGATGGATTCATTTTCTAAGGTGAAGGTTCAATGAGTAACTTATGTTCTTAGGTAGGGTTATCTGATGGGTAGTAGGAAAGTGGATCCTGTTTTGACTCAGTATGAAGGTCAATCAAGTGAAGCATATGAACATGATATTTTTATGAATTTTGGTGATTCCCTGTATGTTTTTTGAATATGATTATGAAACTAAACACTTGATAAGATGTCGATTTTGGAATAATATGGTAACATGGTTGAAATATTATTTCAGTGGATTATTATCCAATAGAGACTATAGAGTTTCATATGTAAAGGTAATATGTTTTTGATCGGATGTATTTGGGTTTTCATCTTACTTCACATATCCACTTAGGGTGATATTATTCAATTCAGTTAGAATCTAGATAGTGGTCTGTGGTTTTATGTGGACTATATGAGTTTTAATTAGTTGAAGATCAAGATATATTATCATATTTCAAGGATTAACTACATGTTCAACCTTATTAAGGGAAAAAATTGTTTTTGAACGATTGATATATAGTCTATATATAACTGAATGATCATAAAATATGAAAATATCTTGAAGACTGAATTCAAATATAGTTATAGGATCATTGTGTTCATGTTCATTCCATTTAGTGTCACAAATTAACTATATACGTTTATAGGGATAATGAACACCATATTCCATTTGTTCTGGGACAATTTCATCACAATGTTCATCAATAATATATTGATCTAGTCAATGTCATATTAGAATCATACTGAACATATCAAACATATCATTCATGTCCTATGACACTATCAAATCAATGGAAGGATATCCAAGTGTAAATTATAGATATCAGGGTTACATTTACATTGATATGTGGTGTCTTTTTAGGGTGTGTCTGTGGACCCATTGAAGTATTAGGTAGTTGTTTATTTGAAATCACAAAAAAAACAATGTATATTTTTTGATTTTACATGGTTTATCATGGTATTATAAGATATTTGTTTCTTATTTTTCTCCGGTTATTGTCCCAATATAACATTGAATAGGAAGTAAAAATAATTTGGGTATACTGGTCAATGCCATGTAGAATTCAGTTACACGAAGGAGATGATTGTTTGTAACCTAGTGTTAGTTTTTCAATAGGTGAGTGTGATTTGTATGAGTTTCTTTAATGCATCCCATATGGTATTAGGATGCATCTTGATTTAACTAACTTGGGTGAAATGTTTTTGTTCTAGGTATTTATGTCCCCATGAGAAAAACTATGGAACCCCTAATCTGGATTTGGATGTAGTTGTGCTTGTGCTAATGATATGGTGGCATTACCTCACAATGATAATTTTATGGTTTTTACAAACCATAAGATCTATAAATTTAAAATCTCTTTAAGGGATTTGAATTTAATCGAATTTATACGGATGGAGTTTCCAATATATCTTGATTTGTATTTCTCATAAACCTTAGTAAAGGGGGATGTTAGTACTGATTCACCAAGTTATAAGTCCTTTGGAAACACGTTTTAGGAGATAATATATATTTGAAATAGTGTGGAGAAGTTTTTAGTGATTTATCATGACATTGTGTGATTAGTGGATAAGGTTATCTATATCATATGATCATGGATTACTCCTAAAAACATTTGGGGGAGGAGGCTCAGGTAGAATACATAGAAGTAGAGGTTATGGGTGATCATGTTTTCTATGGTGACACTCTTTCGGGATGGTCAAAAGATAGTAAAAAATAGATGTTGTTACAAGGGACGTTCTTTATTAGGTTGCAAATGTGACCACATGTTATTTGTGAATTTCACCTCCCACCTTTATTGGTACATCCTATTGTGAATAATGTGTATTTATAATTGACGAATAATCATTGGTGTTTGAGGATTAAATGGTTTGTGGAAGGGTTTATGGAAAGGTGTATTGTTTTTCAATAGGTGAATGCCAATCTTTATGTTCCAAGTGTATTATTACATCTCTTGTATGTTTCTGAGTAGGAAAGAAAGAACATATATATGGATTTTATAAGAGTCTATCCTCAAGTTCATGTTGGTTGAGAAGAAGCTTGGGTTATTCTATAATCGATAATGAAGTTGAATCAATTTTTGGTGATCGATTAATCATGTGTTCTGGATGACTTGGAAGTGAGATATGTCGATTATGTGGTTTTGTGTCATAGAAAACCAAGGAACATCATTGATGATAATTAATATTATATTACCTCATATGTCTAGATGAGATTATAGAATTATTTTTTCCATGTAGTCCCTTAGGACTACAATACACCCTCCTATAGATGGGAAGATGGAGCAGACCATCCATAAATTGGAGGATATGTTTCCAAGTTGCATCATAGACATTGGTATATTATGAAAGGGGAACTATCCTATGGTTGATATTATCAACTATAAAACCCATCACTCATCCATTAACCTGGATCCATTTTAAGTGCTTATTGGAAACTATCTCATTCTTTATTGTGTTGGATAGAGGTTTGGGAGTCAATGGTTCGTGGTCCGGACATGGTGTTGAAAATGAATGATATAATCCTATTGGTCCAAGATTATATGAGGGTGGAATAAGGCTATTAGATATCCTATTATAATTATTGGTTGAGGTCCCTGAATATTGAGGTAGGATAACATGTGTTCTTAAGGGTTTCCCTTCATTATAACAAGTAATGGTTTTTCATGGGATTATGCTTTTTTCAATTTTTTGTTGGGCCGATGGAGGGTTTGGGGAGAGTTGTTCAGGTAGAGTATTAATTTTTTCAATGAGTGTTGTTGGACATGATCCATGATGTCATCCACATGTCTAAACATCATTAATATCTTCATTATGACTCCAACATCATTTATTTTGTATATTTGGATATCATGGATAACATAACATTCATTTTGAGACTATTAAGGACCAATATTCATAAAAAGTAGTTTCATTATAGGTATAAAATATATTTTTTTCATGTGAATTGGGGTCACGGTGGCCTAGTGGGGAGTACTCAGGAGTATAAGATCCATATGGGTACCCCACAATTGGATTTTTTTTGAGTATATCATTGTCATGTATACCTTCAATGACCTGAAATTTGAACCATGATTATTTATAAGATGTTCCTTTTTCCATTTGGGTCAATTTTTTTATAGATTATTGTATTTGAATTTTGGTGGAAACCTTACTAATCATATTTGTAATACTTAGAAAACGTTTTAATACCATTCAGGAGAGTCAGTGCCACCCAAAGTGGAATCCAATTGATATGAATGATAGGTTCATTTTATTTTATGCTCAAGGTATAGTTATGTGATATTCATGGAAGTTATTAGTATGGGATGTTCATAGGATGAGATGTTAGTGCTATTATTTATGTGTATGAGAGTTGTCATGTTGTTAGAGTGAGATAACGTGGTGTGGTGAATGGTGAGATATGGATGCAATTGTGTGGGGGATTTAGTGAACTTTTATTCTTGGCATGATTTGAAAGGATAGTTGTAGTGGTTAGAGTATAATGATATCCCAGATAGGTACATCAAGTGATGGTTGTTTCAACTCATCCCTATCCATTTGGTATTTATATTGATTCTCAAGAATGATAATCATTTGGGAGGTATTCAATGAAATAGTTTATTCTTTACTGTCCAGTTACATTATAGGGTTTTGAGTTGGAGGTGTTCATTAGAGGATCCCTGAGGGTTTGGTTGATTTGGAGATGAAATGTTTTTCTAGAAGGAGTCTTAAGAAGTAAATTTGAATTGACATCATGAGAGGTTCATTCATGTATTAGAGGACAATCGTTCAAGAATCAAACATTTGGACTGAGTTATGTGTTTAATAAACACTTAGAGTGAATGAAATTTTCATGATGTGAATTAATTATTGAATGAGGAACCATGGAATTCATATTTTTATAATCTGTATTCATTTTAGGAAATTAACATTCTGAATCTATTTCCATGATTGAGATATAATTCCTCTATAAAACCATTAACATGAATTTGGATTTCACAAAATTAATGTGATCTATTTAAACTTGTTTATAATTATCAAATAAACCCAAATTTCATTTTCTCATCAAGTATTTTTGTGAAAAACATACGTGATTTTGTAGGATATTTTAGCTCCTTTCCCCCTTCTCTAATTCATGGATTTCAGGGACTGATCATTAAAAATTAAAAATGGGTTTTCCTCTTTATCCCCTTGTTACATTCCATTTTTATTCATTTTTCAACACTAGTGATGATGTTTTTCTTGGGTGTATATTGGTATAGAATTTTGATGATCCCTTTATTTTGTTCAGGTATATTGAGGTTTCCTTTTGGGATTTTATTTTCCCAATTTCTTCATTCACCCTGTTTTGTGTCTTGAAATCTGAAAGATTGTTTATGGTATGGTATCCTCATTCTCTCCAAATTTATGATAATTTTTTAAGATTTTATTAATTATTATTCAATTTTGTTAATGTTAAGGGTCATATTATGGAATATAATGAATTTATTTATTATAAAATTGATGGAATTGAAGAGAAATCAAATTTTTTACTATGTTGGTGATATTGTTGATGAGATTATGCATTCAAGTTTCCATTGGTATAAATCATGTCTATTAAAAACATTTTATATACTATAGTTGATATGAATATGATACCCATGATATGTTGATTATACAATCAAAACCAATATAAAATTCTAATAACATATATATCTATACTGAATTAGTTTTCTTTTGAAACTTATAAATTGAGAGAGGACATGACTGAAAAATAAATATGTAAAGTAATGTAATCCCTCATCCAAATTTATAGAAGTCATAATGTAATTATATTTGTGTTTGTGCATACTATGTTGCAATTGGTGATGTATTTTGTGGTGTGTTTTCCAATGTGACCAGATGAATGGTAAAATGTGCAGGTAAGTGATTTGGTGGTTGGTAGGCATGTTATGAGATGCGAGAAGATGTATGATGGTGGTATTGAATGGTATTAGTGATTTGTGGTGGTTGTGATGTGTAGTGGTTGAATTATGTAGTGGATGTCATGTTTCATGGTTTTGATTTCTAGGGGTTTTGTTTTTTGGTTGTTTTGATATGAAATGGTTGATACGTGTGGCAATTATGGAGACATAGAATGATGGATTTGGTGTTGTGGAAATGTTTGATGTGATATGGGTAGTTTATTCTATCGTTTCATAGTCTCAGTTTCTAGATTATCCCTGGAATTGATTTTAATAATGTAATGAAATGACATGGGTTAGAAATGAATTACAATAGGTTAGAAAAATTTATGGTAAATGTATTAAATTATTTAATGATTAAAATAATTGTTTTATTAATGTGAAATGAAATTTATTAAAAAATATAAGATACTAGAAACACATAAAATTCAATAAATAGAGAAATATGTAATTTAAAGTGGAATTTTTGGTTATCTGTGGTGGTTTGATGTGATGAATTTATATGTGGTTGTAGTTGTGGAGGATGTTGTGTAGTGTTTTGGTGGTGATGTAGAGAACTCTAGGGTCCCTGGTGTGAACTTAATTTTGGGTATTGTGTGATATATATATCATGAATTTTTTGTAATTTAAATTTTAATACCAAATAAGTTGTATAATCTTCCCAAAAACGATATTATTTTGGTTCTTGTTGTTTTCCCCAACATCATGGTTGATGGTCATATAAGTGGCTAGATACCACCTCTTCCATTAACTTCCTTCATCTATTGTGATGATATGGGTTTTTTAAATATTACCTAATGGTGATATTGGTTAGTAGTGGATATTATCTAGTGATTATGTGGCTGGATGTTGGAGATTACCTTGTGGTGTATAGTATCGGTAATGTGGTATGGGTTATGAGGTCCATGTCCTCCACATTCATGATACCCTACTACCATGGAAATGAAATGAGGATATGATATATGATGAGGATGTGGTGTGATGATGATTGATACTAGAACCTGGTTCTAGACCCTATGGGGGTTGTTATAGGTAGGGATATAACCAGACCCACAATAATATTGGTTGGATATGTGGCGTGATATGTACTGTAGGTGTGCAACCACAAGATGTTTGAGGTTGGGATGTGAGTGTAGTATATCAGTAGGTAAATGGATATATGGATCATCTTATTTAAATTATTTTGAAACAATCTTACTATATAGGATGTTTTATTTGGTTAGAGATCCATTGAGATGATGGGATTGATTTTTGACCAATTTATATGCATATTGGTTATATATTTTTGCATTTAATTAATTGTATTCACTTTTCATTTATACACATGATACCTCTAGTATGATCCTACTATGTATAAATGTTTTGATCACCATAAATATATAATATATATTATAGTATTATTGGAGTACATTTTTGACTATCTTAGACTTCACTAGCTTGAGATATGGAGATGTTGTTGAGTCATTTTCATGTGACGATCTTTTGGTATTTTATTGGAGGCAATTATTTGTATTTTTTGACACTGTTCATTCGCTATAGGATAGATAAGGTTAACATTTATATTATGTGATTGAGTATATTCATGTTTTTATACCCTATATATTGCATCAATATTACTATAGAGGATAATTACATTAATATGATATATTATTTATAACCATAGTGGGTTTTTTCAACCTAGGTACAAATAGATACGGGACATGGTGGTTATTATATCTCCTTCTTTATTGTCAGTATAGGAGGGATACCATTAGGGGGATTGGGTCATGATAAACCGTGTTGTCTATAAATTTTCTAATTTGAAATTATCTTATTATATTTAATTTAATAGGCTTTATGAGGAAAAATTTCATGAAACTAATTATACTATGAATTATTATGTTAAATTCTATAGTGACTGTATTTAGAGTGGACCATTATATAAAAATAACTAAATCAAAAAATTGGATAAAAAAGTAGTTAAAAAAGAAGCCGATTAAATGTGTTAATAATGATAAGGATTTCAAAAACATAGTGGTATCATCAAAACTATATGATAAATGGAAAACTTATTTCTATATCAATGAAAAAATAAAGATAAATATATTTTGGACACCAATACTCTCCATAAAAAAGGTCGTTATACTTTTATTTTATGAAAACAATCATGTTTCTTCTCATAAACTCAACCACAATAAATAAATTTTTTTTCTATAGCCCTCATGAATTATGAGGTGATAACATGGGAATATATATAATGATAATGTGTACAATTATATAAAGATGAAAAATGATTTCATAATGAATATTCATTCATCTAGTGAAAATATCTTTCCATTCCAACATATAATTTGTTATATGATTTTATACTAAATTAGTTCAATATAGAATTCTTTAGGAATTATAGAAAAACTGAAATCTAATGTAATTGAAGGTAATGTTTCCTCTATTAACATCAAGAAATTTAAGGATTTAATTTCTTCTTGATAAGGTGAAACCTTTAGAAATCACACTAAAAAATTAAATTCTACTAATAAATTACATAGGAATTTAATCATAATGATTAATAATTTATTTCCATGATTTTATATATGAATTATTTTCATCTCCAAATAGAAAACGTTCATACATATAAAATGTATATGTTTGTTGAATTTAATATTTCTCTATTATTTATTTGATTTTCTATATCTAGAAAACAACACCTTTTAAATTAATTTATATAAATAGATGTAAAAAATTAAAAAAGATAAGTACATTGTGGGTAATCCCTGGTCAAAAACCTATTTAATATTTAAAAAATAATTTAGGCGATATATTAAATTAAGAAGATGGTAACATACTTTTGAGAATAATATTTATCATTTTTTAAAATTAATTACAAAATCCATAATTTTTTAGGATCAAAAGTTTGAAATCTCATTTTATTATATCCAAGGATTCTGAAATATAAAAAACTATAGGAAAAATCAAATCCATTAAATTTAATCCCTAAATTGATTATATAGATAGATTTAATGCGTAAAAAATCATAATCACTCTTACGAGGTTTAAAATCGTGTTGATTATAAAAATATATTCAACCAATAATTCTGTCCAATTATAATCTAAGAACATTCCTAATGATTTTTATAACATACTTATCAATGAAAATAGGTTTATAATGAGTAATTTTAGAGGAATATTCAATTTTTTAAATTGTTTGATATTATTCATTAAATTTAACTACTATAAATTTTGAAATTGAAAAGAATTTCATAATATAAAATGCATAATAAATACTAAATGAATAATTTTTTAATTAATATAGCCCAAAAACACTATCAAGATTCATATATAAATGTGTAGTTTTGACCTCTTCAATAGTTTCAATTTATACTAAACTATTATTTTTCTAAACAATAAATAGAAGTAATAAGATCACAATGAATTGAATTGTTTAGATTAGTTTAATTTTTTTAAAATATATGAAAAGAAAAAAAATAGATCTTTTAAAATTACATAAATATTAAAAATTGTAATTATTTAAGAATAAATGATCATAATACATGTTTTATGTATTTTCTATTTTTCTATGCAATTATAAAATTTAGTTTTTGATCACCATATATAAGAAATTTGATACTGAAATATTCCTTTATAGATATTAAGTGGTATTTAATTAATATATTATATTAAGTTAATATTATTCATATTATAATGATATATAACAATTTGAGTTTTTATCCTGTGTATTATAAGTCCATTATTTAATGTTTTTAACATCAAAATAAAAATTGAAAACATTATTTTTACTCTAAATTCTCTAAGCTAGTATAATCCAATTTAGTTTGAATATAATCATGTTCAATAAATTAGTAAATCAATTTTTATATCTTGATTACCATCAATGATTATTGATATAGTTATACAGTTACATAGAAAAGACCAATTAATTTATTTATTCATTTGTTAATGATTACGGGATAAAAAACTAGAGCATAGAATTTTTTTTAATATAAAATAAATTATGAATATTAATCATATGTTTAGAAATAATAGAGAGAGATATATATATATGTTTTGATAATTAATTGAACTGAAAAGGGTTATTGGGGCATTTATTCTTTTACCCCATTAAAATACAAAAGGATATTAATTTCTAAAAAGGAAGGGCCCTTGTAACAAGCCAATGTCTCACATCACCATTCTATATTGTATAATTTCATTTGAGAGGATCAAATTACAATATATATTACCAAATTCTACTAATAAATATTTATTACTGATCATTGTGATAAAATAAAACATTAAATTTATAGTCATAGATTATTCCATTAGTATTGTCAGCATCATCATATTCATATTATGAGGCAGAATTAAAAGGTTTTGTAACATCATGGAAAATTGATAATTTTATATCCTTACCTAATAGATTATTATTATCATTACGAATATTTTTTAATATCATAGGTTAATTAACAATATTATTTACATTATATTTAACATGAAAACAATTATCTCACAACACAATTTTTAATTATTATGTCACCATGGCATATTACCATAAAGTGTTCAAGATATTTTAGAAATTGATAATATGATTCTTAAATTCATCATTTATTAAAAAAATCAATTCAAATAATGGAGATCCACTTCATAAAGATTTCATTTATTTATATCAAAAGAAATATTATACTTGCATATTTTTTATGAAATTATATTATATAGAGAGAATTGGTGATCTATTTTGACATAATTGTTTTATAAAAATTACAAGAATTTCCAATGTAGTTACACTAAATATAAAAAGTTTAGTGTATTAATTTATAAATATTTAAATTAATTTCATCATTTTGAATAGATTGAAATATCTTTTCAAATAAATATCAATAAATTTAATGTTAAAAAATTATATATCTAAATTACCTAAAATATTTTAGTTGAATTTATTTATCCATATTTATGGGAACAAAAATTATGGAGGTAATATTTTGAATAATTTTTACAGTCTATTATATTATGCTTAGATAATATATCATTAAATAGATTATAGATTGGGATTTTTTAAAATAAAAAATTAATGTAAACATCATACTCTTTAATATAAATAGTACATTGTTTGAGAAAGATAAAACAAAATCCCCACACACCTGTATTTAACTCATAAAAATAAGAAATGAAATAAAAATATAATCATGTAGTCAAAATAGATTTCAAATGAGAAAATAAATATGAAATAGTGTGTAATGTCCCACCTCAACATGTCTGTGCAACTAAAGAGAGCATCTTAATTACCTCAAGTGATCTCCTAGATCGCCAATGGTAGGTGACTTATGAGCAGGGTACAAATTTTTCACATTGTGAGTAGTTTACTAACAAATTGATCATATAAAGATAAATCAATAATCAATAATCTATATATATATATATATTAAGATAAGATAATCAACACCATCCCTAAAATACAATTTAGAACCAACAATTCATAGTGATAACATAGATCAAAACATGGTATAAATCATATCTCATTTAACAATAACATTGTATATAATAATTAAAAGGTTACAAAACAAAATATTGAAATATATTATTAGAATAACTATATGAAGATTAATTAGTCATCTCAATGACTCAACTACATCCTGTTATCCACTTTTAAAGATCTCTTTCCCTAATTTTCATCAATATGAATAAAATTTGTATGAACATGAGATGCATATGTACAATGTGAGTTAAAAATATCAACAGAAAGTTACAATGACCCCAAGAACCAAGGGAATTATATCATTCTCATAAAATTGTGATATTTGACAATGAAATGAAAATAATATATATAAAACCCATTTACAATACATATCACAATTTAATTAGGATACCATAATAACAAGTCATGTTGCATAAAAAAGGGTGGTAAATATTTTGTATATCAATCTATTTATAATATTCATCAAAACTATTATTGTGACTCATATAAATTATAGATCATATCTTCAGGTCATGATCAATAATTACATATGAATCCATTTTCTCAACATATGGATATGAACATAGTAAAATATAATAAAATGTTATCCCTATATATATATTCCATAACCACATCATTTCCTCACTAAATAATTTTGATTAAGGGATAACATGGATCAAAGTAAACCAAAATAATATCACATATAATACTATCACCTAGTCATATAGTGAAACCATTATATCATATTATAATATAACAACAACCATTTCAACATATCATTGAATTATTAGGAAACAATTTCCATCATTAATTTTAATACATCATTCAATACATAATAAATCATAAACCTAACAACTCAAGGAGTATTTAATAATTATTTAATTATGAGACATCATTTGATGCTTTATCATTTACCATTTTAGTAAATTTTTTTGTGCATATTCAACCAATAAAATAATTAACATTAAACAAAATAGATTAATAAAAAACATATAATTTATTGTTAATACATACTAATTTTTTATTCAATAAAATACAATTTTAATATATAACTTTTTCATTCTAAAATTACGATTTTATTTAACTATAAATTAAATTTTTTACTTTTAATTTCTCCATTAATAATTAAATTCCAAATACATCATCTTTCATTGAAGACAATGAATATCAAACAAATTTATCCACTTTTTGAAAAATTATTTAAATTTATCATTCCATGTTCCAATTTTATAAATTACTTATCATAAGATATTCAATTCGAAATTTTAATCGGCTTTTTATAATTTCTAATATTTAATAGTCAATTCCTATTAAAAAACATTTCATCATGTTTCTCAGTTAAAAAAATCATAATCTATCATTTTATATAGAAAATGTTTCCTTATCACTAAAAAACAGAAATTTTAATTTTAATTACTAATTTTATTTTTTCCTTGTAGTTTTTAGTGTGAAAACTCACCTAAAACCTTATAAAATAAACATTATTATTTCTTAAAACACTATTATATAATTGAATAAAAATAGAAACATTTATCTAACTTAATATTATGATTTTTTCATTTATAAAATTCATTTATAATATAAATGTACTAATTCTATCACAAATAAATATTGTCCTATCATGTCAACATTTCTATACATGTACATATGTAATTTAAATTTTTATTTCATCGGATTAAATAAATTAAGATATATTTAATAATAAATCATCATCATTGTTATATTATTTTAAATTTTATAGGGAAATATAGACTTAATTAACTCATGTATAATATTTTACACATGTTTTCATTTCAGTTCAATTCACATTACATCAATGTTTCCAATAATGATCTCAGAACATCATGGATATCATATAAATATGATTTATGAAAATAATACCATAAACTAATGGGTGTTAGTGGAGTTGATAAAGAACTAGATTTTTATATAATGAATTCTCCTAGGGTCTTAAATTTTAATTTATATCATATGGAAACAAATTTATAGTGTTATTTATGGATAAATACATATGTTTCAAAATTTATTAGAAAACATAAAATCCAAGAGAATGCAATTTTAGAGGTAATAAAGATATATTGAAATGGGGGTGGCTATTAGTAGCAAATAATTACCCTATATGGTTCCGCCGACAACCTGGTAGGGTGACTAATGATGATATACTCTATTTATGGTAACTGTGAAGCCGAATATCTACTACTAGGATCCAAGTGAGACATTGGTTGAATGTTATAATTCAACCAAGTATATTTTAGTTCTTAGAGAATTTCTAACATATTGATTACTATATTTTACTACCAATTACAATTAATCTTGTACATGGGTTGGAGATCAGGATGGACCATTTCAATTGGCCACTCCACTTATGTTCTATATCTTGATTAACCATTGTTTCTCCTTCATATAAAAGTTATTTAGATATGTTTCTAATTAAATATTAATGTAATTTAGTCAACTAATCTCTTATTTAATATTATAATTCTTTACCTATAATTTTGGTTGGATTCATTGAGGCATTTGATAATGGATTTCAACATATCAGGATGAAATCCTTTTTTTACTGATTCTTTAATGTAAAATGATTAGTAGAGACTATAAAATGATGTATATTTAATATTAAATTTCATTTTTAAGACTGTAAAACATATAGGGATTTATTATAATAATTTGGGAAAATTTATGTAAAATTAGTAATATATGGGGTAATATAAATTATCTATTTTCATTTTAGCAGGACCAAGTGTAAATTGTGAGCCATTTATACCATATTTATCATGGAATATGCATCTTAGCACTTCTGGATGATTTTTCATGGGATTAAAAATATTCAATTTTGTCTGTTAAAATAAAATAACTGTGTATCAGGAGGCGTTTGATATAGTAGGGCTATCATGGAATCAAATGTTGACAGTGAAATTTGGAAGTTGTAGTTGTTTTTTTAATTGAGGTTAGTTTCCATTAGGCATAACTATATTTTTATTATAACTTATGATGTATTTTTATATGGTTATTTAATATTAATAATAATATTATTATTTATATTACAATTATTATGTGATGTTTTATAACTATATAAAAAGGAATGTATTCTTTAGAATAATAGTCACTAAATGACAATATGTCATCGATAAATGGTTCCATATGTGGTGGTGAAATTAAATTTTTTCTTATCGACCATCTGTTTTTTAAATAAATGTTTGTTTCTTTAAATAACCCGATTACAGTGGGCTTTGGAATTTTTATTGGTTTAATTAAACTCATATAAGTGGTCAATTATTTTGAAATCATATTTTACAGTATATGATATGTATATTAATGGTTACAAATATAGATTCTAATTTTATGTGGTGACACATGATTATATATATGTTGTATACAAAACCATTCCTTTAATGATCAGTTGATTAGAGTTAGATGATACATCATGTTTTTTCATTGAAGGATTCACATTTATGAGATCATGATAAAATTATTTGGGTTCTGATAGATTCTAGAACACTATGAATTTTCTAGATTTTTTGGTATTAAATAATAGGATTATAATATGATTATATGGGATATCATACATGGGTGTAATTATTTTATAAAATGATCATGGGAAGGTATGTGATTCCTTGTAGTACCTAAGATATTTTGATTAGTTATTAATTACCATAAGAATAATATATACATGGTTAAGGATGTAAATAATTTATGGAGGATGTATGGTGGTGAATAAAATCATGGGTTAAAAGTGGATTGTGTTCTCACCATAGTGTGGTAGGTGATCATTTTGTTTGAGATTAAGAAAATTAACATATAATTTATTAGGTATGGATAGTTTAATAGATGATTAAAAACATATAGGTGGTTGTTATGATGAACTCAATGATCATGATATATCCAAGATAGGGATCCTACATTATAGATAAACTCATGTATAATGATCTAGTTGAGATGATTGAGGATTATTTTATAGTGATGTTTTTAATGTTTAATTATAAACCTTATTGATGATGGTATCTCTTAAAGTGGTGATACTCCATGTAAGTTACTCTTCATTTTCTAATATTGGATTTTTCTTAAGGGTAAAAGGGTAATACCCATAGGTGTAAGAGATAGTGCCAAACATGGATGAGATTTTTCAACCTTTAGGATTCACCCCAGTAAAACCACATTAATGGAATATGAGATGTTTGATGATATTTTTTATGATTGACCTATGAGATAGTGTTTATCCATAGTGATAAATTATCATCAAATAGAGTAAAACCTCTATGATAACTTATAATACATGGGATAATGAAAAATATTATCACATGGTTGTTTAGTAGATATCACCAACAATGACTACTAAGGTTATATATGGAATGCATGATGAGATAAAATCAGTGATATGATATTTTTTGACCCATTACTTAGTTTCCCAATATTTACCATAGGACTACTATTCTCTTGTTATTTTTTTCTTTCATTTATCATTGATAGACAATAATTTTATTCCTTTTCATTTTATAATTTTTATTAATTGTTATTCTAACTTTTATTTAATTCTACTAGATTTCATATTAGTGTCCTTGATTTTCATGATATTTTGGGTCCATGTTAATGATAGGAAGTGAGATGATTTATGGATCATGTGGGAATCATTTAAGTGAGAGCTATAAATTATTTTTATTAGAAATAATGATGATAGTGTATTATGTGATAAGAGAGTATGGTTTTATGATATTAATGGGTGTGACATAAACAAGTAATTATTCAGTGAAAACTTGGTTATAAGTATCTTATTTATAATGAGTGTATGTTTGCTCTGGGTGTGTGTTTATTTGATTTTATGTTGGAATAACATTTTAATGATATTAAAAGTGAAATCATAGGATTTTTTTATATGGGTTGGGTAACAATAACTCTTGAAATGAAAAAGCCTCTTCTTATTCACTAGAACTCAATGAGTCTTTCAGAGTTGAGAAATCATTCTTCAACATTCGATTCACCCTTACCAATGCACGTTGAATATTGTTTAATTAATGTTGGAACACATGAAAGTTTTGGTAAAATTTTGAAAAATCATGGTTCAGGATTGATGAATTGAGATAAGTTGTGTGGTGGAGACCACTCATTTGTTAGTATATTATTTAGTGCGTTGGACTAGTATCTAGTGTATGTTTTTTTTATTCTACTATATATATCAACTATATCGATAAACTTTGTAATTATTTATTTTAAATTATTATGTTATGTTTTACTGCTACTCTTTATGTTTTGTTTTATGAATTATATAGATATATTATTAATTTTATATATTGGACTATTGGATACAAATTCATTATCACTTTTTTACTTGAATATGTTTTCCTTATATCCTATATATAAATGGTTCTAGATGTACTGTTAATTGTATTCAAGAATAACCCTTTTATGAATATTTTGAGGGTGTTGTCTCCCATTAAATGGTTTAATCCATCATTAGTAGTTTTTATAATATTTCTTATATATAGCCATCCCCGTGGTCATGTGAAAATATAGTTTTGGAACTATTAGTTTGAACAAGAATGGTGATGTAATAAAATTGTATCAATGATTTTTTTGTTGGAATAGAGTTTGTTAGATGTGGAGAAATGATGTATGTACTTGGGAGGTAGAACATGAGAATACATTAACAACATGGATATTTTTTAAATACCATTCACTAGGGTATGTATAGTATTATATTTTTGGTAATCTAGGTATGAGTGTGAATCCATATAGCATTTATAGTATGTGACATATGGGAGTCATCATTGATTTTTAAGGCCCAATGACGATCCAAATTTTTCTCTTTTATACATCATGATATTTTTATGAAATGATCATGGTAATTATTTCTATAGGATGTGTTGATTAAAAAAACTACCATGATTTTATTCAATATGAATTAAATGAAAATAATAATAACTTTTATTTCATTAAAAATAAAATTTAGAGAAAACGTAATTAATTTATAAAATAGGTTTTTTGTGATTGATTGATTATGATTGTTTATCCATCATTGTGGATATATTTTTTTAAATATGTGGTTTTAAAAATAAAATATAAAGAAAGAAATAAGGATTAATTAACTTTTTTAAAATTTTAATCACTTGAAATTGGTTAAAGATAAATATTTTATAAATGATATAATTGTTTTTGGGGAAAAATATTTTTGAAAATGTAGTTTCTTAATCTTTAATACTATCTGTAAAATGGTTTTATAGAATATTTGAATAGAAAATATAAGCGGTAGTATATATTTTGAGGTTTTCTTAATATAAAAACCATTGAGAAAAATATGGTATTTAAAAAATTTGGTAATCTATGATGTGAATATATTAATTTGAGTAGTTTTTCTAAATGAAAAAAAGTGGATGTGTAATAGGGTTTATTCTAATTGTGGAATGAATTGATAATAAACTAAATATTTTGGGTTTTATGTCTTCAGTTGTGCGTTGTTATTGATAATGAAATTTTAATGATTTTGGTGGAGTAATGGGTGTTTTGAGTAAGGCTCATGAATATGAGTATGATACTTATCTGTTTACCGGATTTTAATTTCCGAGATACATTATTGTTCATATATTCAATTGTGGGGTGTTCCATTAGCCGATATAATGTTTTTATAGTTATTATTTAGATCGAGAAGAACTATACAGTTAAGGATTTTATTATAGTTAATAAAGTATTATTATAGGGTACACATTTTCACTATCTTAACATTAGGGTAGAATATATATATGTTGTCCTAAAATGATAAGAAATTATCCATGAATTTATATATAGATAACATGCAGTACTAGGCTTTGAATGAAAAGTTGGATGCCATGGTGAATTAGATGAAATATAAGAGACTATATTTCTTCTATTTTTGAAAGATGTGTTTTTTTTATTGGAGTTTCATAGAAGAAGCATAAATATTTCTATAGCAGGGAGTGTGTGAAGGTAGTTATATAATAATTATCATGATTAGTTAATAACTTCTGATGAATGAATGGTGATTATTTTTTGGGTATGGAAATTCTTATAGTGTATAATTTATAAGGATCCATTATAGTATATATAATTGAAATTTATAATAAACAATATTTTAGGGGAGTGAAATATAATTGATTTCCTATTTTTTGGATCCATAGAGAACAATTTCATGGTATTTTTATGGATAATATATGTTTTTATACATGTAAGGGATACTTAAAATAATATGGGAGATAAATATTGGTATTATAGACTAAGGAGGATATAGAGGTGTTTTTATATATCAATATGTCACTCTTTATGGTATTACCAAATATATGGTATAATGACTAATGGAGTTGTAACATTACAACAGACACTAGTAGACTGAGGGTCTATTACCCACTCTATAGTGAGACAATTGGTGGTGGGTGGATGGCCATCATTTACATGGAGGTTCCTTATCTATGAAATATGTGATCGGGTTCAACACTATAGTTATGGAACTGGGTTCCACATACCTAAATACTAAATCCTAATATTCTAATTGTTGATGACTAGTAGAAAGGGTTTATGTATAGTGCGGAGAGATTACACTCTCTCAGTTACACATATCCAAGAGTTATAGTGGATGAAATATAACATCTATAATTTGACTATAAAATCATAATAATGAATGAATTCTTACGTAAAACTAAATAATCTAATGATACAAACCATTATATAAAATATAAAATGATATAATATCATAAAGTCATACAAGTATAAAAAAAATCACCAACATGTGAAATTTATAATGATAGTCTAAGAGAAAACAAAACTATAGAATAAATGTCAAATGGGTCCCAAGTATGCACTAGGCCCCCAACTCTAAGATCCTACCATTCTCTACAAACACTTTTTCCTACCTAGAGCAGAAATAATAAATTCTACTTGGGTACTTGGGCACCCGAACAGGGTGTGAGTATTACCTAGTATTCCACCATCAATGTAATTGTTAAAATTATAAAGTAATTTCAAGTAAATATTTGATGTGTTATTATCATAAATAAATTTTGACAATAAAAGGAAATAGAAATAAATATATCACACCCATGGGTTCCACATAGTCATCTTGTATGACAAATAGTGATATCGACTAGTGCTAGGGTGTCTCTAGGCATATTATGAATCAATTAATTTGGAAAATTTCCCATTAAATAACATATAGTCATAACATCCTGTTATAATATATTTACCAACATATTGGAAACACATCCTAATAACATAACCAGAGTAATAGGACAATGTCCATGTGGTTACATGATCACTGATAAATGGGTAATATATCCCAATTACTACCCCAAACCATGGAATACCATCTCTAATACATCAAATAAAAAAATCATCATATCTTGATCCTGTAAATAAGAGTGGGAATAATATCCCATTAAATTTGTACAATCCCATGATGGAATACCTTCCCTAGACCCATGCTATATCACATGAGTTAGGGGCATAATTTCCCACAAATGACATTCTCATATGAAAATCATGTCCCATTCCTTTGATGAAATTTATTCTAATATGTACATCCCAAATCCAATGGAAATGATTAATAACTTGGAATAATATACCATCCCCATCACCATTAGGGTTACATGAGAATTTCAACCTGTTTCAATAGGAATCACACAATAGATAAAAAAATTCTAAATGGGGATAACATCTCTCACCATGTCCAATATGTCAAAAGTGGCTATTTCACCACTTAACCATGATAATATCATCCTAGTATCAAATTAAAGAAGTATTTGGCATGATTTCCCCATATTGAAAAAGATTAATACATGTGTGAATATTTCCCCATCAATGTCCTTAATAGACACCAAGGGAATATTTTCCATTTAACATAACCAAAACAACACAATATGGAATAAATTTTTTATCATCATATAATTAATTTTATAATTGTTTTTCATATCACCCAAAATAATTAAACTAATATTTATCCATAAAATTCAAATAATATCAAATTCCAAAATAAATTGAGCCGACACCAATGAAATTACATATTCTTTTACTGATTGAACCTATTTAACTAGAATTGGGATATTGGGTAAATTTAATTATTCTATGCAGTCAAACCTCAAGCTGACCACAGAAAACCATATCTACCATATCAAAAAGGGTTTAAGACACTAAATTTTGGACTACAATATCATGAATCAAATCATGGAATCCCAATGGAGTGTACTTATCCTGAATTTCATCACAAATACATTAGTTTTATCTTCTTCGGCTTCCATTACAATAAGGTATTACTACTAAAGGGTTTCTAGTCTTCCTAAAAGTACATAACTTACTTAGATCTGGTTAAAGGGAAGTATTTAATTATGATTTTAGGTTAATCTTTTATGAGTAGTGAGGCCCCATATAACAAATCATATTCAATGAGAATAAACAATAAATATTAGATAAGGACCATCAAAAAAATTCCAATATATTAATGCTAATCAAAAATCATATTGTTAGTTGACTCTAATCTGTAGATTTCCTAAAATAATAAATGATCTTAAAAATATGAGAGGTGGTGAGAGGAATTTTAGTGATATTATAGAGTCTGTAATAACATTATATATATAACCTAATGGTAATCAAAAACTTATAATAGATTCATAATTGTTTGTGAGTGCATTCCTAGTCCCCATATCCACGCTCATACTAAGATCTATAACACACCCATAAATTACAAGGCCCTTTCCCCTTTATTGATCAAAAACTAAAAATTCCACTATTTTACCATGTCACCCAGTAGGGTGTTAGTATATATCTTAAGGCCATTACATGTAGTGTTTCTATACATTATTAAAATAATAGAGAGTACTTATAATGTATGATAATATCATAATTAAATGTTTTTTTTTGTAAATTAAATAATAATAAATATGTCAAACCCATTGGTGCTACATGTTATACCTGTGTGAATAATAACATACATGAAAAAGGATGGGGTTTCTTTGAGAATATAATGTGTCAACCGATTTATAAAAACTTCATAATTAACATCACGTGAACATATTATAGCAATATAGTATAATGACCGAGATTTGGGAAACACATTATAATATCCTAACCAAGGGAATGGGAATAATGTCCTTCTGTAAACATGAAAATGGAATCATGTGATAAATATCATGATTATATAATAACAAAACAATGCATACTATCCATGAGTCATCATATACAGACATAAATGCCATCCCAGTCACTTGATCAAGAGAGTTCATAACCTCCCAATCCATGGGTACCATATTAAAAGGGATTTGTGTATCTAGACACAAGAAACATCACATGATACTATAATACTATAAAAATGACTTAGCTATGTGGGTATTAACACATATGATTTTTTGAATCAAACTCGAAGGGTTTTTCACCAAATGATTTGTCTCATGAGACCTGTAGATGCATCGATGGGATAATAGGACCCAACCCCCATTGGATTTACAAATATTTATTTATAAATTGATTGAATAAAAAATAAAAAGTCCTTTTCAATATCCTTATAGAGTAGAGGATACATATTTATCAATACTTCTATAGTTAAAACAACATTCCAAATAAACACTGTATGCAAAATGGTGTTTGATTTAGACAATATTCTTATCCATGATATGAGAATATAGATATTTAATATAAATATAATTTCAAGTGGAAATTTATCCCTAAATTGAAGTTGGTAAACAACACATGAATTATTAGGTGTATAATACAATGTCAGTCACAACGAAAATGAAAATTGAGACAGAGCCTGTAATAACATTATAATCAATCATTTCATGTGTCCAAGACTTAATAATCATCAAATGAATATTTCCATACCATTTAAATAAAGAGAATAATGATAATATATATTTAATGACAATACACATATACCACATATAAGAAATAAGAGGCAAAAAATTGAAATATCACATTGTTGAAGGGTAGATGAGAAAACCCCATACAAACATATCACATGGCAATAGGTGATCATGTGAGGGATTAATGAGGGATAAAGGGCCCTTAAATCATTTACATATCATAATGTAATTATGGTATAGGTGTGAAAACAAACCCCATAATTTAGTAATTTAAAATAAAAGGACACAACATATGGTGGATTCTTGAATAAAAGTGGGAGAGAGGATCCCTTATAAAGAACATATCACTAGATTGATGACAATCAATCACATAATTATGTGTGAAAAACATAAACCCCTAAAATAAAATGTATATACATAATAAAAAAATCATATGTCATTCATACATATTCTGGGAAAATTCAAAACCAAGGACATTGATGTTTATCTCAATGAATGGAAATTGAGTTATTATATCTCTTATCATATGCTCGAATGTGTTCTTTTTTATGCATAACGACCTGAATAATCATGTTATGATTCATTAATTAGTAATTCTAAAACATAATAAACATTAATATGATATGGTATAACCTTATTAGGATCATAAATGGCCTTTTTTATTGGTTTAGGATGTTCTATTTTATTTTTTTGAAAGAATGTTTTCCTTGGTTGTCATGATCCATTTACTTGTATTCAAGAATGGAAGTTCATTTGAAATTTTGTTAAACATCCTGAATTGTGAATATATAATATTAGTGACATTAAATAGATATAAAATATCTTATAATGTTTCTGTTTATATACCATGAGGATGACCCATTCGATAAGTTATTGAAAAATACTTGAATTTGGTATGTCAGTTCTGTGAAAAAGGAACTTGTTTTGGTTTATTATTACATATTATTAGTGTGTAAGGAGTATAGATCATTATAAATATAAGATAAATATATTATTATCTTTTTTCAAGAATTTAAGGTGTTGAATTTCCCATATTGAAGATATTAATGAAAATTGAAAACCAGTCATCCTTGATTGTTATAAATTAACACATCCTAGACGGTGTTTGCATTTATAGTATAAAAGGAAGGAGAAAATAGAGAATATGATGAAACATTTCATTAGAATAATTAGAATACAATAAAAATAAGGTAATGGAATTATCAAGGAATTTGGATGAGGTAGGCGAGGAGACAGTTTCAAAATATTGGAACTTGTAAAAGAAATTGAAAGAAAAGAAAAAAAGGTTCACCTCTTGGGTACTCCTTGAGAAACATCTTAAGGACATTGTTTTTGTCCTTTTGGTGAGATTATAAGGTCTTGGTAGTGGTGGAGGGTATTAGGGAGAAATTTTATCAAAATTTAGGCATGTCTTGTTGCTTTAGTTGTGTGGGATGAAAAGGGGGTGAGGGGTGGTTTATATAGTGGAGGGGATGAGGGATTTTACATTATATTAATTATTATTTTAATATTTATGATCATGACTATGAATAGACTTGATTAATGTGATACCAAATAGTAATAATATCATGTGAGTTCAAAAAAAATGGTCTTAAATTGTCCTTGCATCACCTATGATGCATTAAATAAAATATTTAGCATTTATCATACTTTATCGTATTTTAATATTCATCAGAAATTAATGTATTTTAGAAAAATCCAAAAAACTAACCTTCACCATTTTTATACTTTTAAAGTCCATAAATGAACTCCATTTTTCAAAAATAATTTCATAAATATGATACATTAAAATTTTAATTGAAATCATTATTTAATCAAAAAGTAAAAACACTTAAAATATTTATCTTCATTTTCTGGTGCCTAATTTTATTTATAAATTCCAGGGCCTGGATACCATTCATAAGAGTAATATTGCAATTAATATATGTAGTTTAATATTAATATGTTTAGGTTACTATTGACATAAAATTCTGTGGATTTTATCAGACTCTAAATAATATCCTGAACACAACTGTGTATGTCAGAATTTCAAAATTCAAATCACACAACTAGAAAATTTAGGTTTAATGGATAAGTTCTTAATATCTCATATAAATAACCATGTTTTGTTCTATATAGGCTTATTGATCCAGGTAATATTTTATATCTAATTAATACTTTGTATTAAGATAATCATACCTTAAATTCTTGGGGTGTTACACTAACACAATGAGTTGATATAAATAAATATAATAATGATCAAGGAAAAATTGGATTTCCTCCTCCATTTTCATTGAATAAAGATATAATAACATTTAATCATGTTGTAATTTCAAAATCTAACCATGATGGTATAGATCTAGGTTCTTCACAAAGGGTAGGTGTGAATATCTATTAAAAACATAAACAATGGTGGATAATTGATCACTTACCAAGAAATCCCTAGGTGTGATGTCTCTAGTTCCAATAAAATTAATTTATATGGAGAAGTAATTTTCTATAATGGTCAACCAGTTCCCTTATAATATAGATCCCTATGTTTGGGAGGATGAATGTGAGGTTTCAGATTCTTTTATCACAAAATGATAAATTTTTTATTATTTACTAAACAGTGCACCAACCTTGCGAGGCTTTCTACCAATGTAAAGAACTCACATGGTTTATCCCCATGGTTTATTAAACAATCATCAAATAATTATTTTGGTTATATTCTATGTCACATGGATTCTTGGTGAATATGGAATAGTTATCTCTAACCATGTACTAACCTTGTGTGAAGAGTCTCTAAATTTTATAAAGAAAATTTCTTTTTTGGATGATTTAAATTCCATATTATGCATTATGAATATAGAAAATCCCTGATCTTATTTTGATTTATTATATCCAACAAAATATAAATTTTTATTAAGGATTATAAACATTGATTATAACACTATTTAATAGTGATAATATGATTATTATAAATATTGGGTTTTTAAAAAACCAATTGACATATAAAAAGGATGTGATGGTCTCAACCTGAGTGATTACTCCCTAAAAAACCATTTATCAAAGCTTACATGTGAGATAGAATCAGTATGATTTTATCATAACCAATCCATAGCCATGATCATGAAAATAAATCATGAGAAACACTATTAATGTATGAAGTTCAAGCTCACTCATATCACAACCCAAACTGTGTATGCCAAACCCCGAGAAAGTCTCCCCATTGTGCACCATACCTATAGAGAATTTTCTTGTGTAGTAAAGGGACATGTATCATGACCATAATAATAAAAATTTCATAATTTATTGAATAATGACTAAATTTTCATGTTAGTATCGTTACATTATAAATATATTGTATTTTGATAAAATAGAACTCAAATTGTATTTTGGGTAATTTATAATTTATATTAAGAAAAAGATTTTGAAAATATAATGAATTTTTAGTATAGATTATATTTTAACAAAATATTGATAAATAAATTTTAAAATATAAATTATCATATAATTCTTATGATTTCAAATGTAATATTTATAAGGTTTAGAAAAAAAATGTGTTAAAAAAATTTGTAATTTCTCAATAAATATAGATTATAATTTTAAAAGAGAAATTCACATATTTTGAAATTTTTTTGGATAAAATAAATATTATATTTGAAATACAAATTTGAAAATTATCCAACATTGAATTTTTTTATAATGTTATGTGATAGTCAATTTTTTTGGGAAAAAAATTAAATAACATATAAATATACGTTGTTTATTATGAATAGATAATGACCAGAAAATTATTTAAAAAATACTATAAATTTTATTAACTACCAAATATATGTTTGTAGTTTAAAATAATGATATTTTCTAGCCATTTTTTTAGGACATTATAAATCCATCAAAAACCTATTAAATATTTAGATGTTTTAAAAGAATTTCATTAATAACATTACTCACATCCACAACACCTAGGGTAATATTTTATTTATATAAGGAGTTAGCCTTATAATATAATTAGATTATAAAAAAGTTTAAAAAAAATGTCTAAAAACTATGGATTGTTTGTTTTTTGGTTATTTTATTTTATAGAGTAAAAAAGATGGTTTTGGGAAACTATAAATAACACTCCTCACTTTTCTATTTTTAAACCCACCAAGCATCCATTTCTCATTAATCAATAACCATCAAAGACATACTTAATCTTCCCTCCACTCTCCAGATTACTTCCATGGTTACTCTAAGCTCCCAATAATATCCTCCAATGCTTTTGAGAATCACTCTCTCATGGTATGGGATCTCATTCTCTCTTATTTATTCACGAGCCTCTTTTATGTTAGGCCACTTGATTTCATTTTGTTTGTTATATTTTTATATGTCCCACTTACTTCCATTTTATTTACACATACCTCTTAAAATTGCATTAATCCCTCCAATTATCCTTTATGTACATCCACTAAAATTCTAAAATTTAGTAAGGGATCTTCTCCTACCCCTCTTTATTCAAGAATATACATTTTATTATTCCTTTTACCTCTAGATCCTAATATTGTGATATGTTCCAATCTTGATTATAGAAAATTTTATTTATAAATGATGATAGACTCATTTCGTTCTAATTAATACCTCTTATGAACATTTATATGCCCACGTTAGGCTGCCGAAATTTGACTATAATTTTATATGCCAAATAATTGTGTTGTGAATACCCATAAACATTTCATAATAAGGATGTTAACCTTTATGCATTTATATATATTTTATTGGGAAATACCAGTCATGTATTCAAAACTTATTGATCATGGAATAAATTTTTATGAAATATGATTCCATTAAGTATGATATATGTGGAACATTTATGCACGTGAATAAGTAGAAAATGACGGATTTTCATAGAATTATAATGCACTCCAATGCATTAAGAGATGTTTTAATAAAATGATACTTCATAAAAGAAATTAAGGATTGAAACTAGTATATCATGGGATGTTTTCCACCCTGAAATTTTAACCATTATCCATGAACTATGTTTATGATACCATGTTTAATGTTATTACCACATTTCCATGTTTCCTTAATGTAATCATGCTTGATCATGCATAATTATTCATGTTCAAGTTTCTCACCCATTTTATGTTCCATTTATATTGTTATTCTATAATATGTAACAATTTATTCTTGTTTTTTCATGTTTATACACTTAATAGGATTTGTATCCCATCCTGTTCGTTGGTATATCTTCAAGTTATCCCAAATATGATTAAGTGTGATAAACTATTATGATCATATTAATGGTGTTTTCATTAATGGTGATGTTCCCTTATTTTTGTTGTTAGTTAATGTACCGAATTTCCTAATACGCTATAAATATTTGTATTTGGGGTTTTATTATGTTTAATATTACATAATAAATCATGAATTAATGTATAATTAATAAATGGATTGTAATAGTTGTTACTAATGACTCTAGTTATTTTAGAGATTATTATTATAAAAAAACTAGTGAAAGCCATATGGATAAGAATAACCATAAAAATAAATCCATAAGTATTGATAAAGAATATAGTACGTGGTTTCCAATAAAATACATCATATTTTGGATATTATAAGTTAATGTGGCTCTAGAATATATGCACACATGTTTAAAACCCAAAAAGATCACATTGAAATAGACTCGATTAGGAACCGGGGTACATGAACAGTCCTTGTTTCACAACTTTCATGATACTCCAAAGGGGATTTTTATGGGTAAATTCCAAATCTCATTAAAACCCATTATTAAGGAAAAAAACTCATAAGTATAAATGACTGAAAATTGATCATAAATATCATAGATTGAAGAATAGAAATTCATATGTTAAGAAAATACAAGTCATTTATCATCTATAAAATTTCTTTTTTGTATTCACATTTATTTATTTAATATTTTGGAAATTTTCATACATATTCTTCCCATTATTAAAGACATTGGCCCTAAATAAGAGGATCGAAGTAAAAAAACTATGTGAAGGGAAATGTGATTAGTTCCCAAATGAGTTGGCCAACCTAATTGGACTAGGAATCAAAAACATTGTAAAGATACACTCTCATTTGACTCATGTAATAAATAGACACCTTTATCATAAGGGACATCCAAATATCTATGAGAATTAACAATCTACAATTGGGATTGTTTACAACAATTGCCTCTACCTTTAAACGGATCATGCGATCTACTAGTAGTTGGACTATTGATGAATTCCATTAGGGAATTTCTTCTGTTTCCTTCAATTTTATTACCAAGAGCATGTTATAGTAGATATTTATCATATAGAGTGATAATATTATAAATGGTTGAAAACTAATATGAACAAGAATCATGGGGGAGAGATAAAAGTGACGTGGTTGAAAGAATTATAGATTTTTTTATAGAAATAATATTTTTTTCTCACAATATGAATTAAGATGGAAAATTATTTTCTTGACCTCATTAAAAAAACGATGAATCCATCGATTTGTATAGGGAAAACATCACAATACATTCATGATATGACTTTGACATTATCATTACCCCTAAATGAAATTTTTATCGATTATTTGGTGGCTTAAAACCTAGTATATGAAATTTCTTATATATTTGAGTCTTTCAAATCTATTAGGAAATTTTACAATGTTCCCTCAATGTCGAAATGGTTTTCGATGAATCTTAAGTGTCTCACATGGATAAGAATAGGAAAGTGGATTTTAATTCAGTCAGTGTGATGAAAAAATATAATGGTGGTAAAAAAATTCAACATAAAACTTTTCAAACTGTATAATGATTAACCTAGTAAATTTCCTATGTGAGACAATTAAATAGTGTAGGAAATGGTTGTAAGGAAACCTAGCTAGTTATTTCAATCAAGAAAAACCAACCAATGAAATGGAAAAGAGGAATTATCCAATAATACCTTAGATTCTCATTCACTATTTCATCTACAAGGAATAATTTCACTTTGAAAACCAAATCACTAATCCAATTGTGTTTAGAAAGAATAAGTTCCAAAAACCACCATGGTAGTAAGTTAGAGCATATTCCATCAAAACATCAATGGTTGATCTTGACAAAAAAGTAGTGACATGTATATTAATCATTCATTCAAGGATGGAGAAAAAAACCTTTTGATTCATGATATATATAATATTTCGTATATTGTATGTTTACATTAACTATTTAAGAACCACCATAAAATAATGAATGTAGAAAAATCAGTAAAAAGGAAAAATATGGAAATTATTGCATCCAAATCATATAACTCCTGGCCTATAAAGTTTCTAGGATTAACCTTCTAGTTAAACTTTTTATACTCTATTTTGCCTAATTTTATCCAATTCTGGGTATGGATTGGCATATCTTGCATAATGAAATCATAAATTTCCATGAGAAGGAAATCACTACCTGTATGGAAAATAATCTTCCGATTCATTGTATATGTAATGAGGAGGATTAATCTTCTATTGAACATAAATATAGTAAATGGATAATACTTTCCTATGATAAATCATATCTAGATAAAATTATTGACACAATGTAAATGATTATCCTTGATTGCATTCCCATTGTGTGGTAATAAGATGACGTGTTTCAAGACGAATTTCCTAGTCTTCTACATTGAATAGAGGTTAAATTTTCAATCAATCTTATACCTGTGGGATTTTCATTATACAAGTATCCATATAGAATGGATGTTGTAAAACATAAGGGGAGTAAATAAAAATTATAGAGGAATATAGATAAAGGGTTTATACACCCATGTGCTTCATCAAGGGGGTGAACCAATCCTCTTCATCATGAAGAATGATTAGTCAATAAACCTTTGTATTGATTATCATGAGATCAGAAAGATCCCAATAATGATCAAGAATCCAATAACATAGATTTAGGAATTTTTCAATTAGCTATGTGGAGCCCAATACATATCCATGGAGGATCATCATTCAGAGTATTATCATATAAGGGCAATGAAGGTGGATATCCCCAACATTACTTTCCTTAGAAGGTAAATTCACATTGTGTTCATAGAAATTCCATAAAAACATATTAATTCTTCAAAAAAATTTATCGAATTCATTAATACAGTCTTGATGAATTACCTCAATAAATTAGTGGTAGTATTTATAGACAATATTATAATATACTATAAATTAAAGTAAGTACATGAGTATAATACGACCATTGTTCTAAAGAACATATGAAATGAAAAAATATATGAAATGTATCAAAAATGTGATTTATGGTTGATGGAAGTTTCATTATTTGGGAATATTATCTTAGGAAATGTGTTATCTTTGGACCGTTTTAATATATAATCTATTGAATGATGATTGAGGTCATCATCTATGAAAGAAAACCATATATTCTATTGTATTAGTTGGGTACTATCTTAATTTTTTTTGAAATTTATTATGATTGTCAATATCTATAAACAAACTATATTATAAGGGATTCATTTTTTTTGGAATCATAAATTGTGAACATAGATTCAACATGTTGAAAAAGATAATTATCACTGTAGTTGTACTTATTCTACCTAGAAGTGGGGAACATTTCTTGGGACATAATGATACTTTGAAGACAATATTGGGATTCATGTTAATGTTAAATGACATATTGATAACCTTTGCCTCTAGGAAATTGAATTATCATGAACAGAAATACCCCAGACATGAGCTGGTGTTTTCTGTTGTGATCTTCACATTGAAAATATCACATAATTATCTCTTTCTAGAAAATTATGATATATATATGGATCGTAAGATCCTCAAGTATGTACTCACTGAAAAAGTGATGAATATGAACCAATGATAATTGTTAGAGGTGATTAAGGAAAATTATTTCTCATTGAACAATCATCATATAAAAGAAAATAATGTTGAAGACACTCTATGTATAAGGATCAAACAATTCGATCATTTATGATAATTAATAAGGGTCTAATTTTCATAGAATTGAAAAGGACAATCATTAGAATAATAAAGGATGTAAAATCATTAATCCTTTCTAGAATTATTTGTCAACTCTATTTTATGAAGCAGATAATTTATTCTCAAATATATTATGTGGGAATTTAAAATAATTTTTAAGTTATATGATAAGGGAAATACAAATATTTTAGTGTTAATTAAAAAAGAGGTGTACGATTTTGGTCAAGACTATGGGTACCATCAAATCCCGAGACAATGAATTATTCATTGGATGATATGAAAGGATTGACCATCATAATCTGTCAAGGAAGTGAAAAGTTATATCAAGATATCTAATAGAAATATATGTGGGAAAATAAAAAGAAAGATATTGCATAATATATATAAATAGGTATTTTATGTTAATATGTTTACGTCGATTAGAAAAACTCAAGGAGATAAAGCCACTATTACCCATACCCACATGGAAATTGGAAAATATTACCATGGTATTATTCACAAATCTTCATAAAATATCATGATGAGATAATTTTATATGGGATAAAGTTGATCATCTAAAAAATTCTCATCACTTCATTGAAATTCTGAATATCTTTTCACTTGATCAACAAGATAGGGTATACATTATAGAAGGGGGGAGGCTTAATAAACACCACTATCAATTTTATCATAATTAGATCCATGATTCAGCTCCAATTTCTGTAAGAATCTTCATCATGATTTAAATAATATGTTGACTTTTTTCACCAATTAACTCCCTCAAAATTATGGAAAATATAATTATATTATCCAGAAACTCATGTACATGTTTATATAATTCCCAATTGAATGTAAAGAGGGATGCGATCAACATATTCCTTTTGTCGAGTTATCATATGATAATAATATCCACTCAAGTACTAAAATGGTTCCCTATAGAGCCCATTATATTAAGAGGTTCAAAACACCTACATATATGGGTAAAGTTGGGGAACACCAACTGCAATGTTTCGAAATAGAAGATAAATAGTTAGAAAAGAACTCGACCATTTAGATGAACATCATTTCATCTTAGAGATGATAGAATAACAATGCTGATAATTATGGACAATAACTAGAGTTTGAGGTTTTAATACGAGTATTACTCAAAACACACACACACACAGAGATATATATAAATATATATATGGATGAAATTAAGGATATTTTATAATATGGAAATGCTTATTACAAGATAAATCAATCCCTTTGAGATAGTTTATCAGATAATAGCGGTAGAATATCAACTAGAACTCACACATAACCTATCTAAATTATTGTATGTGTTCCATTTATCACTCTTGAGAATGAACATACCAGACCTATAATAGTTACTCAATACAGAGGTGGTACCATTGTAAAATGGTATTTCATATGATGAAAAACTGGTGAAGATATTATATCATAGAGACAAAGTTATATGAAATAATACAATTCACTAAGTAAAACTACTACGAAGAAAGAAAAAGTTGGATGAAAAAACATGGGAACCATTGGAGGTGATGAAATATTGTAACACTCATCTATTTTAGTGTGTGAAATGAAAATTGTGTTTGTTAAATTTTTGGATGGGGGATGATTGTAACAACCATAAAATTTATAAATAAAATTTCCTTGATGGTTGATTTAAATTACATATTATGAATTTTTCTTATGGAAAAACATAACATAATATGGTTTATTATATCCTATCTGATTTAAAAGAATATTAAACATCCAAATTATTTATAATATTTCCATTTAACAATTATCATATAATTAGTATAAAAATTAGGATCTGAAAAATCAAATTTCCAATGAAAAAGAAATTGATGGCCTCAACCAGCAGAATCATACCCTCGGAATACAATTTTTTGGAGCTTACATGGGGGATAGAATCACTAGTATTTTCCTTTGACCCAGAACATGAATATATCTAACAAATAATGCATGAAATAAACCCTTTTTAAGTGAATATGAACCATATCAAGATCACAACCCAAACTATGTACGTTGAACCACCCAATGAAAGTCTTGAAATCAGGCACCTTGCCATTAGGGAGTTTGATGGATTAATAAAGGGAAATGTACCAAGACTATAATAATAATAATATTTTTATTTTATAGATTAATGAATATATTTTCATCTTATGATTAAAACATTATAAATGTTTTTTATTTTCCCATGATAAAACAAAAATCGATTTTTTTGGTAATATATATTTTCAATAAAAACATTTATTTGTAAGAACTAATGATTTTTTAAAATATGTTTTATATTATTAAAAAAATTTATATATTTTTGAATAAATATAAATCATCAAATAATTTTTATGATGTAAAATGTAATTTTTATAAGTGTTTTAAAATTGTTATAGTTCAACCAGACTAACATTTTTTCAGTGAATGTAAATTCATATTTTAAAAGTGAAAATTCCCATCTTCAGAAAATTATTTGGATTAAATAAATTATATAATTGGAAAAAAATGATAATACATTGGTAAATTCATTTTAATTTTCTATGATAAATGAATCTTCAAAAATAAATTAAATATGTTATAAATATATGATGTGTATTTTGACTTTGTAATGACCCAAAATGATTTAATAAATACTATAAATTGTATCCACAACCAAATATATTATTCCCAATTAATATAATTAAATTTTATATATATTATTAATTTTTCTTAATTAATTATGAATCCTTCAAAACAAATAATATTTTGAAATGTTTTAGATTTATTTCCCTCTGGACATGGCTCACTTACTCATCATCAAGGGTAAAATTTTATTAATTTATTCCCATAGAGATGTAAATTAATTAAAACCAATCATATTTTGAAGAACCATGGGAAAAACATGATAAGGTGTTTGGTTCTGGTTATTTTATTTTAAAGAGTCAAAAACCTATGTTTGGAAAATTACAAAGTGCACCCATAACTTTTCGTATTTAAACCCAAACCAGATCCAAGTTACCATAAATTAGAACCTTAGATCACATAATTACTCATCACATTACTCTCAATATTCCCCCCAAAGTATAGGAAAATCCCCTAATAATTACCTCCAAATCTTTTTGAAATCACCCTCTCAAGGTAAGGGATATTCAGAAAGAAGAGGGATAAGAGATGATGTACTCACCTATGTGGATGTTTCCAATAGCCTTGGTGATAATGGGCTTCTTGATGGCCCCTCACTCATTGGTGGGGGAGGGTCCCCTTCCACTTCAACATTAAACCCAACCATTATTCTTATCCCCATTCATAATCCTTGATTTCATCCCTATATTTTCCGTGATTTTGCAGAGCCCAATGGTTCCATATCTGTTCAACAGAGCCCCTCAACTCTCGATCACACTAAAAAAAGTTTACCAAATATTCATTTCTTATAAATCTTACATCGACATATAGATTCATGAAATGTCATTCAGTAGTCCATTATTTCAATTGTTTTTTTTATTTTGAGGTCAATATAAGCATGCTATAGTCATTCATCTTGACTCTAAGAATGTCCTAGTGAGGTCTACTTAGGAAGATGACCGGATTTTGGACTGGTTAAGTGGTCCAAGAAGATGCAATAGCACTCAGATTATTCTCATCAAGTGGTTGTATGATTTCTATATGAGGCACGATCCCCCTTACGTTTCAATTTGGGTATGGTTTCCTCACCTTCTTATACCCTTTCAAAATACATCTATACAACGTATGTTTGTAAATCTAGTTGGGATTTATCTCTATTCTGATATTTGGACTAGAGAAGTTAGATATCACATTTCTCTGAGAATTTGTTTTGAAAATGATATTTCCAAACATTTGATGGGGAGTTCATGTAAAATCAACCAGTTATATTTTAGTCGCATTATGATTACTATTCTCTATGAAACCACAAGGGTCATAAATCAGATGCCTACACGCATGGTAAGTCATCTGATTTGAAGGAAAACCAATTTATGAAGTCCAATATGGAGAGGACTATTGAAAGTGGTATGGGCTAGAATGTAGAATATAATGTTTCTTCTCCGAAGTGGGATGTTTCAATTTCTAGACGGATCGTCTATAATGATTTTCATTTGATTTCCATTGAATCTAGTAAGGGGAGGCTAAAATAGTAAGCACCTCTACCTCCTGAGTCGATGTTTAAGGATGTTATCATATGGTTAATATGAAATCTTAATGGTATGAAACAACTAGTGGTAGTAGTTACTGACTAAAATCTAGTGGGTGATTCCACTAATTCTATTTTAGATTATACTCATTCTGATATGGAAATGTTTCTAGATGAAAATCATTTTTCATGGAAATGGATTCAGTTTCAACTCACATAGCTCATTCAGTGATGGTAAGAGATGCTCCTATTCATGATAGGGAATCTAAAGTGATTAGGGAACCTCTCAAACATAACATGGGTGCATTATATACATATTTCATGTTTCCCAAGGATGGTACTAAGAAAATTCCTAGTAGAGAGGTTGATTCCATTGAGTTGGGTAATCACTACATATTAGTATGGATTGATGAAATAGTCTAGGAGTGTGAGTTTGTTTTGGTTAAGGAATACATTGATGGGAAGCAAGAATTTTTTTAAGTGTCCAATGCATGAGATATAAGGACCCCAATTCCCGGGTGCCTATAGGGCATGATGCACTAAAAATTTATTACAAATAGTTACAATAATACATCATGTCCCATTACTATAGAAGATCGTGGGGATCATGATTCTGGGAAACCAGCTGCTTCTGAAAAACCTCACTAGTACAAACCCATAGATGAAATTTTTTTAAAATGTAGGGTGAGAAAAATATGCCTAGTAAGGGGTTTTAAAACGTTTAAAGTAATTTCTTTCTCAAGGAAGTCATTTTGATAATCATAAAACACGTTATTAAACAAGGGATTATCTTTTTCTTAAAACATGAAAATCCTACACTCCTGAAAACCACTTACACAGAACAGAAATACTTTCTTAAAATAAACTTTAAAGAAGACATAAATCCGAGAGCGCAAGCATGTGAATAATAGATGATACATAATTTACAACAATGTTACTTCATCTCCAAAAGACTGAGTATAAATAGGGAACAGTCATATCATGGTTTGTCAACAAATAAAGTTCTTATAATAGCATTCTAGATGTTTTAAAGTTCATATCTCATAATCTCATTGCCGTAGTCAGGGGAAAATTCCAACTAGGGGATATCCTGTTAGTTGAATTATCTCATGGTTGACCATTTATCATCACATGCGGAAGGGAATGTATAATTCCAGACTTTTTCAAGACATTGTGTCATGACCATAAAAATAACTTTATACGGGTCAATGCTAACCGCCAATCCCATTTCCCATAGTAGCACAAGCCATGGCTAACCACTAAGACTATCGCACATAACGTCTCATGAGACTCATCCTTTACCAAATGCATTGGAGCGCTGTATTATTCCGGGAGCACCTATCCATAATCATTTAAGTCTAATACAACCCTCCCATATTTGACTGGGTATTACATTCATAGGGTCTCATTCTTACATTCATTACTCATTATCCCTTTACATGCATTTTCATAGTCAAGGAAGGATTGTACAAACATTGATAAAAGCTATGACATAAGAAATAAAAATACATACACATTAGATATTAACTTAACAATTGAAACCATGGGGTTAATGGAAACCTTATAATAAACACTTTAACAATTCAAACATCACAATCCCAAGTTAAAAACGAGGCCATTCATATTTAACACACATGCTGATATATGGGTGTAATGAAATCATCATGCTGACACATGAATTGTCAAGAACACTGATAAATGATAATTTTCAATTGGGAGATTTATTTTGATATCAAAATAATCCATAAAATTAATCATTTATATAAACATGTATATAAATTGTTTTTGTGTCGTTCTTGAAGTAATAATCTTTAAGGGTAAAAATAATTTTATTAAATCATCATGTTACACCAAGATGAATTAAAACATAATAACCATAAACATCCATTTTTTATTCTGAAATTTTTTTCACGTAATTAAATAGATATATGCATATATTGGTATTATTATATATATGGGTACATATATATATATATGTCTATATACATATATACTAGTTCATACCTTAATTTGAACAACCCAACAACAATCATTTCCCAACCTATTTTAACATGCTATGGATCACCCACAAGAAACCAGGAACTCGACATAAATCAAGATTTACACATATATATATATATGTGTGTGTGTGTGTGTGTGTGTGTGTGTGTATGTTTATACATACATATATATATATATGACCTGAAACTAAACTAAACAAGGTGAAATCACAAAACTCTTTACTTCCATGTTTTAAAGACCAGTTACTAGGTTCGGGGAAACCTTATAAGTAAAAGGATCATAGTATATGCATGTCGATGTGATTATATATATATATAATAATTCCAACCCCAAACTAAAACAATGTAACCTAATGTAATCCTTTTCTTATATTTTTTAAAGTTTGGTTATTAGATTCAGGGAGGGCACGGAGAAAGAAAACAAGAACCAGGGATGTTTGCAAGCTCCATATACATGTATATATTTACATAAATATATATATATAAACTTAAAACAAAACTGAAACACAATCAAGACAACAGTTCCCTTACCGGCTCGGAGAGAAGGAGAAGGAAGTGCAGAAGACGTCAACGAGGTGGCCAATGGTCCATGGAAGAATGGTGCAAAACCCTCTCCTTCGGTGAAAAATTCTTCTATTCGGTGAAAACCAAGGTTTAAAAACAGGGAACCCTTCTTGAATGGAGATGTGGATTGGGAATCCGAGGCTGAGGCGGTGCATAACCCGTGGAAAGAATAGAAAGAAACCTGGTCCACTGCTATCCTAGATGACAAAAAACAGCCTATATAGCTGGTTATCATGTGCGAGGAAGAAGAAGACGCATGGGGTAACAGAGATCCAAACAAAAAGGGAACGAACAATATTACACAAGATCTGATCGGACGGCCCTGACATAGTGCAGAGTAAAAAAAACAAACAGCAGCAAGGGGGGTGCACTGGATCAGACGACCGAGGTGGTGTGGCACATTAAAAAAACGTCCCTCCCCAATTGTAAAAAAACAAAATCGTATTATTATTATTATTATTAATTAAACCTACTATAATATCATTTTTTTATTATTAACATGAAATTATTGATCTATCTTTTATTATTTTAAGGTAATTCAATGGTAAATTAATACACATATATATGTTAAATTATTTACCCCTATCTATAACATATTATTATTATTTTCCTTTATTTACTTATATATATTAATTATCTTAACCTTTATAATTAGAGATCTCTATTAATGTTGTTAATACCATTAGACAGTTAACATAATAACATTAATAATTATTTTCAAGTTTCACAATTAAAAGTGCATTGATGTAAATATTAACATTATGAAACAAAATTTGTAGTATAAAAGAAACCATAATTTGACATCATTTCAAAACTGTTAATTATAAAAAAAAAGTCAAATTATGAACATTTGCATTATTATTATTACTTATTTTAATTTTAGGGGTATGTATAATACATTTATCTTAAAGTTTGACGTAACATATATATATATATATAATGCAAGAGTTTTCACACACATTTTCATAGACTAAAAAAATAAATCCCACCAGATTCAATAGAGTCATTCATAAAATAAATATTTACTTGCTCAAGTTAAAAACGTATATAATAAATAGTGGAAAATAATGATATTAATTCCCACTATTTTTAATTATATAAAATAAAATAGAATTCATATATGATTCACATTTTGGGAAAACAAACAATGAATTAGTTATATTATTATTATTATTGTTGTTGTTATTAAAGCATTAAAAGATATTTGAACATGGGGGTGCCAATAGCTATAGTTATAGCCGTTGGTGGCTAACGGTCGGATAGGTGTTCTATAAAATCTTGCTCTCGGGGTATCCCAAATTCAAGGTGATTGAAGAAGAATGAAAATGAGATGGTTCAAGTTATTCCTTTGGTGCTCAATACGGCTGCGGTGGCTTCGGCCATCCTTATGTTTGTTTTTATGAATGCCAAAGACCCTTATCACCTTCTTGGGGTTCTTGTGGTTTTAAGCGGTCTTCCTGTAATTTTAATCAGGTTTATAGTTGGAATCTTTGGTTATCTAAGCTTCCTGTTTGAACACTGTGAGTTGTAATTACCAAGGTGTTCCTCATTTGATTAAATGAGCCTGTCATTAATTTTTTTCATTTACTTCATTCCATTGTTATATATACATATATATATTATATAAGAGGATAACTTGTTCTATTAAAGGAAGACATATTAATATAAAACATATCATTACATAACACAGTTTTGTGTACTGTTACATTATTTCCACTTCAAATAATTGCATCCTCGCAATTCTATTCATAAAAAGAAAAACAAAAACTCAGTCATACAACTTTACCGAAACAGGAGATCCGGCTCAACTAACGGAATACCCATGTTGGTACATAGTTCCATGGTTTCCCTATCCCAGATGCACCTTTAGCAGTATGTTTTTAATCCTTGCTCATGTGTACTACACACAGGCTCTCATAGGGAGGCTTGTGTAGTGAAAAGCTCGGAAATGTCTAAGTGGTCAAGTTCCTTGATAACCCTCCAAACTACATCATGCTCGAGGTATTCGAGAGGGATGATGCGATTGAGGAGAGTGATATTTTTGACCTGGAACATATAGGCTGCCTTGAGGTGGCCATCTTGAGAAGCTATGAGGAAGCACGCTCTAGAAGAAACGTTTTACACCGGAGTAAAAAACTGGAAGAGGAATTCGTAGTATCTCCCCCTTCACCTATGGTAGGGGAGTTGGGAGTGGAAATTAGATGAAAGACATTTTCATTCCCCTGAAACGAATGATGAATCTCAGGACTGTTTGCTAAGTCAATCAGATGTTGGCAAGACCCTCGCAGGTGGAGAAAGTATGGATAATCTACCATGCATGGTATGATCAAAATGACCTCTACTAAATCATTAGGTAGATATGAGATGTTCGTTTGACCAGCCATCTGAAAAAAACATTCAAGGGAGATCACTTAACAAAACTGTTAAAGTAGAGACAGGAATGGAAACAAGAAACTTTCAGTTATATAAAAGTTTACATAACAAAGCATGAGTTTACTAAAAGAACACCACAAATAGAGGTAAAGCTCCCTAACTCCTCAAACCACACACAGGCTGAACAAACTGGGTTAAACTCATGGGAACATCTATGACGCCTACTGAGTTTAGCATGATGGGTATGGAGTTGAGAAACGTGGTTATACACTTGTTGCCTATAAAAAATGCGTGGATTCATCTTCTAACATCCCAAAGTCCATCAACTTGCCCCAGATTCCGTAGTGAAAAATATGACATAGGTAGGCCGCTCGGAGGTCTCCGGCAGCAACAGCTTCTTGAAAGGGGTTATTGATCATTGTGCCAAATTCTTCTCCAGCTGTGAACACTCGGAGGAGTCCCTCATGGTACCTTCCCTGACATGCATATGTGGGTAATTGGGTCATCATAATTAGGATATAATCCATTACCAAACCCTGGTGAATTCTAAGCACCCTAGGCTAGTCTGACACATCATACAGGTGCTTGCATGACATGCTAATACAGGTGTAATTAAGAAAGTTCTCCCGAATAGCCAGAGACACAATCGTCTCTTGGGCCTCAGTGGGGAGTGATAATAGATTTGTAGATACATGTCCATCAGCCATCTGAAAGTTATAACATATTTACTTAGTCAATCATAGTAACATATTCATACCACCTGGTTTTCCAGAGTTTCCAGAACCCATCCTATAATACAAACTTTAAGGACCCCAATTCCCGGGTTCCCATGGGGCATGATGTACTAAAAATTTATTACAAATAGTTACAATAATACCTCATGTATCATTACTATAGAAGATCGTGGGGCTCAAGATTTTGGGAAACGATCTGATTCTAAAAAACTTCACTAGTACAAACCCATACCTGAAATTTTTTAAAAACGTAGGGTGAGAAAAATATGCCTAGTAAGGGGTTTTAAAACGTTTAAAGTAATTTTTTCTCAAGGTAGTCATTCTAAAAACGATAAAACACTTTATTAAACAAGGCATTATCTTTTTCTTAAAACATGAAAATCATACATTCCTGAAAACCACATACACAGAACAGAAGTAATTTCTTAAAATAAACATTCAAGAAGACATAAATCAGAGAGCTCAAGCATGTGAAAAATAGATGATGTATAATTTACAAAAAAAGTTACTTCATCTCCTAAAGACTGAGTATAAATAGGGAAACATTCATATCATGGTTTTTTGGCACATAAAGCTCTTATAACAGCATACCGCCTGTATTAAAGTTCATATCTCATAATTTCATTCTCATAGTCAAGGGAAAATTCCAACTAGGGGATATCATGTTAGTTGAATTATCCCCTGGTTGACCATTTTTTATCACATGTGGAAGGGAATGTATAATGCTAGACTTTGTCATGACCTTGTGTCATGACCATAAACATAACTTTATACGGGTCAAGGCTAACCGCCAATCCCATTTCCCATAGTAGCACAATCCAAGGCTAATCGCCATGACCGTCGCACATAACGTCTCACAAGACTCATCATTTACCCAATGCATTGGAGCACTGTATAATTCCGAGCGCACCCATCCATAATCATTTAAGTCCAATACAACCCTCACATATTTGATGTGGTCTTATATTCATAGGGTGTCATTCATAAATTCATTACTCATAATACATTTACATGCATTTTCATAGTCAAGGAACGACAGTACAAGCATTGATAAAAGCGAAGACATAAGAAATAAAAATACCTACACATTAGATATTAACATAACATTTGAAACCATGGGATTAATGGAAACATTATAATAAAAACTTTACCACATCAAACATCACAATCCCATGTTAAAAACAAGGCCATTTATATTTAAAACACATAATGATATATGGGTGTCAAGAAATCATCATGCTGACACATGAATTGGAAAGAACGCTGATAAATGAGAATTTTCAATTGGGAGAATTATTTTGAAATCAAAATAATCCTTAAACTTAGTAATAGATATAAACATGTATATAAATAGTTTTGGTGTCGTTCTTGAAGTAAAAATCTTTTAAGGGTAAAAATAATTTTATTAAATCATCATGTTACACCAATATGAATTAAAACATAATAACCATAAACATCCAATTTTTATTCTGAAATTGTTAGCTTGTAATTAAATAAATGTATTCATATATTTTTATTTATATATATATGGGTAAATATATATAAATATATTTATATATATATACATATATACTAGTTCATACCTTAATTTGAACGACCCAACAATAATCATTTCCCTACCTGTTTTAACATGCAATAGATCACCCACAAGAAACCAGGAACTCAACATAAAACAAGATTTACATATATATATATATATATATATATATATTTGTGTATGTTTATACACACATATATATATATACGACCCGAAACTAAATGAAACAAGGTGAAATCACACAACTCTTTACTTTCATGTTTTAAAGTCCAGTTACTAGGTTCGGGAAAACCTTATAAGTAAAAGGATCATACTATATGCATGTTCATGGGATTATATACATATATATGTATATATATAAAATAATTCCAACCCATAACTAAAACTAGGTAAGATAATATAATACTTTTCTTATATGTTTTAATGTTTGGTTATTAGATTCGGGGAGGGCACGGAGAATGAAACAAGAACCAGGGGTGTTTTAAAGCTTCATATACATGTATTTGTTTATATAAATTATAATATATATATATATATAAACATAAACCAAAACCAAAACATAAGAAAGACAAGAGGTCCATTACCGGCTCGGAGAGGAGGAGAAGGAAGTATAGAAGACGTCGGTGAGGTGTCCGAGAGTCCCAGGAAGCACGGTGCAAAACCCTCTCATTCGGTGCAAAATTCCTCTCTTCGGTGCAAACCGAAGTTTAAAAACAGGGAACCCTTCTTGCTTGGAGATGTGGATTGGGTATCCAAGGCCGAGGCGGTGCCTAACCCGTTGAAAGAAGAGGCAGAAACTGGGTCCACCGCTGGCCAAGATGAAGAAAAAAACAGCATACACCGCTAGTTATCGCGCACGAGGAAGAAGAAGACGCGCGGGGTAACAGAGATCTGAAAAAAAAAAGTGAACGACCAAGATTACACAAGATCTGATCGGATGGCCCAGACGTGGTGCAACATTAAAAAAAGAAACGGCCATGATGGGGGGTGCGCTGGATCGGACGTCCAAGGTGGTGTGGCACTTTAAAAAAATGGGTCTCCCCAATTGTAAAAAAAACAAAATCATTTTTTTATTAAACTTAATATAATATCGTTTTTTTATTATTAACATGAAATTATTGATCTATCTTTTATTATTTTAATGTAAGTAAATGGTTATTTAATACACATATATATGATAAATTATTTACCCCTATCTATAACATATTATTATAATTTTCCTTTATTGACTTATATATACTAATTATCTTAACCTCTATAATTAGAGATCTATATTAATGTTGTTAATACCATTAGACATTTAACATAATAAAATTATAAATTATTTTCATGTTTCACAATTAAAAGTGCATTGATGTAAATATTAACATTATGAAACAAAATTTGTAATATAAAAGAAACCATAATTTGACATCATTTCAAAACCGTTAATTATAAACAAAAAGTCAAATTATAAACATTTGCATTATTATTATTACTTGTTTTAAATTTAGGGGTAAGTATAATACAATTAACTTAATGTTTGACGTAACATATATATATATATATATATAACCCAAGAGTTTGCACACACAATTTCGTAAACTAAAAAAACTAAATACCACCAGATTCAATATAGTCATACATAAAATAAATATTTACTTGCTCACGTTAAAAACATGTATAATAAATAATGGAAAATAATGATATTAATTCCCACTTTTTTGCATTATATAAAATAAAATTGCATTCTCATATGATTCACATTTTTGGAAAACAAATAATGAATTAGTTATATTATCATTATTTTTGTTGTTGTTATTAAAGCATTAAAAGATATTGGATTATGGGGGTGCCAACAGATATAATTATAGCCCTTGGTGACTAACAGTCGGATAAGTGTTCTATAAAAACCTGGTCTCAGGGTATCCCAAACATGAGGCTATTGAAGAAAAAATAGAAGGAGATGGTTCAAGTTATTCCTTTGGTGCTCAGTACGGTTATAGTGGCTTCAGCCATCCTTATGTTTGTTTTGATGGATTCCAAAGACCCTTATCACCTTCTCGGGGTTCATGTGGTTGTGAGCGGTCTTCTTGTAATTTTAATTGGGTTTTTAGTTGTAAAATTTAGTTAGCTAAGATTCATTTTTGATCATTATGGGTTGAAGTTACCAAGGAGTTCCTCATTTGAATAAACAATCCTTTCATTCATTTTTGTGCATTTACATTATTCCCTTGTTATATATATATATATATTATAAGAGGAAAACTTATTCGATTAAAGGAAGACATAGTAATATAAAACATATCGTTACATAACGTAGTTTCTTTGGATGTTACAGGCAAAGTATAAGAAGGAGTTTTGGGAGATTGGTCTCCAAGCATAGGGAGGAAACAAAAGTTCATCCATAAAGACAAGAATAATTATTCCTCTTTACTCATGAAAATGGAGACACATTCAATAAAAGTTGAAATTTAATCCAACATATATTGATTCTTATTGTGTGCTAAAGAAGTAAGATGTTGTGCTTGATATATCCTTGGAACTTCTCCCGAGCTCAGAAGAAGAAGTTGTTGAATATGTTTTACTTATAAATGATAATATCGAGGAATCAACTAGAATGATTGGGAGGTCATTGAGGGCGAGCCTCAAGGAAAATCAATATGAGTGGATTGACAAGAAGGATCTGATACTGATTTGGTTATTTAATAATGGGATGATCATTTATGAGAATTATATCATGTTATGGGACTAGTTATCCTATGCTTTTAAAGATATATTAATTGATAAACCCGACACTCAAGTAACCAATATATCATGGAAGTTGTTTAGAGAGACTAAATCTAATAGCCTTAAATCATCCTTCAATGGTTCTGTTGTCTACTTTTCTTTTTGAGCTCATGGTTTCTCACTTTTTCTTTAAAACTGGTTAATAATAAAAATTTAACTTTCATTTTTTCAGGTAAGGGACACTACCAGAGAGCAGGGGAACGACAACGCTAGGGTTTATCAGTGTTAACCAGAATATGCTGATAAATGGTGGAGGGGATTTATCATAACTATATTTAGTGTTGATAATTTTTTTAATAAAATATATTATTAATAAATATAAAAATATTATATTTATTTTCAAAAATAATTTTTTTTTATTAAATAAAAAATGTACTTTTAAGATTAATATATATTTTTCATTTATTAAAATTTATAATTATCATGTTTTAAAAAAATTTCTAAATTTCTAATTGAATATAAATATATATTTAAATACTTCTAAGATTATAATAAGTTTCATTATATAATGAATATATTTATTAAATTTATCAGTATTTTTATATTGATTATATTGATTATATTTATTATATTTGTCATATTGATTATATATTGATTATATTGAATATATTTATAATAATTATTTTATTTATAATTAATATATTAATTATATTTATTAGAATTATTAGATTTATTAGATTTATTAGTTTTATTAGATTCATTAATTTTTATTATATTAGATTATATTTATAATATTTATTATTTTTATAATTTATATATATATATATAATTTTTAAATATATACATATATATAATATTATTATTAAATATATATGTGTTTCCAATAAAATTTCTCAATATATATATTAACTGATCATGCATCCATATATGTTATACTAGTACCTCACCCATGCATACGCACGAGGCTATAATTAAAACCTATTTTATAAAAATGTGTTAACAGTTCAAGTAGTTAATAATGGGAAATAGTTAAAAATATGATACATTTACGGCTTCAGTGAATGAAATAATTGAAAAAAATTGAAAAAAATTGAAAAAAACATGTATCTGAAAATATAAAATAAAAGGAATCAAAAAGGAAATAACATGATGTGAAAAGATACATCAAAACATGACTTATCATTATGTATATATGATTATAGAACCCTCATTTTCACCATGGAGTTATTATAACAAATAATGTATTTGACATATCTAATAAGAAATGATAAAATGTAAAGTGAACTCTTAAATTGAGTTCATAAGAGTGAATCAGAATCTATAGCTCATTTCATATAGGCATGCATAGAACTATATCATACTGATTTGAAATGGTATCCATACATGGTCACCCCCTTCCAGTTTCCAGTTATGTTGTACTAGGTTTTTGAAAACTGTTTACTATCTTCCTATATTTTTCAACACAATAGAAAACATAAAATGAATCACATCTGATTGTAAGGATCGCGATAGAATTTAGAGAATACCTTATTCAATTTGGTACTGATGGAAGAACATGTTCATAAGTGACCAAAAGTAATCATTTAAAATCAAGTTAGTCTGTTAATCCCTTAACTTCTAAAATCATGAAGGAAGAGAAAAAAATAGTGAATAATATAAATTAACAAACTTACCAATGTTTGACATTGGAATATAATATGGATTCTTTTAATTAATGTTTTCCTTTCACAATAAATTAATGACTTGAATCATTTTTCTATAAAGAAAAAATCAACCGTATTAGTAATAATAAAGAAACTGCAATCATAAAGATGACATGATTTAAGAATCATTATATCATGTTATTCATTTGTAAGGATCATGGTTGAATTTAGAAAATACTTTGGTCAATATCTTTATTTTCATCCAATATATGCATTTCATATCTAATTTCCAAAATATATAATAAGTAGGGGGAGAATAGATATTCAAAATATCATAGTTTCTTTGAAATAGAAAGATATATTATCATGAATAAAAGAACTACCTGAAGAAAATACACCGCATTAAATGAGTCATTATTATTTTGGATAGCTATACATCCAGTGCTATAATGAATAAGACAAGTACTTCAAAATGAATAATCCAGTAACTCTTAAACATGAATAATATAAGTATATGAAATAGTGAATTTCTGAATAAATGAACTATAAGAAACAACTATCATGATTAGATTAACTAACTCAAAAATATAAACCTTAGTGAATACCTTGGTTAGTTAGGCTTCACTGATAAACATGCACTGTTATTATGTTGATATAACACATTTGTAAAATGAATAAAACAGTTGTAAAATGGAGTTGTTGTGGCCATGTACCTGGAAAAAACAGTTCACACTTGAATGTTGGAATATTATTTATAGATTTTTTCATGATCAATAATAACATATTGAGCAACCCTCTATATCAAAGACATAATGAAGGAATACATGTTATAGAAAGACTATCTAACTCGAGGAAAATACTATAAAATAGAGTAATAAAACTTAATAAATGAGTAGTATCAACTGTAAGAAAGTTGTTCCAGATCCAATAAATGGATATTCTATCAACTTCATACTAATCTTGAATGCGTAGAAAGAATTATACCCTTAAATTTCTTCACCAGGACCATCAAATTCTACATCATTACTTCTTTGAAGAAACAAAAATTAATTTACATATAAGATTATTAGTCTAACGTTACACTCCATCTACATCATCTATAGTGTCAAGTAAAGGATCTTATTTAGAGGACATTTTTGATAAAAACACCTAAAATAAAATTCAAAAACATATAATGAAATTTCATACATCATTTAATATATATATAAAGTATCCATAATAAAAAGACCATGTTTCAATATTCATGGTTTTTTCATCTTTGAAGATCAAAAAAGTAAGAAAATGTATACCTTCAAGCATGTAATGATTCCGAGAATCCAATACCCATATCCCAGCTAGTGCTGATTTTATAAGCCTTTTTAACTTCAGTGTGTCGAGTTTTTCTGGCGATTTAAGATAATAGAAAAGATTCCTATGAAAAAATGACATTAATTATCTTAGGAATGTGGCATAAACATGACTAAACCATAATGGTTGAGGATAACATCACCTTGTAAAACATCCACTGATCAAATTAAAAACCTTGTCCACTGCAAAAACATAGCATATGGCCCATTTTTCAAGAACATCTACCACAAGTGATATATAGTCCAGCTACTCATTTTTCAAAAATAAGTATCATAAGTGATACTTAGTAAAAGTAAACTAATAAGTGAGACATAATTAAATGATCTACTTCTTTAAAATGCCATTGCATGTCTGTTGCATGATGTTTTATTCCTCCAAAGTCAAGTTATAGTAATCTCTATCACATTATATGTAGGATCAATAGCCTACATTAATATTTACTATATGGAATATATTTAATGCTTAAAGTAGTGGTACAGATTATAGAAATAAAAGTGTACAAAAAATACGCACATAGTTAAGAGAGTAGAAACAACAAAGATAATTTCATTATATAACTGTACTGAATATTAAACCTCAATATCTCCCAACATACTCAAGAATTTCATTGGATAACAGTTGAAAAAATTATAAATTTAATATTTAAAAATAAGGGTAAGTACTAATGAAATATGACTAACAGTTTAGGATGGGCATGTCATATTTATCCCTGGACAAAATAAATGAAGGAAAGCACTATTAAAATGGTCCACCATTGGGAGGAAAAGAATATGTAATTGTCCCATGATCCATGGAAATAGCCCTAACTTCCAATCTTCCAGCATTCAGATGAAAATAATCTGCAATTGTCACATTATTCATTAATATATTTGATTTACCCTATACTTATAAAATTAACGCTTTGTATGGTAGAGTGATATGTCTCTAAAAGAAATGGACTATAGGAGTATAGTAGAGTGATATGTCTCTAAAAGAAATGTAGTATATGAAACTGATTACATGCAACTCATGAGTTGGCTATTCCTATTAGTACAAGTTCATTGGTCATAAAGCATTACATTCAAGTATATCTCTCATGCTTCATGGAAGCTAAAAGATAAATAACAGGACAATGATACAAAACATTAAGAAACAAATATCACCATTTTTTATATTTCAACTCAAAGAACATAATCAAATATCATCTTTGAAAACAATGACAAAACTAATGAACTGCTTCCAAAAACAACAACAAGGGAATATATCATTTAAAAAATCCCATTAGTTTTGAATAAATTTTATCATAAAATGGTGGATGAAAAAAGATGAAGTTAACATTATATTAAAAAATGTTTCAAAAGTTACAATTATGGGGAAGAATCATAGTTTGATAGAAAAGAGATAGCTCAGAACAAATTCCTAGGAAGAATACGCAAGGTAAAACAACAAGATTACTAAACCAATAATGTCTATGGAAGGTGATCGACCTTAAATTTTCATCTGCATTCTCAAAAACAAATCTTTGAGATCTCCATAAGATCTTCCAATTTTTCCCCACTCTGGCTGATGTAAGTGGCGCATTTCGAATCTTCATCATCTTCCTCATATTACCATGAAACAAACAACATCAATATAGAACACAACGCAAAGAGATTGTAATTTTATATAGATGGATATCAATACTTTTCAGCGTTGGTGAGCTTGGAATCACAACCTCTGGTGATTCTGGTTCTATTTTAGCCCACCTGGATATAGTCAGATCTTGCTTTGCATTGGCTCCTAGCTACAAATCCCTGTTCATCAGGTATGGGTGGCATCGACCCTTCAGATTGTCAATTACAATGACAACTGGTCCCATATTTTGTTGATCAGAGCATGATCTTGGTTGAAATCAACAGAAAAGCATCATCAATGATGGTACCTATTTTTGATATCAATCATATTCTTCAAATTAAAAATGTATATTGGACGTGACATGATCATTGGGTTCGTCATCCTAAACATCGACCGTAGACTGACGATTGTTGTGGAGGTTGAGGGGGATGACAGTGAAGGTGCAAAACCGAGGTCTAGAGGAAGGAACCATGAGCAGTGGTCGATGATAGTAACATCAAACTGTAGGAGAAGGAAGTGGAACTCAAAAATGGGAAGTGTAGGGACTGGATATATAGAGAGCGGTGATTCATGTATCATAACTTATACAATGTATGATATTTTTTGTTTCAAGTACATATAAACTATTGAAATAAATTCCTAATAAACTGGAATGTGTAAAGTTCATATAAAATACACATTCCAAACTAAAAACCTAACAAACAAAAATGTTTGAATAAAATAATGGCATACTCGAATTTTTCGCACTATGTGTAACAAAAAACAATCGTTATTGATTTTATTCCAAAAAACAAACCCATACTTTAAAACAACTGAAACATCTGGTTGACACATATTCACTGACTACTTCATTTAAAACATATTCAGTGAATTCATCATTTAATACTGACTCATAATTAAAAAATGATTTTCTTAGTTTTCACTTACATTAAAAAATCAGAAACACATAACTTGATGATTTTTCATCATTATAAATGAAGCAGTCGGGGAATGAAACACCTATTCAACCCCCTGCACAACATTGGATTCCTCTTCATCTAGATTATTCCATTCCAAAATGTTTTCATGTTGACATGAATTTTTATAAGTATGAAATCAAGAGGTCAAAAATTGAGAGGAAGAAAATGAATTAAAGTTCATTTAATAATTTAAGGTTGTGAAAGTTAGAAGAATATCACTGATTAGTCACTAAAAGTGGATAATATTCATTACTAATATCTTTATATTAATTTTCCCAAAGTCCATAAACATTTTTTTAAGGCATTACATAAATAGAACTTCATTTCTTATCTTAAATACAATTCATGTTTAAAATGAAAATTTGGGCCCAATCATTCATCTTTTTGTAGACAACACTATATTCATTTACTGAATTTTATATTTTGGGAAATGATTTACCACTTTGTTTGGAACATTTTATCATTTAGGTCGGATGGATGAATCCCAGAGGAAGATGGATATTTTTGCACCCGAATGCCGAACATTGCTGGAGAAAGCATAATGGGCCCAAGGCCCATCAAACAAATGTGGGGCCCAAAATACAGGCCCAATGAAGCTCAAATTTATACAGTAGAAAGATAAAAATATTAGAATCATTTTATTCAACTGTGGCCGGAGCTAATTCGGAATGTTTCAAGATGATAAAGTGATCTGAAGTTGAGATTTAAATGGTGGACCCGACATTAATGCACATAAATATGTCCCACCATTTCGACCATAACATCCAAACAGATAAGGGGAATTTCCTGAAATTTTTACAGCATATAGAGGACAGATCGGCGACGATAGTTCTCTTCTACAACCCCTACGGATTCAACTTTTCTCAATTACAAATGAACACGTCAATATAGTGGACGAATCAGTACAGTTTTCCGGGTCAAATTCGAAACGTCAATTTCCTTTTGATTATTCACCCTCCCTTTGACTCTATTAATTATTGGGGGTGAATTAATTGTTGAGGTATGGAACTAAGGCTCCTAATATGCCTATATAAGAAGCTAGTGGTGAAGGGAATATGGGTGGATATTTTTCTTATCATCTTTTGTAGCTAGTTTCATTGTAAGGTTATTCTTCCAAATTTCCTTTGTAATGTTTTCCATTTCCATGTAAGTTTCTTTTTTTTGTATCCTTATGTTCTTAATAAAATTATTTCTCTTCTATATTTTCCATTTCATTTATTAAAACTGTATTATCACAAAGCACATGGATATCTCTGTGATGTTGTGAATTAGTCCACACATAGGTGTGAATTTCATTCACACACACAGAGGAGTGCTCGTTATTTCCGCGGTTTTAATTTCGTCAATCCAATTCCTGTTAGCCATCTTCCGCCCACCATTGAGAGTATACCGTCAATGGAGGGCTACCTCTTTAATGGGTTGATCTTAGGAGGATGCAAATTCTGGGATGAATGTTATTTTATGAACGGATTATTGTTAATTGGATAATTAATTTAAGACATCCATTCTTCATTTCTTTCTACTCTTCATCTTTATTGTGTTTGAGCAAACTAAATTCAATTACTAAATGACCATATAAATCGGAGAGATCATGAATTTGGTTCTGTAAGTGTATAGTGGATTAGTAATTTTGTTTAGTATGAACCAAACCATAAAATGATGAAGGTAGTGTTATTTTTGAAGAATGGATTCATCAAGAATTAATAAAACCAAAATTATCTAAAAAAGTAAAATTCATTCAATCCACCCCGAGAATAATCCTAAGATCAACGCCATTTTCTTTGAATTGAATTCACTTAGGTTTCTTAGTGTTCTTTAAAACCATCCAAAATCAAAACCAAATTTGGCTACTTCATAGCCCATCCTTCACCAAATCATAGCGTCTCAAGGTTACTTCTTCGGTCCCTGTGGACTCGACCCCTACATGTACTACATCGATCGCTTTTACCAGTAGGGTAAATTGGGGCGCAACCAAATTTTGGCGCTGTTTCCAAGGACCAAGTAAGTTCCTTAGACCAAAAACCTTCTTTTCTTACCCCCATTCTTCTATTCTCATCCCAATTCTCTTATATTTTCCCTTTCTCTCTTTTTTTTCATTTGGCGCATGTCTGCCTACACCCGCGATAACTCAAACTGATTAGTTAGGGTGGATACTCCTAGGGATGGGGAGTCAAGAACTAAAAGAGGTCCATTTCCATTAGATCAAAATATTCTTAAAACTCCAAATTCAGACGTTGAGTTCAATACAATGGAGAATCTCCCACAAAACCAAATCACAAACCCGGGAGGGAACCAAAATAACGGGCAAGACCCTAACTTGGGAATTGTTGCAGACCCGACCATAAATGACTACCTCACACCAACCTGGACCAGTGCACCCTCATAAATTAGGCATGATAACATAGGATATGCCCAATAGGTTTTCAAACCCCATGTCCTGAACCACCTTCCAACTTTTCAGGGGATGGAGTCTGATATGCCTTACCTTCATGTTAAAGAATTTAATGACATTGTTGAAACCATGTGCCCACCAAATCAAATTGAATCTGCTAAAATGAGACTTTTTCCTTTTTCTCTTAAAGACCTAGAAAAGAACTGTTTAAACAATTTGAGACCAGCATCCAATCACTCTTGGGACCAACTTCAACGAGAATTTTATAAAAAATACTTCCCACATCACAAAACAATTGCACTTAAAAAGAGTATACAAAACTTTTTTGAAAGAGAGAGAGAAACATTCTATGAAACATGGGAAAGGTTCAAGGACACATTAAACATGGTACTGCAGCATGGTTTCTTAATCCCATAACAAGTGATAATTTTCTATTAAGGGTTGGGTCTTGGAAACAAACAATTTATTGATATGATGTGTAATGGAACCTTAAAAAACAAAGCCCAAAATGATGCTGATGAGAATCTAGAAAATCATTCTGAACATAACCAAACATGGGGAACATCACCATACTATGAGAAGCCACCCAAATCTAGTGGAATGTACAATCTTGGAGAAGAAGAAAACCTTAGAGCAAAACTTGCTGCACTCACGAGGAAAGTTGAGGAGATTGATCTAGGAAGGTCCACAAAACCCAAACTGTTGAGCTTGTTTGTACAATTTTTGACAAGAATGACCATAATACTCATTATTTCCCAACCATTCCTTCCATCAAGGATGTTCTTTTAGGAGGACCACTAGAAGAAGTTAATGCAATGAACTTTCAAAAGCCACAATTCACAAACACCTTCAATCCAAGGTATAATGACCATCCCGAATTTCATTGGAAGGACAATCAACAACCAACAATACAATGTATCAACCCATACCCTCAACCAAACTTTCATCCTCATAATCAGTTCCATCCATAATTGGTCCAATTCCAACATCATCATGTCAAATATCAACAACCTATCCAACAACCCAATAAACAACCTATCCAACAACCAAAGTATCCTCCTTGGATAAACCAACAACCTCAAGAACCAACCAAATTTTTTCCACAAAGCCTACTAGAACAACTGTGTAAACAAATGGACAAAATGAAATCATAATTCTCATCCATTAAAAAAAACTTCAAACCAGAAAAACTTGAAAGACACCCATGCCCACACAGGCCATTCCACAACAAACATCAAGGGGAGAGACAAGTTTCACTCAAACAACTCACGAACAACTAAAGGATGTTACAATTTTAAGAAGTGGGAAATCAATTGAAAAACCTGAACAGATAAGTAAGAAACCATGTGAAGCTTCAAACTCTAATGAAAATTCAAATGAACCACAAGCTCAAACTGAAGAAACTGATAATAATGCGAATGAAACAACACTTCAACAAACAACTCCACAATCAGCACCATTTCCTCAACACATGAGTGGGAAAACCAAGCCTAAATTGAGTAAAACATTGAGGGAAATCTTCTCACAAGTCAAGTTGAACATTCCCCTTATCCATTCCATCCAAACCATACCTTCCTACTCAATATACCTTAAGGACGTGTGCTCTTTTAAAATAAAATTTTCACATAAAAACCAAGTCCTTTTGGATTCTAATGTGAGTACCACCATTCAAGGGACCATTCCTCCTAAGATGAAAGACCCAGGATTCCCTTACATAAATGTTGAACTATGAGAGAACAAAGTTGTCAAAGCCTTGTGTGATCTAGGTGCCAGTGTGAACCTCATTCCTTATTCCATGTACTGTCAGTTAGGGATCGAAGAACTCTAACCCACATCTTTCACTCTTGAACTTGTTGATCGTAGTGTTCGAGTTCCAAAGGGGAGCTTAAAAGATGTTTTGGTGAAAGTTGAAAATTTCATTTACCCAGCTGACTTTCTTGTTCTGGACAATCACCCAAGCTTAGTTCCTAGAGAGAAAACCCCAATCATACTTGTTCTTCCCTTCCTTGCAACAATCAACTCTGTTATCTGAGTCCGAAATGGGAACATGACCATCACCTTTGGGAACATGAGTCTAGACTTGAACATCTACAATGAAAACTCTCAAATTGGGGATGATGAAGAGATCCGTGAGGTTAATTGGATTGGTAGTGTTGATAATGAACTCAATTAACATCAAGGAGTTACCGAAATATGGTTAAGTCAAGAAGAGATTGATTTTCTTTATTCACATGAGGGAAAGTTTTCTCCTTGGATTGAATCTCTTTCAGAAAGCTCTATTGATGAACTTCTAGAATCACCAATCAATGATACCATGGTTGAAATCAATTTCATTGAGACCATAGCCATTCATGACACAACTCTGGAAAATTTAGTGGATGAAAATTCTATTCACAAGGAACCAATTTTGTCAAGATATCTGATCAAAGAAACTAAGTTCAATACAAAGCCTCATCCATTCTTGGAATTTCATGACCAATCTGATCTTGAATTTAAATTCTTACCTTCATCACTAAAGTATGCATTCTTAGGGGAAAATCAATCCTTTCCTGTTGTCATTTCTTCCTCTCTTGAAGCTGATCATGAGAGGATGCTTCTAGATGTTCTTAGGAGACACAGGAAAGCCATTGGATGGACCCTATCTGATATTCCTGGGAATATCCCACTTATCGGGACTCATAGAATTATTCTTGAATCTAAGTCAAATCCATGTCGTCAACCTCAGAGGTGACTCAATCCAAATCTCATGGAAGTAGTGAGAGAAGAACTTTTGAAATTGTTAAAAGCTGGTATCATCTATACTATAGCTGAGAGTGAGTGGGATAGCCCAATCCATGTGGTTCCAAAGAAGGTTGGAATCACAGTAATAACCAACAAGGATGGAGAGATGCTTCCTACAAGGGTCAGTAGTGGATGGAGAGTTTGTATTGACTATAGGAAGCTCAACTCTTATACCAAGAAAGACCATTTCCCCTTACCCTTTATTGATCAAGTCCTCGAACAAGTGGCGGGTCATCAATTCTATTGCTTCATAGATGGATTCTCAGGGTATAATCAAATCGTAGTCTCCTTAGAGGATCAAGGAAAAACAAACTTCACTTGTTCATTCGGCACTTTTTCCTTCAATGGCATGCCCTTTGAGTTATGTAATTCCCCTGGTACCTTCCAGCGGTGCATGATGGGAAAATTCTCGGATATGGTGTGGGATTTTTTAGAGGTCTTCATGGATGACTTCTCCATCTTTGGGGATACTTTTGAAGGATGCCTTATAAATGTTGAAAAGGTTTTTTCAAGGTGCGAGGATAAGAATCTCATACTAAATTGGAAAAAATGCCATTTCATGGTAAGGGAAGGAATTGTTCTTGGTCATCTGGTATCTGGTAGAGGGATTGAAGTTGATAAAGCTAAGGTTGATATCATTCTTCACCTTCCCTCTCCTAAAACTGTTAAGGAAGAGAGGTCCTTATTAGGACATGCTGGTTTTTATAGAAGGTTCTTTAGGAATTTGAGCTCTATTTCTCGACCACTTTGTGATCTATTGGTAAAAGATGCTCCATTTTTATGGACAGAAAGCTGTGAGGAATAATCCTCTACACTCAAGTCAACTCTTATATCTCCACATATCATGCAATCTCCAAATTGGAAACTTCCTTTCGAGCTCATGTGTGATGCAAGTGATTTTGCTGTAGGAGCAGTCTTAGGACAACAGTGTGAGAAAACTCCACATGTCATTGCTTATGAAATCAAATCTTTAAATGATGCACAAATAAACTACACCACCACTGAGAAAGAGTTTCTTGCTATTGTTGTTTCCTTAGAGAAATTCAGGTCTTATCTCTTAGGATCACCCATCATTGTCTTCACTGATCATTCAGCCCTAAAATTCATTTTCCAAAAACAAAATGCCAAGGCAAGATTGATTAGGTGGGTCCTTCTTCTTCAAGAGTTTGATTTAACCATTAAGGATAAAAAGGGTGTTTAAAATATTGTAGCTGATCACCTCCCTAGGATGGAATTCAAAGACAACTCACACCACCTCTCTGTGTCTGATTCATTTCCCGATGAGCACCTCTATTCAGTGAGTGATTTCCCTTGGTATGCTGACATAGATAACCATTTGGTGACGGGTGATATTCCAAAATTCATGGGGACCCAAGCTAAGAGGAAATTCCTTTCTGATGTCAAACACTATGTGTTTGTTGATCCTTACCTCTTCAAGTTCTTTCCTGATCAAATCACCAGGAGATATATTCCTGAGTCTGAGCAAGATTCGATTCTAAAATTTTGTCATGGAGAGGCATGTAGAGGACACATTTCTACAAAGAAAACCACTTCAAAGGTCCTCCAATATGGTTTCTACTGGCCGAACCTCACTAAGGATTCCTTCCAATTCTGCAAAAGTTGTCCTGAGTGTCAGCAATTAGGATCCATTAACAAAAGGAATAAAATGACCCTCACTCCCATTCTGGTCGTTGAAATCATTGATTGTTGGGGAATTTATTTCATGGGAACCTTTCAAAACTCTAACGTATACCTAAACATCCTCTTAGCTATTGATTATGTCTCAAAATGGGTTGAAGAATTTCCCACCAAGTCCAATGAACTCCATGTTGTGATCCGATTTATGAAAGAGCATATATTTTCTCGATTTGCAATTCCTAGGGCTATAATCAGTGATCGTGGAACCCATTTCTACTACCACCCATTCTCATCACTCATGTCTAAGTATGGTATTACTCATAAAGTTTCTACTGCATACCATTCTCAAACCAATGGTCAAGCTGAGTTGGAAAATATAGAAATTAACCAAATTCATGAAAAAACTGTCAATCCCTCTAGGAAAGATTGTTCTGAGAAACTCTTAGATGCCCTTTGGGAATATCGAACTTCTTTCAAAACAATCCTAGGCATGTCACCGTATAGATTGGTTTATGGAAAAGCATGTCATTTACCTGTTGAAATTTAGAATAAGGCCTTTTGGTCAATAAAAAAATGAACTTTGACATTTCATTAGATGAAACAAAAAGGAAATTAGAACTTAATGAACTTGAGGAACTTAGGATGGAGGCTTATGAAAATTCAAGGATCAATAAATCTAAAGTTCAAGCCTACCAATGTAGGAATCTCAAAGTCAAACACTTTGAACTGGGAAAATTTGTGCTCTTGTATAGTTCAAAACATCATATACAACCAGGAAAGCTAAGGTCCAGATGGTCTGGTCCATACCTAGTGCATCATGTGTACCCGCATAGAGCAATAGAGATTCAGGATCCCACATGTGGTCATGTCTTCAAAGTCAATGGTCATAGGTTAAAACCATTCATTGAATCATTCAATAAACAAGAAACCAAGTAGGAGTTAACTGATCCAACATATGAAATAGAGAAAAATTGATAGATTTTGGGTACAAGTCGGGCTAACGACGTTAAACAAAAGCGCTGCACGGGAGGCAACCCGTGGTTTTCATGTTTCCAGTCACTGTGAATCATCTTTTGTTTCCTTATGTTTCATTTTGTTATTTTTTTATATAGACTGTTGACATGTTCTTCTTTTATGAGTACGGATGGGTATGAAAAAGGATCACCGTATTCATCTGTGTCGCGCTGTGTGATCCCTGAGTAATACCTTACCTAGAAAATATAAAGAAGAAAATGTATCAACAATTTATTTTATTTATGTTTTATTAGGTAAAAAAATTAGACTCTTGACCTGTTCTTCTTTTATGAGTATGGATGGATATGAAAGGGGAGCACCGTATTCATCTGTGTCACGTGGTCTGATCCCTGAGTAATACCTTACCCAGAAATTTAAAAGAAGACAATGTATCATTAGTTTGATTTAAAAAAACATGAAAACCCATAAAAATGATGATACTTGGAATTAAATAAATCAATGTGTTGTTTGTTTTGTAATCTTTGTCCTTATTTTTATGGGTCAAGAACTATTTTGGGTGATACATGTTCAATAAAGGAGGTGCCTACATCCCACAAGAGATCAAAGGAGTAATCTGGAGCATCCTGAAATTCAACTTCAAAAACCCGGTGAATTTTTTCCACATTTATCATTCTCAATTTCATCTTTTAACTCCTATCCTACCCCCTTCAAACTTTTCTTTTCATTAAACACTAGGGAAAGTGTTATTCAAAGTTTGGGGGAGATAAAAAATGATTTTTTGTGAATAAAAACATGCATGAAATGAAAAATTCCATTAACCATAAAAATGATAACACACATTTCAAACTCTAAAATTGGATATCAAAAAAAAAATTCATGCCTGGATTCTGATTTTAATGCAAGTTTAAGTTCATGAGTATAGTTTTTGGAAAGTTTGGTTGTCCGATGTGATTTTTAACTGTCTACATTTTCATCCTCTTAATAAAAATTCCACAATGCACGTCTACTGGATCGTGGGAGTAAATTTGAGTTCTTGGGTCCCTTTTATTATAGCATAGGGTTCTGGGGTCACTTTTAGTTTAATTTTAGTATCCCAAAAAAACAAAAAAAAATGACCACATAGAGCAATATTTTTTTACAAATGTGTGGCGTCCGATACTTGGGGATTGTGACTCCATAGTTGTCTTGCCCAGATTTAGGCTTTATATCTCCATTGTAGAGCATGAAATTGACAATATGTGTGGCGTCCGTCAGTTGGGGATCGTGAATCCATAGTTGTTTTTCCCAGAGATAGTCTTTTCAAATCTATTGTGGATAAATAATCATAAAAAATATAAAAAAAATGGATACTCATATTAATGTTTAATGTGATTCCCACCTAGTGATTCCATTTCCCCCCTTGAACAATATAATGGGCCCCATATCTTTTGTGATGCACCACACTTTATCATGCTTAATTGAAATTGGATGAAATGTGGCGATGAATTTGAACAAAATAATGGGATTGGGCTTCAGATATGGTTATGGACCTATATTGTTTTAAATGATTTTGATGGGTTCCATAATTTTTTTGGTATGAAGTCTTTGGGTGAGCAATGTGTATTTAATTGTTTTTGGAAAATGTGATTTGAATTTCATATTTGTAATATATTTTTCTCAGGACTAGCAAAACACAAGTTGGGGGGTGTGATTAGTCACTAAAAGTGTAAAATATTTATTGTTAATATCTTTATATTCATTGTTCCAAAGTCCATAAACATTGTTTTTAGTGCATTACATAAATAGAACTTCATTTCTCATCTTAAATGCAATTAATGTTTAAAATGCAAATTTGGTCCCAATCATTCATCTGTTTGTGGAAAACACTATATTCATTTTATGAAATTGATATTTTTGTATATGATGGATCACTATTATTGGAACATTTTATCTTTTAGGTCCGATGGATGAATCCCAAGGGAAGATGGAGATTTTTGCACCTGAATGCTGAACATTGCTGGAGAAAGCATAACTGGCCCAAGGCCTATCAAACAAATGTGGGGCCCACAGACCAAGCCCAATGAAGCTAAAATTTATACAGTAGAAAGATAATAAGATGAGGATCATTTTATTCACCTGTGGATGGAGCTACTTCTGATGTTTTCATGATGATAATGGGATCTGAAGTGGAGATTTAAATGGTGGACCCGACATTAATGCACAGAAATTCGTCCCACCATTTCGACCATAACTTCCAAACGGCTAAGGGGAATTTCCTAAAAATTTTACAGATCATATAGAACAGATGGACGAAGATATATATCGTCTACAACCCCTCCGGATTCTGCTTTCTTCAATTACAAATGCCCACATCAATATAGTGGATGAATCTGGACAGTTTTCCAGGTCAAATTCGCAACATCAATTTCCTTTTGATTATTCACCCTCCTTTTGACTCTATTAATTATTGGGGGGTGAATTAATTATTGGGGTATGGACCTAAGGATTTTAATATTCCTATGAAAGGATCTAGTTGTGATGGGAATAGGGGTGTATATTTTTCTTTTCATCTTTTGTTGCTTGTTTCATTGTAAGGTTATGCTTCCAAATTTCCTTTGTAATGTTTTCCATTTCCATGTAAGTTTAATTTTTTATATCCTTATGTTCTTAATAAAATTATTTCTCTTCTATATTTTCCATTTCATTTATTAAAACATTATTATCACAAAGCACATTGACATCTCTGTGTTGTTGTGAATTAGTTCACACATAGGTGTGAATTTCATTCACACGCATGGAGGAGTGCTCGTTATTTCCTCGGTTTTAATATCTTTAATCCAATTCCTGTTAGCCATCTTCCGCCCACCATTGAGAGTATACCATCAATGGTGGGCTAAAACATTAATGGGTTGATCTTAGGAGGATGAAAATTCTAGGTTGAATGTTATTTTATAAATGGATTATTGTTAATTGGATAATTAATTTAAGACATCCATTCATTAGTTATTTATACTCTTCATCTTTACTGTGTTTGAGCAAACTAAATTCAATTACTAAATGACCATATAACTCGGAGAGATAATAAATTTGGTTCTATATGTGTATATGGGATTAGTAATTGTGTTTAGTAAGCACCAAACCAGAAAATGATGAAGGTAGTGTTATTTTTGAAAAATGGATTCATCAAGAATTAATAAAACCAAAATTGTATAAAAAAGTAAAATTCATTCAATCCACCCCAAGCATAATCCTAAGATCAACCCATTTTATTTGAATTGAATTCACTTAGGTTTATTAGTGTTCTCTAAAACCATCCAAAATCAAAAGCAATGTTGGCTACTTCATAGCCCATCCTTCACCAAATCATAGCGTCTCAAGGTTACTTCTTCGGTCCCTGTGGACTCGACCCCTACATGTACTACATCGATCGCTTATACTAGTAGGGTAAATTTGGGCACAACCAATCACGAGGATCTCATTATATGCCTACCTTTATATGTTCCAGCTTTGTATAAATTGACATGCTTCAGCAGCTCTATTACAAATATATGAGCACTGAAAGAACACCCAATCAATCAAAATAATATCACATAGTGAACCAATTTTATATCATGCTGTAGGTAGGAAACTATATCCAATCAATAGAAAATTTGTGTGCTTTAATTCTTGCTAGATAGAAAGGATTTGTTTGGAAGGTCCTGCAAAAAAACCTCAATGTACATGCATTAGAAAAGAAGCTGTATGAATTTAAAAATAATTAATACAAAATTAAAATTGTAAATCACCCTATATGTCAGAATATGTTTGACGCATTATAATGTGGTTCATGTTTCTTAACTTATAAATTCTTTAAAAAGTGATACATATATCTTAACTTGTACACAACATAATTTTTTATGCTTTATGTACATATAAACAAATAATTGCTTAATAAACTGGAATGTGTACAGGTCATATAAAGTACATATTCCAAACTAAGAAACTTACAAACAAAAGAGTTTGAATTAAATAATGGTATACTATATATTATCATACTATGTGCTACAAAAAACAATCGTTATTGCTTTTAATCCAAAAATCAGACTGATACCATAAAACAATTGAAACATCTGGTTGACACATATTCACTGACAACTTCATTTAAAAAATATTCACTGAATGGTTCATTTAATAATGAATCATAATTAAAAAAAAATAAATTTTATTAGTTTTCACTTATATTAAAAAAACAGAAACACATAACTTGATGATTTTTCATCATTATAAACGAAGCAGTCAACGAATGACACACCTACGCAGCCCCCTGCACAACATTGGATTCCTCTTCATGAAGCTTCTTCCATTTCGAAATGTTTACATGTTGATATGCATTTTCAGCAGTATGAAATCAAGAGGTCAAAATTTGAGAGGATGAAAATGAATTTATGTTCGTTAATCCTTTAAGGCAGTGAAAGTCAGAGGAATATCGCGAGGATCACACAATATGCCTACCTTCATATGTTCTAGCTCCGTATAAAGTCACATGCTTCAACAACTCTATTACAAACATATGACCACTAAAAGAACACCAAATTAGTCAAAATAATATCACATAGTGAACCAATTTTATGTCAGACTATAGGTAGGAAACTATATCCAATCAATACAAACTTTTTGTGCTTTAATTTTTTCTAGTTATCAAGGATTAGTTTGGAATGTCCTGCAAAAAAACCTCAATGTACATGCATCAGAAAAGATAAAAACATCATTTTTTCTATATTTCTCATAAAATAAGAAAAGTGAATTAAATAGATAAAAAATGTAGATATCATAGTAGGTTGTGCGTGAATAAAAATTCAAATAAAAATGAACGATCAATTCAAATTGCATAATTTGGGCCACTTTCCTTTTTTGGATCATAAACATAAGATTGTAAACTATCAGTTTAGGAAGGGAATGTCAGATTTATCCCTGCACATAATAAATGAAGGAAATCATTATGAAAATGGTCCACCATTGGGAGGAAAATAATATTTAATTGTCACATTATCCATGGAAAGAGCCTTACATCCCAATGGGATAGTGGAAATTCATTTATAAGATAATAAAAAAAATATTCAAATGAAAAACACATATTCAGAAGTGATTCAGTTTTTTATAGTGATAATCCACATAAAATATTACCTTTTATAGTAAAACGGGGAATTGGATGGTGATTTAAATAGAATTAATCTCAAAATAAAAAACTTCACCTCCACAACGACAACTAACTTCATCAATCCACCATGGTAGTAGTTTTGGTACAACTTCATAATTAACACTTGACACATAATCCCTCTCTCCATAGAATCAACTGAGTTTTTGTATACCCTTCCATGAATCATATAGGATATTTGTTTCAGAAAATCAGAAAGTGGAAACGTATCCATGATATCAAGGAGATAAAATTAACTAAAACATGAAAAAATACCCAAATAGAACCTATTAAAAAGATGACCAACTATTGTAGAGGTATGGAATTGAACTTGTTCAAGATGAAAAGCATAGTTTGGCATAACTTGTTCAAATTTAGTGATTTGGTTTTGTTTCACATTGCATTATAACAAGCCTAAAAGAAGCCGAGATGATCGGAAGGGTACGAGTAGGGAGAATAGAAAAAGGAGGAAGCACACGACGCTCTTGGGGGTATTTTTTGGATAGTCTGAGCAATGTTGGTGACGTGGAACAATGTGGAGGTGACACAACAGCCTGGAAGGACCTAGGTTTAGTAAATATAGTGGATATCATCATGAATGTTTATTTATATGTTAAAATATTTTTATTATTCATGATGTCCATTGATGAGTCATATTTCATTATATATATTCTATTCCTAGGTATATATTTTTAGTAAATGATACTCATATATATAATAATGTTCAAAAAAATACATATAAAATATAATTTAATATATTTAATATATTTATAAATATTTAATTTTATTTATATATAAATAATTTTTAAATGTATTTAATTTTATTATAATTATAACTATATATATTATCAAATAAATATTAAATCACAACAAATACTTATATAATAATTTTATAATATATATATATATATATATATTTATATTTATATAAAATAATTATTAATATAGTTATTTATTGTTAAAATTATAACTATAAATAAATAAATATATATGTAGATAATTATAAAATTATAATAAATTTTTGTCTTATAATACGTATAATGTTATAAATATATTATTAAATAAATATATTTATAAATAAATATATTTAAAAATAAATATATAAAGTTATAAATATAATCCAAAATAAATGTAGAAATATTCAAATAATAAAAATCTAATTAATAAAAATATTAGTTATATCTATTTAAATAATTATAAATATATTTTTTTATAATTTTATATTTATTTATATATTTATACAATTATATGTATATATTTTTAAATTTTTTAAATATTTATACATATATATATACACATACAACTATGTGTAAATAATTTTTTTATAACTCTAAAATACAAATAAATAAATATTTATTTAGTAGTTATAATTATAAACAAATATGTATTTATTTAAATAATTATAAAATTATGGAAAATATATTAAGATACAAAAAATTATTATAAATATGAAATTATTATAATGTTATAATTATTTAAATAAATAAATACATTATAATTTATAATTATATAATTAAAAATAAATATATATTCATATAAATAACTATGAAATTAGAAGATATATTGATATATATATATATTCATATAATTATATAGATAATTAATATATTTTTTATATATATTTATAATATTATAAATATAAAAAGAATATTAAGAAAAATTTTATAATTATTTAAATTATATTTTTATAAATATAAATATATATTTTACATATATATAATATTATGAATATATATAATAATAATAATAAATTAGTAACATTGTATCTTTTTCAGCACTTTTTTAGCACTAATAAGAGCCTATGTTTATCAGTGCTAACAAAGGGTTTATAAAATGAGTCTTTATCAGCACTTATGTAGATATTTTTTATCAGTGTGAAAAAAATCATTGATAAAGTCATGTTTTATCAGAACAATCTATTTTATTATTGATAAACATATATTTATCAGCACCTTTTTTATAGCACTGATAAATGGATAACCATATTTTATAAAATACTCAAACTTTCTCCTCCTCCCTCTCACCCCTCTTGCTCTTGCGGAAGCCGATCGCTACCGCGGCATGTCCTCCTCCTCATCCTCTCCCACTACCTCTCCTCTACCGTGAACCACACATCCACCATGAAACTATACTCCACCATGAACTACACCAACATACACCTCTCTTCCACAACACTCCACAACTCCTCCATGGGTGAACTAGACCATTGTGCACCACTCCACCACTAAGCACCACACATCCATCATGCGCCACACCTCCGTCGTGAAACTCTCCTCCTTTGTGTGCCTCTCATCTACTATTGAGTTTTCACCCCATTTTAATCTATTTAGTTTTGTTCACATGTAATTAATGTTTGATATTGATTTATCTTGTGAATTTTACGGGCTAAAATACCTATAAAAAATCGGGGCCATTTGCGGTCCTTCTTTGCACACAATATTAATTTCATGTTATTTAGTGTTCCACTTCATATTTTTTTCCTTGAATTTGGGTGACTCGGTTATGGATTTGAATTGTGGTGAACCTAGATCATAGTGCAATTTATTTTTAATGATTTGTATTTTTGTCGTTAGGTGTTATGTAGTATGTCACTTGACATATTTATTCATTCTCCATTAATATCGACAAATTTATTCTTCGATTTTATATTGGGTGATGTAGGTGTTTCTTTATCTCTCATATAATGCATTTTATATGTTTCCTGGATGTTTTTATATGATTTCCTATGAAATTATAATCCTACAATATGACTTTTTTGGGTTTCAATTAGCTTGAAAATGGTTTTAAAAAAGGACAAAAATTATTTAACATACCTAGTGTTTGGTAAAAGGCCCGTGTGGATTTTTTAAAGGAATTTAAATATTTTGAAATTTTTATCCTAAATGGGTTTTCTCTAAATTGAATATAAGATATTTTAAATTCATGTTTTTTAAAATGAATGGAATTGACCTTTAACCTATTTTAATGATTTTGAGACCCTTAATTGTCATAGTAGATTAAGACGTTATTAAAAGATATTGAAGCTTAAAAAAATTATTATTATAACATATTTCCATCCAAAATTAATGGTATTATTATTTGAAAATTTTCTTTCCTAAAAATGGTTTGGTTTACAAATGGAATTTCTAGGGAATTTTTATAAATGATTTTTGGCTAAAATTTTAAATATTGTTGTCAAATGGGTTGATCATGGATTGGATTCTCAAGTACATTTTTAAAATAATAGTTGGTAATTTAATGAAATTATTTTATAAATATTGTAGAACCTCAATTGATATCCATTCATTTATTCTTATTGTTGTGGATAATGACCCCATAAGGGATTCTTTATATTTTTATAATTAATATGATTCTTATAAAAGTATGTGAAAGGGGTTGTTTAGTATGAGGGTGTTGGAGGTGGGGTGTGGCAAATTAAAAATAATTGTAATTATATTTATGTGTTGATAAATTATTTCATTATTTTATCACATACGCCATTGAAATGTCATGGAGCCCAAGGAGACTGATTGGGATTGAGATAAGTGAATTCCCATGTGTGGAGTGTGATGCCTAGTGTAAGGACCGAGTTAAATTGTGTGAGTTTCTGAGATGTTTCAGTGCACCTAGAGTGTATTGGAAGGTTCTATGGATTCTTTTTATCCCTTGATCATGATAGAGAAAAGTTAGATCTATAAGACTACTTGGATATGAAAAGAAAAATATTATCGACCGAGGTTACTCATCTACAGATCAGGATCTGAATACATGAGTGTTAGGAAGATTCACATGATAGTTAAATTGTCATTAGGACACTTTAGTGGATTTAACTTCTGGGATATATTGTATTCCCCTAGTTTTTTTATTATATGGAACCATTGTTTTGTAATTTTTTGAATTATGTTTCATTTATTCAATAAGGCCTATGTATTATCATTGTTTCACTTCAAGTGTTTATTTTTTTTACTTATAAATAGGATTATTTAAATTGTTAAAATGATTTATTTTAATAGAAAAAATGTTTATTTTTTAAATGAGTTTTATGAAAATGAATTTTTATTGTGGTTATTAATTAAAAAAGATATTTTTTAGAAAATGTTCTAAAAGGTGGATAAACTATGATTGAACATGCCATATATGGTTTTAAATTACCTCTTTCAAATTTTTTGATTTTTTTATCAAATTTTTATACATCCAATTTGTATAATATAAAAAGAGTGGTTTTTAAAGATATATTAGTTTATGATACCATCAAAATTCTATCTGTTGATGGATTTTGAACATGAATTTAATGGGATATTATTTAAATAATTTTACTTTACCATGAGTTAATTATTATACAACTAAAACATTAAGAAAAAAATTTCATTTCCACATATTATTATATGATAAATATATTTAATATATCATGGAACACTTTATTATGATTTTAATTATGTTAATGGAGGGGATAAATCTATAGATCAATCTAATGATATTGTTATAGAATTATTTTCCATGATATTATGTAACCTAGAATGGGGAATGAACCCAGTTTATTAAAGGACTATATCAACTATAAAAATCTTGATGGTGATCATTGTATTAGGGGATTATGGGAATGTGGAGTGAAACTAATCCATTGTGTTACTCTTCTCACAATGATACTATTACAACTATTCCGTGAATAAGGAAATTATTTTCTATTCTTATGTGTATTCCACAACATAATATCTTATTATTTTGATATGATATCATGCTTCATTATTGATTTTTGATAATTCAAAAATATTAAGAATCATATCTATTTCAAAAAAAAATTATAAATATGTTAAAAATTATTTATGATATATTAATTGTTTGGTATATATTCAATAAGTTATAATCATTCTCTTATACCCTTATTCTTACCATATGATTACATATAATCATAGATTAATATCTCCAAGTTTTACCATTATTGAACTTCTAGGATCTACCTTTATTATGTTTCCATTTACCTAGGTTATAAAAAATTTAATTATATTTGGGATATTTATACGGTTATGTTATGTGAATAAATTTTTGAGATATGTTATATTCCTCTTTTGGAATAAAAAAATATGGGTATAATGAGTAAAATTTATAATTTATATGAAATACCTACGTTATGTTATGTAAATAATATATTAAAATTATAAAAAACTCCAAACCAAAAATATGTTTGATATGTATATTCCAAACTATTTTACTTTTATATTTTAATTAAAGATGGTTAGAATTGGGTTTCATAAATTAGTATCAAATCCAATATTTGAGGAATTATTTTTTATCACTGGATCGAGGTGTATGAGTTATTAGAGATCTCATTTATGGGTAAGAGTGTATAGAAAAGCATGAAGTTCCTTCCCCCGTCATTGTCTGGGTCACAAATGAATTTTTTTCAATTTTCAATGGAATTACATACCAGAAATGAAGAAACACCACAACTTGTGTAATATCCCTCACCACAAGACTTAAGTCATAGGTGTTCATTTTATCACATAACTATGAGAACAGAATCATGGAAACAAATATATGAAATAGTTGGAATGGAATCACCTATCCTTAACATATTAATATCTATTGGCATTATGTCCAGTATATATCCATCATAGACACTAAAGGTATATCTTCACATTAATATAGATGAAACATCACAAAAAGAAATAATAACAATGTAATAACATCATTGAAATGAATTTGATTATGTTTAGAATAAACTAACACTATTAAACGAATATTTAATATATTATTTTCAATAATTAACTAATTCTATAAAACAATTGAGACATAACCATGCTGGTTACACAAGTTAGAAGGGGAGAACACACAAACCTTTATAATTTATACAACCCTAAGATATAGGGAAACATGGTAACTCCATAGGTGTCAAACCTAATTATCTCAACAACAAACTAAATGTCCCTATAAAAAATAGTCCAAAACACCCATTTAGGAAACATGGTATCATCAAACAAAAATTGGATGACCTTTGGATGATTATGATGTAACAACATAATATTTTATATTATCATTTTCTTCAAATTAATTGTTTTACTGTGTTTGATAAATTATGACTTACATAGTAATTAAAATTTTAAAATAAATTCTTTATAAAACATTAACACCAAAGGATTTTTAGACGAAAAATTTTAAACCATTTTTTTTATAGTTCAGAATAAATTTTTCACCATTTTTCAATGGAAATGATATAGATTTTGTAATAACACATACAACATTGGAATTAAACTAACAAAATTATATCAATTCATAGTAAAATGTTACAATAAAGGAAAATAAAACTATTTATTATTCACCATGGATTATTACATATATTAAGAGAGAATAAATTAAAATCCAAAAAATAAATAGATAAGAAAAAATGCTTCAATGATAGGATACATTATGGAAAAATAACACTGAAAAATTATTATATTATTATAATATAAACATAAATATTTATGTGGTATTTACTAATATAATTAAAATATAATAGATATATTTATAAAATTGAATTAAATATAATTTAATATCATATTATTAGCGAAATAAATTTTTTGAATATCAATAATAAATTTTAAATGTTTTTTCAAAATTCATATTTTTTATAAAAGTAATAATTTTTTTCTTTAAAGATCTATTTTATTAAATGTAGTATATTTTACACAAATAAGTAAAATAATTTTTTTTAAATATTATTATATTTTAACAAATCATTTAATGTTATATAAATTATAAACTGATATAATATAAAATTAAGAACATTTAATGTTAAAAAACATAATTTTTCAATAAAGTATGTTTTTCATTATATATTTTATTTTCATTTATATGATAAATGAATAAAAATAATTGTTCTAATTTTTAAAAAGGAATATATATTATTTAATTATTATTAAAATATTATCTCACAAATTTATTTACTTTTAAATAATATTTGATTTTAAAGGTCAATAGATAAAATTACTATTTTAACTAAAAGTGAATTTTTTTATGAAATTTTATTAAGATAATATTGAATTATTGATTTATAAATCTATTAATATTTATTTAATTTATAAAAAATAACCATTTTAAAATATTGTGTTCAACTTTTAATATATTTTCTTATCATTTTGATACATTAGTAATATTTAGACCTAATAAAAATCAGTTTTGGTCTTTTTGTTAAATTAAAATTTATCCCTGGTAAAATTCAGTTTTTGGTTCTCATGAGTGAAATAAAATTTTATATTCATAATAAATGATAAGGTCGGAGGTCGTCACGACCCTCAAAATTATATTTATTAACCAACACTAGCACAATGGTTCAGGGTCGATCCATAGAGAAGGCATGTGAGTGAATTCTGTGGTTTTCGAATTTTAAACCCCCATTGTTGTCAGATATGGGAAAAACATTTTATAACCTTTAATATTTTTTATTTAAATGATGAAATGGAACCAGGATTAGAAGTCAAGATTTTCTACAAAAAAACTTAAATTTATACTATGTACTGTCAAACTAGAGTATTATAGAAAACTAACATTTAACACCAAAGACAAATGAGCTCAAATCAACAAAAGTCACTCTGGAAATCTAATCCACTGGTTAAAATAATTTTCTTATTCACACTTTTATTGAATAACTCCTAAAAACATGGTGAGGAATCCCCCTTTCCAAGAAATTCAACATGTACAAGATTATGTTTTGGAGTTTTCCACACCAAAAATTAATCGAACTACTAAGAAGATTGAAAAAAGATTAAATTTGGAAATAAACTCACCATAAATTTCCAAAGAGAAAGTAATTAATGTTCAGAAATATTCATTAAAAAAACCTCTCCAGTAGAATTTGAATTATTAATTTTGAAATCATTTGAGAGGTGAGTCAAATGAATAGAGAATAAAAATTCAATCTCGCCGATAGATGATGATTCGTAAAATTTAATGTAATTTGAGATGTTCTGAAGATAAACCAGTACAATTGAATTTCTAAGCTCTTAAAATATTAAACAATGATCATCTTGATTAATGCAGTTAAAAACAACCGAAAACAGAGTTCAATTATTATGGATAGAGCGAAGGCAAACTCCCCTTTCCCTACTCTGCCTTCAGGCTCCTTAGCCTCCTTTTCTCCTCTATCATCTCCCAGCAGTCTCTTCTCTCCAAAAGTATGGCGTGGAATCTGAATGAGAGATTCTGCTCTTCATTGTTGTCATCATGAATGAATGAGTGTCTCCTCTATTAGTTTTTTTCTACTTTCTCTGCTTTAAGTATAAACTGTCAACCACTGCATTTCACCGAACATTTTCCTCAGACTTCAAAGTCCCTTCACAAGTGCACCGCACACGTGTGTTTTTTCTTGAATGGCACATCACACTAATTTTTCTCAAAGAACTAACTTCTGATATGTTAGTTTCATTAACCTGGATATGTCTTCGACTTTGGTATGAACCTGCACATATAAAATAGAATAAGAAATTAAATAAATTAGAACGCAAAGAAAGAAAAATAGTTATTTTTTTAAGTTATGTGATATATTACTCGGTACAAGTTAACTAAATTTAATTAATAAATATCTTAATTGATAATTACTATTTACTTTTATATTATTTATAAAAATTATTCATGTAATAGTACTATGGTAATACATAAATTTATTAAGAAGTTATTAATTAAATTAAGGTAATAGTTATAATTACTATGTTATTAATTTTATCATTTTTAACTCAGTTATTAATGTTTAACATCATAAGAAAATAAGTAATTAAAATAACAATTTAGATAATACTAATTAATAATTTTATTATTATTATTATTAATTTTAAAAAAACCTAACTGTTTCGATTAATTTATTAATTAGTTTATTTTAATTTATTATTTAGAATTAATATTTTATATTAATTATTTTTAAATTAATAAGTATATTATATAGTTAATTTATAATAATAAATTAATTATATATTTACCATAATCAATATATTTATTAATTATTAACAATTATTATTAATTTTGTTTTGTATTTTAATTTATAATCTATCTATTTATAGATATTTGTTTTAAATTACAACCTTTACAAAATATATTATATTCAATTGATTATTTAAAGTTAACTTTAACTTTAACTTTTTTTTAAATACTTTTTTTTGTTTTATATAACTTTTATTATTTTTTATTTTTATATTTTTTGTTAACTTCTTCCTCCTCCTCCCCCAATTATCGACGCATAGGGGGGACGGTTTCTTCCACCTTTGAACCTGGCGCAACGTCTTCCTCAACTCCATGTGGCTTCAGCAAGTGGTCTGGCTTACCTCGACTCCTGCGACAACGACGTGAGGTGCTGCGGCTTCTCCGAACTAGTTGTGGTGAGACAACCTTCAGTGACAGCGAACCACCGCAATTCCAGCAAGAACCCATGTTGGAATGTGCTCCTCCTCGACTCAACTCTGGTGGGAAGTAATGACTTCCCTCAGGTCCAGTGCAGCGTAGTGGATCTCATCCACTCTAGAAACAGTGATGCACTACCAGCAGGTGTGGCGGACAACAGCGACCCACCATAACCGGTGGTGTGCAAGTCTTCCTCCTGCCTAATGATAGGTTGATTTTGCGTCTATTAATGGATGCAGATTAGTAGTGGCATTCATAGCACGGACTTGGCTTATATATCAGAAGTCGTTTCTTCTAAAAATGAGCTTAATGGCACCGAAGAACTCCAACGACAACACGACTCGATCTTCTAGTGTAGCAGAAATTCTGGCTTTTCTCTATCCTCATAGTGGTGGTCATGGGATGATAATGAATTGATTTGGAAATTAGATTGTTGTTTAATTCTTTTTTTTATGAAACATGGATATAAAATGGTTGGATTCTAGGTTGCTGGTTCGTAATGCAGGGGTGTTGAGAATGGTGAGGTGGAGAAAATTAGGTATAATAGTGAGAAAAAGATGGGTTCAAGGGTGAGGTAGAGATATGAGTGAGGTATAAAAGAGCACTGAGGATAGTGTAACGGTGAGGTTGAAGGGTTATTGAGTAACAGTGTGGTGTAGCAGACAAAAGGAATCACTGTTATAAATGCTCATCGATATTTAAAATAAAAAATCACTGATAGACTCAATAAAAAGTTCACAGGTAGGAAAAAGTGGACATCGATAAGATGGGTAGCAGTGAGATGAGGTTCATCGATAGAACCAAAGGATCACCATTACAAGATAAAAAGAAAATGTTATTGTTATAAATTAATATATGTGAAGCGAAAAAGGAATCCCAGTTAGTTTAAAGACATGTTTCACCGGTGAATAAATGAAATAAGGTTATAGATAGAATTAAATAGAAGTCACCGTTAGATTTTTTTTAAAAAAAATAAAGTGAAGCAGTAGGGTGGGGGTCATTGATAGAATAAAAATAATATTGAGATGGTCCCCAGTAAAATACTAATATTTACCCTTATTAAAAAAACATTAAAATTAAAACTTAAGTTATTTTTAACAAGGATTGAAAATAAATAATTACAAGATAGGTAAACACCATAATTTTTAATAACCTTAAAAACATTAAAATTTTTAATTGACAATAGTAAAATTATAAAATTAATAAATTTTAATCATAATTAATAAAAGACATAAAATTAAATTATCTAAACATGTTAATTAAAAAGTAGCAGTGAATAATAATTTTTAGTATCGGTGTCCCAATAAGTCACTCCTAGTTCTTGTCTACATCACCGGTAGACTAAAATCAAAATAAAATGAATTAATAATCAAAGTAAATACATAAAATTATATGATTAATTTTTTAAAACTCTTAATTAAATAATTAAATAACTATTTGAACACATAAAATTAAAATCAAACTATTTTATTTAATTAAAACTGGAATTATTTGCTTAAACGATTAGCAGGATGACTAATCATATTAATTAATAATGTAATAAAAATTTAATGTAACTAATATAATAGATAAAATATTAAAATAAATTATAAATTAATTAAATAGAATTACATTGATTAAATAATTGTTTAAAATTGAAATTAACTTATTAAAAAGTCCATCAGATTTATGTTAACCACACTAAATATGAAATAATTAAAGTTGATTAGATTAATAAGATTAAAATTATTATTTTAATGATTAAAAAACATTTTTAATTATAAAAATTTATTAATTAACAAATTTAAATATAAAAAAAGTTAAATTATTTAGTATGAAGTGATTAAATAATTAATTAAACCATTAAAAATTATGTAAAAAAATGTTTTAAAAAATTGTAAAAATAGAGACACAACAAAATTCCCCACACTTTAGCATTGTTTTTCCTCAAACAATATCATGTTTTATTATCTTTTAAAAACAGTAAAATGTGTTTATGATTATGATCACACTGTAACATGTCCATCACTCAAAAATAGAGGACAAAACATAACAGTAGGCTATTGGAAAATTAATTACTCATACAAATCTTGCTTATAAAAAAATATCAAGGGAAATTAAGAATGATATGAATCATCAAATAATGAAGATGTCATGCCTCATATGTGATACAACTTAATGAATCATTTCAATCCAATATCATTTTCTAATTTCAAGAGTGACATGAGGTAAACTATCAATGGAATTATGATCTCAACCAAGGAACTTTTTACTTTGACTGAATCATGGGTTCCAATTTTTTTTTCGAATCACCTTATTGATACAACCTAAATGATTTCCATAAAAACCAATTTACCCCTTCTTTATTTGGTATTCATCATTACGTTCACCATAATGAGGTTATTTTTGACCCTAGACACGTTATTTACTTTTCCAAATCCATGTATCATGTGCCAAGAACTGTGAAATGCACTTATTTATGGTGTACATAGGGCTTATAGTAAACAGAAATGCATGTAGCATCTCGGGACTCAAAGACTCACCATGGGATCCCAGATGCCCAAATTACTCCAATTTCAAAAGATTTATATCAAAATTCATTTACATTGGCTCATTAAAACAATTAATTTTAATAATTAATATATGAAAGAGGACCTTAGAATCAGAATCAAACTTTCAATTCCAAGGTTTATGACCATAGCTCCACAAAAATGTAACCCATATCACCTTTAGAAGTATGTAGTAATCTGAATTTCTATAAAATCACTAAATAAGATCACTCAACAATCATCCATTATCATCAATTTCAGGTTCAAAGAAGTTCCAACTACCTACAGTGAACTTTTTCTAAGGCAATACCCAATTGAGAACATTGTAAAGCCTAAAATTATGAAAGAATTTTGAAATATTTAATCCATTTTTTACAAAAAAGTTTGAAATTGTAGTGGGAATTGATGGGATTTCAATTAATCATAGTTCAGCATAGTCAAGAATTAACCCCCTCCTCTACACTTAAAACCCAACATTGTCCCCAATTTTGACTTCTAAATATGGAAAAGAACAATTAATCAATTAAGGTTCAATAAACATTTTCAATTATGTAGATTTATGACATCTAAAAAGGGTCACTATGAATTTCAAAGATATTGTTTTCAACAATGAATAAATAATCAACAGGTTCATTAGAAAGTATATGCATTAACATTTATTCCAGTGAATAAGATTTTCAATTCAACTCAAGATATATCATGTAATTTGTGGATGCAAAATTAATTGTTTGCATGCAGATTTAGAAAAATTTATTTTGTTATATATTCAATAAATCAGACAAAGTTCATGCTAAACATGCCAACATTAATCACATTTAAAAGACCAGCAACATTATGAACCCTCCCACACATAGTTTCAAGTAGTGATAAGATTTTAATAACAATTCAATTCATTTTTCAACAGTGAGGTACATGTAGAATTTATGCACATCATATTAACATGTAGCAGAAATTTTAAAACAAAACATGCCGCAGATTTTCAGTAAACAGAATTTTTAGTAGAAAAAATAGGAGTAGAAATAAATAAAAAACATTGATGTACTTACCTGGATATGATCTTTTACAATGATTATAATGGGAATTAAAATCTTTTATTATAGATTAGAAGAATCCTAAAGTCAAAAAACATGAAAACCAAGAACAAAAATCCAGCAGAGACGTAGTAGGATTTTGGAAACAAAGATTCACATTATTCATCACAAAACAGTACAAAAATGAAAATAATGAAAGGGCATCGGTTGACTCCCAAGAAGCACTGAATTTAATGTCAACAGTTAGACTTTATTAAATTTTATTTTTTTATTTAAAACAATTGAAAAACCATGGGTTTCATCCCATGCATCGCTAGGATTAAAGTCCCCAACCAGACTCGCATAGAAACTTACCGTAGTCACTAGGTATATGTGGTTTCCTTAATAAGAACCACCACATGTGTTTGGACCAATTATTCCTAATAGAAAGATGAGATTTTTGGGAAACAAAACTATGGTATACTAAAACCAAACTCTCATAACCTAAAATAGCCCCTATGTAGAACCTTTTTATAGTAGTGGGTATTGTGCTGTCCACATCCAGAATAAGTTCAGACTTTTCAAGATTTGAATACTCAAGAAGGGATAACATAGATCTAGGTGCTTCAAATGTGGTATCATTGACCATAGAGCTATCTCTCTTAACCTCAACACAAACAGGTTCAAATTAAAGGGTGTAAATGTGTGAATACTGAATAGTAGGTTTAAGAGGAGATTCAATATAGTGCTGAATAGAATTACGATAATTCGATCTCATGATTGATTCCCCCTCTGGACTATTATCAGAATCTTGAAAAGGCTCAACACCCTTCACAGTTGATGATGTAATTGACAGACATGGAAGAGAATTTATTTTATCACAAATAGATTCAGGTCTAAAAATATTATTGATCTCTTCTGAAAGACCCTCATATCTTAAATCACATTTAACATCTACTGGTTCTATCAAATCAGTTCTACAACAATTATCTAGTGTGTGTTCAACCTCCTTTTCATATTCAATATCAGTAAGCTCAATTCCCAAAACAAGGTATGTGTTGTGTTAAAGAAAATTTAAATCAAGGGGAGTGATGTTTAATTCAGCTTCAATAAATTCAATTTCCACATTGTTCAAATTTAAACATTTACCCCCATGTATAACATCACAATTTTAAATTATAGTATACTCAGTTTCAAAAAAATAATCTATTTGAGAACATGGAGATGAAAGATATTCATTTAATCTTTCTTCAATCAACATTACCTCATCCTCTAAATCATCCAACATCATTTTAAAAACAGATGTGTTTGGAGTTTCAAATCATGGAAGAGTAGTTTTCATTTCAAGTTATAAGTTTTTAGATTCTGTATTTTCCATCTTATGGTTCTCTAGCAATGTTTTCCCAATATTTTGTTCAGACATATTATTCACAAATTCCGTAAAGTTCGGTGAATAGGTTTTAACATTCAAGTTTTCAGTTTCACGTTTTTCTTCATCCCGAGTGACTTCATTATCACAACTTCTAAAAAAGTGATTTTTCTCCAATTAGGAATTATAAAATGAACTGGGTATTTTTTTTCTATCTATTTCAATTCATCGTTAAAATTTTCCAACTAAACAACATTAAATTTCTTTATTGGATTTTGAATGTTTTTTTCTTGACCTAGAGTGTTGGTTTTTTCTAGATTTAGTTTATCAGAATCAGATTTTTCAAAGTAAATGGAATGTTGCCCAGTATCAGATTCATTTTCCTCTTCCACATGTCTTTAATATCGTTTAAACAAGTTTTATTTTTTTCCCTTTAAATTGTTTTTGTTCTTTAAACTTTTGTTGTAATTCCAAGAGCATGTTTTCTAATATTTTTAGTCTTTGATCTCGCTCTTGAGAATCACTATATTGAATTTCATTGGTTCGAGTTAACCAATTGTTAATTAGTTCCACCCTAGCATCCAATTTAGAATCAATTAAGTCAATTTTAGCTATGTTTTCTTGATTGGGCTCAACATATTCATCCTTTTCAATGAAAGAAGTCTACTGTGGCTAGTTATAGACACACTGCTAGGCAGTATGTCCATAATATCTACAACAAACACAGTACAGTCCTAGTTGATTCTAGTTCTGATTAACATTCAATTTTAAATTAAAACTAGGTGAGATTATACACATAACATTTCAGAGTGATGTAGATTTTAATGGTCAACTAATGAAGTATGTTCAAGTTCACCTTTTTTTAAACAATTTTTTATATGATATTTTTTAATGTGTTTTTTCTCTGTTTTTATTGATTTTTTTTTTAATTTAAATTATAACCATAGAATCTCCCTATGTTCATTCCTCGGCATCGACACCGAATTACGATAAGGTCGGAGGTCGTCATGAACCTCAAAATTGCATTTATTATCCTACACAAGAAATGTGGTGTAGGGTCGATCCACAGAGAAGGCAGGTGATTGAATTCTAAGGAATTCGAATTTTAAACCCCAACAATTTTTCGCAGTGGGGAAAACAACTTATAACCGGTAATATTTCTTTTATTTTAAGGATGAAATGGAACTAGGATTGGAAGACATGATTTTCTACAGTGAAGTTAAAATTTATACTAAGTAATGTCAATCTAAATTATTATAGAAAACTAACATTTAACACCAAATACAAAGGAGTTCAAATCAAAAAAATTCACTATGGAAATCTAATATTTTGGTTAAAATAACTTACTTCTTGACACTTTTATTGAATCACTCCTCAAAACATGATGAAGAATACCCTTCTCCAAGAAATTCAATACGCAGAAGATTATGTTTTGGAGTTATCCACATGAAAACATAATCGAACTACTAAGAAGTTTGAAAAGAGACTAAATTTGGAAATAAAATCACCATAACATTTCAAAGATTACGACATTAATGTTATGAAAGATTCATTCAAAACAACCTCTCCAGTAGAATTTGAGTTATTAATTTTGAAGTAATTTGAGAGGTGAGTCAACTGAACAGAGAATGAAAATTTATTCTTACCAATAGGTGATGATTCATAAAAATTTAATGTAATTGAAGAAGTTCTAAATATTAACTAGTAGAAATGAATTTCTAATCTAAGAAAATATTAACCTATGATCATCTTGATTAATGCAGTGAAAAACAACCGAAAACAGAGTTCAATGATTATGGACAGAGGGAAGGTAAACTCCCCTTGCACTGCTCTACCTTCGGGCTCCTTAGCCTATATGTCTGCTCTATCATCTCTCAGTAGTCTCTGCTCTCGAATAGTATGGTGTGGAATCCGAAAGAGAGTTTCTGATCTCGTTTGATGTGATAATGGAATGAATGAGCAACCCATATATTCGTTTTTTTTCTTCTTGATCTGCTTTATATATCAACTATTAAGAGTTTCGTGTCACTGAACATTTTTCTCCGACTTCAAAGTCTGTTCACATGTGCACCGCACACGTGCGTTTTTTCTTGACTCGCACGTCGCACTAATCTTTCTCACATAACTCACTTCCACATAGTTAGTTTCATGGACCTGGACATGTCTACGACTTTGGTATGAACCTGCATATATAAAATAGAATAAAAAAGTAAATAAATGAGAGTGCAAAGAAAAAAAATTATTTTTTATGTTATGTGTAATATTACTCGTTACAAGTTAACAGATGATAATTAATAAATATGTTAATTGATAATTATTATTTTCTTTTATATTATTTATTAAATTTATTCACTTAACAGTACTATAGTAATAAAAAAATTATTAAGAAGTTATTAATTTAATTAAGTTAATAGTTATAGTTACTATGTTATTAATTTTATCATTTTTAATTATGTTATTAAAGTTTAACATCATAAGAAATTAAGTAATTAATATAAATGTTTAGATTTTATTAATTAATAATTTTATTATTAATATTGTTATTACATTTAAAGAAATTTAACTTTTCGATTAATTTATTAAATATTTTTTTTTAATTTATTATCTAGAATTAATAATTTAGACATAAATATTTTTTAATTAATAAGTATATTTTATAAATTATTTATAATTATTAATTAATTATATATTTAATATAATCAGTATATTGATTAATTATTAACAATTATTATTAATTTAGTTTTTTATTTTGAATTATAATTTGTATATTTATTGATATTTGTTTTAAATTATAACCTTTACAAAGTATATTATATTCCATTTATTAATTAAAGTTAACTTTAACATTAACTTTTTTTAAATTATTTTATTTGTTTTATATAAATTGTATTATTTTTTATTTTTATATTTTTTGTTAACTTTTTCCTCCACCACCCCCAATTATTTGTGCATAGAGGGGAGGGTTTCTTCCACCTTTGAACCTGGCAAAACAACTTCCTTGACTCCAGGTGTCTTCATCAAGTGGTCTGGCTTCCCTCGATTCCTGCGATGACGACATGAGGTGTGGCGGCTTCTTCGAACTAGTCCTGGTGAGGCAACATTCAGCAACAACGAACCAGCGCAACTCCAGCAAGAACCCATGGTGGCCTACGCTCCTCCTTGGCTCAACTCCGACGGGCAGCAATGACCTCTCTCGGGTCCTGTATGGCGCGGAGGATCTCCTCCACTCCATAAGCAGTGGAGCACTACCCGCAGGTGTGGCGGTTAGCAGCGACCCTCCAAAACTGGTGGTGTGCAGGTCTTCCTCCAGCCCGATGACGGATTGATTTTGCGTTTATTAATGGATGTAGATTAGTAGTGGAATTAGTAGCATGACCTTGGCTTATAGCTCAGAATCCGGTTCTTATGGAAATGAGCTCAGGGCATGAAATAACTCCAATGGCAATGAGACTCGATCTTCTAATGCAACGGAAATTCTGGCTTCACTCTATCCTCACAGTGGTGGTCACGGGCTGAGAATGAATTCATTTAGAAATTATATTGGTGTTTTTTTCTTATTTTGAAGAAACTAGGATATGAAATGGTTAGATTCTAGGATGATGGATTGTGAAATAGGGGTGTAGAGAATGGTGAGGTGGAGAAAATGAGGTATAACAGTGAGAAAAATATGGGTGCAAGGGTGAGGTTGAGAAATCAGTGAGATAGGGAAGAGGAGTGAGGAAAGAGTAACAGTGAGGTTGATGGGTTATTGAGTAACAGTGAGGTGGAGCGGACAAAAGGAATCACCATTATAAAAGGCCAATGATACTTAAAATAAAAAATCACTGGTAGACTCAATAAAAAGTTCACAGGTAGGAAAAAGAGGTCATCGATAAGATGGGTAATAGTGGGACGGGGTTCAACGATATAACCTAAGGATCACTATTACAAGATAAATAGAATAGATTACTGTTAGAAATTAAAATACGAGCAGTGAAAAAAGGAGTCACCATTAGTATAAAAACAAGGTTCATCGGTGACTAAATGAAATAAGGTTAATGATAGAACTAAATGGAAGTCACCGTTAGATTTTTTTAACAAAAAAAACAAAGGGAGGCAGCGGGGTGGGGGTCACTGATAGAATAAAACTTACAGTGAGGAGGTAACCAGTAAAATACTAATGTTGACCCTTTTTAAAAAAACATAAAAATTAAAACTTAATTTATTTTTAACAATGATTGAAAATAAATAATTACAAGATAGGTAAACACCAGAATTTTCATTAACCTTTAAAACATTAAAATTTTTAATTGACAAAAGTAAAATTGTAAAATGAATAATTGTTAAACCAAATTAATAAACGAAATAAAATTAAAATAATGAAACAAGTTAATCAATAAATAATAGCGAATAATATAGATTAGCATCAGTGACCCAATAAGTAACCGCTAGTTCTTATCTACCTCACTGGTAGACTAAAATCAACAGAAAATGAATTAATAATCAAACCACATACTTTAAATAATATAATTATTGTTTAAAAACTCTTAATTAATTAACTTAATAACTATTTGAACACATTAAATTAAAAGAGAACTATTTTATTTAATTAAAACTGAAATTATTTACATAAATGATTAGCAGGATGACTAAACATATTAATTTATAAATCTAAAATATTTTTATGTAACAAAAATAATATATAAAATATTAAAATAAAGACTAAATTAATTATATAGAATACATTGATTAAAAAAAAATTAAAATAAAAATTAACTTATTAAAAAGTCAAGACGATTTAAATTAACCACACTAAATAAGACATAATTAATGTTGATCAGTTTAGTAAGTTTAATTATATTATTTTAAAGACTAAAAATACATAATTAATTAAAAAATTGATTAATTAACAAAGTTAACAATAAAAATTAAAAATTAAATATATTTAGTATAAGGTAATTAAATAATTAAATATATCTTTAAAAAATAATTAAAAAAATATTGAAAAAATTATGAAAAAATAGATCCACAACAAATTCCCCCACAGGTAAGCATTATTTTTCCTCAAACAATCTCATTTTTTTATCTTTGAAAGCAGTAAAATGTATTTATGATTAAGATCACACTATAACATGTCTATCACTCAAAAACAGAGGACAAAACATAAAAGTGGGATTTTGGAAAATGAATTACTCATATGAATCTTGACTATAATAAATACTCAAGGGAAATTAAGAAATCAATGAATCATAAAACAATGAAGATGTCATGCCTCATACGTGATACAACTTAATGACTCAGTTCAATCCAATATCATGTTTTATTTCAATATTGACATGAGGTAAACTATCAATGGAATTAAGATCTTAACCAAGGAACTTTGTACTTTGAATTAATCTTGGGTTCTAAAAACATTTTTTTTTGAATCACTTTATTGATACAACCTAAATGATTTCCATAAAAACCAATTGACTCCTTCTTCATTCATCATTCCTCATTCCCTTTACCTTAATGAACTCATTTTTGACCCTAGACACTTTTTTTATTTATTCCATGCCATTGATCATGTGATAAGTATTGTACAATGCACTTATTTATAGGGTATAGAGGGATTATAGTAAACAGAAACACACCCAGCATCCAGGGTCTAAAGACTCACCATGGGATCCCAGATGCCCAAATTACTCCAGTTCCAAAAGATTTATATCAAAAAAAATTTACATTGGATCATTAAATCAGTTACTTTTAATAATTAAAATATGAAAGTGGCCCAATGAATTAGAATCAAACTTCCAGTTCCAAGGGTTATGACCATAGATACACAAACAATTAACCCATATCAACTTCAGATGTATGTCCTAAACTGAATTTCTATAAAATCACTTTAAAATATCACTCAACAATCATCCATTATCATCAATTTCTGGTTCAAAGCAGTTCTTACTACCAAGAAGGAACTTTTCCAAATGCAAGACCCAATTATGTAGAATTTAAAGCCTAAAATTATGCATGAATTTTGAAACATTTTAAACCTTTTTTTACAAAATGTTTGAAATTGCAGTGGGAATTGATGGGATTTCAATGAAGCACAATTTTGCATTGTCAAGAATTGACCTCCTACCCTACACTGAAAACCTAACTTTGTCCCCAAATATGGCTTCTAAATAGGGAGAAGAAAAATTAATCAATTATGGTTAAAAATAGATTTTTAATTTAGTAAATTTATGACATGTAAAAAGGGTCTCTATGTTGTTCAAATATATTGTTTTCCATAATGAACAAATAATCAATTGGTTCATTATCATGTATATTCATTAACATGTATTCCAGTGAATATGATTTTCAATTCAACTCAAGATATATCATGTAATTTTTGGATGCACAATTAATTGGGTGTAATCATGTTTAGAAAAATTTATTCAGCTATATATTAAATAATGCAGACAATGTTCATGCTAAACACGCCAACATTAATCATATTTTAGAGACCATGAACATTATGAACCCTCCCACACTTAGTTTCAAGTAGTGAAAAGATTTTAATAACAATTCAATTCAGTATCCAGTAGTGAGGCACATGTAGAATATATACACAACATAGTAACATGTAGCATAATTTTTTAAACAAAACATGCTGCAGATTTTCAGTAAACATAAATTTTATTAGCAAAAACAGGAGTAGAAATAAATTCAGAAATTTGATGTACTTAACTGACTAAGCTCTTGTGAAAAGATGATCATGGGAATTCCATTGCTTTATTACATAGAAGCACCATCCAAAAAAACATGAAAAAAAAGAACAAAAAACTAGCAGAGACATAGCAGACAGTTGGAAGAAAAGCTTCACATTATTCAGCACAAAACAGTACAAAAATGAATATAAAGAAAGAGAATGGGTTGACTCTCAAGAAGAATTAAATTTAAAGTCTTCAGTTAGACATTATTTAATTACAATTTTTTATCTAAAACAAAAGAAAAATAATGGGTTTCCTCCCATACAACACTTGGTTTAATGTCCCTAGCCAGACTCACCTAGCAACTAATCTTAGTAACTAGGTAGATTTTTTTACTTAATAGGAACCACCACATGTGCTTGGAATAATTATTCCTAACATAAAGATAATATTTGTGTGCAACAAGACTAATGTAGACTACAACCAAACTCTCATTACCTGAAATAACCCCTATGTAACAACCTTTAACAGCAGTGGGTATAGTGATGTCCACATTTAAAATATGTTCAGTAATTTCATGATTTGAATACTCATTAAGGGACAACATAGATCTAGTTACTTCAAATGGTGTATCATTGACCTAAGAGCTTTCTCTATTAACCTCAACAAGAACAGGTTCAAATTCATTAGTGTAAATGGGTGAATAATGAATAGTAAATTCAAGAGGATATTCAATATAGTGCTGAACGAAATTATGAACATTTTATCTCATGACAGATTCCCCCTCTAGACTACTATAAGAATCATGAAAAGGCCTAGCACCCTTCACAGTTGAGGATGTAAGTGACAGATAGGGAAGAGAATTTAATTTATCACAAACATATTCAATTTTAGCAATATTATTGATCATTTCTAAAAGATCCTAATATGTTAACTCACATTGAACATCTACTCTTATATCAAATCAGTTCTATAACCATCATTTAGTGGTGTTCAACATCTTTTTTATATTCAAAATCAGAAATTCAATTCCCAAAACAAGGTCTGTAGTGTGTTTCTAACAATTCAAATCAGTGGGAGTGATGTTTAATTTAGATTCAATAAATTTAATTTCCAGATTGTTCAAATAAAAACATTTACCACCATGTATAACATCACAATTTTCAATTATAGTATACTCAGTTTCAAACAAACAATCTATCTGAGAACGTGGAGATTAAATCTATTCATTTAATCATTCTTCAAACATCATTCCCTCATCCTCTAAATCATCCAACATCATTTCTGGAATATATGGGTTTGGAGTTTCAAAGCATGGAAGAGTAGTTTTCAGTTCATGTTCTATGTTTTGAGGATCTATATTTTCCAGTTTAAGGTTTTCTTCCAAAGTGTTCCCAATATTTTGTTCAGACACATAATTCACAAATTCAGAAAAGTTGGTTGAAGAGTTTTTAACATTCATGTATACAGTTTCATGTTCTGCTTCAACCCTAGTGACCTAATTCTCAAAACTACTAAAAAATTTATTTTTCTCAAATGTAGGAATTATGAAAAGAACTGGGAAATTTTTTTCAATTTGTTTCAATTCATCTTTATAATTTTCCAACTCGACAACATTAAATTTCTTTGTTGGATTTTCAATGATGCGTTCTTGACTCAAGGAGTTGGTTGTGTCCATATTTAGTTTATCATAATCATATTTTTCAACGTAAAGGGTTTTTTGCACAGTTTCATATTCAAATTCCTCTTCTACATGACTTTAGAATCATTTAAACATGTTTTCTTTTTCTTTTTCTTCAAATTATTCTTGTTCTTTTACCATTTGGTTGTAATTCCAAGAGCATGTTTTCTAATATTTTCAGTCTTTGATCTCACTCTTGAGAATCATTAAGTTGAATTTATTGTGTTTTAGTTAACCAATTATTAATTACATCCACACTAGAAACCAGTTTAGAATCAATTAGATCAATTTTATCTAGGGTGTTAGGACTGGGCTCATGATATAACCCTCTTTAATGAATGAAGTCTGGTGTGGTTGGTTATAGACACAATTCTAGGCAGTATGTCCCTAATATATACAAATAACATAGTAAGGTCTCGTTTTATTCTAGTTCTGATTAACATACATTTTTAAACTAAAACCGCTTGAGATTATACACAGAACATTTCATAGTGATGCAGATTTTAATGGTCAACTAAAGGAGTATGTTCTAGTTCATAGTTTTTTTAAACAATTTCATATATGATATTTTTAATGTGTTTTTTCTCTGTTTTTATTGACTATTTTAATTTTTATTATAACCATTGACCCTCATAGTGTTCCTTCCCTGGAAACGGCGCCAAATTTTGATAAGGCTAGAGGTCATCACAACCATCAAAATTTCATTTGTTAACCTACACTAGAATAGTGGTGGAGGTTTGATCCAAAGGGAAGACAGGTGACTAAATTCTAAGGATTTCGAATTATAAACCCCAACTGTTGTCAGTAGTGGAGAAAACATCTTCTTACCTTTAATATTTATTTTATTTAAATGATGAAATGAGACCAGGATGAGAAGACAAGATTTTCTACAAAGAAGCTAAAATTTATACAAAGTATTGTCAAAATAAAGTATTATAGAAAACTAAAATTTAACAAAAAAGACTAAGGATCTCAAATCAACAAAAGTCACTTTGTATATCTAATATACTGGTTAAAATAATTTTCTTCTTCACAATTTTATTGAATCACTCTTCAAAACATGGTGAAGAATCCCCTTCGCCAAGAAATTCATCATGGAGAAGATTATGTTTTGGAGTTCTCCACACCAAAACTTAATCGAACTGCTAAGAGGGTTGAAAAAAGATTAAATTTGAAAAAAAATCACCATAAAGATCCATAGATAATGACATTAATTTTCTGAATGATTCATAAAAAAAAATCCTCTCTTGTAAAATTTTAATTATTAATTTTGAAATCATTTGAGAGGTGAGTCTAAAAAATAGAGAATCAAAATTCATTCTCACTGATAGATGATGATTCATAAAAATTTAATGTATTAGAAGAATTTATAAAGATAAACCAGTAGAATTTAATTCCTAAGATAAGAAAATATTAACCTATAATCATCTTGATTAATGCAGTGAAAAAAACTGAAAACAGAGTTCAATGATTATGGAAAGAGGGAAGGTAAAATCCCCTTGCACTGCTCTTTCTTTGGGCTCCTTAGCCTCCATGTCTTCTCTATAATCTCATGGGAGTCTCTGCTCCTGAAATGTATGGCCAAGAATCCAAATGAGAGTTTCTGCTATCGTCTAATGTGATCATGGAATGAATGAGCATACTACTCTCATCTTATATGATCGTGGAATGAATGAGTGTCCCCTATATTCGTTTTTTGCTGCTTGCTCTGCTTTAAGTATCAACTCTAAACTACTGCATGTCACTGAACATTTTCCATCGACTTCAAAGTCTCTTCACATGTGTACCACACATGTGAGTTTTTTCCCGACTGGCATGTCACATTATTTTTTCTCACATAACTAACTTCCGCTGAGATAGTTGCATGAACCTGGACATGTCATTGACTTTGGTATAAACCTGAAAATATAAAATAGAATAAAAACGTAAATAAATGATAATGCAATGAAAGATAAATAGTTATTTTTTTAAGCTAAGTGTTATATTACATGTTACAAGTTAACTAAAGTTAATTAATAAATATCTTAATTGATAATTATAATTTCTTTTATATTATTTATAAAAATTATTCACTTTACAGTACTATGGTAAAACATAAATTTATCAAGAAGTTATTAATGAAATTAAGTTAATAGTTATAGTTACTATGTTATTAATTTTATCATTTTGAACTATGTTATTAATGTTTAACATCATAAGAAAATAATTAATTAAAATAACAATTTAGATATTATTAATTAACAATTTTTTATTATTATTATCATTAATTTTAAATAAATTTTAATGTTTGATTAATTTATTAATTAGTTAATTTTAGTTTTTTAATTAGAATTAATACTTTAGTTTTAAATATTTTTAAATTATCAGGTATAATTTATAATTTATTTATAATTATTAATTAATTATATATTTACTATAATTAGTATATTGATTAATTATTAAAAAATATTATTCATTTAGTTTTTTATATTTATTTATAATTTATCTATTTATTGATATTTGTTTTAAATTAAAAACTTTACAAAATATATTATATTCAATTGATTAATTAATGATAACTTTAACTTCAACTTTTTTTAAATTACTTTTTATGTTTTATATAACTTTAATTATTTTTTATTTTCATATTTTTTGTTAACTTCTTCCTCCCCCACCCCCAATTATCAGTGCAAAAGGGGGAGGGTTTCTTCCTCCTTTGAACCCGGCGCAACATCTTCCTCGACTCCAGGCGGCTTCACCAAGTGGTCCGGCTTGCCTCAACTATAGCGATGACGGCATGTGGTACGGCGGCTTCTTCGAATTGGTTGTGGTGTGGCAACCATCAGAGACTGTGAACCAGCATGACTCTAGTAAGAACCCATGACAGCATACTCTCCTCCTCGGCTCAACTCCATCAGGCAGCGATGACTTCCCTCGATTCCAGTGTGGTTCGACGGATCTCATCCACTCCGGCAATAGCAGTGCACTACCAGCAGGAGCGGTGGATAGCAGCGACCCTCCAAAACCGGTGGTGTACAGTTCTTCCTCCTACACGATGAAGAGTTGATTTTGTGTGTCTGAATGGATGCAGAGCAGCAGTGGAATTCCTATCTCGGCCTTGGCTTATAACTCAGAAGCCGGTTGTTCTAGAAATGAGGTTGTGGCGCGGAAGAACTCCAATGGCAACATGACTCCATCTTCTAGTGTAGCGGAAATTCTGGTTTCACTCTATTCTCACAGTGGAAATCATGGGCTAATAATGAATTGATTTGGAAATTAGATTGGTGTTTTTTCCTTGATTTGAATAAACTTGGATCTAAAATGGTTAGATTCTAGGTTTCTGGTTTGTGAAGCATGGGGTGTTGAAAATGGTGAGGTGAAGAAAATGAGGTATAACAGTGAGAAAAAGAGTGGTGCGAGGGTGAGGTATAGATAGTAGTGAGGTAGGAAAGAACAACGAGGAAAGAGTAACAGTGAGGTTGAAGGGTTATTGAGTAACGATGAGGTGGGGCGGACAAAAGGAATCACCGTTATAAAAGGTCACCGATACTTAAAATATAAAATCACCGGTAGACCTAATAAAAAGATCACTGGTAGGAAAAAGAGGTCACCGATATGATGGGTAACAGTGGGACAGGGTTCACCGATAAAACCAAAGGATCACCATTACAATATAAATAGAATCGTTTACTATTAGAAATTAAAATAAGAGCAGTAGCAAAGGGAGTCAATGTTAGTATAAAAACAAGTGTCGCATGTGACTAAATGAAATAATGTTAACGATATAATTAAATAGAAGTCACCATTATCTTTTTTTTATAAACAAAGGGAAGAAGTGGGGTGGCGTTCACTAATAGATTAAAACTAACAGTAATGAGGTTACTGGTAAAATACTAACGATGAAACTCGTTAAAAAAACATAAAAATTAAAACTGAAGTTATTTTTAGCAAGGACTGAAAATAAATATTTACATGAAATGTAAACACTATAATTTTTATTAACATTTAAAACATTACAATTTTTAATTGAAAACACTAGGATTACAAACTTTGTAATTGTTAAAAAAATTAATAGAAGTCTTAATATTAAAATAACTAAAAAATTTAATTACAATGTAGAAGCGAATGATAAATATTAGCATCGGTGACCCAATATGTTACTTCTAATTCATGTCTACCTCACTGGTAGACTAAAATCCATAGAAAATGAATTAATAATCAAACTTCATGCATAAAATAATATTATTAATGTTTAAAAACTCTAAATTAAATAATTAGATAACTATTTTAACACATAAAATTAAAAGTGAACTATTTTATTTAATTAATACTAAAATTATTTACATAAATGATTATCAGGATGAATAAGAATATTAATTAATAAAGTTAAAATATTTTAATGTAACTAAAATAATAGATAAAATATTAAAAAAAGACTAAATTAATTAAATTGAATTAAGTAGATTAAATAATTGTTTAAAATAGAAATTAACTTATTAAAAAGTCTAGCAAATTTAAATTAACCACATTAAATAAGAAATAATAAAATTTTATTAGTTTAGTAAGATTAAAATTATTATTTTAAAGAAAAAAAATTCATAATTAATTATAAAAATTGATTAATTAAAAAAGTTAACTTTAAAAATACCAAAATAAAATTATTTATTATAAAATGATTAAATAATTAATAAATTATTAAAAATCAAGTAAAAAATGTGGCAAAACTATGTAAAAATAGAGCCACATCTGTAAAACAATTTTTTTCTGTGAAAACTATAGAAATTGATTATTTTACCCCATACATACATTTTAATCCTAAAATGGTCTTTTTCTATAAAACTTTTTTAACACATTATTTGATGTAATATTACAATTAATTTGTTCCACCCATATAAATGTTATGTTATAAAATTATTTTAATATTTTAAATATGAATTTTTAATTTATGAAACAACTTCGATTTAAATGTTTGTCGTTAAATTAGTTGCTAATTTTAGAAATATAGTTAAACCAATTCGAGTAAATTATTGTAAAAGGTTTTTCAACATAGTACAAATTGACGAAACATATTTAAAATATGTCTTTATTATACTGATGAGGTATTTTTGAAATTATAAATTACTCAAATGATGATTTAACTTTCATTGAGTGTTTTTACATGTATAATTTAGTTAAATTATTTAAAAATAATATTATTTTTAAAAATTTCTACTCTATTTAATTATAAAAGTAGAATACGTCTTCTCCATTTACCTCCAAATTAAAATCAATATAGAACAATAGTAATTTATTTCTATTATCTCTTAAACTCCCTCCCTACATAATATAATCATTTTTCTTCCCAAAATTACAACTATAAGTAGCATTAAGTTGTTAACTGAGGGAGAACATCCAAAGGGAGATGAAAAATTCTCGACCAATATTTCTTAATTCATTTTATATTATACCCTTAAAATAACTTATTCCCATTAAAATATGATAACATATGTAATGATAATATTTTTTAATGTTATTATACTGGATAAATTTCACATTTTTTCCTTCCTCTAAAACTACTAGAAAAATGAATATGTCATTATGAGTTTGTGAAAACTACCACTTGTGAGTTCTATTTTCCATAATCTCTATAAAGTAATGGTCGAAAAGTGTTATTTGGTTATAAAATATAATAATTAGGACGTGATTTAGAATATTAAATTTATTATTATTTTTTCATACCCATAACATTTTATGAAAAAATTACAGGTTCTTTTATATAATTAATGACAAATACCCTCGCAGATCTACATATATTATTTCTCTATAAAAGCTAAACAAGGATGATTTAAAAAATGTATGAAATTTCATATATTTTTTATTATGACACCATTATTATTGTGTGAGAAAAATATACGTAAATATATGTATATATATATTTTTTTAATGAGGAATGGGCGTAGTAACATTAAGCATCATGAATGACCTTATAAAGAAACCATTGTAAATTTTGGTCAATTTTTAGATAATGTATAAAATAATATAAATATTGTGATTCAATTAAAAATTCATAGAACAATAAAATTATATATAACAAGATGTTATTTTATAAATAACCAAACCATGGTTAAAGAACCAAAATCATAATTGATATATTAACTAAACAACCCCATGTAAAGGACTTAATAAAAAATTATATAAATAATAAATAAATAATGAAAATAAATAGAACATAATAAATTAATATATATGAATAAGGTTATTGTTAATTTTTCAGGTGAAATTAATTTAATTATTCGTGGATTTTAGTACAAGTGAATAGAACATCGTGACCCTAGGGGAGGGATCTTCTTGAATACCCTCATTACATTGGGGTTACAAGTTCTCTTTACTTTTCTCCCTTATCAACTATATTATTCAGATGTATTATATATATATATATATATTACATATATATGTTCCTCAAATATATAACTATTTTATATTAATTTTTTATTTTGTGTATAGTATATGTTTAAGTATCCTCCATGATTTTTTCTTTTTTGTAGATTCCAATTTAAGGGAACTTCGTTCTATTTATTTTACTCCATGTAAAACCCCTATAAAATTTTTTAACCATAAATATCTTAAAAATAAACAAATTATAATAATTGGGAACCCTTATTGTTGAATTACAGTTTAATTTATTATAATAATATATTTCCTCCTTTAAAATATCCTTTGCTCACTTCGAAAAGTGTGACCCCTATAGGCTTTTTCAGTGTTACTTCACCTTGATCATTCTAATGATTTTTCATAAATTGGAACTCAATGTTCAATACGATGGTTTATTTAATAAAATAATAACAATAATAATGATTTAATTCCATCTTATATTTGTAATAATTATCACATATAATTTCGTTGTACTTTTTAAAAAGTTAATGAAACCCACTTCGCTCTCACTGGGTCTATCATGATAATGCTTTATGTATGAATTCGTTTCCTCTGGTAGAACAAGTATGCATGCACATATTACAATTTCTATTTTAATATGGGTGGAACCAAATTCATATAACCCTCTAATGAATTAGGAAATTTTCTAATCTCATGAGATACCAAGTATAGTGCATGGTTAGTTAGGCTAAAGAGACTATATTATATGAGTGGTACAAAATAATATATCAATCATATGTAAAAGATAATGATTTATATCTCCCGAGGTAATATGAATTAGAATGGGGAGTGATCAAAATATTACATTAGATGTTTATACTATATTTAACTGTATAGAGAGTTATTCTATTTCAATATGGGACTATGTCCACTATCATTCTGAGAATAGGGAGTGAACCCAATCCAATATATGGCATTTTCAACTATCATAGTCACGAAAGTGATCTATTAATTAAACATATGATGATTTTTTATATTTTTTCAATGTAATTATGATTCCATTGTTTTATGATATCATTTATTTATTTTATCTTCCCATTCATATGAACATTATATTTATGTTATCATGTTATGCATCATAAATTATATGTGTCGTCTCACCATCAATCTTTAAATTAGGTATATCCTTATAGTGTATTTGACCTCAACACTTGTATTTTTTTCCCGTAACTAGGATTACAATAGGAGTATAACTTATGATAATTTTCTAAGTATCCTGGTGTGGATCAAATATAGTGACAATTTTACATATATAATAAAATAAATTTCTTAGGTATATATACTCCAATTATTGTAACCCTTCATTTTTTGGGATTGTAACATTATTTTGAGGCATTAAAATTTAAAATTATAAAAATGATGTAAAATAATGATATTATTATCTTGTGTGTCTATATTATTTATTTGAGTAGGGTTTATTTATTTTTTAGGGCCAGGTTAGTAATTTTGGAGAAGTATATAATAGAACATTAGTGAAACCCCTTGGGATAAGTTTAAGGGATAAGTATATATATAGGATAATAAACTTAATTGTTTTTTAATATTTTGGGTGTATATATTAACTAGATATTATATCCATTTATGGATATTGGTGATGATATGGGACAGTTGGAAAAATTCGCATAGGGGTTATAAACATTAAATTATTTGGTTGTGTATCAACTCTATTTTCACTTTGATGTAGGATGTGTAGGCCTATGACTACACAACTATATATAAAATAATAGGGGATATTATTTGTTAAATCACATAGACATTAAAATACTTTATGAATGATTTATTGTGAAATTAAACATGGATGAGGACTATGAGAGAACCAATTCTAAAAACAACCAATATTGAAATGTGGGCGATTTAGGTGAATCTAAAAGCTAATGTGATGGTTTTAGCAACAAATTTTTAGCAATATACACATTTTCAATGAATATTTTATAATTTAAGACTATATATCTACATATATAGTTATCATTTAGTAAATTAATAGTTTACTTGGATATAGAAAAGATATAATATTGGACTATTATATTCTACAATGAATTTTATTTATAGTAATTAATGTATTTTATTATTCATTTTGCTAAGAAATAAATGTGAACCACTAATTATCTTTCCAACTCAACCATAGGCTCAATTATGCTTGAAATCAACCATTATCAATGGGAATAAGCCTTGTCTAGATAGTAGTTGGATAAGGGATCATATATCTAATGAAATACATGCGGGACAATGTATGAGGCCCTTGGTTTGTGAGCTCATAACAGCAAATAGATTGGGAAGGAATCTTGATGGCCATTATACTATGGTGTATTTATCGCAAACGGTAGGGTTTTGAACCTTTTTATATATCATTTCAGTAAAATCATTTGAATATATTATATTTCTTAGGGGAGGCACATTAATAATTAAATATGGGATAGTATTTTTTCATTGGATTACGAATATGGATTGTCTAATAATTCCTCACTCTTATCTCAATTTTCTACTTCAATATAACACCTAATGAGTTCAAAATAATTCATTCTCATTCCTATAAAGTTCTCAAATCAATCTATCCCTCATTCCCCAAGACCACTATCAGCATTCTTCGTATCATATGTCTCCCTCCTACACTGATTTGTTCGACCTGACAACTCAATGACACCACTTATATAATCACTTGGTGATCTACATCATCACAATATTCAACATATTTAAAATGCTTCAGTGAGTTTGAGACAACTATAATGTGAAAAAATTAATTCTACTAGCCTTTAGTAATGTATCCTTCTACTGATCAGGATCATCACATGATCATCAACTTATCATGCAACCGAATAAAGGATTACCACTGAAAACATTTCATAAAATTTACTACTCTTGAACCTTCCACCTATGATGAATTTTTTTTCAATATAAATAAGATTTTTTAGAACCACGAGCCACTAGTGGAGAAAAAAAGTTTAATTTAATTATCATATAAAATTTTCATGCGATGTATAACAAGCATCCACATGATATCAATCTAGAAAAACACCACCATTGTAGTTGGAATGCACGTCCACCATCCCATACAAATAGATGCCTCTCTTAGTCTCCCAAAAACTATTTATACTGATCTCCCATTAAGAAAAACACCAAAAGGGGGAGGTAATGTTGATCTAGAAATTTTTTTAATTCTGGCTAATAACTTCAAGAAAACTCCCCTTATAATTAGAAGAGTTTTTTTTCTATGATCTTTTAATGATCTGGATGTCTCATGATGAACCGATTGTCATGATATTCCTGATTTTTTAACAGTGTTCACATGATCACATGATACCCATGATAATCATAACGTCTAACAATCCAAAAAATTAATAATAAAAATTATCTAGTTAAAATTAAATTTATTATTACGACATATGGTTATATAAAACATATTAACTTCCTCAGATTTGTATTTTTAGAATTTTAGAAAACCGTTAAAAATTGTGACTATTCATAGTATAGCCCTTGAATAGTGATCACATGAATATTATAAATATTGGGCTTTATCAAATATAATTTACTAAAAAGAAGGAGGTGATGGATTTGTCCAATATAAATTCTCCACACGAATCCCATTTTTCGGATCAGAGAAAGGCGATGGAGTCACTAAGATTTTCTCTTGACCAAGTCCAAGTCAAGATTCAACACATTAAGCATCAACAAAAACAACTATAGGAGAAGTGGATGTAGATAAATATTACCACTTGAGAGTTGTTATTTGAGACTCCCCAAGAGTTTTTCACCATCTCACAACATACCCTTAGGTCTTATGCGGGTGTTATAATGGATTATGTAACATGATTGTAGAATTATGATTATGTGGATAATTTTTGTATAGAATAATGAATATTCATTCATTTTATTATTGTTACATTGTAAATAGTTTATAAAGAACAAATAATAATTTTTTTATTATTAAATTAATGAAATATATATTATTGAATAAATTTTTATTTAAATTAAATTATATTTTATTAAAATATTATTAATAAATTAGTTTTTTTAAAAGAAATTGTCATTTATTTTTATGAAGACAATTGTAATTTTTTTCACGGTTTGAAATCTTCTTTTGTCAAAACCAATTAATTATCTATAAATATTTGTTTTTATTTTTAAAGTATAAAATTAAAATATTTTGAAAATTTTCTAGATAAAATAAATATTTTTCTTTAAATCAGGACATCAAAATTATATAACAGTAAATGTTTTATTATTTTCCTTAATAGTCAAAATTTTGGGTAAAATTTAAATATACCATAAATATATAAGGTGATTTATGACATCATAATGAAATAATAGTGATGCAATAAAAAACTATAAATGGGTTGATCTACAAACATATGTTTTACCTTTAAAATAATGTGATTTTAGGTTTCATTGATATATATTAAAAATCCTTAGTGGACCCTCCAAGACTAATAAAATATTTTATCATTTTAAAAATATTTTCTTTATAGTGTAACTCACCTACAGATAAGAAAGAATATTATTTTAATATGTTCTTAAATTGTAATTATTAAATAAATTTTTCCACACAAATTTCAAAAAAATACATGGGACAAACCCTTGGTTGGTTTGGTGTTTTGATTAGTTTAATGTGTGGTGTCCAAAACCTAAATAATACAGAATCACTCTACTTTCCAATATAAACTAACTCAATCTACCAATACTATTCGATAAAACCATTTTGAACATAACCAAACTCTTCCCTCATCTCTCTATAATCCCCTAAGGTGCCCCAAACTCATAATAAGCCTCTCTCAAGCATCTCCCAAGCCTTTGGGATCACAATTCCATGTAAGGGGGTTTCTTGTTTTCTTATTTTTTCCCCAATTTCATTATGTTGTTAAAACCTTTTATTTTCAATTGAAAATGATGGGGGTATGGTTTAGAACCCCCCCTATACTACCCTAATTATTATTTATTGATGACATACCCCTTTCTCTCTCGTAAATTACTCCCATTAACATCCATTACCAAGGTGAAATTTTGTATTGAATATCACTCTTCTCATTTACATTCAATAAATTATTGTATATTGTGCCTATAATTTCCATTACAAATATTTTGATATTATATTACATGACCCCATTAGTCCATTTTTTGTATAAATTATGAGGTAATCCTTTCTCTCACATCATCCCATTTTATGATTTCTATTTGACGTCATTATGCTAGTGAAATTACACCAAAATGTCCCATGCCAAAATCATTTTGTAAATGAATGCCATACCAATTTATCTATCATGTGTGTTATCCATTATGCACATGTACATGTTTATTTAGGATATAAATTTATGTATTAAACAACTATTATTCATGTAATAAATTATTATGTTTAATGAATCAATGTTGTACGATCCATGTGGAACACTTTTGAATGAAATGAAATTTTTATAAATGGTTCACCCTGATAGCAATCCAATGCATTGGGTGAAGAATAGAATCATGATACATCATGTTAAATAAGTGTTGAATCATGCTATTTAATGTTTAATTAAGGGTAACTCATGCTAATTCAAATTTTATGAGGGTTTACTCATTCTCTTGTTGTAATAACCTTTGGCTCAATGTAATATCATGTAAAATATTGTTACCACATCTTCATGTTATGATAATCAATCAATATCATGCCATTATGTTCATATATCTCTTTTGATCCATTTATATGTTTATTTTCTAACATGTATTTTATTATACATGTTATTCATTGTTTACTTCCAAACTGGGTATTATATCCCACACTTTTCTTATGCATGTCCTTAGGTCATCCCATTCAATGCTAAGTACAAAAAAATGTTTTATGCATTTAAATGTTGATTTTTAATAAAGTTGTTTTTTCTGTTCTAAGTTGTTATGAAATGTTCTTAATCCCCAATGACACTAGACATTTCAATATTCTGAGTTTTATTAAATCATTTTTATTTAATAAAACAGGTCTAAGTGTGTAATAAAGATCAGGTTTGTTAGAGTTTGTATCAGAGGAGAAGATTATTTATTGTTAGGACTAGGATTATAAAAAAAATAGTGACAGCCATTGGGATAAGAGTAAGTATAATAAAAACTTCCATAAATTTTTTGAGTATTGAGTAAGTGGTTTATCAAGTAAATACATCCATTTCTTGATACGAGTAGGTAGAAGAAAATCTATCGCATATGTAAATAAGTGTAAAACCTAAAAACACCGCTTTCAGATAGAATCAAATGGGGACAGGTTCATGAAGATAGGGATTCCTATTCTCAGTGTTACGACACTTCTAGGGTATATTCATTGGTAAATTTAAAATCTTAATAAAAACTATTATTATGGAAATAAATTAAAATTCCCCTTGGAATATATGTTGGGATGTATGTCTTGGTTAACAAACATTGAATCTTATAAATTACCATGTTAAGAAAACAAATGTTATTTATAAGTTATATGATTTTGTATTTGGATTATTCTTTTATGTCACCCCTACCATTTATTTTATTCCATCCATTGGCCGATAATATGAGGACTCAGGATAAAAAATGATGCAATGATCAATGTGATGATTGTTTAATGATATGCTCAATCCAATGGAGTAGGAATCGAGAAAATTTTCATGATACCCTCTCAGTTATATCATGATTTGAATATAAACTTGGGTCCACTAGATCATTTATCCCCAATAAGAAAGAAAAAGTAATAATTGAGACCTTAATTAGATAAATGCAACCTAATTTTAATGGATCATATGATCCCTCAGTTGATGAAAAATGGATCAACTCTATTGAAAATACCTTCTCTATCCTGCATCTTTCTGAAATAGAGAAGGTTATTCTTCCTTTTTATCGTATGGTGTGTGAAGCTGATCAATGGTGAAAATTGATTAAAAATATGAATACCAAGGAGGAGATAGAGATTTTGGAATGTAATGATTTGTAGAAAATGTTCTATTTATAAAAAAAATTCTTCACACCCTCCATCATAACATGTAATGGGACTTCCATTACCTCAAGAAAAAAGAGAACAAATTCATCAGAGAGTATGAGGATAACCTAAAAATTCTTGAAAGATATGCATCTGACTTTGTTGTTACCACCAAATGCAAGGTTGACCGCTTCTTTGGTGGGATAAATCTGAGCATATAGAAATACCAAGTGATTCATGACTTTGAGGTCTATGAGAAAATTGTCCAATGTGCCCTCAAAGTTGAAATTGAGATCGGTGAATTGCAGGGGTATCATTGTGAAAATAAGCATAAGGCGGACTTCAATTATGGTGGTTCGATGGATAAATCCATTAGTGATATGAAATTACAACACCCCACTTTCCCAAGGTATGAAAAAATACCACATAAATTGTCTGAAGGGGATGAAGAAATGATTTATGTGTGGAAGAGAAGGGCACACGATATTAAATTTCGGTAAGAAAAATTTGATACTGCGACAGAGGAGAGGAAATATACACTTGACCCTCAACTAATTGTTTATTACTTGAACTGAATAGAACTAGGGATCATTGAAAACCACTTCACAATTACATGGGTTTTCAGAGGCAACCAGCAACCTCCAAGGTAGCAAGGGTGATATTTTTAGACCACTACAACCGAAGAAAACCCAGGCAATAATGTAGTGATTGGTATTCTATTAATTTATTCGTGAATATAGAATTTACTTTTTTATTTTGGATCTTTTAATTTTTTATATCCCTAATGTTCAGTAGAACAATCCCAACACCACAACAAATCATGGAAGTGAAAATTTCGGTGAGATCAACAAATGGCGAAATCCTTTCATCCCATGAATATAACTCCTCCCCTATCATAATTTGTGGTTTTAAATACCTAGAAAACCTCATCATATTCCCTATGGTGGAATTTTATTCAATTAATTTAATGGTATAGATTTCCTTATATAGTGACAAAATAAATTTCTATGAGATGGAAATCACTCTCCATATAGGGAATCAACCATCGATTATTTACCAGTGCAAGGAGGAGGATAAATATTCTTTATAACCATCATGTCAAGTTTGAATATTACTACCATATGAGAAAGTGTATCCTACTTAGATGATTGATTCTAAGGAAGAAACCTTCTCTGATGATAACCATATTGTGATGGAATTTTGCAATGTGTTTCCCAATGAATTGCATGGTCTTCCTTCTATATGATATATTGAATTACTGATTGATCTTATAACTGGGGAATTTTTAAAATCCCTGATTCAATATAGAATGGCTATTTTAGAGCTTTAGTTGCTGACATTACAAATATATGAGAATTTTTATTAAGGGTTTATACGCCCAAGTGCTTCACCATTGGGTGAAAAAGTCCTAATTTTTAAGAATATGGATGTAAAAATGTGCCTTTAATCGATTATTTAGCGCACAAAAAAACCACTATAAAGAATGAGTACCAAATTCCTTGAATTGATGATATGTTCTATCAGCATCAGAGAGAACAATACTTCCCCATGGTGGATTTGTGGTCAGGATATTACCATGAAAGTCTGAAGATGGATGATATCCCCAAGACTGCTTTTCATACCAGATAAAAGAATTATAAATTCACCGTAATGCCTTTCAGAATCACTAATGTTATATAAAACATCATGTACTTGATGCATAGTGTTTTTAGACATTACCTTGGAAAATTTTTGGTAGACTTTGTAGACTATATTCTTATATACTGCAAAACAAAGGATATGCATTAGGAGAATCTATGAATTATACTAGAGACCTTGAGAAAAGATAAGACAGATGAAAATTAAAAATATTGAGAGTTCTGGTTGAAGGAAGTCACATTATCGGGTCATAACATTACATTAAATGGGATATATCTGGATCTCTCCAAGATAGCTGAAATTGAGGGATGGCCAAGGACAACATCAGTAATAGATATCCGTAGCTTCCTATGGTTATCTTGATATTATCACCAATTTTTGAGAAATTTCTCACAATTTTGAAACCCTACTTCTAAACTTACTCAGAATTAATTCTAGACTTATTGTAGTGATGAATACAAAGAGAGATTAATGGATTGGAAAAGGAGGCTTATCACTGTTCTTGTGATCATGTTACCCATAAATGGAAAAAATTTTATGGTTTTCATTGATACTTAAAAGAAGGTCTTGGGATATGTGTTTATTCAAAATGACCATTTAATTGCCTAATAATCAAGGAAATTTAATGTACATGTGAGAAAATTGTCCAGTAGTTGTTCTAGAGTTGGATACAGTGATCATCACTTTAAAAATATGGCTCCATTACCTCTTTGGAGGGAAGTGTGAAATACATACGGACCACAAAATCCTTAACTATATTTTCACACGAAAGAGTTGAATATTAAATAATGAAGATGGTTAGATTTGATCAAATACTATGAATACTCAATACATTACCACCTAGAGAAAGAGAACAATGTAGTGGATTCTCTATGTAGAGATGACCCAACAATTCTATCATTGATGAGAATTGAAAATAATCAAATCGTCCTATATTTGATAAATATTAACATTGTAATCATAAAAAAAGGAACATAATAAATACTTTCACAAAGTATCGATCAACCATCTCTTTTTTAAAGGTTAAAGGATGCTCATAAAGACATTGTGGGAATTCAAATGAATGTGGAATCTATAAAAATAGTAAATCCTCAGAGTTCAATGTTAATGAAGAAGGAGTTGGGGGATTTGTGTCAAGACAATGTGTTCCATAAAATCCAATGTTAATGAATGATCTTTTATATGATACACATAGATCGAATTTCCCCATACACCCATGAACCAGAAAGATGTTTCAAGATCTACAAGAGAATAATTATTGGGATAAAATGAAGAAGGAGATCTCTATGTACGGATCAAAGTACATGGTATGTTATCATGTGAAGTCTGAGAAGAATAAGTCCCTTTGGATTATGAAAATATAACCCACACAACCATTGAAATGGGAAAACATCACCATGTAAATTGTCATTATGCTTCAAAAGACATCCAATGGAAAAAATTCTACATGGGTTGTTGTGGTTTGTCTTATAATGACTGCACCATTTATTATAATTTTGGAGGATATCAAATTAGATAAACTATAATTTATATATATAAGGGGAGTGGTAAGGATTCAGGGTGTACCACTAAATATTGAATCCAATCAATATCCAAGATTCATCTCTATGTTCTGGAAAAGTATCTAGCATGTTCTTAGTACTATGTTAAACATCAGTACGACTTATCATCTTGAAACTGATGGACCATCTAAGAATACTATAAGAACACTTTAGAAAATTTTTATAGCATGCTCAATGAAATACAAATGAGGATGGGAACAACATCTTTATCAAGTTGAGTTCTCTTAAAATAAATGTTTCCACTCACGCATCTAAATAGCTCATTGTGTATCCCATTATAGGAAGATGTGCAGAACACCGACATGATGGGATGATGTTGGAAACAAAAACCCTTAGGTCCATACGTGGTCAAAGAAATAATGGAGAAGGTTAGACCATCCAGTAGAACATTAATGATGCTCAGATTTAGAAAAATATATATGGTGATTATCTTTGATGATACATAGATTCTGATGTTTGATATAGGGTATTCCTCTGAATATCAACCATACAAAAGAGTTATGCTATTTTGGAATAAGGGAAAGCATAGTCCAAGGTACATCTGTCATTTTGATTTCCTTGATTGAATTGGAATAGTAGCATATCCACTAGCACTCCCACCGAACCTATCTCAAGTATAAGATATTTTCCATGTATCCCTCTTGAGGAAATAAATACCAGACCCATCGCATGTACTCAATCCAAATATGGTACCATTGTAAAATTAACTCTCTATAAAGGGAAGTCGTTGATGATCATATATCGTTGGGAAAGAGTTCATTGAAATAAGATGAATCCTTTCATCATGGTGTTGTGGTGAATCCACATGTATGAAGATTAAACATGGGAATCTGTGGAAGTGATTAAGTAGAGTTATCCTCAACTAATTTAACATAGGGAAATGAAATTTAGTTAGTGAAATTTCATAGCGGGGTAATACTGTAATGACCTAGATTTTTTTAATGAAAAAATATGTTGATAAAATTAAATTACTTATTATGTAAAATGGTTATATAATACATATAAACATCCTTGGTTTTGTGTTTTTGTATTTTTAAAATATCATTCTGAATTTTTACCATTGTTAATATAGTAATTTAAGAGTGATCAGATTATTAGTATAAATATAGGTCTTTAACAAAAGAAATTTACACAAACAAATAATGTGATGGATTCATCAAGTTGAATTTCTCTATATGAATCCCATTTGTAAGAACTCATAAAGGAGGTGGGGTCAAATTGATTCTATCTTTACCCTGACCAAGCTGAGATTGGGAACGCTAATCATGAACATAACTTCCTACAAGTGATTTGGAAGTTGATAAGGATTACCACCCGAGCGATGTTATCTGAGGCACCCCAACAGTCTTCCACAATCACACAATTTACCCATTGGTATTATTCACGTGTTATAAGGGGTTATGTGAAAATACCATACCACTATGATTATGTGCATTTTTTTTACAGAATAATGATTATACATTCATTTTATTATTTTTACTTTGTAAAAAGTTTTTAAAGAAAAAAATAGTATTTTTAGTTAAAATTTAATTATGAAATATATTTTGATAGATTAATGGGTATTTATAATTAATAATATTTTAATAAAATATTATTACTAAAATACTTTATATCAAATATAAATTATCATATAATTTTTATGAATACAATTGTAATTTTTATTAATTTTGGAAAGCTACTATTGTCCAAACCCATGGATTTTATATAAATACCAGTTTTAATATTAAAAGAAAAAAATTAAATATTTATAAAATTATATAGATTAAATGAATATAATTTTTGGAATCTAGACGTCGAAATTATCCAATGGCATATTTTTCATAGTTTTCTGAGACAGTAGAATATTTTCATGAAAAATAAATTCCATTAAAATTTAAAATGTGTATTATGACATCATAATTACCCAATAGTGATTTAATAATATAAAATAAAAAGTATTTTCGGCCATTATATGTATTAAAATTAAAATAATGAGATTTTGTAATTTTTAGATTTATTTTAAAAAGCATTACTGGACACTCCAAAACATTTGATCATTTTAAATTTTTTTACTTGAGAATGTGACAATACTCAACCTAAGAAACCATAATATTTTAATAAATTCGGTTATTGGCCTTATATATTAATTTCATCAATTCTTATTTTGAAAAAAACATGGAAAAAAACTGTGGGTTGGTTTATGGTTTTGATTTGATTAATGTGTGGTGTCCAAAACATAAATAATAAAGAATCCTCTCTCATATCCAATATAAACCCACCCAATATCCCATTAATCTTCTCTAAAACCATTTGGATCTTGACCATCATCATCCATCCACTTTCAATAATCCTAACAAGGCTCCCCATGCTCCGAAGAATCCTCTCTAAGTCCTCTTCTATGCCTTTGGGATCACACATCCAAGTAATGGTTTTCATCCATTCTTATTTTTGTCAATTGTTTTATGTTGTTAAACCCTTTTATTTTCAATAAAAATTATGTGGTATGATTTTTCACCTCCCCCATACTTCCATACATTTGATTTAATGATGATATACCCCTTTTCATTTCATTAATGCCCCCCACGAACACCACTTTCCCTCACAAAATTTTGTAAGGAAATTCCTTCTTCTCATTTACATTCAATAAATTATTTTCTATTGTACATATATATTCCATTAAATATTTTTAGATATTATGATATATGACCCCATTTCTATTTAAATTATTTATAAATTATGAGATTCCACTTTATCTCTCATCATCCCATTTTAAGATTTATATTCGACGTCATTATTATGCTTAAGATTCACCAAAATTTCCCATGAAAAAATAATCAGGTAAGATAATACCATACCAAATTATCTATCAAGGGTATTCACCAATATGCACATGTAATTTTTTATTAAGGACATACATTTATTTTTATAGAATCTCTTATTCTTGTAATAATTATATTTTTTAATGAATACTTGTTATATAATCCATGTGGCACACTTATGAATGAAATGTTTTGTTTATAAACGGTGTGCCCTGATAACACTCCAATGAAGTGGGTAAAGAAAAGTATAATGATAGTTCATGTGAAATGTGTGTTGAATCATGTAAATTCATGTAAAATGAGGTCTTAATCAGGTTAATTCCCTCGCAATGAGGGTTAACTCATGGTCCATGTGCAATGATCCATGTCTCATGCTAATATCATGATAAATGTTGATTCCACATCTCCATGTTATAATAATTATGTTATATTATGCCTTTATAATCAAGTCTCTATTATGATCTATTGATATGCCTATTTCCTAACATGTATTTTATTCTTCATGTTATTCCTTTATTACTCTTTTACTGGGCATTATAGATCGACCTTTTCTTATTCATATCTTCATGTATTCCCATCCAATGATATGTACAAAGAAATGTTGTTTAATGTAAAATATGTTTTTAATTAATATGTTGTGTTTTGTGTTCCATGTATTTATGTAATGTTCCTATGCCCCAGAAACACTATAACTAACTGTCTTCAGGGTTTTATTATGTGTGTTTTATGTAATAAATCATGTTTAAATGTGTAATCATGTAAAGGGATGTTATATGACTTCACTAGACCTGGCCATCTCTTGTGAACGAAATCATGGTGTTCTATTCTCTGTATTAGTTAGGAAGTCCTTATATTGGTACTTCATTATGGATTTGTAAAAGCTATGTGACCCCAAGCTTGATTAGTTTTCATACATCTTTGGACATGGCTGCATCTCCATGCATAACCCTAGTAGGATATTGAAATGTTTGGAGAAATCATCACAAAACCCCATTAAATATATGTTATTGAAGCCATGTGATGCCTATACTGGAATCTGCTACTCGACACAGTAGATAGAACCCTTCTATATATTCATGGCATTGGTAGGCATCCCCATCATGCTTCTTCAGAGTCACCCACATGATCCTTTAGCGATCATGCACTCATATGGTGATTATGTGACCATTCAAGGCATATGTGAAGGTTCATCAAGCACCTCCACTATGTAAGTATTTAAGAGGCCACACCCACGTCTCATGATAAACCCCTTCATGGTATCACAATATATATTTAGAGTGAAACCCCCATATTTCGTGCATAAATCACAGTGAAATTCTATCAACGATTCATGTGCGATGTGGTTTTTATATGTATCGCCTCTGCACATAAGTGAATGTCATTTCTAGAGACCCATTTTCATTTATTTTAATATCTTGAATGATGAATTTTTATATGTCTCACTAATGATGGTATTCCATTTCTTGTATATGGCCTTGATCCATAGAAGAACTCATCATAAAAACATCTGTTGTATGAATCATTAACCCCCTCCCATGCATAAAATTCAATTGAGTATCCTCCAAAAATGTACATATGCTCCCTTCTAAGTCCCTTTTAACTTCATGTGAATCTCATGAGTAATGAAGCATCATGTAAAAATTCTCTTAAGTTATCATATAATTTTATGTAAAAAATCACCATTTCCATTTAATTTCTATGGTTTATGCCTCTAACATATACACTTATGTATATATTGTTTTCAATGAATATTAGGGAATGATTCATTTATAAATTCATTTGCAACAATTAAATACATGAAAGATCCAAAAATATCCCTTAGACCATACCACATGAATTGTCTAAGGATATATGATAGCAAAACTCTTCATGGGACACTTTATGTCATTATTTTTCTTTAGACATGTCAGTTTGATGACATGTCGTGCATCAGATGACACATATTGGTCTCACAGAAGACCATTGACATATCACCATTTTCATGTGCTGACATATGTACAAGTAATGATTATTAAGAAACTACCCCATGACACATCTAAATTGACATAAGATGTTATATAGAAAAATTGGGACTATCACGTGATCGTGTTTTGACATATCTGCATGATATTTCCCTTTTTTATAGACATGTTTTCATAGAAATTAAAAATTCCAAAGATGAGCTTGGTTGATCATGAAACAACATATTGTCATGTCTACCTGAATAATGATTAAATTATTCTGTGAAAATTCATTTGATCATTCACAAGTCCTCAGATATGAAATATATGGTTATATGAGGAATATTCGACTTGTTTTCATTGCCCACTCTAAGGAATCCATCTCCAGAAAATTGAATTGGATTACACCCTTGGATTTGTCTTCTATGTCAGATCTGTTCCCCCATAATATTAGAGATATAATAAAGTCATGTCTTGTAGACTACCAAGTCATATCAGAAAAATCCATTATAATATGCCCACTTTGTTTGGATGTCCGACATGGACTCATTCCATGCAGACCATTGCCAAGAACCATTGGTCACATTCCCCATTTTCAAGAGAAGTGTCCTTAATTTTCAATGGTCATGCACTTGTGTGACCCTCCCAATGAAATGATCCCAGATAGACCTGTCATGATCATCACTGCCTCTCTTTATCTATCAGATAATAAAGAATGACTTTATCCATAAGGCATCTATAGAGTGTAATCTCCAACTAAATGGTTCTTCTTAGTGCATAAGCCATGATTACTGACATTATATAATTTTTCCCTGATCAATAATGGAATCCATATTGGTATAAACCCCTTAAATTCCTAAAATCAAAGGAATATCCTTTATGTCTCCAAGCGCGATCATCAACCATACACCACCTATGGGAAATAGATAACTTAATTATGAAAACAATCATGCCCTCCAAAACTATGAAAAGTAGGAATCCTTTTAAAGGCATGATCTCCAATGGGAATCCACTTCAGTGTAAGTCCCTTCCCAATCCAGTTATTCCTAACATAGGGGATTATATTCTCTCATAGGCCTTCCATCCTATCACATCCATCAGCAAAGGAAAAGAGGACTAATACATGGGCATCATATTATGTATAAGCCTTTATTTTACCCTCAAGTACCTCCATCCCATCAATAGGTTTATCATAAAGTTGACTATGGGAAATCTTATTCCTTCTGTAACAAGGACATGTAGTAAACCTTACTATGGCCCAAGAACCATATCATATCCTCCATATGATGGGTAACCATGCCTCCCAAAGGGAGACTCTAATGTGTAATCATTGCATGAATATGACCACATTAAATGTGTCTTATCTAATACTATATATTGTTTTTTACACCGATAATGGATCACATGGTATTAGAGGATAGTTTTGATATTACAAAAACAAGAGGAGAATTACCTGGTGTGAGCCCCTGATTGTTATGTTGACCTGATTACATCTTGTCTCTTCCCAAAGGTCCATATTTCAAATGGTGAAATTTATGGCAGTATAATATGCATAAGTCACGTATAGTACCTATATTATAGCATCTATGATGACATGAATTCACATTAAAGAAAATATCTTGACACTGATTCCAATATTAAATATAATATATTAGATTCCGTATTGTGTTTTGATATTTATTTTCAAGTCCTTACTAAATGAATTTAATTTTCATGGATGGGTCTAGTGAGATGACCATAAACTATGCCAAACAAACTACATGTGTTTTTTTTCTTATCATCACAATATAAATAGGATGCCTAATAAGTGTTTATTACCCTCTCCATGACACTAACATCGTCCCTAGATGGTTATAACTTAAAATATTTTAAAAAAAATTATAATCCAAAGCATCATAAATAAGTAAGAGAGTGATAGAAAACACATGATATGCACATAATTGTTCTTATCATTCCATGTGCATAATCAAATCATTAAAACCAGGATAACTAGTTATCTTATCAGGATTTGGAAATGATTTTATTCGCTTATGATAAAACTATAATAGAGTCCTATAGTAGGAAATAATTCCCCCAAAAAAGGATTTAGGAGCCCATCCTCCCATCCACTTATCCAATGCGAGTCCCCAATAGTTACATGGCATAAAAACCTAGATGACAAACAACCATTGCAAGGTAGTTCCTTATGCAAATATGTATGAGAGATCTATTGCAATATTTTAGTAAAGACAACAAATTTAAAACTTGATGTGAGTGAGTGACCAAGGCCTTAAGACCCTCCTTAATCATACCGTCGAGTGAAACCCATTCCATGCCTTAAAACCCGATGAAACGAAATGGGTAACAATACTTGAAATCTATAACTATTTAATACCTTTGATAGGAAAAAAATTATTCATTAAAAATATGTTACTACCTCTCTACCCATTAATTGTGAATGATATTGATCAAAAGTAAATTGTTATATATGATATTTCACTGATAAGGTGTCTTGTTTATTTTTTAGTTCATTTCATCATTCCTTTAATAAACATGACATCATAAAATGTGCCAATATATTCAAAGATCACTAGACATGTTGCTTCGTCCCTGATTCGTTTATGTATGCTTTCACCATCATAGGATTTCTAGAATCCATTTGTGAACATCTTGGGACAGAAATTCCACATCAATAACACGATCAAGTCTTTATAATTTTCTCATGAAATCCTTCATAAGAAGAGTTCCCGCTGGTTCTCTTTCCCACAATAGGCTATTGGAAAGGAAGTGACCCTTATCACCACATTCAAATACGTAATAATTCTATATATAGAATTTGACAAAATGCATCTTCCCCACGTAGTGGTGGTGGATGAGAACAATAATCTAGTTACCTCAATCTCCCAATAGATTTCTAGGAGGTCTATCTTCCATTATGATCATTATCACTAATATGAGGATATGATTCCAGAAGGATCAATTGAAGAGGTTGTGCCTACAAAAACTCTCCAAGATGTGGAACTAAGAAGGAGATCTCACCTGGGGTATTCAAAAAATGCAGCTCAAGAGTAGTATCATATCCTTGTTACTTCTAATATGTCTGAGGTCCATCACTATATCTTAATAGTGGCCTAGAATGAAACCAAGTTCACTAAAATCCAAGATACACTAACTTCATCACATCTAGTGTTATTTACTGTTGAATCCATGGGATCACCCCATCCTACCAGGATGGGTGAAGTTTTATAATTGATCACCCTAGGATCATTTTAAATCTGGGAACTGACCCTTAAAATGGTATCATAGGAACTAACCCCTCAGATGATATCATATGCACTAACCCATGAATTGTATCATGTCTACAGACCCCTCAAATAGTATCATGGGCATCGAGCCATCAGATCATAACTTGGGCACTAACCCCCCAATATTATATGTTTTGAAATAACCCACCAAATATTATCATGGAAAAAACCCCCTGAAATGGTAAAATGGTAACTGACCCCATTAATTGAACCATGAGAACAAACCCCCCCAAATGGTACCTGGGGAACTAACCCATCAAATGTGATTCTCTATTAAGGAGGAGAACTATACTTCTTGGGTCATATTCAATATGATATCAGTCAATCTAATGACATGTCATCGAATTTGGATGATAATTCTCTGCAATGGTACAATTACACCCTCATCATATCATCTGATTTATAGAAACATCACCTACGTTATTTTGAATTCATAGAGAAACACATGCATAGTAGTATTTTTTGTTCATCTGTAAAAGGTGTTACCCATAATATGTGTATTAAAAAAGTTATTAATAATAGATCATATGTGTAGTGGTAGTACTCAATTTTGTATTTGGGGTCCATATTATAACCCCAATAATCATCCACTCACCCTGACACCGATAGATAAAATTATTTGTTTCACGGTTCCTTCTAGAAATCCTCTTTCGGAGGAAAATTTAATTTTGATAGAAGAAAAATTCTCCCAACTTAAATGAGTGAATATGGAAATTTGTGAGGAAATTGTGGGAATATTCCAATGATATCTCCTTAGGGATGATGTACCAGTGCCTTCCTATGAAATCCAACATTTCTGTGAAGTTCCTCATCCATCAAGGCTATTTGGATTTTTATATTTTTAAACCCCTAATCATGTGAAATTAAAACATTGTTCCACCTCACCCCATCCCACTTGGATATGGAAATGTTAATATTTCTCACCTCCTCATCATGTATATTGAATAATCCATATGGCCTTCGATGTTGAAATGAAAACTTCAGGATATTGGAAGCCTTTTAATCAATGGGAAGATTATGTGTCATTCAATACCCCAATGTTTCAACCCTTTCCCCAAAACATCTAGGACTGGGACTCCATACCCTAAGCTCCAAACACAACCATGTTCCTTCACCAATGGAGGTATTGATGAAGTATAAAATAAATAACATGATCCATTATATCTTCATGATAGATAGTGAAGGGTATGTTCCAACCAATCAATGCATGTTCCATGGTATTTTTTATGCCATGTAAAATGGATTGATAATGTTCTCGAGGCTGAGAAAACCAAATTATGTAGGGTTGATAGACAATGAATAATTTTTACAAACAATTGATTTCACTATAACAAAATAGAATATTGAATTTCTATTAAATATTGGCTTTAATTGTGTGTGGACATGCAGTTATCGGAACCACCAACCCTTGAATTCCCCCTCTAGTCACCTGATCTCTTTGAACATGAAACATTGATTATGTAGTAGATCATGACATAACTACCTCCCAAGAATAAATGACAACATTTCAATGAAATATTTAACAAAACCTATTAATTAGAAACAAAACATGTATCTATTTAGATTTACCAATCTACGATAATCAGATTTGAGGAAACTCCCAACAATGAGGAATCTAAATGACGTAGGATAGATAGGACATGTTAACCATTTCACCTACCATAGACATTTATGGAGAAAAATAGAATGATTATTTTTATTCAAAGATCATTTTAAGGAACATGTATTTGTATGGTTTATATATTGGAATGATCCTGATACCCATGCAATATGCATAAGAGTGGTCTGATATCCTTTAAAAGGGAGACTATCCTGATCGGTTACTCAACATTTTCTATACCAAAGGATGTCAAACTACATGGATCTTTTCCATACCACATGACATTAAATTTCATGACTAATATCCACTATACAAGATGTTAAACTACATAGATCTTGTCCATAGAGCATGAAATTAAACTATACATCTAATTTTAAAACTGTAATATATTAAACATAATAAATCTTGTACTTAAAATGTGACATTAAACTGAACGTGTAATATTTTTATAGAATGATGTTTAACTCCATGAATCTAATACTTACATCAATATGATTAACATCACAACTTACATCCTTACCGAATGATGGTAAATTGCACAGTTTACATCCTTTCTACATGATGTCAAAATGTATAGTTCTTCTAGAACTATGTGTGGATTAATTCTCATTTTCAATGAGTTACATAAGAATTAAATGATCTTATACATTGGTCCTTCCACATCATGATGTAAAATAGTCCTATCCTGTCCACTTTTTCTACTGAATTGTGGATGAATGCATGATAATTTTTTTTCTCACCCCGGTCATTGCTCATGTGAGCATAGGCATTTTGGTAAGGGATTCCACACACAAAAAAAGTCATGGAATCTTAAGATAATCTCATTATAGTCCTAAATGTATGAAGATTAAAGGTAATACCATGGGTCAGGACCATGTTAAATTAAACTTCTGATTTTATGTCCCTTAAATGACATAAAATTATATTTTCCTAAGGACCTCGTGTGAGAATACCGATATTATTATTGTTTGTTTCCATTCACACATTCATTATGGAACAATGTACAACATGATTCTCATCCTAATGATATATATATATATAGATGCTTCGATTATATATCATAGGCCATCCTCCTATGTTTACATGCTTACCATCGGTTAACAATCTACACAGAACACGTCCCAGTCACAGGATGATAAATTGAGTGACATATAAATATTCAGAATAAATCATTAGAATCAGGTGGAAAGGATAGTATAATACATGGAGTTAGTTCCCCCATTAAGACCAATAGAAACAAATATTAAAAATAATTTTTATAAAACAATGATGTTAAGAAACTAATGGAAATAATTATATATAGAATGAATCTCCAAATATCTTGGGGACCTCCCCTGTGAATCCTTGGAGCATGATAGATGGTGACTATTTTTTCCACATAACCAGTGTCTACATAATAGATCTAATCCACATTCCCTTAGTGAAAGTCTAAAATAAAATAAACTATGATATCTCTCTATACTAACATAGATAGAAGGGGGTGACAATGTATCTTCTAGTGGCCAACCTCACCCTGATTGTGATAGACAATCCTATCATATCCCTTTTCTCCGGAGAATATATCCATAGATTAAAAATGGGATTATGATGAGGATATACTCAAGACATACCCACATTATTTTTGGGATGGGGTCTCCACTATCATATATTACCTTGGTAGATAAATTTAGGAATAGGATAAGACCTATAACTGACTGTGATTAGAATCTACATTCCCTCAAAGAGATAGAGATGTAAATTTTATTTCAAATGTTAACATAAATATGTATTCTCTTGGAACTACATAAATATTTTTGTACTAAATCTAGATGTTCTTACAAACCATATCCACCTACCCAAAAAAAATCATGAGTCCAAAAAAGAATCGAGATGAATTCACCATTATCTTATCAAAAAGAGTTCAAATGTATTAAGATTTACATTATTCACACACCAGTTTTGAAGCTACTAGTGGAAGGGTGGCCAATGATCTTATATTTCGTCATCATGGAATTCCTACTAGGTGCCCTCCATCCATGGAAAATTTATGTGAGAAGTTAGAATAATATATACTACCTTAGGCAGATGAATCCAGAACTATGAAGTCTTTATAGTTTCTCATATTCATATAATCAGAATTCATTGGAAGGAAAAAACCTAACTGAATTCCTTATAGAACATCCTACATTGAAAAATGCACTGGAAGACCCCATGCTCCTAGATGAATATGTATTTTATGCCCATGAAACTCACCAGACATGATATTTTTTCATTAATGGAGCCTCCTAGTGTCCTATCAGAACAAGGATGGAAAACCGAAGGCTAAATCAATGTGGTCTATTGGTTTTATTTGACTCTGTAGATACATATGTTTTACCATACACTTTCTTAAAATTTTATGTCTATATAAAAAACACTACAAAATACCAATCCATCATAGATTGTTTGATACTGTACCTTGAGTTACATATAACTTACGTGAACAACAAAGAGGAACCATAATTGGTTATAATGAATATCAATGGTGAATATTTCATTAAAAAGTTAGAACTAGAACCTTCAATGGCTATGCTACAGGACTGATGACATAGTTACCTTTCGATACCTTGTTGCATAATGTTCTCACGGACACATTAACTAATGCATTAACCATCCTAAATGATCATGGTCATGAGGAGACAATCATCCATATTATGCACTGAAGAACAGAATGGGAAACCACATCAGAGTAAGCCTCATATTTCATCCATAATATATGACGTTAAACATATCAAAATAAGTCTAATAATATAACATTAAACTATATAAATTAATCTAATGTACATAACATTAATGTATAAAAATAATTCCTGAGAACATGATGTTAAACTATACAATTATATCCGAACCACATGACATTAAACAATATGGAGATCATCATAGCCACATGACATTAAACAACACAGTTCCATGGGAACTCTGTATGTCATGAGTACATTTTTATAGGATACATAGGGACACAAAAACCTATATTATTAGACCCAGCCATAGGATGAAATTCCTTTCATGTTGGGTGATCCAATGTCATTATCGAATCAATTTTAACTACCTGGATCTAGAGCATCCCTTATCATGGGTGACCAATTTCTTTACCGTGTGACATAAAACTACATGGATCCATAACATATGTCTTGATTCACATTGAGTCACCCATTTACAAAACACATGATGTTAAACTACATTGGATTCATATAAGTAAATGTGTATTGATTATCATTTTCAATGTGATAAGTGTAACACCACGAGATTTTATGAAAAATATTCTTTTTAATTTCTTGTTTTGTATGCTACACCAAAATTAGCTTGTGATATACGCAACACCATATTTTCTTGCAGTATACGCAACACTATTCTTGGCTCACGTTACACACAATTTCAAGTTCGTTTTGTAGTAACTATTCTACGCAACATTATGTATAGATTTTGTTTAATGTATAAATGAAATAAGTTTTGATTATACGCAACACCAAACAGAGGTTTCACTACATGCATCCCGGACATGGATTTCATTACACACAATAAAGACCTTCCTCGATAGTGTGTGTAGTACGCAATACCGAGTTTCACTAAACGAGGTATTATTATAATATTACTATGAACTGGCTGTTATGAATAGTAATACACACTTTTTAAATTTTATAAATTTTATCTTTCAAAATGGACTTCATTTTTTGGATTTGGAATATCAAAATTATCTTAGGGTGAAATTTTGGTACTTTTCGGATAACTTTCATATTCTGATGAATAGTGAAAATTACTAAATTTTAACTAAAAACAACTTTTTTAATCGAAATAATTAATATTGATAAATAATTAATTTGTGTTGTTATAAAGTATATCTAGAGTATATTTTTACCATTTAATTCTATGTTGGTCATTGGATGTAATTTCACATTTAAACCAGACATAAAGAAGTGCCAATCTTTTGATAATTATTATCTCTTAAAAACATGCTATTTGTTTTCACGACGGGAATTAATTTTTAAATTAATTAATGCAACTGATTTGTTTTGAATTTTGTAAAATAGAAGTCATTTTTGAAATCATAATATCAAATATAGCTTAGGCATAATTTTTGGTATATTTCTGGAAACATTCATTTTGCTGATTAATAGTGAAACCACTAAGTGGTAGTTAAAAAACTGAATTTTTCATAAAACATAATTTTACCGCTTCTGTGAGTGGAATTTATAAAATCCGAGAGACATGGTTAATATCAAGGACTAAAATGTGGTTCAATGAGATGAAAATATTTTTTGGTGAATAGTAACTTTTTACTTTTATTTACCATGGTTAAAAGTAAATAGGATAATTGAGGGAAAAAATGATATTATTATTACCCTAAAACATTTTCTAATTCTATTGGATAAGATTAATTCGACCAAAAACAACCATAGGAATAAAATATGACCATTTAGGCCCACTTGGATTAGATTAGGACATTTAATATTAATTTATTTAAAGACGGGTTAAAATAGTTAAAATCAATGTTTAAAAAGTAAATCATTTTTAATATAGGGTTATAGATAAGATAAATTCGACTATAAAAATTAATTATAAAGATAAAATTATTTCCTACATAATAGTATTTTATTTTTAATTTTTAGACATTAAATAGTTTAATTTATTTATGACACAAAGAAAATGCAGTAATTATCTTAATAATGAAATATTGACATAATTGATGTTATAAATACCCAAATAAACGTAATTTGAAACTTTTAATGAATTCCAATAATTTTCAAGGTTAATATGTCACGTTAGTATGGATTTAGATGACTTTTTGCGAACTAATAATTCTGTTATGATTTTCACAAAAATGAATTACCAAATAGTGTCAAAATTGACGTAAAATAGTTTTTAAAATAAATATTATATTATTAATTGTTATTTTATTCCCAAAAATATAAGGTTGGGCAAAATGAATTATATAAGGTTATATATATTAATAATAAACAACTTGGGGTTATTTTTCCTTGTTATAGTAAGTTTATTAACCTTATAGTGTAAGAAAACAAGAAGACACGGTAAAAGTTAAATTATCTAACTTAAAGTTAAATCTAAATGATAAGTATAAAATTGAAACCTAAACATTTCTAAATTCTATTAGAATAGATTATTTGGACCCATACCCACATTTACTTTTAAATAACTCAATTTGGAGCTATTAAACACCGAATATGACTTTATAATAAAATAATATTTTTAGTTATTCCAAAGGTGCCCCTCTCCTCCCTTATAAAAGGGAACCTCCTCCCTCTCTTCCTCACACCACATTGAACCTTAAATCTCGGCCAACACCTCCCAAATTAACTTCTCCACTTCCCTAGAAACATCCTAGAGGTCCCGGTCTTCTTTAATGAACAATTTTAGTGCCCTAAGAGGAGGTCTCAAAAGAGGCGCTTTAAAGAAGAGGTAATGTCTGTTACCAATTCACTGAACTTTATTTCTTCTTCCACTTCTTCTTCTTTAGTTATTTCATTATAAAGTAATAACATCAGTATCACTCATATACTGATATGTTATTATATGTATGAAACAACCATATTCCACCATCTATCCATCCTACGGAAAACGAAATCACCGCGCGTGCATACGTACGGAATACCGTCTCTACGTCGTGGTGTAATCTATTTTCCACCACCACCATACATTGATGGGTATAATGGTGAAAGTAATGAGTATATATGATTATTGTAAAGTGATATTGACTCTTTAAAATTATACATACACTTTAATACAATTCGATGATCATGGGAATGATATCATCTCTCGTGCGTACGTACGGAATACCGTCTCCACGACGCGATGAGATTCACTCTCCATGATAACCATTCAAGAATGATTATAGAGTATATATAATAAGTAATAGTGAAATATATGACATAATAATGCTACTTTATTAATGTATATATATATTTATTTCATCTACTAAATTCCATTTAATTCAATAAGGAAACGAAAACAGCGTTCATGCGTACTTACGGCCTACCGTCTCAATGAACGGTGTATTTCTTTCAATTTATCGATCAATTATATATATGTATATTATGAATATATATTATATATAAATAATGTTTTACATTCTGGATGTAAGTAATCATGATCTAAGTAATCATATGAATAATTACAAGTTAAAACATGAACGACAAATGAGAAGATTTTACCCAAAACGCTACATTAACATGACTTTACAAAAGAACAGGTAATATAAAGTCATAAGTGAACCATATATGATATAATAACAATGAATATGATTCTTTAATAAGTCAATGACTTTATTTAAATCATTATAAAAGAGTTTTGGATACGTACGAAGCATATCGGACCTAAGGTAAGGGATAATGTTGCAATCTCAATTGTTTTCTATCGGAGATTGCTTGTACGTAAGTATTTACTAGGGTTATATTTATCATCCATGTACATGTTTTATAAAAAATAATTCATGTATGTTTAATTTCCTTTTTACCCATTTTTGACTTTTACTAAATGGTATGGATGGAATCTCTCATTTATGAGGTACTTTTTGATTTTTCCGGCAAAAGAACGAGAAGAACATTTTTTTAACTTACATGGCCGGAAAGGATTTTTACGGTTTTATAAAGCCTAATTTTCATGAAGCTTCCTCCAAAAGATTTCATGATTATTTTCAAAAAAATATCATTCTTTTAAAATTTCATTGCATTTTGTGAAAATAAAATGATTTTCAAGAATAAAGGATATTTTTCCTCAAGAATTCATTTCAAATATTTTATCAAAACCATTTTCCATCTAAGATAACATTATCTAATATGTTTATGTATTAAGTTTAATGTCTCTATGATTTACAAGATTTCACTCTTAGTATTATGAAATGATATCCACTTATTTTATATGGATTATGTGATGATGGAATTATGTTTATGAAACCCATTTTATTCGTTGGGTTATTATGAATGATGTATGATTATTTTGTGGCACAAGTAAGAATGATTTCATTATGAGATGGGTGGGACCTATATCTCCCACCAATGCATTTGGTCAAGATTTATATCTCATGATATAGACATGGCTAGAATAGTAAGTTAATCTGGTTCTGTGTTACAGGACTGGAATGAGGAGTGAGCTCGATTCAGAAAGGGACTTTGTCCACTAAGATGGTCTTGGAAGCAATGCCTTGGCTACTATGGAAATCATATCATGTGCTTAATGGTTTCCACAATTACATGTTTAATTCCCATGCTATTTTATCATGATTGTTGTTCCTTTATGATCTATGCCTTACGTACTTCCATGTTTTATGTCATTGCTCCAGCTTTTGATGTTTAAACATTATGTTCATGTTTTTATGTTCAAATTTATATGATTTGTTTTATTTTATACATGCTTACCATTATTGAGCATTTTAGCTCACCCTTTTTATGTTTTCTTTTCCCCAGAATATAAGGAATGGTTTTAGTTAAGAAAAAAAGGGGAAGATCTTTATGGGAGATGTTGAGGATCTTTCACCAAGATTATAAGATTATGTTCCATGTTTCCAAAGACACTAAACTATTACGGTCCATGTTTGTATGTTTTTTTTATGTATTAAGTATTCCGCAAAAGTGATGTAATGTCCATGTACGTCAAGCTTCGGGTCTCTATAGTTGGTATCAGAGGAAAGGTTTAGTCAACCTTTGGAAACTAGGATGCAATAACTTTAGTGAGATCCCAAGTGATATTTCTAAGGTATGTCTAGGGATGTGCCTAAGGTCAAGTTTATGTATAGGTTATAGTCCTAGAATTACGGTAACGATCTTAGAATTAAACCTAAGATGTTAGATATTGAAAGTACTACCCCATTATTATGTTGTTTTCCCTAGCATGATTTTTCCCTCTCACACCATTCTTTTTGGGTTTTAGACGATGGCTAGAACCCGAAGGAGCCGTTTTGATCAATGAAATGGACAATGAAATGATTGTCCTTCTGAACAAACAAATTTTATTTGAGATGGAGTGAAAAATAATATTTCTATACTTAAAAAAGCTATGAATCATTATAGACTTCCAAATGAGCAGAGAAGTGAACAATATTCTATTGAGTCCTTTATGAGGAAACGTCCACCTTCTTTCAGTGGGTCTTCTGATCCACGTGTTTCTAAACAATGGATCAGTACCACTGAAAAGATATTTTTAGTTCTTCAATGTTTTGAACATGATAAATTCATCTTAGCAGTATATCGTTTGGAAGGTGAATCTCATCAATGGTGGAATCTTATCAAGATTACAGGGCCAAGAGATGAAATTGAGTCCATGAAATGAGACGAGTTCATGAACATATTTTTCAATAAGTACTACCCTTGTATTCTTCGATCAAAGATGGAGAATGAGTTTCTTGAACTAAAGAAAAAGGATGATGAATCTGATGGTTTATAGAAAGCGAATTTTACAAGGCTTTCAAGGTATACATCTAGCTTTATCATCCAACCTAAAAGTAAATTTTATCGATTCTTCAGTGGCTTAAAACCAAATCATCGAAGGGAATTAGATATAACAAACTTCAGTAGCTATAAAGAAATTGTGTGTTGTGCTATCAAGGTAGAAATGGAAGTTGGTGTTACTTATCCATCTAACGGTTTTTACAAGAAACGGAAGATGGAGTTCTAGGAGAAATCTAGGAATAATGGTGAATATAAGATGAATGTATCCTTATGCTCAAAGTGTAGAAAGAAGCTTGGTGGAGATTGTCTTAAAGGGATTAGAAAATGTTTTAAGTGTGGAAAAGAAGGTCATCAGGAAGCTAAGTGTTTTAGTAATGGAAAAAGGGTTGCTAATGATGTGAATAAATAAAAAACTACAGAGAACGCACCACCAACACTTCAATGATTCTTATGCAAGTAAATGGGGCATTATGATAATAAATGCACTAATCCAAGGGTTATTTATGATCGACATGAGAAACCACTTTGGGAAAAGGACAAAGGGATGTCACATGCGATCACTATTGGCGATGTTGAATACGACAATGATGTGGTGGAATGATTAACTGTTTATGTAATGGGATTCCAAAAAAATGTTTTATATAGTATCGTGTAATATTGGAATATTTATGTATTGGTGTATTGTGGTTTTCAATAATTTTATGGTATCGATAACCATATAAAGTGATTTAGATATTTTTGGAAAAAACATGATATGCGCATAATGAAGGGATAAATAGAAAATGAAATGTTTGACAGTATTCAAGAGCTCATGAATGATATATGAAAATAGTTATATCATGGTTTGAGTAAATAGAATTTTGGGGTTTTGGTATGTGGAAGGAGATAACTTTTGATACCACTCATGTTTTCAATATGATTCAATGGGTATTCATTTTTCAAGAGAATACATGATTAAGGACTTAGAATGTTTGTAATGTGACCAACAAGACATATCTTATGATATATGGGGATCAACGATGGTATTAACATGCTTGTTATATGAAATCTCTAGTAATCATTTTCACTATAATATGGGAGTGGACTGCAGTATTATGGATAAGCCTAAGGATTTGAATGGATTATATTGGACATAAGTTAGTATTGTTTAAGGATAGATTTTTTTTTTTTGAAATTATTGATGGGATGTTATATTAATGTAGTTTAATAAAAAGGACAACCTACAGGATGGGCAACAGCCCATCGCGTCGGACTAGGCTATGGGAATAGAACCCACAACTGTAGTGTGACTGGCCTTTATCGCCTACCACTGGCCTATAGGAAGTCCCTGTTTAGTAGAAACTAGTTTTATTATATTAAGTAGTATGATATATGATGTATAAGTCAAATTTAGGAACCATATATGATTAATCTCACTATAGATGGGCTTATGTATTTTTGATAACTTTTATAACCTTTTGTTTGAGATAGATGGAATGACCCATCATTCTATCGCATGATCTGCTAACAATTCATGAATGAAAAATTCAACTTCATTTCTTTAAGAGATGAAGTGGAAATTGTCCAAAGAACGACCAATGATGAGACTGTACCAAAATCATGAAAGTATTTCTTCGAATTCCAATTTCATCAACTTTAGGGAAATGATCTTGAAAACCAAAAATGTTGTCCTAGTTCCCTTATATCCGATGAATCAGATGGTACCTTAGATCATCAAAAATCTATGGCTTTGTGATTGATGGATTTTTCATATCCATGTTCTCTACCACTCTCCATCAGAACATGATGGTCAGATTTCTCGTTCATATCCATATTTTCACCTATGTTCTCCTATGTGGAAACCCAGTGATGAGTTATTTGGGTATCCGTTATGTTTCTGACATTCCTTTTTTGAATGAATATTTAGTATTCCTTTTTGTGATGTGGGTTTCTATGAAAGAAACTCTCGTGTAATAAACCATTTATAACCTCGACAAATTTCGAGGGCGAAATTCAATTTAAGGGGGGTAGAATGTAACACCGCGAGATTTTATGAAAAATATTCTTTTTAATGTATTGTGTTGTATGCTACACCAAAATTATCTTGTGATATACGCAACACCATATTTTCTTGCAGAATACACAACACTATTCTTGGCTCGCGTTACACATAATTTCAAGTTCGTTTTGTAGAAACTATTCTACGCAACATTATGTATACACTTTGTTTAATGTATAAATGAAATAAGTTTTGATTATATGCAACACCAAAAAGATCTCTCACTACACGTAGCCCTGAATTGGCTTGCATTACACACAATAAATACCTTCCTCGATAGCGCTTGTAGTACTCAATACCGAGTTTCACTAAATGAGATATTATTATAATATTATTATGAACCAACCGTTATGAATAGTAATTCCCACTTTTTAAAATTTTATAAAATTTAACTTTCAAAATGGACCTCATCTTTGGATTCGTAATATCGAAATTAGCTTACGGTGAAATTTTGGTACTTTTTGGATAACTTTCATATTCTGATGAATAGTGAAAATTACTAAATTTTAATTAAAAACAACATTTTTTATCGAAATAATTAATGGTGATAAATAATTAATTTGAGTGGTTTTAAGGTATATTTAGAATATATTATTACCATTTAATAAATTTTTTTTCATTGTATGTAATTTCACATTTAAACCAGACATAAACAAGTGTCAATCTTTTGATAGTTATTATCTCTTAAAAACACGCTATTTGTTTTGACGATGGGAATTAAATTTTAAATTAATTAATGAAAGTGATATGTTTTGAATTTGGTAAAATAAACATAATTTTTGAATTTATAATATCAAATATAGCTTAGGCCCAATTTTTGGTATTTTTTGGGAATCATTCATTTTTTTATGAATAGTGAAACCACTAAGTGGTAGTTAAAAAACTAAATTTTTCATAAAATATAATTTCACCACTTCTGTGAGTGAAATTTCGAAAATCTGAGAGACACGGTTAATATCAAGGACTAAAATGTGGTTCAATGAGATGAAAATATTTTTTTGGGGAATAGTAACTTTTTACTTTTATTTACCACGGTTAAAATAAAATACGATAATTAAGGGTAAAAATGATATTATTATTACCCTATCACATGTCCTAATTCTAGTGTATAAGAGTAATTAGACCAAAAAAAACCTTAGGAATAAAATATGACCATTTATGCCCACTTGGATTAGATTTGGACATTTAATATTAATTTATTTAATGAAAAGTCAAAATAGTTAAAATCATATTTTAATAAGTAAATCATTTTTAATATTGGGTTATAAATAAGATAAATTCAACTATAAATATTCATTATAAAGATAAACATATTTCGTACATAATGGTATTTTATTTATAATTTTTAGACATTAAATAAGTTAATTTATTTATGACACAAAGATAATGCAGTAGTTATCTTATTAATGAAATATTAACATAATTGATGTTATAAATACCCATATAAACGTAATTTTATACTTTTTATGAATTCCAAAAAATTTCAAGGTTAATATTTCATTTTAGTATTGATTTAGTTAAATTTTTTCGAACTAATTATTCTGTTATGATTTTCACAAAAATCAATTACCAAATAGTGTCAAAATTGACATAAAAATGTTTTTAAAAAAATATTATATTATTAATTGTTATTTTATTCCTAATAATCTATGGTTCAGAAAAATGACATAGATAAGGTTATATATATTAATAATAAACAACTTGGGTTTCATTTGTCTTCTTATAGTACGCTTATTAACCTTATAGTGTAAGAAAACAAGAAGAGAGGGTAAAAGTTAAATTATCTAACTTAAAGCTAAATCTAAATGATAAGGTTAGAATAGAAACCTAAACTTGTCTAAATTGTATTGGATTGGAGGATTTCGACCCATCCACACCTTATCTTAGAAATAACTCAATTTGGAGCTATTAAAAATAGAATATGACTTTATAATAAAATAATATTTTTAGTTATTTCAAAGGTGCCCCTCTCCACCCTTATAAAAGGGCACCTCCTCCCTCTCTTCCTCACACTAATTTGAGCCTTCATGCTCGGCCAAACCCTGCCAAATTCTCTTATCCACTTCCCTAGAAACATCCTAGAGGTCCTGGTATTCTTTAAAGACCAATTTTAGTTCCCTAAGTGGAGTTCTCAAAGAGGCGCTTCAAAGAATAGGTAATGTTTGTTACCGATTCTTTAAAATTTATTTCTTCTTCCACTTCTTCTTCTTCAGTTTTTTTCATTATGAAGTAATAACATCAGTATCACTCATATAATGTTATGTTATTATAAGTATAAAATAACCATATTTCACCATCTATCCATCCTACAAAAACGAAATCACCGCACGTGCGTACGTACGGAATACCGTCTCCACACCGTGGTGTAAACTATTTTCCACCACCACCTTACTTGGTTGGGTATAATGGTGAAAGTAATGAATATATATTATTATTGTAAAGTGATATTGATTATGTAATATTATACATAAACTTTAATACAATTAAATAAGTTAAAATAAGAATATTTTTAATTAATGTAATAAAATAAATTTATCTATTAAAGTAGTTAACTGTATGTGAAGATCATATAAGGAATTAATGTAAATAATACATTAAACCACCCTCGTAGCATCTAGGTTATGTGATCACTCTATTTTATCATTTTTCCTCTTTATTATTCTCATGTAATTAATCAATTATATATATATATTTATATTCCATAAATATATTCGTAGTTTAAATTCACTTTATATTTTGGTTATAGTTCATGTTAATGTACCTTTGATGATTTGCTTTTTATCTAAAACCCAATTAAATGGAACGTAATTTAATTTTTTTCTAATAGAACCCCTTAAATTGTTTTTAAAAATTAATTGACTGTTATAAACCTGATTATTTTATGGGGAATCATGTTAGTTTAATTATTTTATAATGGTATACAATAGTATACCCCCTTTAAAATTTTATTTTCCCATTTCAAAAAGTATCACCTATGTCATTCTATTTTTATTCATACTTATCGTTGATCATTGTACTGAATATTTCAACATTGATTCTAATTTTTCATGATGATAGTTCCATTAATAAAATATCATCCTTTACAATTATTTAATGAATTATTATTTTAGGAATAATTATGATATCCTCTGGTTATGGTTTAAGTTATTATTTTGAAACCCACTTCTTCCTCATGCGTTTTATAATTCTTATTCTTTATGTATGATTTATTTTCCTCATGTCATACATGTATTCATTTAAATATTAGGATTTTATCCATGAGATTGGTGGGACCAATATTATATACCCCTCCAATTCATTGAGTAATTTTTTCAACTCATGAGATACCATGTATTGTGCGTGATCCGTTAGCATAAAAACATCATGTTATACCATCAGTGTGCCTAGAATTATATTTCCAACTAATGCTTTGGAAAAAACATTATGTATCATGTGATAATGTGAAAGGGAATGATGAGGGAACCCAATCCTACAAGGTAATTTTCTCCAATTTTTATGATAATGGAGAGTGAACCCAATCCACAATGGGAATATATACAATATATATATGGGAATGGGTAGTACACCCATTCCACTGTCGTACTCGATCCATTAAGATAGCTTTGACAGTGATCATTGTCTTATGAATCTGATGCAAATTTTTTTATACTTTATGTATAATTATCATTCCATGATCTGAGGATATAATTTACGTATTCCATTTTCCATTTTAATGATAAAACTATTTGATATTTTATGTCATTCTTCTTTAACATACATGTTTTATCTGACCATAATGATTCACTAAAATTATTCCCTTATATTATAATTGAGCTCACCATATTCTTATGTTTACATTACAATGGTACTAATATTTAGTATAATTTATTAGAATTATACAAAGGAAATGTTTTGGCTCAATAAGAGAGAAATTATTAAAAGTATTTATTAATAAATTACTTATTTAGAAATTCCTCAATGATTGTAAACTTTTTATTATGGTAATTTTTTGATTATATTTTGTGTTGTGCTGTTTAAATTATCAAAATGATATAAAACAAAGACATGCTTATATTAGGTCATTATAAAAATATAAAATCAAATAATTTATTTGACAGTTAAATTAAATTTATATATTAAAGGTCTTTATAAAAAAATGTCTAATTTAATTACGAAAATACTATAAAATTATAGAAAACGTTTTTTGAACTTTTCTTTGGAATCATAGTTTTTTTTTAATTTAATAATTTTTATGATTGATAATGAAATAGTGATATATTATTTTAATTAATAAAAAATGTTAATTATTTATTTGAATGATATTATTAATTTATTTCAATGAATACTAGTATAATACTTATTTGTTAAATCGAACTATTTTGATTCAAAACATTATTTTATTTACATATGATTTTTTAAAAGTTAATTTTTATTATTTTGATTATTAAAACTATGTAATATTATATTGATATATTTATAAAATAATAATAATCACTCATACATTATTTATTAACTAGTTATAAATTATTTGAAAATCAATTAATGTGAAATGATGCATTTCTCATAAAAATATTTTTTTTACAATATATATTTTTCACAATAAATACAATAAATAACCATTAATGGTTGATATTAATGGTATGTCTGTATAATATATTAATTTAAAATATATTAACATCCATATAGTGTATATTAATGTCAAATGAATGGGAATAAAATAATTTTTTTTCTAAATAACATATTTTCATTAAAATAGATTTTGTGCGTTTAGTACAATGATATTAGAATTAATTTTTCCAAATTTTATAAATTTGATAAGATAATATAAATAATATATTTTAAATCAGAATGTAATTTTTTTAGAAGGTGAATCTTATTTTTAGTCATAATGAATAGTTATCATGATAAAAAATTATGTCATTACAATTGAGGTTAAAATTAGAAAAATGTGTTAATCTAAGGGATATAGGATTCAAAAAAACAAAAAAAATATATTTATCTAATTGTTTTAGTTGGTTTCGACGTCACATCACTATACCTTAAGAAATATTACCTTTTAGGGCACATTCACTTATGAATGACTTTTATTATATCTAAATGTTCTTATTCTTTACATGGGTCCCACTCCCCTCAATTATAAATTGGAATATCCTCTACTAACATATTCACATATATTGAGAATCTCACATTGACCAATATCTGAACAAATAAATTATAAAATATCCTTCCATTTTCTTATAAGTCAGGGTCTCACCAAAATACCAATCTCATACGGTTTAATGGGTAATAAAAAGGGAAGATACTTGAGGATGATGGAATTGTTTTATTATTACTCTTTCAGGTTTTTTTCTTCTTCCACCTTCTACAAATATTTTATAAACATCTTAACATATTGAGAATAGAAAATTTAGTAAACTAAAATGTAATTATATTAATGTTATAACCATTTTCAGTCTCCTTTCCTTGTAATGGAAAATGATAAAATCACTTTTTTCATATATAAAAAATTTCATTTCCATGAAGTGATAAATTTAATATTTCATTAACATATATAAAAGATCATTATATTGATGGAGTTAATGAAATTTTATGATATATGTGATATTTTATTTTTGAATTTGATTTATTTGTAATATTTTTTTCCATCAATTAAAAAATTAAAACATCACCAATGTGTAAGTACATACTACCATGTCCACATAGTGATGTAATTTATTTTTCATCACTACAATAAATGGATTGTTCAAAATGTGAATATAATGGAGAAATAATATAATTTTGAAATTATTATGATTAAGGATATTTTGAAATCACTACCATGGAACATGTACAATATTCACTAAACCATAAAATACATGGAAAATTGAAGGGTCAACTCCAAAATGATGATTTTATCAAAAAATTGCTAACGGATGGGTAATAAAAAAATTTAATGACATTTATATAAGTAATATATAGGTGTATATATTTTCATTGTATGGATTTATAATAAATCCAAATTTATCATACAAGACATTAGAGTGCGTAAAAAATAAATTAGGTCATAAGGTTATAATTTATGCTATTATATAACTTTTTATCGGGATTGTTTATTTTCATGATTCCATTAAGGTATATTATATTATACATGTCTCAAAAACCCCATATATTTTATTATCCTATAGTTATTATTTTATTTTCATCTGTTCATTCCATTTTTACATTCATTTGTATGGAAAAGATAAAAATAATGATATTATGCAAAGACGACCTTATCTTTGTGGTAAAGATGAGAATTCATTTATTCTAAAACAGTTTTATTGGAAAAAATTATATATATTATCATCGAATTATTAATTATTTAATTTTTTTATAGAATATTCATTTTCATTACTAATTTTTTAAATAAAAAATATAAAGATAGTGGTTGGTTATATTTTTTTGTGGAGGGAGTCCATGTTAGTAGTGGCTCCTTCTTCTATTGTTGCTACATAATAGATGGATCGACAACATTGTAGCACAATTAATTAGGATACAAAAGGAACACAACTCATTTCACACTTGGATGTAGGGGAGATTATTTTTATTTTTCATTATGTGATGGAAGTAGGGCTTCAGTGAGGTGGAATTAATGAGCAGGCTGAAGCGATGATGACAAAAAATGAGATGAAATTGGTGATCAATGGTGGTAGGGGAGATGTTGATAATTGGGGTTGTAGTGGTGGTTAATGTGAGGGTGAGAGAGGATGAGTGGTGGGAAAAATTTCTTGGGGTATCCAAAGTAGTCAATGGTGGTTATTGTGGTGGTCTAGTGACAGTTGGGGTGAATGAGTGGAGATGGATTTTCCGAAATTGTAGGTGGATTGTCAGAGCTATGGAGAAGTGGTGGAGCTACGGTGGAGTGAGATAGATCACAATGGCATGCTTGTACCACAAAAAATTAAAATGAGTGTGATGATCCATTATAAATATTTATGTGGGATCAACTGGGTAGTAAAGTCGATGGGGGTGTCAGAGGACCCCCTTGCAGCCACAGACTGCCCTGTCATGATGAGTCTATCCTCCTAGATCCACATGGAGTATCCCTGTGCACTGGCGCTCTCAGTTATGAACTAGTGAGACCACTTTATTGCATCACCCACAAGAGCTATGTTTATTTAATGATGCCTCATACACAACCATTCATCTCTGGAAATCCCTCTTAGGGATTACATGGCTGGGAGATTCCCTTGTGGGACACCTATGTGGTGTGTGTCCCATTATTGTAGGGTAGCCTATGAGGAACTATTTTTAAGACGATATCTTAAAAAATAGTATAAAAACAAGAATAAGATTCCATATTATTAAAACCTTCATAAATGAAATTCAATTTCAAAATTATATCTTGTGACTAAATTCCGAAATTAAAAATATGATTTTTTGTTAATTTAAATCAACATTCAACATAGTTTATCAATTTACCATTTTTTAATAAAACATTGAAATATATTGGAATTATAATTTTAAAACCATTAACAATTAATGAAATTTGAATAAAAATATTTTCATAAAATAATTCTTCCAAATACCTCCCCACATAAAAAATAATTTTCCACCTGAATAAAATCTCAATAAGGAATTGATATTGAAGAAAATGCTTTTAATATTTTAATTTCATAGTAATAAAATTAAATTATTACAAATGTAATATTTAATTGTGAAAATTTTCGATAATAATTTAATTAAATTTCTCAATTATCAAAAGAGTTATCAATTCAAAAATTTAATTCTATGACATTTGAAAAGTTATAGAACTTTAACTCTCATAAATTCGTGTTCCTTAATTCATAATTATTAAACACAACAAATAATGATTTTCCTCACTTTTGAATCTTTTCATCCATAATTGATGATAAAAATTCAAGTAGATCAATTCTCATACCTTGAGTACATTATCTTTATACATATGATTTTAAATGATGTACTTTCTCCAGTTTCTAAAGAAAAAAGCTCATAAAATCAAGGGGGCTTCGAATTAATGTCCAAATATATTTTAGTATTATGGTTTGTTGGAATTATTGTTTTAAAAAATTATTCCCAAGGAGGAGGATTATATATTAAATCATAAATTATGATAATAAAATTAAAATTTTAATGAACTTCACCACTTAAAATTTTAATAACTCTCAACTTCCCCAAAACTAAAATCAACGACCAAGATAAATTTAATCACAATGAATCATTTGAGAACCTTCATGAAATTTTATATTCATTTATAATCCCTTTTTCTTTTCCAATGTTCCATTTTTTTTATTTTTAAAATGTTATTATTTAGAACAATCCCCACATCACGAATAAAAACATGTATGATATAATTAATAGGATTAATAATGGTGATTTGCTTCTTTATCAAATCACAAATCATTTTTCCCATTTATTTGGTTCTTTTTTGACTTTTTAATTTTTTATCAAGAGGGATAAATTAATAAACTATAATTAATTAATAAATTACCATTATTATCACCCATAATTAATGCCCCATCAATTTTTTAATATAAATTAAATCATTCCTTCAGTAATTATTGACTTCTCTCCCTTACATCCACACTAAAATATCATGAAAATACAAATATGTTGGAAATAATGTATAAAAATAGATTGAATAATGGATCATCCCTAACTAATTCATTAATGGTTTCTATGGAATAAACATATATTTATGTATTTTTCGTAATTTAATGATAATATCTTTCAAAAGATTCCTCAATAATTTTAATTTTCGTTTTTAGTCTAATATTAGGCTAGTTCAAATCAATGTTCTAGTTGGTGAAATGTATTAAGATCGCCCAAGAAATATGATAATGATAAAATTGTAAGTATAAGTTCTATAAATTATATAAGTAATAGAAAATATGATTGGAGTCAATCCCTCTAGGCATGATTAAGTATAATGAATAAATTTAAACAAATTCTAGAAATTGAAATCCAGATAAATGTTTGTGGAATTTCATTTACATGAGTCAACCAATTCATTAAAATATTTAGTTCTAAATTTAATATCCATGAATCACATAAATCGTTGAATTTTCTGTTTTACTCATTCAATTTCATTAAAATTGAAATAAAAAACATGACATAATAGGATTCCAATAAAACTCAAGTATTGTAGATTAGTCAAGTAAAACATGAATCTAAATGTGGTCATGAAACTTAATCAGAAATATCAAAATATAAATGGAGAAAAAATATAGGTATTTTAAAGGATAGAAAATAAAGACTGAAATCCATTTTGAAATAAATCTTTGGTTCTCTTCCTCAACTATTTTGCGCTACCTAGTTGTTTCCTTTTTAATGGTCTAATAAAATCTAAAAAACACATACTAGTGTAAGATCCGTTCCATTAAATCTTAACGGGTGGTGTAACAGGTAACTAAATATAAAATAAAAAGAAAATAGTAAAACCCAGGTTATATCCCAGAATAACCATTGGTTAATGTCTTTGTCTTAACCTACCCTCTTGATACAAAATTAGTATATGGGTAGTAGAAGTTTCAGCTCCTTCAGCGGTTCTTGAGGTAAAATTCATTGGAGCATTTTTAGCATTTTGAAATTTATAATGAATTTTTTTCTTATTCTTTATTGATATGAATAGAACCAAAAGGATATAAATTAGTCACCAGAAATATTCATTTCAATCAGGAATGATGCTTGTATATAATTATCATCAATTTGGAATTATATAGATGAATATATTCTCTAAGATTAATGGTCTTTGGTTGAATCAGTTTTTCAAGTGAAACTCATGTTCTATCTTTGTAAATTCATGAATCTTCAAAATATTCTCTTATGATTTCTTACAACTCCCCTAATTTTGTTTTTTATCAAGGACATTTGAAATATAAATTCACTTTTTTAATATCCCAATATGCCAAGTTCTCAAATTCCATTAGTAGGTGCCATCATTTCTTTTTAATCCACAGGAATGTTCATATACCGACAGGTGTCTTGTATGTGGTTTAGTTTTCCCATAATCTATATTCAGGTATTTGGATCCAATAATCACTATTTTTTTTACTGTCATCTCTAACATACCTTTAATCACTCAGTCTGATACTTTATCATGGCCATTTTTTGGGGATGGTAAGGTGTAGAAATTTTGTGGTGAACCCCAAACACTCTAAGTAATTTCGCCATTATTATATTGAATATTGTTTTCTATTGGTAGCTGATCATGGCTCTTTGCATTTCAAACCTACCTAATATGTTTCACCTAAATAATTCACCGACAAATTTGGAATCATCAGTCTTGCTGTCTTTGACTTCCACCCATTTGGATATATAAATCACAAGAAGTAAAATATATGATTTACCAAAAAACATGGGAATTGTCCTAACAGAACAAATGCACAAAATTTGTCACAAAAAGTTATTGGTTTTTTGTTAATCATATACCACATTAAAATTATTCTAAAAAATTGAATATTTTCACATATTCTCAAATAATCATGAGCATCATTATTCAAGGATAGAAAATTGAATCATGATTCCAATAATTTTCGAATTGATCCTTGAGGTCCAAAGTTTCCTTGAGAATAAAGTGATTTTAAAAAAATTGAAAAATAGATTCTATTTCACTTTATTGTAAGAATATTCTTCTGACATGGTAATTGAAAGCATTCTAAATCTATAAATCCTATTTTATATAAAATCTAGATTCATATTTCAGATTATTATTTTTATGGGTGACAAGGAAGGAAGGCACCTATGATTTTTCCAAAAAATTTACTACGTCATCATAGAACAGTAAAACACTATCTATGAAGTAGATCTTCTACTCTGGTATGAGATCATCGAGTGGGATCAGCTCTGGAAATTCTATTTATATAGCATTTTTTATTTTGTTGAGGTTATTTTACACATGGTATTCATCTCCCTTTTATATTAAATTCATATATTATACTCCTACAATAGTAGTATTTATCTCATGATCCTTTGTTTGGAATCATAATTCTTCATTAGGTTCTTAAATTCTGCATGATCAGATAATAAAACTACATTAGTTCGAAGTAAATATGACGTAAATTTATATAATGAAAATACAATAGCAATAAACTCAATTTTTATTGGTGTTTAATTGATCTGAGTGTCTTCCATGGTTCTTAAATCATAGGTATGACTTAGGGTTTTCTTTAAATTCCTTAGGAATGTAATTCTCTATCATCTTGGATTAATTCATTACAAATATATTCCAACAGATTTTACTAATTTGGTGGATAGATTATCAGTTGTCTATTCCACTTCTTATTCATCCCATTAAATGAATCAATGTAATTATCATTAAAAACAATGTCATCCTATTTTAAAATAAATCTTGAAAGTGTAAGTGAAATATTTGTGGAATTTTTAATAAATATTCATGAAAATCTCACATTCCCCAAAAATGATCTAATATGACTCATACAGGTTGGGTGTGGAAAAGAATTGATGACTTAAATTTTAGATTTATCCACCTCAATACTAATTTTTGAAATGATTTTTTAGCACTATTCTATTCGAATATGAAGTGAAAATTTTCAATGTTCAAAACTGGATTTTTCTCTATGCATGTTTTCATTAAATTATCAAAATTCCCTAAAATATTTTAGAATAATTTACAAAAAAATTAATTTCTTTGGAAAATACCTCTCGAAAGTCATCACTATGATCTAAGAAAATGATAATTATTCATCATTGAAATATAAGTGGGGAATTTTACCATCTTAAAGGAATTCTCTTGTAATAATAGATCCCAAAAGGACAAGTGATGATTTTTTCCTCTTATTCTTCGAGGGGAATCGGAAGCAGAAAAAACCAGAACATCCATCAAAAAATCCTTAACGTGTCCTACCTACTATGATTATTATAATTTGATAAATAAATGGGAATTCAAAGTGATCTTTTCAGGTGACTTGGTTCATCCTTCTATAATAAACGTATAAAATATATCTATTTTGTATTCTCATTGGAAGTACATCATTTTTCACATTTTCTATACTTCTAAAGCCTATTTTCATTGGAACCACCTTGATAGGGATGGCCCATTGGGAGTTAAAATTCGGTAAATTATTTTAGCTTCTAAAAGTTTCTCAATTTTATTTTTCACAACTTTCGTGATCATGGGGTTAAGTATTATTTAGGGATTCCTAATTGGTCAAGAGTCATAATATAAAATGATTCTATGTGGGAAGAAATTTTGTCTAATTCTATTTTTATATCTTATTCCATATACTATGGATCCCATATTAATCATTAAATGTTAAATTATTGTTTTCTATTGAGTCCTAGCGATATTATTGGTATTGATTTCTAAAAAAAAATTCTCCTTCCAAAAGATACTCAATTATTAAATCACATGGGTATGGTTTTAACTCAGGATATGGGGGTTACATTATAAATGATATTGAATTATAATTTAATATTTTAAAAACATGAATTTTCTTGGGAAATGGTATCAACTGATTTTCTTTTGTTTAAATATCTAATAATTAATATGTTGTATATATTTTGATGTATTAAGGAATACTTTTAATATATTTGTGTACTCCCTCCTTCCCTAATATTTTCCATTACAATGTGATCTCATAGGGATAATAATTATCTAATAATACCGGAATATTCTATCGTATAAATACATTCTTCATGGAAAATATAAAATTGGGATTGATTGTTTGAAGAGGTTCTTTTGAAGTCAAAAATATTAAATTACAAAATTATATTTCCTAGATCTATGTTGATGGTTCTTTCAAGAAAATTTATCTCCATTTACTTATATTGAGGAATGGTATTCCAAAAATATTCGGTAAATTCACTATTCAATTGTATTCCTCCATGGTGAGTACACAAAATTATTATGAAAACAATTTTCCATAAAATAATATTAGAATTTCATCCACAACTCCAACTAGAAAAACAGTGGATCCATTTTCTAGTTGGATTTCCACTCTTACGAAATTCAGTTAACATATTTTCAAATATGTAATTATAGAGTCAGACATTTCAATATGGGAATTACCACAATCACAAAATGAATCATAAAATTTCAATGAATATATAATGGTGGTAATAGAAAATATTCAGGTATCTTTATATTTTTTGATAAATAGTGGTGTGTTCATGGTTTTTACACTCCATCCGAAACTGATTCATTCATCTAAATCAGTTTTCAATCAATTTAATAATTTTTATTTGATAGACATCATATATTTTTGGATTTAGTGGATTAAACATGAAAATGAATGTTGATTTCATATTTCCTAAATGATTATTGAATATCTCATTAAATATTCTCTTCTTCAACATTATTTATCATGTTAATGATAAATGGAATGGAACCCTTTTATATTTTTAATCGCATTTTTTAATTTATATTTAATTTTTTTTGATTTAATTTTTGGTGGATGAGTTGATATTTTGATTTTTTAAAACAATCCAACATGGTTTAGGTGGTTGAAGCTCTTTCCCACTCCAGGTTGAAACTGAAGTAACCATATATTTTAGATTTAGAACAATATAGACCTGTAGATTTCATAAAATCTTGAAAATAATATCCAAATCCGTTCTTAACTGGGTGGATAAATATTTGAAATTTTATTTTGACCCCTCTAACTCAGACTTTAGTTGATGGATATCTGTTGATGGGGGCACTGGTTGATTTTTTATCAATATTATTTCATTGGAATGTTTGTGGTTGATATTATTATTCGTTCTAGAAGGTATAATTTTGTGATTTTTTGTATAATAATAGGTTTTTAGATTACTTTTATAAATAGACATTTATTAGAAAAGGGGGTATGGCTTGTTTTAGTTGACCTATAAATCCTCATTGTTCTTTACCTTATCTCTATTTTTTTATTAGATGGAAATTTTCATTGATGAAATATAGTTGAAAAAAAATCTATACCCTATATTAAAATAGTTTGATTAGTGTAATGGATGGGTGATGAAAATAATCCATATAACTACGGTGGGGATGGTTTTTCATTCACTTGCTTCATGGCCATATGTCTCAAAATGATTAATAGTTCATCAATTATAGTTTCTATGATAGCTGGGGAGTCAGATACACTTACCTCATAAATACCTATAATACTAGTGTCTCTTGTTTTGAAATATTGTAAATTATAAGCTATCATCTTCATGAGATTATAGGCTTCATTAGGGGATTTTTAAATCAAATCCCCCTTGAAGGATTCATCTATATAGGACACACCATTTTCTAAAAATAATTACTATAAGAAGATTAGGAAGAGGATATATTCAACTATTTTATTTGGGAAACTTTCCCAAATATTCTTCATTAATTAAGTGAACTCATAATGATTTTAACTAGTTACATGTTCAATTGGATTTTTTTTCATTTCTAATTGGTATGATCCTAGATGTTTGTAAGAATATCTACATGAACCTTTTTGGGATTTCATCTATGTCCTAGATCTCTTAGAGTTGTATGATATACAACCACACCTTGAATTCTCAATAAATACAATATGGGAATGATATATCCTTGAATTACACTTCCACAACTACTCTTACCTTCAATCATCTACAATCAAAGGAAATTTTTTGAATGTGTTTATTGGGTCTTCACATATAAGGAAATGATATTTAGGAATCCAAAAAATCATTTTAACACACAACTCAAAATATTTTTGTTAGGAATACATGGTTATCCAATTTTTTTGGTTGGAAAATTGAGATTCAAAAAGGTCCATTAAGGTTTGTAGTGGATTTATTTCCATGATTGGTGATTCACAATGAAAACAATATTCTTCCAAATTGATTTGTTCAAAATAATATTCATGATTAAGCATGCGTAGCCTAGTTAATAATGCTATTTTTTATTAGGGTCAAAATAATGTAGTTCATCTTTGGGGGTCATAGACATGCCTATTTTATGTACATATTACCACTTTCTCAATGACAAAAGTGATAGTTTTTTCACAAACCATTCACAGGGTGTGGAAAAATAAATTTAATTCCCCTAATGGAGTAGCAACAGTGGTAACCAAAAGTCATCTTCAAATAAGAGTGTTTTAAAAAATTCGTACCTTGTGTAAAAGTAAACAATTTGAAAAGACTATAAAAATTAAAAACAAGAGAATTTGGTGTTTTTATAATATAGATGAGAGATACATTGTTGGATTTGGGATTATATTTCCCCTTTTATGATGCAGTAATGGTTTTTATGAAATATGAATCATTTTTTTGATAAAAATTTTTAAATTAATGGAGTACCGATTGTTTCTTTTATCTAAATTTTATATAGATTTATCAAACTATAGATATTATAATGGTAAATATTTGAGATATTCCTGTAATAAAATATCAATTATTGAAATTTCCAAAATATTTAAATCTGTAAATGATTATTTCCCAATGTTCTTAGTGATCAATAAACCATTCCTCTACCTAGTTTTTTAGATCAAACAATTGGAATTATCCAAATTCAATCAATGATAGAATAAATTATCATATCCAATAAATTATATATTGACAATTTAAATAAAACCCAAACATATTAAATTTAAATTAGAAAAAAATTTAAATTAAAACAATTCATTTTAAATGAAATGAATATTATATTAGATAATTCAAAACTAATTAATCAAAATATGGGGTTCCCTTCCCTCCATTAAAATGAAATATTTCTACACCTCTAGTAATGTGGTCATTGAATAAGTAGATGTGTGGATCATAATAAAAATGAAAATAATGTACAAGGAGGAAGAGTTTATTGGATTACGAAGCGTCGTACCCTTCTTGGTGGCTTCTCATACTTGGTAGTGGAAGTGCATGGTTCTGGTGTCTCCATCATGGTCCCCTCCACTGTGATTGTTTGATGATCTCTATGAATTTTGGAATGGCCTCCTTTTATATGTAATAAGGGAGATCCGTTGATATCCTCTAACTTTAAAGCTCCCATAGAAACATGGTGCTAATCCCATTGAAATCGCACCTCCATGGGTGTGATTCGTGAAACCCTCATAGATGGAAGGGGAATAAATTTATATATAGAAGGATTCCATGAGGTTAGAGGCTCCTACTGGCATCATCTGTCCAATATAGAGGGCTCAAAATAATTACAACAAAATTCTTCAGGTGGTACATAGAAAATGAATAATACCATGCCTGTAGGACGTGGAGGTCCTTTTGGTTGTTCATGGGTCATGGGAAGCATAGTTTTGGTGATATAGTTATGGGAAGAAGGTCAATGATGAAATTTCCAGAATTGAGGTGATAGTGGACCTTGAAAGTTATAGTGGAGTGGGTGATATTTATGGCTTTAGGGGGTTCCATGTAAGATAGGGGGTGTAGGAGTGGTGTAAAATATTTTCAGTGGTTCACATGGAATTCTCTGATTACTATGGTGAGGATATGGTGATAGCTGGGGTGTAGGAGTAGAGACAGTTTCATAGAAAATGGTAGAATATTGATAATTTTGATTGTAATTTATGGAGATTAAGTGGAGAGTGGTGGAACATGATTTCAGTCTTGTCCCCCATCAAATTGAGAATAAAGGTTGTGAGACATTATAAGTCTTGATGTGGGGTCACCATGGTAGTGAATTCTATGAGGGCTCTAAAGGATTCCCCTCTGTACTATGGACCACACCATCATGATGAGTCTCTCCTCCTACCACCACACAGTATATCCCCATGCACCAAATATCCTGTCAATGGCTTAGAGATGTCATGAGATTTCACCATTCGTGATACTGTTGTCCATTTCGTGATGACCAATGCACAACCTTCATTCTTAGGATGGTCCTCATGAGCCTACATGGCTAGGTTCCCACTTGTATTCCACATATCTAGTCTATGTTCCTTGGTTAAATATTTCCCATGATGTCCTATTTTTTAGACAATATCATACAAAATTTGTAGAGAAAAAATCATGAGATTCCATATAATTCAAATTTTTATAAATAAATTATAATTTACAAAATTATATCACATGATCAAATTAAGAAATTATAAGAACAATTTATTATTTATTTAAATACACAATAAATCATGTTTATTTTTTAAAAAAAATAAAATAATATGTCATTAAAATTTAAGGGCTTTTTCATTGAAAACCATTACAGTAGTAATGAAATTTGAACAAAAATGTGCACATAAAATTAGTCTGTTAGGATGATTTATAATAATTATATATTAATTATATTTCATAAAACAATTTTTTTCACATATTTTAATTTAGCATTGATGGAATAATTAATAATATTATGTTCCTTTAGTAATGGTTTCTTGATCTAAATCGTATAATATTTTGATAATACACCTTAAATGATTCAAAAAATTTATCGAATAAAATTATCCTTTAATATACTAATAATTATTTATTATAATAATATAATTATTTCAATAGAATTATTTTTTTATTATTTGAATTTTAGTATTGAAATTAAAAATATATTCTATTGAAATTATATATATAGGACTAGTTTAAACATAAAAACAAATCCACTTTTTATTATTTAATAATAAATTATATAATATTCCAAAATAAAATAAAATGTACTTATTAGAAATGAAATTAGTGAAATTTATACAAAAAAATAAAAATATTTTAGTTTAAACTGATAAAATTCAATATCAATATACATAATGCATGCTAACCTATTAAATTAAATATAAAACCCTCACCGAATATGTATATAGATAAATAAATATTTAATTGTGGTTATCTTATTATCCCCCAGAATTTAAAATTTACATTAGCTAAATTTCATTTTATTGAATAATTGATACATTGGACAAAAATATAAAATTAAGAAAAAATTAAAAATGTACAAGAAAAATAAAAATACGTACAAAAAAATCACCATAAATTAATAAAAAAAATAAATTAAATCCATTATAAAATATTTTAATTCATAGTTGATTTCCAAAAAATCATAGTAAAATATAAATAAAAAACATTAAATTGATTTAAATATTAAAAATTGGTTAAAAACAATTTTATTAATATCCACACTAACCATTTAAATATATAATATTTCAATGTATAAGAATATTAATATTTTGATTTCCCAAATTAATTCCAAAACCATTATAAAAATAACACATTGAACATATGATTAGAAATCAGAATTCCAGTTTGAATCTATAAAATTCAATTTCTGATTGAATCATTAATAAAAAATGTGATTTTTTACTCCAATTAACTCCTAGAAACCCTCACGTACATCAAAATCAAGATTTACTTAATGGGATAACACTATAATCACTATGAGAATCATTAATTATATCCACACATTCTAAATAGATAATATAAATACTATAAGTATACAAATTAGGGTGTATGTGTGCTGTTAGAAAAACTATTTTAGAATGGTCTTACAACGTTATATATGTCTATGTTTTGTAATGTAAACCAATAAATTCACCATTTTACAAAATTTGAGGAAACTAATGTTTTTTAAATTTAAACATAAAGTAATAAGGAATATATTTTTTGTAATGTAATGAGGGAAATGATGATTATGAAATAATATACATTTAAAGTAATAATGAATAAGTGACTAAGAATCATTATTCAATTCCTGAAATTGGAATCAGGGGTAAACTCATGATGAACCAATTTAATTCCATATTCAAACATCATGTTCTTAATTTATGTTACCCTGGGGTTCCATATCTCTCAATTTAAATAATTAAGGGAGTGGTATGTCCAAAAAAAACTACTATTAAAGGGACATTCGAGTCCTAAATAAATCATTGAAAGGAATTTTGTATCCCATCATGAAAAATTCATTAATCCCACACACTTGACCCAAAATAAAATTTCACATTATATTTACTATGATTCACCGAATTTAGATAAAAACAATTACCTAAGAGATCACACCTTTATATTAGAGATCATGTATCATTCAATTATGAAATTAACAGAACTAAAATTTTTCATAAAGAAATTAATTAATATTATAACGAAATTCATATAAATTTTTTTTTCAAAATAGAAAAAAAGTAATTTATATTTGAGTTTTATAAATAAAAGTATCACATTAATTCAGTATAAAAATAGCGTAACATATTTAAAAATAATTTCTATCAATTTCAATAGTAAGAAAAAAAATTATTTTCATAAAATCCTTAGGGGAAAAATTTTCTACAGATATTATTTTTTATTTATTAACTAACTAAATAGAACACTTGAAAACAAAACAATAAGTAAATAAAACATCAATTAATCTAGATTTATAATAATTAATTTTAAATTATTATATTATGTTGTGTCATCAATTATCTCATGATTATTTTGTTAATTGGTATTCCTTAATTACTTGAAATCACTAATTATGTATTATTTTACATAATCATTGTAAATTAATTTAAAATTCAATTTATAAACTTTTCAAAAATGTAAATGAAAAATAGTAGACAAATACACAAGAAAAAATGGTAGAAAACATTTGATGAAATAGAAGATATTATTGTGATTATTCTTGTGCATATTCTTTGTGATGAGGGTGGTGAAATTAATGAGTATAATGCATCGATAAATACTTTTTCTAGTAGTGGGGTTGGTGGAGTAGAATTTTGAAGAAGTTATGGTGACAATGTAAGTAATGGAAATATTGTAAGTGATGATATTCTTGGTGATGGTCCCGATAATGATGACAATGATGGTAGTGGTGGTCCTTAGGGAGATATATGCATAAAATAACCATATGGATGGTGTTTGAGGATAGATACTAATTATATATGCATTATAATATAATTTTGAATTTTTCATTTGATAAAAATGTAATTTATGCAATATTTTTTTATTTAATTTGAATTTTTATCAGTGTAATATATAATTTTTTTTATATCACGAAATATATTGGATGAATGGTTCTTGATGTGTTAGTTAGATAAAGTGATTAGGCTTGTCTAGTGGGAGACTATAAAAATTATTTTATAAATATTGGTATATATACTTATATCAATGGTTTACTAAACCATTAGAAAAAAGATATTTTGAACAATATATACCAATGATCTTCAAAATATCATTGGCATAGAGAAATCTTGATGACCAACTTTCCAATGGTTTTTAGAAATATTAGTGTTGACTATACCCAGTGTTCTTAGGAATATACCAGTATTATAAAATTTTTGGTATAGGGTAATTTTATAGAAGTGATATTACATCACCATGGGGTGCATGAGTTCTCTTATAATGAATAAATACGGATCAATTCATCTTTTCATTGATTATTGTGAACTTAATAGGATCAAAATCAAGAAAAAGTATACTCTATACCATATTGATGAATTTTTTAGATCAACTATATAGAGATATTAAATTATCAATGATTTATTTTTTATAAGGATAAATCTAGTTATGTGGTTAAAGGGAGGATATACCCATAAAAACCTTCTGTATAATGCATGGATGTTATGAATTTATAGTGATTCCATTTAGATGTAAAATTTCCCTCTATATCATTATGGATCTGATGAATGGATTTGTGAGGGATAACCTTAATCAATTTTTCTATTATTTGTGGATTATATTCTCATATATTCGAAAAAGAAGGAATAAAAATAAGATCATTTGTGAATTTCTATGAATACCATGAGAAATTGTAAGTTGTTTTCCATATTTATAAAGTGTGAATTCTTGATACCGACACATCATTATTGGGATACATAATTATAATTAAGGGTATATTGGGGGATCCATAAATGATGAAAGATATTAAACAACGACCCAAACAAAACACGATTGATGAGATATATAGCTTTCAATGATTGGTGGAATATTATGGAATCAATTTAAGAAATCTATTATTAATATCAAATCTGATGAACAAGTTGATATATAATGAATTCATGTTCATTTGGGTAGTTAAATGTAATGAAAATCAGAACGAGATGAGGGAAATTTTGTTTTGGGAAACTTTTATCCCACTACACATCATTAGAGAAGGATTTTGATATATAGTTATCCATGAAACAAAGGATCATGATCTGTTATCATGAAGTTTGACGATGTAGTATAGTATGCCTCATTTTATTTTAGGATTCATTAACAAAATTACCAGAATCATGATTTGAATTCCATATTGGTAATTTTACTTTTAAAATATGAATTAATTATCATAATGTTGAAAGGCGAAATATATACACTAATTGTAAAATTATGAAATATATATTCTGATTGAAATGGATGAATATGCACAAATGTAGATGGTTAGAGGAGAACATATATTATAACTACTCGATGCCTTTCCACCATGGGATGGAAACATGGTGGTTGATTCTCTATGTCCGAAAGATCATTCTGGGTTTTCATTATTGAGAATTACCAGAGATCCAATATGTGTGAATTTATAGAGGATTGACCTAAAAATAATAAATAAAGGTTGGATGCCATGTGTTTCATATATAACCATTGAACCATCAATATGTTTGATGAATAATAACGCAAAAAATTAATATGTGAATCTATAAAATAAGATACAGATTATTAAAGAGTTCAACACTAATTATGACAGAATGATATGATTTAGGAACCGAAAATGTGTCCTATATATACCATTAATGATGAAAAATATATTAGATGATTCATATAAGTTTTAATAACCTAACCATTTTTGGGGATGTATCAAGATCATTTTAAATTAATATTTTTACCGTTTTGAGTACTTTTTGTATGGGTTGTACCTTGTGGAGGTTGTGGGTGAAATGGGATAATTTTGTAAGGAATTAGGGAAGTGAATAGTAGAAAAAATATTTCTAAATTCTGAACACAACCCAACAAAGCATGAGAACTCATGAATATGGGATTTATATGGCAGGGACATAGTTTTCTAAAATTTGCACAATATTAGTTGTAACCGCATGACGCCATTAGGTGAGTACATAGCTAGGACGAACGATTAGGGATGCCTGCACGCCCCTATTTAAAACCATGCACATAATAATATAATCTACCAAAACATAATTAAACATTTTTCAAACCCCCATCATATATACCTAAAATCCCTAACTTTACACCAAAAAATTATCACATTTATTAGGTTCTCAAATGAATTAAAATACCTTCCATCTCCATTCTTGAAAAATTGAATCTCAGACTGAATATCTACACATCTCCTACTATGACATTCTTATCCCAATTGGTTACTTGTCTTTCTCCCATATTTCCATCATCCATTAATGAGATGTGTTACTATATTTTTCAATTAATTTTTTATATTTTTTTTTATATAGTTTCATTTCATCTTTATTTAGTTTTTGCGTGTAGATATGATTCCTCATTTTGGTTTTGATGGTTCTTCTTCAAATTGGGAAATTCTGTTTGTGGGTGTCTATCAATTATCATGAGGTTATGAGTATAAATTGAAAATTCCATAGTCATGATTCCAATTTTCTATATGCTTCATTATATTTTAATAGGATCATTTGAATACTGACTCTTGAATTAGTGAAATTAATTTATTAATGACTTTATGGAAATATAGAATTGGGGATATTAATTGATCTATTACATAATGTAATTCGTGATTTTGGAATTAATAAGGTCTTTGTATTACATAATTAGTCAATTAACGAGTTATGACTATATTGAAAATGGGGATGTGATATAATTGTCCTAACCTAAGTTGGTTAATGGGTGATTTGATTAAATAAGGATAAATGATTTAATAATGATTTTTCATATTATTCCATGTGAATTAAAGTGTTGAACCATGTATATCTATTTAATTTGAAAGGTAATATTTAATGGGAATGTTAGAAAATAAGAAAATTATGAATAACCTTGTATTTATGAAATCATGATATGTGTTATATTGTGAAAATTTTGTGAATGATTGATATACATGTGTGGGATGTGGACTGTTGATTTCATATCCCACCATGATAAAGAGTGTGGAAAATATATTGTTTATTCAAAAGACCAATTTTTTGATTTTTGAATACTTGTGTATGACATAGACTTTTACATTGATTTCCCATAGTGATAAATGACTTGTTGGGGATATGCTAGTTCTTCAAATTACAATGGGTTCCTAGACACGGTGTCCTAGGCCCAAGATATTGTCATTAGGAAATGGTTCAAATTTGATATAATAATAATTGAAATTATTGGTAATTGATAACCATGGTATGGTAATTTGTGATATCTGTTGTAAATAGTTCATATTCCTTCACAGGTTGAAGCATGTATAGATGGTTTCGGTCTCCTCGGGGACCTGATATTGATGTTCCTAAATAAAGAGTCGTAGAAATAATGTAAATTATTTACATTATTACTTGTATATTATTCTTTATACATATATTTAAACTATAATTGATTGAGTATTGATTTAGATGCCATTTCAAGTGGCCTACTAATTTGTACTCATACCCTACATAGGCTACCTGATAGGTACACAAATAGATTTCATGGTTTCAGAACATGATAATGAAAGGGCCCTATGTCAAATGGATTATATGGGATAAATCATGGAATATGGAATGAAAAAATGGTGTCAAACCCCAATTGTTAGTGTTATTTTTTCATTATTTTGGTTTTTCATTAGACCCCTGACACATATTTTGGCATTTCATTTCTAAAACATTTTTTGGATATTGTATTCCAATTTTGATCATCATGTGGTACTTTTTTTATTCTAGCTATGTTTATATATTTTGGTTTGTGATTATATATTTTTCATAATTATGCTAATTCATTAAGAGGGTATATTCTCCCTATGATCAATATTTGACCCTCACTGGTAGTCATTAGCCTCTTTCATATGTGGAGACATGCCTGAGTTTATGTGACTGACCAACTTGGGTAAATGTTGGTTGGCACTGGGGTCTGGTTGTCACAGAGCAGTGTCAAAAGGGGTTTTTATTTAATTTTATTCCCTTTTATATTACAATTTTGGATAGCATTATTGGAGAATATTATAGGTCTGGCCATGGTTAATAACTCATTCATGGAAGTAGCTAACCTATGTATGAGAGTAAAATACAAGTACCGAGGTTGGGATTGTTGTTATTAGAGCATGTCATTAAAAATGGATGTTATTCCACCATAATTTATTTACATTTACTGTGATGTGATTAATATTTCCATGTTTTTTATATTTGTATCAAGTACTAGTATGGCCTTATATTTGAGTATGCATGTATCATTCTAGGTACTCAAAATTTTTATTCTGATATGAATAATTTTAGGAATGCATAATGAATAAGGTTTTGGATATGTTTTTGATATTGAAATGTTTTTACTTTCTTGTTTAATTTAACTAAAAATATTCCTAATATCTACTTTAATTCATTAAAATGATGAAATATGTGAATAAATGGCTTTATAATTAGAAAAAATATTTATTTGATTTATTTTAATCTCTAGTAACCGAGACCATGATAAGGGATGGTTATGTGTAGTGGTAACAACTTTGTTTTGACTACGTGACAGTGTTTTGGGGAATCAATTGTTATGGATACTTATGAATCCCCCTTATTTTATTATGATAAGGTTGTTTAATGTTACTTAATACATTTTTTTGTGATTGTATTGTTATTCCTCTATGTTGAATAATTTTTGACTGAAAACTACAGGTTATGGATGAAAATGATCCACCAACAGTGGAACCTGAGGCACCGATTGTGCTTGGTGAAGAAGTTAGAGAAATGATCTAAAGGAAATTTTCTCGATTAGTGTAGTATATGGAATGAGAACCAATGTGGGTTGTGAAAAATATGTATTTCCTAAAAATGATATTTTGTTGAAGAACCATTAAATTTATATAGGAGAGGGTGGACATGAAAAAACATATTTTTGGATTGAGTCTATCAGTACTATACTTGACCACTAGGAGACTCTTTCCAAGAATAGAGTTCAATTGGGAACCGATATGTTACATGGTTAGGTGAACCATTGGTTGGACATCTAGACATGTGATGTATAACTAGACAATATGTAGTATAAGGACATTTAAAATATGTTCTTGGATAATTTTTACCATGAGATTTTGATTCCGTGGAGAGGAGATGATTTTTTGAATATAGATTAATGGAGTGTGTTCATCATGGACTATAATGGAAAATTTATAGATTTATCTGGATTTGACCCAACATTGGAAGGAGATGAGGAAACGATGAAAAATATATTTTTGGATGGGATAAATTTGAGTTTATGTCCTAGGTATTTATTTTGGGAATATTAACTAGAGTAATGAATAGGATAGTGAATATGGGAAAAGGTAAGTTACATATGATCTCACTCAAGTGTCTTATCACTAGTGTGGTAGGATGGGTCAGTTTCCTATAAATTGTACTCGGTGATCGGTAGAGTTCTATGCCTCTAGTTGGATGATACATATACAGAGGTTCTGTATGAACCCATGAAAATGTGTAATGATGGAGGAGACCTCTAAAGTTAGAGTATTGGAAGGAGAAATTATCTATCACATCTATATGAAAAGTGGTGTTTTACTAGTTGTGTAGGTAGAGTAAGTAGACATATTGGTTCTATGAAATGGAACCTGTATCCGGAGAGTGGTATGTCTTAGGTGTTCTTGAATACATCATAATAAATATGGGTATTATAGATGCATGTCATACATTCTACACTAGGGGAACAGAGGCTGGATAGTCAACAGTTATAGGTACAATTATTTTAGTTTCAAAACATTCTATTTTTTTATTTCACACTGGTGCCTCTAATTCATTGATAAAATTAAAACATGGGAATGGGTTAATGATTTAAGTGGATATCATGAGTGGGGTAATGAAGATATATAGACATTATGGGGTATAGTCAAGAGACATATATTTCTTCAAGGAGTGTTATATCAAGCTTGGAGAGTATATTATTACTTAAGACATTTACATCTTTGACATGTGGGGATGTGGAAAAATTATGTGTATGGATATGTTAGTGGATTACATATCTTACATAGATTTTTTCCATGTGTTTGTAACTTTTACGCCTCCTAGGGGTGACAATTATGTAAACTAGAGAGAATGGGATATCAAGGAGTGTCACCTTGGGTCAGTTTAACCACAATCAGAGGTGATTAAAACCCAAGTTAATAATATATTTTTGGATGATGGATGTGTAAATAATTTTGTCTTTACACTATAGTTGACTATTTTTAGGTTGTGTTTCATAAAAAGTTATTATGGCTTCCACCTAATAGATTGGTTGAATTTACAGTAGATATAATGCAGGGGGATGAGACAATTTCAATTCCACCATAAATAATGGAACAAATGGAAAATCAAAAGTTAAATACTCAACTAGAAGAGTTGATAGATAAGGTCTTTATCCTTATGAGTATATCACATTACTATTCACCATTTTTTTACAATGTATGCTAATTAAACTCTGCACTCATATGTTTACTACCAAAATTTTAACCATATGATAGTGAATAATTAGTATCTTCTTCTACGTATCAATGATCTTTTCAACCAACTAATGGGAGATTGGGTGTTCTACATGATCTACAAGAGATAAAATTTTCATAAGTTCATAATCTGACTATCAAATATAAATAATAATTCTTCTAAGAGAATTTATGGAATTTATGAGCTCATTGTAATGTTTTTTGGGTTGATGTAATCTTTTTCTATGATTGTGGTCTTTAAGAACAAAATCTTCCACAAATACCAAGATCAGTTTGTGTTAGATTTTGTCGATCATATGTTGGTGTACTCTAAGACTTATGATGATTATGACCATCATCATGACATCATCAAATGTAAAATGAGGGAGATTCACATATATGAAAATCTATCTTTGTGTCATTTCAAGATTAAATAAGTACAGTTCTAGGGTTGAATTATCTTATAGAAAGCTGTGATAGTGGACCCGTAGAATGTTTATGAAGTTTTTTAGTAAGAGAATCCCAAGAATGTTTTCGATATCTATAGTCATATGGGATTCGATAGTTATTATCACAGGTTCATTAAAGCATTTTTTTGAACCAAATACGTTCAGATTGACCATGATTAATTTTTTATAATGGATTGAAGAAAGTGATAATTCTTTATATGATTTGGAGAAGTGATTTATAATGTCATGAACCTTGATCCTACCCTATCTAGTTGAAGAGTATGAAGTTGTTTATGATGCATCTAGTTACAATATTATAGTGTTGATTATGTAAAGAGATCGATTTTTGGAATATGGATCTCAATATTTAGGGCCAAATGAAAAAATTTCCCTATGAATGGCCTCTATTTAATAGAAGTGGTTTATGATATGATATGTTTACAACCATATCTATAGGGGAAAAACATTATTGTGTACACTGATCCTAAGAGCTGCAAATATAAATTTTCATAATGAGATTTTATTATTTAATGGTTAATGTGGGTGGAGTATATGTAGCCTTTCAATTTTGAGGAAGGAAATTCACATTTGAAGGGAAATAGTGTTATTTACTGATTTTGTAGGAAACCCCAAACTCATACAGTTCTAGAGTCTCGTGATGAGTGGGAAGTTATGAATTTACATAATGAATTACATCTGTGGTCTATGAATAACATGAGAAGGTGAATCGCATATTATTTTTAGTGGGGTCTACACATTTGATCCAGATTAGTGATAGGATGTATGAGGATCCAGAGTGTCTGAATATGAGGGAATTCCTTGAAGGTGGGAATTAACCTCCGTATTAGAGGATAAATTATAGAGAGAACCTCCATGTCAAGAATCTAGTTGTTGTTCTAACACAAATGTGGGAGTAGATGATGCATTAAATCAATGACTTCAAGAGGGTGGTTCATCAATGTCTAAAAAACATTACTATGAACGACATCAACAATTTTGGTGTTCGAACATGAAATAGTAGATATCCATGTTCATGACATGATGCTACACCTATCAACAGGTAGATCTTTTTCATCAAGGACCTAGTGGTTTACTACAACAATTTCCCATTATAGAATGGAAATGGGATGAAGTAACCACGGACCTTTTGGAGGGTCTCCCAGGGATGTCGCATCATAATGAGAATATTTTAGTTGTTGTGGAGAGAGGGAAAAAGTAGAGGATTAATTTCCTATACATGGGACATTATCATTGGAGCAGGTGGGAGACGTATAGGTTTGGGTGAAAACCCACCTGCATATGGTTCCATGAATTATTGTTTCATTCCATGACCCTTGGTTTACAACATTCTTAGTGTAGGGATTGAAGAAGGTTCTTACAACTTAGTTTTTACTGAGTACGACCTTCTACCCATAGACATGTGGATAGAAATATTGTGATATACATGTTTTAATGGATATGCAAGGGGACTATGTTCTGGAATTTTGTGGGTCCTGAGAGAATCACATTTTTTCCATTTAGTTTTCATATAATATTATTTATCAGAAAACTATTTATATGGAACCAAAGGATTCCATTTCTGGTAGTCCATGAAATTAAACTCAATTTTCTTTTGAGGTAAGTGTGTTAGAGATATTGATACAGAGCCTTGGGCAGGTGATATCAGAATAGGTTTCGTTGATGTGGAAGCATATTGATACAAATAATATTAGAAAAAAATTGTATTCTGATTGAAATCGAGTACGCCACAAGTTTACAAAGGGTGAACGTCAATTCCTTAGGTTATTTCCTTTGATGATTTAACACAAGATAAATAGATAATGATAGTTATAATAATGTATTGTTTGATCATTTTACGATGTGGAATGAATTTTTCTAGCAGCATACAAATTTTATTGTTCATAGATTTGAAGGTATCACCCTAACCCATGTCATTTGATCAATGCAGATGATTTTGAGCATGAGACTGATGTGTCATTTGAGGAGCATCCAATACATGTGTTAGATAATTATATTTATGTGATGTACGGTATAGATATTTCAATAGTTTATATATTTTGGAATCATGGAAATGATTATTAAAAAAATTGAATAAATAAGTGGATCTAGAGGCTCAATGGCCCAATATTTATACCTCAAAATCCTAGAGATGCTTCGGAGTACAACACGAGGATGAGCTGTTATAAGGTGGGAAGTGTAAGAACCCGGTTCTTATTTTGAGGTACGAGCATCTTATTTTCTCTTTTTCGTAAGTTTTTTTGAGAAAATATGGAAAATAGGGAAAATCCTAAATTTTGGAAAGTACACGCCGTGTACTTTGTCCACACGTTGTGTACTTTTGGCCGTGTGGGATGGGTACACGGGGCGTGTTTCAATGACAATGATGAAGGGTGTAGGAACTGACTACACGCCGTGTAGTGGTCCTTTACACACTGTGTATTCAGTCGGTAGGCTAAAAAAGTAAGGTGGTGGAGCAGCCGCCAGCTGGACAACAGTGCACGCCGTGTAGTCGGGAGTACATGTCGTGTACTCATATTGACGGATGAAAAGTGAGGCGGTCCCGCCAGAAGAATAGTTAAATGAAGAAAGTAAACGCCGTGTACTTTTTTTGCTTAAAATGGGTAGTAGCCTCCCCTGTTCACAGGAAAGGCTTAGAACAGGAAGAGAGCTCGTGAGAGGATGACCGAACCTTCGGAGATCTACTGGGCGCACATCTGGAATCCGATTACGCTTTGGATGATCTCGTTGGAACCGCATGGGTATGACCTTTCTTCTCCTCGTGTGGTTCATTCCAATTCGTTCCCTATCAAATGTTATTTACGTTTGAGTGTGTTTTGTTCTTCATCAGATATACGTCGTTCTTCGGTGTTTTTGGAACCGTCGTTCATGTATAACGCTCGTTGGCGTATAAGGTAGGTGGATTGGTGTTAATTTTTCCAATTGTCGTGTGTTTTGTGCATTTTTTTTTTCATGAACCCATGTTGGGGTGTCGTGTGGCCTATGCCATTGCTATCTTAAACACCTAGAATTTAATAGGTGATAAATTATGAAAATAAAATATTGGTGGGGATCATTTCTTAGATCTAGGACAATCCCGAGGGGTGCGTTCCTCTATTTATTAGTTTGGCCAAGATACCCGAGGGTATTCCTTGTTTAAATTATGCATTACTTCTTCCTTGAGAGAAATTGTATTCAAATTGAATATTTATATATTGGGCATGGACTGGTTACTTATGCCTGACTGCAGTGTTTTGCTATAGCCTGAGGGCGTGACTGGATTAGCCTAAGGGCGATGTTCCTTTTCTCCTGGGGGCAACCTTTCGTGCCTGAGAACTTGACTTCTGTGCCTGAGGGTGACACTTCATACGCCTGAGGGAAATTTTGGTTACGCCTGAGGGAAATACCAGTGGGTTGGATTCTGATTACCTGAGGGTGAGATTTTACTTGTATGAGGATGCCGACTGATTATTTAGAAATTCAGCGTGGTGGTTTCTAAAAATTTATTGGATTAAATGAATAATTAAATGGAAATATAACTGGTAAGTTAGTTACTTTTTAGTACTTCTTAGCTTATCACATTTTTACTACTGCACATTTGTTGCATGTCTTACACATAGTTGAGCACGAGACTTTTGTGGGTGCCTACTGAGATATATTTCTCACACTTTGTTTGGGTTATGATTTTCAGCCCAAACATATTACGTTTCTACAGGTGTGGATTGGGGAAAGAGTCCCTATAAAGGTACTTGACTGTGGCTGAGGAGTATGAGGGCATGAGACCGAGCCTAGGCTCACGATGCTACCAACTGTTTTGTTTCATTTTACTACACTCTGTATTGTATTGTATTTCTCTACTATGTAACATATTCTGATTGTTTTCTTAGAACTTGTGAAATGTTGGATTGGCTTTTATATACTAGTTGGTTATACCTACTGCAGTTTTTTATTCCAATTATGTGTATGGTTTATTGCTTCCACTATTTTTTTATGTTTTTATTATATTTAGTTGCGTTAAACTTTGACAAATGGGGTCATAGTTTCCCCAATATCAGACATGGGCCCCCACTGCTAGTCGGCATCCTCTAGCGTTTGGGGAAATGTGCTTGAGGTAATGTGGCGAACCGGGTTCGGGGAACCTATTGAGTGGCACCCAGAACCGGGATGATACAAAGTCTTATCAGAGGATTTATTTTCTTTGACTTACTATTTGGAGCCTTATTTAGGGATATGACGAGAACAGTAGTTAGTAATAAGTTGTTCCCGGGCATAGCTAACCTATTTATAGGGAAAATACAATTTACCTCGTATTGCAATTTTACTGATTTTGAAATTTTACTGTTGATATGATTTCACCGTTGGGTGACGCACTTGTGATTGTGCTGTTGATATTTTATCTATGGGATCTACTTAGTTACAACCCGATGAGATGAGGGTATGCCATCTCTTGCATCATTTAGGGACATGTTAGAAATCACATGCCATACATAGTTTCATTCCATGTAGGTTCATTAGAAAATTTCATGTTGTTGTGATAGTTGTTGTGCTAGAAAATCATGCTGTTGTGATAGCTTCTTGATAAATACCTGCTGTTTGATAGGGTATTTTTGTATGAGTCGGTTTGTAGAATGAACGCCAAACTTTGGTTTTTGGGGAGTATGGGCCCCCATTGACCGAAATTTGGCGGATAATTGACTATTTATTTTGTTATAACGTAGATAAGATGTGAAACATTGATTCATGGGGAGTATGGGCCCTCACGGATCGGAATTTGGCACTTACATGTTGTTATGCGGTATTTTCTGGGTGCCAGAGAAGTTTCTGAACCATCATGTCTGGAAATCCAGTATACACACCATGTAGTACTGTAGACACGGCATGTATGGTCTTCTGTTTGGGAAGAAAAATAAAATTTTTAAGTACACGCCGTGTACTCTAAGTACACGCCGTGTAGTCTCTTTCCGTGTCACAAACAATGTCAGCGGCAACACGGGGTAGAAAAAGTCTTGGAGAAAACATGTTGTGCACTGAATGCACACGCCGTGTAGTGTTGACCCGGAGTCTAGCCGTGTAACTAACAACACGGGTCGGTGATACTCCTTTATAGAGAACGTAGTGTAAATGATGAACACGACGTGTAGTGTGACATGGGGACTCGGTCATGTAGCTAACAACACGGGTTGGTGTCACCTCTCCTAGTACACGCCATGTACCTATGGGACACGTCGTGTAGTCTTGTCTGAGGACAGACCATGTGGACTAAGTAGTGTGACTGGGAAAGGAGGAAGTGTACACGCCGTGTGCAGGTGTAACAAGCAATATAGTGTCAAGCTGAGTAGTCGGTCGTGTCACAAACGACACGAGGAGTTGGAAATAACACCATACACGCCGTGTAGAAAATATACACACCGTGTCGTTTTGTTCAAATGGGAGACATGTGCCTTAGCCATGCAGAAGGACCTGGGGAGGGGAAGGGGAGTAAAGTACATGTCGTGTAGTCAGTATACTCACCGTGTAGTCTTGTATTACAAATCCTGAAATTCCTTCTTCCTTTTGTTCCCTTTGTGGTTCCTTTTCTTTCAGTCTTTGATAAATCTTGTTCTAAGACATGAATTTTACCTTGTAGTGTCATAACGCTGATACGATCGTGCGTTGTTCTCCAGGAGAGAGGTAACGAGTATACTTCAGAGATGGTGGGCCATGGGCTACCCATTGATCCTCTCCAGCAGAGCCAGATGTGGCGCCAGCCATTATACTGGACACAGGCGCGGAGGCGCAGTTCCGTGAAGGCTTTATGCGGTTCATGCAGACCTTTTAGGAAGCACCGCCGACTGCCACATCTATGGATGATCTGACTCATATCATTCAGCAGCAGCATCCGCCTATGTTTTCAATGGATGGCATACCACAGGCTGCAGAGTCTTGGTTTGGATCGATGCAGACTATTTTTGAGCAACATGAGACACCTCTAGGGTGGAGGGTCAAGCTCGCGACATACATGTTGCATGATTTCGCCAAGAAGTGGTGGGATGTTACCACCCAGTCATAGAATCACAGAGACATGGCGTGGGATGATTTTTAGGAAGTCTTCTATAAATTATTCTTCTCAGAGATGATGAGGGTAGATAGAGCTCAAGAGTTTATGAATCTATAGTAGGGTGCCATGTCGGTGATGGACTATTCTACTCGCATCACCGAGCTTCAGCGTTTTTCACCCATGCTGGTGGGTGATGAGACGTTGAGAGCCTAACGTTTTGATTATGGTCATCGGTATCACATCTGAGCACTGGTGAATGTGTTCAGGTTTCCTTCAGTACATGCTATTGTAAATCAGGTGCTGATCACAGAGGGGAACCTGTGGGAAGCTAGTGGTGTGGGCCAGGGCGGTTCAACACCAGTTACTGGTACTATTTCTACTGGAAGGAGGAAGAGACAGATGGACTTCTCTCAGGGTGGCAATACCAGCCAGGAAGTTTCATCAGGTGGGCTGGTCTGGTACTACCAGTGTGGTAAAGAGGGGCACAATTGACCTTAGTGTCCACAAGATCCAGTGGAGTACCAATCTTTCAGCAAGTTGGGTCATCTGCAGTGATTCTGCAGGGCGTATCCACCAGTGGCTATTAAGAGGGGTTCTGTGAAGACTACGTGTACGGGAGTAGGACCAGTGGATTCTTACCAGTCAGGGAACTGGAATATGTCAGGGCGTGCTGGCAGAGATGGTGGTTGTGGCCATGGTAGCCAGACACCAGGATCTCAGAGGCAGCAGGGCGGGACAACTTAGGGTAGCCAGGCTGTGTCGTAGGGCCACAATACTGGGCATGAATATGCAGTGCAACAGACCCAGCAGGAGCAGGATCCTGGACCTTCTACAGTCAGAGGTACTATTCTAGTAGCTTCTGTTTTATCTTCAGTACTTTTTGATATGGGTGATACACATAGTTTCATATCAATACCCATAGTGGAGATCATTTGGCTCTATGTTTCTACTTCTTCTGATATTATAATGTTGGACACTCCTTTAGGGACTATAACGGCTGGTGTGCGTCAGTGAAAGGAGTGCCCCCTTGAGGTTGGTGGGTGTCACATCCTTTGGGACCTCTATTTCATAGAGATGACAGCTTATGGCGTCATTCTTGGGATGGACTGTTTGGTTCTCTTCCGAGCCTTTGTAGACTGCTATCGTCGTAGGGTGAGTTTCGCATCACTAAAGGGCAGAGAGTTTCTATTCAAGGGCGAGTGGGATGTTCAGGCGAGTTGAGCTGGACCAGAGCATCGTGGGAGAGGTGGAGTCACGGCCCAGATTTAGAGCCTATATCTAGATTACCAGGGGACATGTCAGATAGATTTCCCTCAAGTGGTTGATCGTTTCAGGGATGTCTTCCCAGATGACTTTTCAGGTCATCTTCCTGAGCGTGAGGTGGATTTCTCTATTGATCTTGTTACAGGAGCAGCACCGGTGTCCATTCCTCTTTATAGGATGTCCACGCCTGAGTTGCAGGAGATCAAAAGGCAGTTAGAGATGTTACATGAAATAGGTTTTATCTGACCCAGTACTTCTACATGGGGTTCTCCGGTACTTTTTTCGAAGAAGGCGGACAGTACCCTCAGAATTTGTGTGGATTATCGGAAGTTGAACCAGTTGACGGTTAAGAACCGACATCCTGTGCTGAGGATTGATGATATTTTTGATCATCTTCGTGGAGAACAAGTGTTCTCAAAGATTGACTTGATATCCTGATATCATCAGATGCACGTTAGACCATCTGATATGCCTCTTATGGCTTTCCAGAGAAGGTATGTTCTATACGAGTATACATTTATGCCATTTAGACTCCTGAACGCACCAGAAGTTTTCATGGCTCTGATGAATCGTGGGTTCCATCCTTATCAGGACTCTTTTGTGGTAGCATTCATGGACGACATCTTGGTGTACTCTCACACTCAATACGACAATACCACCCATCTTGAGATCGTATTGAGTACACTAAGAGAGCATCAACTATTTTCTAAGATCTCAAAATTTCAGTTTTGGATGGACCAGATTCACTTCCTGGGTCATATCATCTCTGAGACAGGAGTTGTCATAGACCCAGAGAAGGTAAGAGAGGTAGTTTCCTGGGAGAAGCCTAAGAAAGTGTTTGATATATGAAGTTTCTTGGGGATGTCTGGTTACCACATATGCTTCATACATGACATCTCCCTCTTAGCAACACTGTTGACGGGTCTGACTAAGAATGGTGTGATGTTTGTTTGGTTAGAAGCTTGCGAGACAGCCTTTTAGAACCTGAAATGAAGATTAACATCCGCAATGATCCTGATTCTCCCAGAGTAGGGGAAGAGCTATACAGTTTACTCTGATGCATCAGGTATTGGGTTGGGATCTGTGTTGATGCAGGGAAAATGAGTTGTTGCCTATGGGTCTCAGATGTTGAGGCCACAAGAGAGGAATTTCACGATGCGTGATCTTGAGTTGGCTGTAGTTGTTCAGGCATTACGTTGTTAGAGACATTATCTATTGGGAGAGTATTTTGGGGTTTTCACCAACCACAAAAGCATCAAGTATATCTTTATGCAGTGTGACTTGAATCTGAGGCAGAGAATGTGGGATGAGTACCTACATTCCATCGATTTTGAGCTTGCCTATACACCTGGTAAAGGTAATGCAGTAGCTGATGCACTGAGCAGGAAGACTCAGATACAGGCTGTGCAAGAGTCTAGTGATGAGTGGAAGCTTATGGCTTTGTTCTCTAAGATGCATCTGGAGGTGCATGACAGTCGGGGGAAAACTTATCTTTCATATTTAGCTGTGACTTCTCCCCTCAATGATAGATTGAGGATGAGACAGCTATCAGATTCAGAAGGCCTAGTTCTACGGGAGTCGGTGGCAAGTGAGGACCCTCCTGCTGGTTGGACGATAGGTGATGATGAAGTATTGTGTTTCCATGGATGAGGGTGAGTTCCAGGGGATATACACTAGGAGATGATGAGGTAGTTTCATGCTTCATCTTAGGCCGTTCATCCTGGAGTTACCAAGATGTACCGTGACTTGAGACGTCAGTACTGGTGGCCGGGTATAAAGAGTGATATAGCTGGTTTTGTTATGAGGTTTCCCACCTGTCAGCAGGTGAAGGCAGAACATCAGAGACCAGCTGGGATGTTACAACAGTTACCCATCCCGGAGTTTGAAATGGGATTATTTTGCGATGGATTTCGTGACTGGTTTTCTAAGGTTACCTCGAGGCAAAGATGTCGTGTGGGTTGTTGTGGACAGACTCACGAAGGTGGCTCACTTATTTCGAATCAGGGAGACCTTCGGTGTTGATGACCTCGAGAAGTTTTATATCTGAGTGGTCGTACGTCATCATGGGGTCCCTCATTCTATCATTCCATATAGGGATGCCCATTTTACATCTCATTTCTGGTAGAGTTTTTAGAGATCACTGGGTACACAGGTGCTTCTGAGCATAGCTTACCACCCTCAGACCGATGGCCAGTCAGAGCGTACGATACAGGTGCTTGGGGACATGCTACGTGCATTCATCCTAGACTTTGGGGGCTCTTGGGATAAGTACATACCCCTAATCAAGTTTTCCCATAACAATATCTTTCAGGAGACTATTGATGTGGCCCCATATAGGGCTTTATATGATAGGCCGTTCCGATCACCATTGTGCTGGTTAGAGGTAGGTGAGGCTGCTTTTCCTGGACCACGTCTCATGCAGGGGACTTCTGAATAGTTTCAGTTGATTCTGAAGTGGATGGCTACCGCGCAGTCTCATCAGAAAACTTATGTTGATCGCCACAAATGACCTTTGGAGTTCGTGGTTGGGGATCAGGTTTTCTTGCGTGTTTCGCCAAGGCTGGGACACAAGCGGATCATGATACATTGTAATCTTTCACCGCGGTATGTGGGGGCATTTGAGATTTTGGAGAGAGTCGGGCTGGTTGCCCATCGGTTGCAGTTACCACAACAATACCAAGCCATGCACGATGTCTTCCATGTATCTCAGTTGCGTCGCTATCATTGAGACCTATCTCACATATTTCATCCCGAGGATGTTGAGCCTTAGATGGATGCGTCATTTGAGGAGAATCTGATTCGTATCACTAATAGGAGCACAATGGTTCTTTGAGGCTGGTCAGTTCCTCTCGTACGGGTGCTATGGAAGAATGGCCAAGTGTAGGACGAAACCTGGGAGCGGGAGACCGACATACGTGCTCAGTGGATGGAGTTGTTCACAAATATATCTTCACCACCATTTCAAGGGAAATTCAGGGATGAATTGATATAAGGTGGGATGTTTGTAACAACCAAACTCTTATTTTTTGAGGTACGAGCTTCTTCTTTTCATTTTTCCGTAAGTGTTTTTGAGAAAATATGGAAAATGGGAAAAAAAATCCGGAATTTTGGAATTTACACGCCATGTACTTTTTCCACACACCATGTACATTTTTCCATGTAGGATGGGTACACGGGGCGTGTGACCATACCGAGGATGAAGGGTGTAGGAACCAACTACACACCGTGCAGTGGTCCTTTACACATCGTGTAGTCAGTCAGCAGGGAAAACAGTAAGGCGGTGGAGCTGCTGCCAGCTGGAAGACAGTACCCGATGTGTATTCGGGAGTACATGCAGTGTACTCATGTCGAGGAATGAACAGTTTGGCGTGACACTAGAAGAACAGTAAAATGAAGGAAGTAAATTTCATGTACTTGGATGTACATGTCGTGTACATTGTTTTTTTTTCACTTAAAATGGGAAGTATCCTCCCCTGTTCACAGTGAAGGCTTAGAACGGGAAGAGAGATTGGGAGAGGATGGACGAAAATTCAGAGATCCGCTGGGCACATGACTGGAATCTGATTCCGCTTCAGATGATCTCATTGGAATAACAGGAGTATGCCCTCTTTTATCCTGGTTTTTTTCATACCAACTCTTTCCCTCATGAATGTAATTTACATTTGAGTGGGTTTTGTTCTTCATTAGATATACGTCGTTCATGGGCGTTTCTGGATCCAGCATTTGTGTAAAACACTCGTTGGCATATAAGTTTGGTGGTTTAGTGTTAATTTTTCCAATTTTTGTGTGTTTTGTTCGTTTTTATGCCACAAACCCATGTTGGGGTGTCGTGTGGATGAGGCCATTGCTATATTAAACACCTAGAATTGAATAGGTGATAAATTATGATAATAAAATGTTGGTTGGGATCATTTCTTGGATCCAGGACCATCCCAAGGGGTGCGTTCCTCTGTTTAGTCATTTGGCCAGGATACCCGAGGGTATGCCTTGTATAAATTATGCTTTACATTTGCCTTGAGTAGAATTGTATTCAAATTACATGTTTATATATTGGGAATGGCCCGATTACTTATGCCTGAGGGATGTGTTTTGCTATAGCCTGAGGGAGTGACTGGATTATCCTGACGGAGATGTTCTTTTTCACCTGTGGGCAACCTTTTGTGTCATAGGGAGACAATTCATACGCCCGATGAAATTTTTTGTTATGCCTGAGGGTAATACCTGCGGGTTGGATTCGGATTACCTAAGGGTGAGATTTTACTTGTCTGATGAGGCTAACTAATTATTTAGAAATTCACTGTGGTGGTTTCAAAATATTAAGTGGATTAAATTAATAATTAAAAGGCAATATAACTGGTAAGTTAGTTACATTTTAGTATGGCTTAACTTATTGAATTTTTACTACTGCACAATTGTTGCATGTTTTACACACAGTTGAGCACGTGCCTTTGGTGGGTGACTACTGAGATATATTTCTCACACCCTGTTTGGGTCATTCTTCTCGGCCCAAACATATTACGTTTCTACAAGCGTGGATAAGGGAAAGAGTCCCGATACAGGTACTTGACTATTGATGAGGAGTATGAGGGCATGTGACCGAGCCTATTCTCACGATTCTGCAATCTCTTTTGATTCGTTTTTCTGCACTCTGTATTGTATTGTATTTCTCTACTATGTAACATGTTCTGACTATTTTCTTAGAAACTTTGGCATGTTTCATCGACATTTATATACTGGTTGGTTATACCAACTACATTTGTTTATTCCAGTTATGTGTATGGTTTATTGCTTCCTATATTGTTGTATGTTTTTATTATATTCCGCTGCGCTACACTTTGACAAATGAGGGCATAAATTCCCCACTATCAGACTTGGGCACTCACTGCTAGTCAGCAGCCTCTGGTGTTTGAGGAAATGCACTTGATGTCATGTGGTGAACCGGGTTCGGGGCACCCATTGAGTGGCAACCAAAACCGGGATGTTACAGGAATATTTTAGGAACCTGACCTTTTTGGGGGGTTTTTAAAACTAATTTATAGGTTCTTATTTTTATTGTTTCTAATACGTTCAATTTGAAATGTATCTGCATGATTTTTGGGTGAAATTGTAGTGTTTTTGAAGGGATAGGGAAAGTATAAGGTTGGTACATAGTTTGTTCAAACAATGCACCAAACCCCGAAAACTATATGAATCCATTATGACGGGATTCATATAGCTGAAATATCGATTTTCAAACTGTGATCATATTAGTAGTAATAATTAGACACCCATGCGTGAGGAACATTATTATGGATCATAGTTCTGGAACACCAAGTACCCCGTATAGGAAATTGTGAATATGAAAATTTTATCCCCTAAAGATTAATTAAAAATTTCTTATACACCTATATTATATATATAATCCCATTATATCATCCCCATACAAATTTGAATCAGTTTTTTTGTGTTATTAGATTTATTGTAAGTTCTTACAACCTCCATAATTGACAATTTGATGGCTAGATTAATGATATCAACCTCTCCCATTAAGAGATTTCCATCCAAAATGGTTTCCTAATTTTATTATTCCATTATTTCATAATTTGAATTGTTGTTTTCCTATATATTTTTTGATATATATCATAGTTTTGAAATATCTAATCCTTTTGATCATATATCTTTCTTCTGGTTCTATATCTAATTCTTTATTGTGTAACTGAATGTTAGGCTTCAAATTTTGGTACATTGTTTGTGGGTGTCCATCAACGATATTGTGATATGTAGTCTAAATTGAAAATAACATAGTCTTGTTTCCAAATACATATATGAATTGTTCAATTTCGATTGAATCATTTTTATGTTTTCTATTGAGATGGATTATTTATTAATTAATTAATTTATAGAAACGTGGAATTAAAACAATTAATAGGTAAATTAATTAATGGAATTAATAATTGTTGAATTGATGAGGAATTGGGATTACATAATTAGAGAATTAACATTATTATTAATTAATGAAAAATCAGATTGTGATATTTTTTTTGTTAACATGCGTGGGTTAATGGGTTGTATGATTAAATAATGAAAAATAGGTTAATGGTTATTTTTCATATTATTTGATGTGAATTTAATTGTTGAAACTTGTTTTTGTAATAAATTGGAATGTTTTACTTTAATGGGAATGTTTGATAAAATGTTAATGATTCTTAACAATGAGGTTTTTAAAATCCTATTATGTGTGATATTATTATACATGTGTGAATTTTTTATATTCATTTGTGGGACATGGACTCCATCTTGAAAATCCCATAGTGATAATGATTGTGGGACACAAATTACTGGTTGAAATGAAAACATGTGTGATTTATTTATATATTCATGAAGGACATGGTCTATAGTTTCATAATGCCATAGTGATAATTGATTGTCTGGGCATGAATTACTTCATCAAATACCCATGAGTCATAGAAATAATGTTCTTTGTTGAAAATGATTTCAATGGAACATGGTACTAATTGTTAGTTATAAGAATTAAAATTATAAGATAATTGTTTACAAAAGTTTGGTGATATGTGATATCCCATGTGGATAGATCATATTATTTCATATCATAGTGCATGTATTAATGTTAGGGGTGTCCTCAAAAACCCAAGAGTTATGTGTTCAAATTTAGAACAATTGAAATAATGAAAATTGATTACTATATTTATTAAACATTATTATTTTTAAACATTTCATACATAGTTATTGACTTGATATTTATCTCTATTCCATTTGTTGTAGCATAATAAATTGTACTAACACCCTACCTGGGCCTCTAGATTAGTACCCAAATAGATTTTATAGTTGTAAGACTGAAAAAGGGAAAATGGACCTATATTAATTTAATTATATGTCATGGATCATGAATAAGGGAACCCGACTTCGTGTCGGAACCCAATTGGGAGTGTTAGTGTTAATTTTCTTTTCATTATAAACTTGAGATTTATTTTTTAATTTCATATATAATTACTTAGTTTTGGATATTGTATTGTTATTTTGGACATAATGTGGCACTGGTATTGTTATTAATATGGTTATATCGATTTGTTATTTATTATTTATTTCTTGTCGGTGTGCTACTTGATAATGAGGGTATAGTCTTATTATGAATGATATTTGTCCCTCTTTTCTAGTCAATAGCCTTTAGGATAGTGGGAGGCATGTAGAAATCCAAGTGACAGACATGCTCAAGGAATAAGTTTGTGACACTTGGGTCGGGACATCATATAACTAATTATCCTTTATCCATCATGGTAGTATAATGATAGATAGAGATATTAGAGAGAGTATTGGGTTTCAAAACATGAAAATGGAAAGTTAAATGTATGTAAATAAATTTCAAGTACATCGTCATGATATGGTTGAAAATCAAAAGCCTAAGGGGGTTATGTAACCATTACCCATACGAATATATAAATGGGAAAACAACATAATTGATGTTTTTATGAGACTCTCCAAGACATCTAAAGGACATAACACAATTTGGGATACAGTTGATCATCATATGATGTTATCACATTCCATTTGTATCAGAGTATATTTCTCAAATCAGGATACTACAAGGATATATATGATGGAAGTTGTATGTTTTCATGGTGTACCCCACTCAATTGTATATGTTCAAGACCTTGATCACATCGAGATAGAATCTTATCCATTAAAACTACAACAAATCCCCTACAATGTTCAATACAATTTACATTTAACATTATTGAGGATATACAAAACAAATCATTCACATATACATAATTCAAAGGCTGTTTAGTTGATGAAAAATCGTTCATATGATGATAAACAAAAATAAATATAGGATTTATGAGATTATGGTTTGAGAAATAAGATATCTCACCTAGTGAAATCAACGTAGAAAACCCATAAATGTAATTAATATAAATGGTATCCAAATGATTTAATAAGGAATATTTTTCCTTGTTTCTTTCCATCAGAATAATTGAATTTGACCGGTGAAATTTTTCAGGTAGTGTTAAATTTAACACCATATGAATTTATAATATTTTTTTCTCTTTAATAATTTTATTCTATTTTACATAATTTTATGCACACAATTAAAAACTGAAGTGAATAAGGATTTATTTAAATTTATAATAAAATGAAATACTATAAATTTAAATTAAATTACTTTGTGCAATTTTTTAAATTTAATTAAGGAAATACCATTAATGATTGAGAAATAATTCTAAAGATGTAATATTGAATTATAAATATTATTATATACAATAATTCTTGAGAATTATAAAAAAAAATTGATAAATTTAATAGATAATTAAAAAATTATTTAGGTATATCTATGATTTGTTTATGTAGTGATAAATAAAACAAATCTAATATTTATTGGTTAAATGATTTTTTTTAAAATTTTGTTTAATTAATATATGTTTTCTAAAATTTAATTTATCTTCTTTTTATTATTAATACCGTAGAATGTTATTTTTTTCATATGCACATATAATTTAATAATCATTCATACCTTTATTATCATTTATTTATAAATTACGATAAAATAATTTTAGGTAAAAACAAAACGTTTTTCTAGAAAATTGTTGTATGTGTTAAATATATTTTATATTAATAAATTTAATTGATATCTATTGATGATTTTTTTAATTAAATTTGTATATATTATATTCCCTCAAATATAATAATAGTAATCTAATTGTTTTTACTAGTATAAAAACGAATATAATTTTTCTTTATAAAAATAATATTTTTCTAAAAATGAATTATTTTATTTTTTGCATTGATATTAGAGTAATTTCCTCCCCCTCTTGAAATTGAATTAGATAAATTGGAATCCATATTTGGAATCACTATGTACACATTTAGTAATAATTTCTATTTTTTTAAATTTATTTTTAAAATGGTGAAAATGAAGTCATTACAGCAATGGTTTAAATGGGTTTAATGTGGTTAAACATAGAGATAAGGAATCCAATACCACAAAGACATCTCATTATATGATGCGTAGAGTATATATAGTCTGACTAACAACTTATTTTTGAAATTATTCTATTTCGTTCCAACTTTCTATTAAAATGTAATTTATTATATTTAAATGTTATTAATATTTATATGGGTTAGTACTAAAAATAGGATCTTTACTAATGGACTGACACCATTGATTTGAAAAACATTGGCATTGGATATCTGTACCAATTATTTTAACAAAAATATTGTCATATGTACCTTAGAGAGATCATACACAAATTGTTTAGAGAAACCATTGGAATATGTACAAAAGAGATACCCTATACAAATAGTTGTGGAAAAAATCATTGTAATATGTCTATTTTAGTCTCCCTTTACAAAAAGATTCCCAAAAAATGTGGTTAAATGTCACTAATTAAGACCTTTAATGGTGTTTTTTCCCAGAACTATTGGTATAGAAACCTATATATGTATGGTTTTTAATAAAATAATATTAAGTAAATCAAAAGATAAAATAATTATTAATATACATATATATTTATGAAATTATGTTCACAAAAGTCATCTTAGGTTGGTGGTATGGTCATTGGATTATACTGGGGAGGATATATGACCAAATCCAAGATTTGTTTTATTTTTTACATTACCTATACAAATGGTTTTATGAAACAATAGATATAATTTCATTATATGACCTATACTGACTCCACAATAGCCAACGGTCCTCAAAACCATTGGTATATGATATTCCAGTGGTTTGGAAACCTGTCCCAATTGTTGAAAACCATTGTTATAAGGTTTTTTCTGTTCGTAGGTGACACACTCATCAATTTTAAAATGAAACCTCATCTCGTTTATCTTTTCACACCTAACAATTATTTAAGGTCAACAAATATTTGACCAAATAACATCCAAGATCTCCTCCCCATGTTATAGAGGATCTTTTTTCACCCAAATACAAACCCATGAAGGATAATATTGTAATTCAAAAAAAGATAATCGAGGAAGAGGTAATCATCTAAACATATCACATCATGATTATTTGTTCATCATCATCATTAAAATATTATATTGTGATTTTAATATAGTAACATTTAAATATATACAATACATAAAATATATTATTTTATTGATATATCCATTTAATATATACTTTTTATCTAATGTAAAATAAAATCATCATTCATGAGTATGGATGAAATACCCTCACCACGAGGGGATTCATTTTATTTTTCATCACCAAGACACAAAGATGGTTGAATAGATTAATTCAATATATATATATATATATATTAATTTTTTTTATATTAATGATTTTTATGATATATTAATATTTGTCATTCTTTCATTCCATTTATTAATACATTTAGATTCTATACTTGATGAGACCATGAATTTAGGGTATGCATTAGATTCTATAAATATAATAAAAATGTAAAAGAAGAGAATTAACAACTTAAATTATCATTCTATTATGTATTTGTTGATGGATGGGTAATTGGAAATCATAAGAGACTGATATTAAGAAAATAATTTTGTATATGTTTATTATATATATTTATTCTTAATATAAAATAATTATACATCAGGTCATATTTCATATAATTAATGTTGGGACATGAGGTAATGAATTTTGTTACAATCTAACATTATATATCAATAGTCTATGTTTCAATTTTAATTTTGATAAATTATATGTTATTTATATCATAAAATTATTTTATATTATTATAATATAGTATTTTAATTATATTCTTGTGTTTAATATTTTTTCCCTATCTTTGGTACTCAAAAATATCTCATAAATATTTTGAAGAAATGCCAAAATTATCACTTCGATATTATTGGGAATCTTCTTCCTCTAAATCTACATTATGGGAAATTGTTTTATGAAAATTATTATCAAATTTTAATTTATTTAAAATTTTAATTTTCAACAATATTTGACTTTCAATAAAATCTTTTTAATGGAATCTTAATATCATTTTATGAATGGGTGATTTTTTGGATTCATTAATAAAAGTTGAAAAATAGTTCGTTATTAATTTAAAAAATAAAAATATTTCATTTCTTGTATGTATTTTATTAATTATGTAACATCCTTTAGGTGTTTGTATGGGTTTAAAAAATACATTGATATTAGAATTTTATAGTAATTGTAATTTTTTTAAACTAAAAAAATAATTGTATTTTTATCTTTTTTTAGAAGTATATATCTATTGATTTTATAAAAGTGTTTTCACTTTATAAAAACATCACTTAGACCTTTTTATGCTTCACTAGTTAAATGATATTATGATAATATCCACTTTCACTCTTTGTATGGTTTTTGAAGGTGATGTTATAATGATGTTTCATGAGCTCTATTTCTTTATCACGAGTTAGTAAAAATACAATGGAATGAGGAATGTTATTATGTTATTTTGTAATATATGCGAAGGGATTAATATTAGGTGATACGTTAATCTATTAAAACTCTAAAATTAATTGTGTATAGTTTTATATCACATGTTTTCAAAGGGTAAATGAATTTTTTACCAAGACTAAGAGTGTACAAAAGAGGTTTTCCAATGACTAAGAGGATATATAGGCGATTAGCCGAATCCCAAGAGGCTACAATGATAAATATGACTACCACAAGAGGGAACGCCTACAGTTTTTCCATTCCTAATAAGATATATGAGAGTGTGTTCCAATCCTTCCATTTGATGATTATTAGGGTGAGTAGCATTGTAATATGATTTCTATGTTGATAGAAGTGTGTTGTGAAAGCAATACACTATTGAGATTATATTTATGAAATGAGAAGAGGAAGCTAAAAATACATATGATAGTTCAATATGATATAGGATGGTCGTATAGTGTTATCAGTTGATAATAAACTATTATAATTTTGGACACATTACGTATGGTTTTAATTAAAATGTAATTTCTCACAATGGTTCTTTATAATCACTCAAATATCATTAGATTTAGACAATGTTTAGAACCAGTAGGTGTTAAGTTATTGATTAACGTGATATCCAATGAAATGGTTATGATCAAGATAAACTAATTGGAATATGGGCTATGATGAATAATTTTAGGGATATTCTCTCCAACTCTCTCATGATATAAATAGAAACATGAATAATGTTAAATAACTACATGTCCAAAAAATAAAATAACTAACTATTTCGTCATTTATATTGAAATGACCATGTTATTTTAGTGGGTCATCTGATATACTTTTTCTTCCATAAATTGATCATTTCTATAGAAATTATATTCTTTATTATGTAGGTCTAGGTCAATGATAAGATTTTCGGGTTTGGTATCATTAGAAAATTAAAGCTGATGGATGATAAATTCTTTTCCAAAATATGAGGTAAGGGGAATAAATTGACTCCATAAAAATGGAATATTTTAATAATAAATGGATAAATATGTATTTTTCTTAAAATCATAAAAATAAAATGGAGGATGATTTCTTTGATCAAAGAAATGATTATGAATAATACATTGGTAAAAATGATGAAAATTTCATCATACATTCAAGGTACAGATGTTGTTTTATATTTAAAAAATAAAAAAAAATTAAATTATTATTTAGTGACTTATAAACAAGTCAATAAAATAGAATGGATATATTCAACACCAATAGCCATGATAATGTCTTCTGATTATCTCTACCGGTGAAAATAATGTGTGCAAAAACAAATTATACTCAAGGTTTTTTGGTTAACAAGAGATAATTGTATTTTTATATAGATTTCAATAATAAAAACCAATGACTAAATAAATTCAATTTTTCCATATGAAAATAATACTTGAAAATGGGGAAGGGTAATTTCCTAAAATTCATAAGTAAAATATTTAATTGTGATAGGGAAGGTTATGTAGAACTTGAATGAATATGTAATGTGAGATGTCCAGTTAATGAAATGGATAGAAATAATGTTGAACTGAACATTACACCCATACTCCAATTCTATAATTCTATGTAGGTTGAAAATTAAATGAACCATTTAATGAGTTGAGGGTTAATAATTATAATCAGGGTCTCTAATCACCTATGAAAAAGGGAAAACTGAATTCTTATAGAACCACAATTACTAATATGTTTCATGAGAATGAAGTGGTGAAAGGTGCACTTATCATTAAATTAAATCATAAATTGTTTTATTAAATTTACGTTATTCCCACTCATTATATTTGAGTAATTTTATATGAGTTTCACATCAAAAACAGAATTATTAGATATTGATTTATCAATAAAAATCCGAATGTTATAATGGTTTCATCCCAATTTTATAACACATATACGATATAAGTTTATGAGAATATTCTTCTTAAAAAACATGTTACTCTGCATTTATTTAAATTTTATGTGATGATATTCATGGATTTGATCTTCTTATATAGACCCCATATCAAATTTTTGAGGTAGCGATGTAATATTTGATATTCCAATTCATCATATAATCATCAATCGATGAAAGGAGGAGAATGGACGTCAAATGGTTATTAATTCCAGTATATGGGTTTTAATGTGTTATATTTAACTTAAATGGTTTTGGAAAAAGTCATAATTGAATATATATACTGATAATGACAGAATATTTCAATTTATTTTGTAAATATTTACATAGTATTCACCCAAATCATGAAGTTGAGTTTATAATAGTAATGATACCTGGTGCTACACATATTTCAATTTATACTTATTAATTTCCCCAAATTGGGTTATATGAATTGAAGAATAAATACTTAGATAATATGGAAATAGATTAATACACTTTAGTTCAACACGATGGGGTATAAAAGTTAATATTTTTGAGAATAATGATGGATCAATGCATTATTTCATTGATTATTTAAAATATACCAGGATAACTATCTATCAAAAATATCATCTACCCTGTAGTATAATATTATTTGATCAACCACATAAAGGAATATACATTTTAAATATTTATATTTGATCTTAATACCAAAATTATGGATCGAAATGGATTATATACCAAATATAACATTTTTTTGAGGGATGAATATATAGAATTTATAGGTGTGCCATTTTGTCTTATCATTTCCCCTTCTATATTTATAAATATAATTAATAGATAACATTGATAATACGTTGATATTTTTTCATTTATTTAAACCTTTAATTCTCATATATTCTATGATAATAAAAGAGAATGAAATTCATTTATATTTATATTGAATACCTTGAGAAAGGATAAGTAGAATGATAAATTTATAATGTGGGAATAATGGATATATAATATATCATTATTGGGTCCTATAATAATGTGTGGGGGTATATTGGTGGATCATTGAAATACATAATGCATTTAAAAATGGCCCAAAACATACAATATGAATGAGATATGAAGTTTTATAAAATATGATGTATATTATTAAAGAGTTGTGAGAAATTTCACATTCTTTAAAATAAAAATAAACAATTTGACATAAATAAAAGCCATGTTCAATTGGATATACGTATTTGAATATAATTTCAAGGAACTAAAGAGAAGGTTGGTTAGTTAAATTGTTCTCATGTTAACCTGTAGCTGAGAAGATTTTTTATATATGTTGATACATCATATAAGGGATTGGATGTGTTCTCCTACTTAATGATATATTGGTATTGTATGCGTAATTCTCATTATATACTCATTAGTAAACATTTAGGACTCCTGGATTGGATCCCATAATGGTTATTTTAGCATCTAAAATATATAAGAATTATATTTATTGTGTAAGGTGTGATATATTTAATAATTATAATACCATTGATTATATATTCAGACCAAAAGTGATGAATATGTTCCTATATAGATGGTAGGGGTTGTTTAATGAATAATACCCATCAAAACATTGCCACCTAAGGAAGGTGAACAAGATGGATAATTGTATAAGTCATAATGATCATGAAATATTGTATACGAGTAGTATTAAATGAGATATAGTTCATATATATTTTTATATTATAGGCAATGAAATGATAACTAAATGCAAACATGCTATCTATCTTAGATGCAAATTTGACTATCATCCAATGAAAAGATTTAATAATCACATAATGATGATGTTTATTAAATAAATATTGGAAGTATTGTTGTTGTGTTCGAACTTGATTAGGATAGATTGAAAAGATTTAGGAAATGGATATATACCAATTTAATAGAAAAATTAAAGAATGATATCATAGATGAATAATATATAATGTCATTGTCTATCCATACTAGAACTATAAATATTTACATATACCTCTAAAATAATTTGTATTGTAAAAACATGAAAGGGAAATTATAGAGTATGTGTCCTGATTTATGGTATGACATCATGTTATCGTTTAACATAATATGTATAAGGGGATTATACAACCATTGCTAATACATATGTGGAAATGAAAAAACATTTAACACCATAATATTATGTTAAAATTATTTTTTTAGAAATTTAATTTTAGTGATATCTCATTTTTCATGCCACATCGGTTTTTAACAAACCGAGATATACATTTAAAATATCATTTACTTGAGATCATTATAATATACCCATTAAAATCATTTTGAATGGACTATAATAGCTAAATTATGAAAATATACTATTTATTAAATTATAAAAAGAATTCATTCTTTATGAATTGATTATAAATGAAAATAAAAATCATTTGAAGGTAAAATTGAGGTTTGTCTGAATGATTATATTTAAGCATTTAATATTTTTTCATATAAATAAATTAAATTTATCCTTATTTTTGAATTATTATAATGAATTATATATATTTGATATTAAATCAATATTTTTAAAATTAATCTACTAGATTTTCTAGTCATGGGAAAAGAGTGTATTAATTTTTATTCTTAAAAAATATATTTTTTAAAAAAGTGGATCTCATCATGTTTTCGACACATATCAAAAAATATATTTATACCCAATATATATATTTCGTCTTTAAAAATGGATTCTATATTTGTAATTAATATTTTAAAATTTTTTAAATATGTCTCTTTTGATATTGGTCATTATGAATTGTGAACTTAGAAAATTGTCACCACATCTGTAAGGGTCAACTGTGTAAAATAACGGTAAAACGTCAATATAAGGATATAAAATCAATATAATAATTTATTTATCATAATTTTTGAGTGGATTTTCACTATTCCCATATGATTATATAAATTATGTTCACTTTTTTTCATTTTTCTTTGATATTGACCATTTGATTAATTTAGTTAAATAATATAAAAAATATCAGTCTCTTGACTTTAGATATGTATTGTATGCGTACATAGGGAGAAAAATAATTTTGGAATGAATATTAAGTGTTATTTTTTTCATATTAATTTTTTATGATTGTAAATTATTTCTACTTCTATGTAATTATATAATTAACTTAAAAACATTCACAACACTAACATAATATTTATTCCATTTGTAGAAAACAAAATGATTAAATTTCCTAAAATTTTATATAATATGGAGAAATTGATGTGTTCCAATTATTTTATATTTGAATATATCATATTTTTAATGTTTAATGGTTTTTAATTGGTTTTTAATTTTATCATGATATCATTAAAGACAGATTAAATGAACACTCCCAAAAATTAAAATATTCCGACTTTGTTGAAAATAACATTTTTAATATTGTTTAAAAATAATAAATATTTAAATATTATAAATGTTAAAACATATAGAATAAAATATCATCCCATATAAATTTATTATGAAATTATAACCTTGTAAATAATATTATAAGACATTAAAATTAAATAAAACATTACTATGGTTAATATTAAAATTGGGTAACCAAGTGATTCAACAAAAAGATATGTATTAAATTACATTAAAACCTATATATATTTAATTAGTTGATTACATTTATACATTATAATCTTTTTCTACAAATATAACTCAATTTTGATGAATTTGTATTGGCTATGACTTAATTAAATTGTAATATTTTTAGAAATTGCATGTGTTTCAATTATATCTATTGTAAAAGGTTACTATTTCCTATCCTCGTTACAATAAATTGAAAAATTATCTAAATACCAACCCGTTAATCATTTAAAAATAAATATACATGTTTTAGTGGTGATGGTATTCCCAAAATACCAACCATATGTTCTATAAGAAAGGATCAAAAAGTGACCACCTAAATAAGATCCAATCATATTACCCAAACTCTTTCTATATATTACTTCTTATTACTCCTCCATATTGGTGGTATTTATTTTAAAATAATAAATTAGGTATCCTAAAAATAATTAAATTTTATTATGATCTTTAAATCAGCATTAAACACTGTCTTTTCTATCAAATTGGAGGTGAATATATCAGTCATGTGTATATGTTAACTACCAACTCCACATAGCAATATAATTAATTTTTAATCACCATATTTCATGGATGGGTAATTTGGTGGGTTTAATGTTTATACTTTATATTTAAGAAATTCATATGATTATATAATTACAATTTTTTATCTATCTTCCTAACTTTAAATCTGTTGTAATATGATAATGTTTCTCTTGCGTATGTGTTGACTACCACCTCTATAAAGTGATGTGATTCATTTTTTATTTCAAATTTACATGGATGATAATAAAGAAGAATTTAATGAATATATATGATATATTAATGATTATATAATGGTTAATTATTATTTATCATTGTTTCATTCCACCTCCTGAAAGGAGAAAACATCATTCGTGGGGATGTATTACTAACTATCTCCATGAATGATGTAATGAATTTTGATATCTCTATATTTTATGGGATGGATAAAAAAATAAAATAAAATATAAAATATTTATATCATTATTATAAATACATAAATTATGTAACCATGATCAATGTATATATTCTCCCACAACTAGACCAAAATAAACTTGAGAAAATGTATTTATCACACATCAAATGTTAAATTTATTTACAAGCTAGGAAAAGATCAAGGAGAAAAGAAGTCACTATAGTCTAAAATACTGTATAACTAGAGAATTTCGTTTAAAAAACTACCACAATAATATGTAAGATACCCCAAACTTTGAAATAATTAAAATTTATTCATTTTTTCTCTTAAGAATTATGGAAATCTGCCACATTATTCCCCTCACACCATGTATGATAGTGTGCCACCCAAGAATCAAGGAGTCATATACATTTTCAAATGAGATAATTAATCGACCATGGGATTTTTTATGTAACTTAAAGTGACACCACAATCATTGTTGATTCTGTTTCCATGGACTCTAGACTAATTTAGTTTAAATCACACTATTCAATTCCCTTAAGCAACATGTTATCCATTGGCACAGGTTAGTCACGATATCCAAAAATTTCGATAAATAGAAGTATAACTGATCCATAATGGTCCCAAATCACCCCGCCCACTAAATATCGTAGATCAATAAGATCCATAAATGTAGATTATATAATCACTAGTTAGTGGCAACAACTCATCCATCTCTCATACTAGGTCTAAATTTATGGATTCTTGGAAATGCATGTGATGATCATGAGACTTATAAACAATGAATATCATATAATCCATTGACAAAGAGAGATCATATATATAACTCAAATTTTTTATTTCACCACCATTCCCATTTATGAACAAATAATATTAGTACGGTGACATCAAAAACATACAATCCAAATACACCAAAAACTTGCTGCTAGACCCATCACCCTTTCCATTTATTCGTAAATGCTATGCTCAACCCCCACAAACCAAGTGTGAAGAATTTTATCCTTAATAGAGAACTGAATATCAATGTCCAAAAAATAACCTAGGTAACTCTAGATTACATTGAATCGTTCATTCCTAGTGAATATATTTGAAGAGGTATCCTCCTTATATGTCCTTTAGATGAAACACTTTGAAGTGATCAAAATGATTTTTTCCATACATGATCATCTTTATGAATAGAACTATGATATAGAAGCCGCACCACGATATTGAATTTATTGGGAATTCCAATGCACCAAGTGATATCATTCAATTCATCCTACATGCCATTCATACGATTCACCCCATGGTTTCCCTTAACTAAGTATTTTCCAGATGTTATTCCCATAAAACATAGTTTTTCTTGATCAGATATCAATTTTATGCTATTGAAAATTTATAAATTATGATGAATCATAATGGCATGCATGAATGATTCACAACAGTTATCTTTGGAAAAGATGAGGATTTGGGTTAGAAAATTTGAATATAGAGAATAATACCATCAATTTTTTTCCTAGAATTTAAACTAGTCAAAATGTATTATCCATTTTGAGTGTCTCCATAGTATAAGGATATGCCTGTAGAAAGAGAGACATAACCATGACACTACCCCTAGATCTATTAGTGTGGTATCTTTGTGTTTTTGTGATAAACCTATCCCAATGAAATTTAACCATACTATATCCCATTCTATCATTTTAAAAATTATTTATATTCCCCCCATGAAACTACATAGATTAACTCCACTAGAACCGACACCATTATACATCCTACCCCATGATTACATGTTATGTATTCTCTCATCATGTGAATCCCCAATAATATTTTCCACATTTACTAAATGTTTTGCAACACCGCCTTTGGGTTTTTGAGAGATGAAAAAAAATCATTGGAATGATGTATAGGAAATAATTTAAAAGAGTGATGTGTCCCTTGAAAGTCTGAAATAAGATTTTCCATTTTGTAATACATGCCATGATTTTTTCAATGAGCCTTGTAAATTGGGGATAAAAATCATTAATGATTCAACTAGATCACAAAGATAATCCATAGAAAATGAAATCATTTTCATAACCTATATATATATTATTTTCTTCCCCCATATATCAAAACATCATTTTGATTAGAAAACCCTCCTTTTGATCCGATTGATTACCTAGTTGCTCCATCTATAATAAGTCTCCTTATTTTTTTAATTCATGAATGTAATTTTTTCTTCTATCCTTGTAGAAATGCATTCCATATTAAAGGAATATGTGACAAATATCACTACTATTTAATCATACTCAATAATCTTGAATTTTATTATTGATGATAATTCTATGTGTATATTATCTATGTGTGTATTGAAAGAAATAAAAAGATTGGTTCATAATAGGTATCTGTACATGAGACCCAAAATAGATTTAAATAACCCACATTTCACCCCCATGGATGAAATAGCCATACATGGTGATATAAATTCCTAAAATAATAGATCAGTCACCCATCTATAGAAATACATAATGGTCAAATATTCTTAATTAAACTCAAATACATGTTATCATAGAATGGTGAATATCAACATTGATCATACAGTTATAACTAGGTATATTTTTTTTAATTCCCTAGAAATCACATCGACCATTTCAATTTCTGTTTGAGTTGATCTTCCTCGAAAACATTCCTACTGATTCTATGATACCCGTTAAGGTAGATGAAGTTCATAATTTCAATTAATTAAATTTCGAAGAACATTTTATGGGATGTTACACAACTTAATTTTCCATTAATTTTTTTCTGAGGAAGGATTATACACTATCATATTTAGGACCAATGTAGATATACTGTAAACCCATGGTAAACCCCCACCTCTAAATAATTCTTGAATATCTAGAATCGGCTCCCATTACATGAGGTCCCAACAGGATATGTAAAAACAACATAAAAACCCTATAGTCCTAGAGAGGTTTCATGACTCAATAATCAATATGCATCAATTATATTAGGTTCTTCTTTTATGTATTCAAATAATCTGTTAAAAAAACCAACAACCTTATAATATACTAATTAGCCATAACTTCTACCATCTCTAAGTATATTCTGAATTGGCCATCAAACAACTGAATATTTGAAACATTAACACCTTTTATCCCTTAATTTAATCCTCAAAGAAGGTAGTATTCTTATCACCCTCTTTGAGGCAAGTCACTTGGGGAATCTCTCGGATCATTATTTCTTATTCTATAATTCTATCCTCTAATTGACTCTTCTTATCCACTAGTGTAAGATTGAATTCATAATCCTGGTTAGATTCCTAATCCCCCTCAACATGGACAATATCCACAAGTGTCCCCTTCAAATTGATACATCATGTGAGTTGGTTTTTATACCATGAATATAAATTTCCATGAAGGCTCAGAAGAATAATTTATCTCTCCAATCATATTGAATTATTTATAAGATTTATATAAAAATAAAAAAATAGTTAATGTAAACTTGTGTTTGACAACCACTAAATTGAATAGTAAAAATAATTGTTGTACATTGATATTTGATCCAGATAGATGAGAAGTGTTGTATGGTTCTAGAGTTCCTGCACCATATGCTCAACCATTGAATTTGAAAATAATAAAATTTATTTTATATTAGAAAAAAACTTGTTTAATCTTCACCAGGTGTAATGATTCCCATTATGATTATTACACCATGTATATTTATCCCTACTAAATACCACATCCATGGGTCTATTCTTGGAGGTTATGTCAACAAATAATTTTTGATCTCTTCATGGTATAACCCCTTCACACATCTTCTCTAATGAATAATGGATGTACTTATACCCCCCCAAATCCTAGACATGTCCCTGGCTTGATGTTATCCATATAATTCACCAAATACTGTATTTCCCATGCCACTCATTGAAGTACCAGAGGGATAACAATAATTAAATATTTACATTGTTGATCATAACTAAAATATATTGTCTAGAACCACCCAACAAATCTATGACCTATTTACATAAAAAATCCATATATACCAGTTAACCAGATCAGTATTAAAAAATCAATTGTGATAGAGCATCATAAAATAATGAATACCATAGAATATTTTTTTCCCAGGAATGCCACCACCAAATAATTATAAAAATTAATTTATGCCCATAGAAAATATGATTTATCCCAAGAACCCATTCTATTGTAATTTTTAATAATAATAGAGATAATTATAGGAAGGAATGAATGGTTTGGGCGCCGGGCATAAATGATCCTACAAAATGTGAGGATGAAGAATCCATATTATATATGAAATATGACTAGGTTCAAAAACCATTGGATGTTGAAGATAAGACACTGAATTTCTTTTCAATTATTTTCAATGAATTTACTGAAGTGATGAATCAATCAGAGAGAACTAAAATCAAATAATAAGACAGAACTGAAAAACCCAGGAAAATATTAACTCGAGGTCTTATATAAAGAAACCATAATTCTCACATCAGGATTTCCTGGAAGAACCTTATAATACTGAAACTGGGGTTTCGTGCTACTAAATATCCATTGAAATATCACACAGTGATGTTTATTGAAATCCACTCCATGTCATCCTGTTATTGATAGAGATACTCACTCCTTCCCTCAGATTGATCAGATGACCATATGATTGAGAGTCATCTGAAACCTCTTTTAATGCAACCTTTTCTGCAATCACACAAGATGAAGCTATCACCGGATGAGATAGATGTTTATTCAATAGGGACATAATAAATATGCACACAATATCTTGCTCAGATACTAGAGGGTATAGAGTCTATACTCCCACAATAGAGGGCCAATAAGGAACCAGATCCCAACATTAAGGTCCCACCCAAAGAAATATAAAATATTCATGGATGACGAGTCCATCAGATCTTAAATAGATAAAAAATACCCCACTTTGTCCCATGATCCATCTCCCATAACCTTATTGATTGAAAAAAAGGATAATTGGATTTTGGTAAGGGATGATCTAAATCATGAACTAATCTCTCCATCTGAAAGATTTATGGGTCAATATTTTGACATATAAGGGAAATAGTAAATGATATCTTCTATAGGTGAAATCCCCTTAATGAAATAAGATCAAATTGATAATCCAAAGGATAGAGAAATTTATTCTTTACCACCCCCATTAGTAGGATATTTTGGAAGTATTTATAAATTAAATATGTAATTTCAATGTGAAAAAGGGAAATTTCCTTAATATAATTTCTTGTGATATTTTAAAATACATTTACGTATGGATGTTTCCACTATTGAGCCTTACGATTTAAAAAGGTTGTTATCAAATTATAAAATTAAATATATTTTTATGGAAAAATAATAATCATTTTTACTATTGAAATTATTGAGATTCTATAGTATTATTCTTCATATATGATCAGTTGTTAATTTTTAATGAATGCTGATTAACTTATATAGTTTATTAAAATATAAAAATTATTTAACATTTTAAGTGACGAATGGGGCATGGAATTTTATATCCCCTTGATGTATCAGTGATTCTTATAAAAATAGATTAAATATGTGGAAAAGGAAATACACATTTATACTGATGTCCTAGAATAAGGCTTTGATTGTAATTTAAAATATCTTCATATTTGCCCTCAATATTAAGGTTATGATGTGTTTCATTATATATTCCAACAATATGAAATGTATTGTTATTGTGATTGTTGTAATATTTTTGATATGAAATGATAAAGGTTAAGTTTAAGTGATTATTTAAATTTAAATATTTTATCATCATTTATTCATTACATATTATTCATGAACTAATTGTCTTCAATTGTATGAATTCACAATAAATTATTTATTATGCGTCCTTTACATGAGAATCTAGAAAGTTTACTATGACTGATAATCCATATTGTGATAATGTGAATAATGATGTTATCAAAGAAAATATAATATCGTATTTTATTTTTTCAAATGTAATGGGAGATTAAAGTATGTATATGCGTTTCTATGCATAATAAAATGTTTATTCATTTGAAATGTGATCACTTATATCTAGTATGAATTGAAAAATGTAAAAATCAACAACATGATTCAATGGTTATGGTGTTTCTAGGTGGTATCATATGATTTTTAATTGAAACCATGTGAATTAGATTTTGGAAAGTATAAAGGCGGGAACATAACCCTATGACGTACTTTGAGCATATTTCTATATATAAGATAAAATATAAATGTTTTGTAAATTTCAATAATAGTTTTTAAAACTAAAAAAATTACCTATCTATATACTAAATGTGTCCATGGATTTAGAACATATTAATCTTGAAAAAATATCCCCATAAAGAGTAGGATGAGTATAGCTTAGCCACCATTTCAATGAATAACCAACAAGCACTAACCTTGATCCTAGTTTGTCACCCAAAGAAATTATTCCTTGGTTAATTCAAATTTTATTTAAAAACACATTTTCATAATTTTGGGTATTTTTATGATTTGAGAATATTCCCAAATTTACCATGTTTTTGTTTTTATGATTTTTGTTATACTTGATTTTTTAATTTATTTAATGTGTTACACTAGATATCAAAATTTATATTATGATTAATAATTTTATTATTTAATCAAGCACATTTGATTCGTTATATTTGATTCCAATAATATGGTGTGGAAAACATATCAATTCAAATAATTTATATATGTATTTACCTCATAAGAAATATAATGAAGTTGGAGTTGTAGATTCAGTTGGAGTTGGAAAATTATAACTATATTGGGGTAGATAAATCATGTTATGACTAATAAAATTATGTGTATGGTGTGGAAAGATCATCCTCAAAGCATTAAAAAAATTCTAGACTTCTCCAAGGATTATAAACATCCTTCATTAAATGGCACTATAAATCCATTTATATCTTAGTAATGGATGAGTTCTGAAGGGTAGATATTTAATTAATTGTGAATTAATTATTGGGAGAAGGACTTCTTGGTATTTTATCATCTCTCAAGGGATCCAGATCAATGGTTTTCATTGAATCAAAATTCCACGGAAGATGAAGAAATAAGTATCATTAAATGGGAGGATTCTAATGAATTTTCATATAGACATATATTCCTCATGATCAATGAGTGGATTTAGAAAGAAAATTGTTAGGGCTTAGAAAATAGTATGATGGTAGTGTTTATATATATGAATATAACTTTTTATGGTTATAAAGGTCTGTTTCAGACTACATACATAATATAAATTGTATTATTTGATCATTTCATTAATGGTATTAATACAATACATTGAACGGAACTAGTCTCCAAGACATTATAATTATATGAGGACATAGTATCATGTGATATCAAGATAGATAATGAATTCTCTATGTATTATGGCTTCAAATAATGTAAGAGATGAAGATGTTAAAATAAAATTATATAGATAAGGGGATGAAGATAAATATTGACTTTATAACATGTGATACCAATAGAAGTGATTACATTAGAACATGATTAAAAGGAAAAACGAGATATCTTTATGTTTGTAGAAAATGGCCATAATTATCATTAATTAAAGGGTAAGGTCGAATAAATCAATGTATTTTAATATAATTATACAAAGGTGGGTCACTATTACATCCATTCTATAAAGATCATGGGAACATACCACAATATAATTCTATGGTGTAAGGATATGATCATGAAATTATTGTTGAAAAAATAGGTGTTTCTAGTGATGTGGTGGAAGGTAAACTTATCACAAACCCGGTGATTTTAATTTTATAATTTTATTCTATTTGTACCCTCTATTTTATATAAAAATAAATTATAATGGTATCAAATTAACACCTCAAATATTAGATATTGATTACTTGGTTAAAACATATAATAACATAATGAACATTTCTCATGTATATAGATTCTCTATGATTGATGATTGTGGTAATACCACTCCACTAGTAGAATTTATTTTAAATTTATGTATGGATTCGATCTACCAACATAATGTCGATTAAAATTGGAAAACAATACAATTTATACACTATATTCAGATTCAACACTCAATTGACTTATAATGTGAGGATGGACCTGGCCTACCTATTGAAATTACTTCCATAATATGTGTTTTTCAACCTAGTCATGGTAGATATTTTTCTCAACTAGTTTGGGTGAAAATCAACAATGAGGATGTAACTTTAGTTTGAAAATATAATTATGCATTTCTTGATGAAATTCGTTGTATTCCCCTAAATTATGAAGTTGTTTTTTCCGTTGAACTCATACCAGATGCTACTCTATTTTCAAAGACACTAAATAGAATTGAACCCATTGAGTTTATGTGATTTAAGATGAAACTCTATGAGACTCTAGATAATGGATTCATTAGGAAAAGTTAATCACTATGCCCTACACCTGATATTTTTATTAGGAAGAAATATTGGTAAATGCGACATTTCATGATTATTAGGAACATAACAATATCGCTATTAAGAACATGCATAATATACCCTATATAGATGATCTATTTGACCAACTAAAAGGATCAATATATTTTTCCAAGTTTATCATTGATATAGATATCATCAAATATTAATCATGAAGGTTGATATACCCAATATGACTTCTTGTATGAGGTACATTCATTATAGATTTATAGTAATTTCATTTGGACATAACAAATTTTATTCTATATTGATGGATATAAGGAATAATGTATTTATAGAATACATTGATCAATATTTAGCTGTGTTTATAAAATATTTTAATATAAAATCAGAGATGATTAATATGAGATAAATGTACTGATGAACCTATGGGGGGTGGGGTAAGTTGTATTCCAACTATATGAATTTTAATTTTGGCTTCAGAAAGTTTCATTATTTGTGAATATAATCTCATGTAATGGTATTTTAATTGATACTTCAATGAAATGAATTTTTTAACAATGTCATTGACCCACCATGGTAATTAAATATGTAGTTTCCTTAATATGGATGGATCTTATCAACACATTGGGTGGTATTTATCAAGAAAATCTAGTTCACTCACAATGGTGACTGTGAAGGGTGTAAAATTTTTATCGATATATAAATGTAAATATAATTTTAAAAAATTGAGTAGAATATTCATCAGAAAGAATATTATTATTGAAGCATATAGTGGATAATAACTTCTTATCTATATTGGTTCTCTATATAATTTATTGAGCTACTTCCTCTTTTAGTATGGCACAATGGTAGACTATTCCACTTTCCAATTTCAATAGAATAAATACCTGAATAATTATATGGAACTGGTAGTAATGTTTTTTACATTGAAAATAGGTATTAATTATCTACATAGTAAATTATTGGATATATATATTGATCATAAAATATTGAAGAATATATTCACCAATATGGAGTTGAATATCCTTTAAAGAATTTGGTTATAGTTGATAAGGGATCATGATTTCTAATTACAATACCACCTAGGGAAGGTGAAAAAGGTGGCTGATTAAATGAGCTGAAAAGATAATACTAGAGTATATATGATTACGATCACAAAGTGTCCAATAATTATTTATATGAAAATAATAGATCTATGAATATTGAGGAAAGGGGAATTATCTTATCATTATTAGATTAATTTATAACTATTCATCAATGATAATATTATGGTGGAAAAATGGTTGATAACAAAATTCTATTGAATGTGAGGAGTGTTTCTGATTTCCACTATGACCATACAAGAATAATAAGGTACATGTATCGATTATATGTCCCAAAAATAACATACTGGAAGAAGGATATGTTTGATAAATCTCATAGTACATTATTCTCTATTCGTTCTGGAAGCGGAAATAGGCATAGATATATGAAAGAGTATTTTTGTTTGGAAAATATGAAACATGATATTTCATATTATGTTTCTCAGTTCATGGAAATTCATAATGTTAATTTTTATAGAACTAATTCAAAGGAGATTATAAAACCATTATCTTTACTATAATGGAAAAGGGAGAACATCACCATTGATTTTGTCCTCAAACACCAAAAAAATTAAAAAGACCATAATTCTATATGGGTTGAAGTAAATATCCTTACATTTTCATCATGATTTATTTACATAAATGAATATTATATATATTGATCATACTTCCAAAATATACTTTTAAGAAGTTTTACTTTTTCAAAGAGTTCTATATTCTATTATATTTGATCAGGATCTATAGTTTACAAAAAATATTTTGAAAATAAATCATCATGATCTGGATTTAGATTTTATTTTAAACAAACAATATTATCCTTAGATATATCATTAGTCTAATAGGACAATTAATACTCTAGAATGTGTGTTTATATATTATTTAATGGATTTCAATGGTTATTTCTAGAGTCAAAATGTTTTGGTGGAGTTTTCTTATAAAAATTTCATTCAAATAGATTAATCAGTTGGATCTTCATAAATACTATAGTTGAAAGAATTTTAGGACTATTAATTAATGGGAAGATATTATATAAAATATTTTAATATTACCCGATATAGAAAATTGAATTTATAATAAGATCAGATCGATTTAACAAAACATGAGCACAACTCAGGGTTAACATAAATGATATGCTGGTAATCGTTGATGAAATATAGATATCGGCTTTGTTAACATGGTATTACTAAGAATATAAAATTGGGAGAAGGCGATGAGATTGGTAAATAATGATATGTAGAGACATATATTTATCAATCCATTTAAAATCCTTGATCATATCAGGATGGTTTCTTATCCCTTATCACTTCCATCAAATCTCTCTCAAGATCATGTTGTGATTTATATATCTCTAATGAGGAAGTATATATAGTATTTGTTTGGTATACTATAGATAAAATTAAAGCCAATAGATTATTATATATCTTATAAAGAAAATATAGTTCACATTAGGTATTGTAGAGATAATGTACATTAAAATAATACCATAGACATGGTTGATGTCTTATGGGTAAATCAAAAAATTGAGGGAGCTATATAGGAACCACGAAATGTGATGATGGGTATGTATCTGTAGTTGTTCATAGAATATAGATAAAATTTTGAATTTGAGGGGTTATAGTATAAAAACATGACATTTAATTTTTTTTAATAAATTTATTTCATTGATATCTTGTGTTACACACAATGATAAGTTTAAATGAACTGTGGTCTTTTATTGAAATATTATTTAAATGTGACTATTACAACATAACCCTTAAAATATTAATGTATGAATTAGAATTAATAAATTATAAAATATATTTTTTACAAGTATAAAAATAATTCATTAGTTTTTAGTTATTTATAAATGAAAATAAATAACATTTGATGGAAAAAGAGATGTTATTCTAAAAATAGTCGTTATACATGTGATTTTTGATTTTCTTAGTAAATTAAATTGACAAAAATTTGTGAATTACAATCATTATATATAAATATATATATCATATATTCAATAAATTTTTTAATATTCATCAAAAAATTTTTCTCAATAAGAGATAAGAATAAATTTATTTTTATGTGTGAAAGTTGTTCTTTTCTAATGGGAATTTTACATAGTGTTTTGAAAATTTATTTTAAAATTAATTTTTTACACTTGTATATATATAATATTTAAATATTTATACAATATTTTTAGTCTTGTGGATAAATTTTATGAAATTATGAAATTCTGTTTTTTTCCACTATGAACAATAACCTTTGAAAAAATTCACCTCAATATGGGGAAAATGGGTACAAATCCGATATAACATTGTGATTAGCATTAAAATTCCAATAAAATAGAATTTAACCTTTTGGATGAGTTAATTTTTTATATTTACATAGAACTCTAAATTTTTTTCCACTTGGTTTCATTTTTCATTGAGATAGACATTTATGTTGTTTAAAGTAATGAAAAATTTAATATGTCACTCTATTGACTTCCAAATTCTCTTGTATGTTCAAATAGGAATAAAAATATAATGTGAATGAATATTAAAATATATATTATAAAAAATGAAAATTTTATTATAATGGTAATATGTTGATAATATTTAGTGATAATATAATTACCCTAAAGGCTACTATAATGTAGACCCATTATTTATTCAACTAATAGAAAAATAATAAATGACATATTGAAAGTATTAATTGTAATGAAATTTGGAAGAATTATTCAATTCTATTAATATTATTGATTTATTGATAATATTATGGATTTATAAAATTTTTATATTCAAAGAACATATTTTTTTGATGTCTTTAATGACAAATTAAATGAATAATGTAAAAAATATAAATATTGATATTTTATGAAATAATATTTTATGAAATTGTTTTAAAAATATATAATGTCAAAAGTGGAATAAGGGAATAATATATTACCAAAAAAATTCATCCCTTTTTTATTTATTACCAAATATATTTCTCATAAGTAAAACTATAACCCTTAAATATTAAACATAAATATCTTCAATAAGATTAAAATTTCTTAAACAGGTGCTTAAACAAAAAAGAGAAGGTTTAAATTGACACCAAATCGTATCTAAAATTTATCTTATGACTATATTTATACATTATCCTATGTTTATTTAAATCTATTTTATTTTGAATATATTGGTTGTAATAATGAATTTCTTGTGTTATAATATTTATTTATAATTCCAAAGCGATCATTTACATCCCTTATAAAAATTTAATTCCATTTCATTGTTACACCACCGTTAGAAACCCATATTATCTAATCCCATCCTATTTATCTTTTAAAAATAATTTTACATGTTCTACAGTTTCAGGTATAAAAAAATACCAACCCTAGTTTCTATAATGAAGGTTCTAAAGGAGGTGTCTTGAATAAGAGGTAATCATCTTACTGGAACTATTTGAATTTATTTATATCTATAAATATTTCTAATATATGGTATTAATCATTAAATAATATATTTACAAGCATATATATATATATATTAATTTTATTTTGATCTTGAATCCACCATTATTCGCCATGTTTTCTATGAAATGGGATGTGAAAGTATCGCTCGTGAATACATGTGGACTATCATATTTCATGGATGTTAATTATGACGGGTTTAATTTTTTTATATGATATTTATGAAACCATTACGATTCTATTATTTTAATATTTTATATACCGTCTGACCTTACAGTTCATAGGAAAATGACATCTCTACTCGTGTGTACCACACTGAAGATGTGATTTGATTCATTTTTTATTTAAAATTTACAAGGATTGTAATAGGGATGGATTGAATTAATATGTATTTGATATATATGATATAATAATTATTATATAATGTTTAAATATTATTTACCTATATTTTTTCCATTCTTCATAAACAAAATACGACATTCACGTTTTAGTATGACTTACAATCTCCATGGATGATGTAATTCAGTTTCCATCTCAATGTTTCATGGATGGATCTAAATAAATATATAATAAATATAATAAAAATTTATATCATAAATAAAATTATATATATTATGGAACAATGATCAGTTTAAATGTAAAATAACTACTGAACAAAAATATACACAAAAAATGATGCCATTATCCCATAGAATAGTGATTTTCATTAAAAATTTCAATAAATGGGTGATAAATGGCTTAAGTGAATCTTATATGGTGTGATATGTATGATTATGGTTCTAGTATATATTTAATATAAATATATAATTATTATATAATATTTTATTACACAAATGTATGGATATAGACTTGAGGTTAGGGTTTATTTTCTAATCTCATCGTTATTGAGGATTGTTTATGGTTATGACTATAGAAAGGTAATTATATGATTTTTAGATATTAATGCCAATATATATTCATTTCCTATTTTTATTTATTGAAATTTATTGTTTCCCTTTCAGTTTTACCACTTTAGGTACTCATGATACTCGACTAAGGTTTTTATTGAAAACCAACATTGTTTTTCTACTATACTAGGAATATTTTTATTTAATATTTATATTTACCATAATACATTTTAAATAATATTTTTATTATTATAATATTATTTATTGAATATATATATATATATATCTTTTCTTAATTGTTAAAAATTATTTAAGTGGATTCATCATGTAATTTTTGTATGAGGTACCTTTATTCATTTTTAAAAAGTGTAAAAGGTTTCCCTTTTATATTATATTAATTTAACCAAATATCACAATATAATAATTTTTAAATTCAACAAATATTAAGTTATATATTTATTATTTTATATTAAAGTAAAATTAATTCATTAATAATATGATAAAATTTATTTTTTCAATAAGTTATGTCAATGTGAAAAGGATATTTCCATCAAGAACATTTCTATTGATATTTTGGCGTATTTTAGTACTATAAAACACCCTTTAAATAATATTATAATTTAATAAGGATATATTCAAAGGATACCATTAATAATAGAAATGGCATGGTTTATGAATAGTTCCACTATATATGGTTCTAATATTATAATTTCTAGTTTTTCAATATGAAAAAATGTAGTTTTTTAACGGATGTTTATTCTGTTTCATGGTTTTTTCATGTGATGATTTCATTTAAATTTTTTTTGTAGTGTGGGACCCTAATTAAATATCATCTAGATGAATTTTTAGGTCTCATGACACAGAATATAATGGGTATTTTTTCAAAGCATTATTCATTTATGTAGAAGACCAGGCACATGACCTCATTGTTTTTTTTAGATTTCATTAGACATGCCCAAAATGGAATGATTCAGATTTATGAAATTATGCATTGTATCACTATGAAATCAGTTATTGGTGGGATTATTTTAAATATTTTATATCCATTAATATGTTTCATGATCAAGTGATTATTTATATGGAATTATTTGATCATCATTTATTCCTGCCACATTATTCAACTGTTCTAGAGCATCTGCTGTATGAATTCTATTACTGAGCATTAGAACTCACCCTTTTATTATATTTACATTACCCATGATGCCATATGTGAACTATTATTTATACGGAAGTATATTATAGATAAAATAATTATGTTATCAATGAAAATAAAATGTTATATTTTTATTTTTCAAATGTAAAGTGATATTCAAGTATGTATGTAGTTATACAAGGCTAATACACTATTTAGTCCATTGGGATGTGAAAACTTGCATATAGTACAAATGTAATAAATTAACCACTATATAAGGATTTCAATGGTAAGGATATTTATAAAACATCCACATGGATTTTATAAAAGAACTACCAAAGTGCACTAAAGGCCATAACATAATTTGTATTGTAGTCAAACTCTTCATGAATTTAGAATATCTCAATTATATTAGATAATATATATTTTTTAATAATAATATTAGGATATAATTTATGTATTTGTTATGTTTTCTTAGACTACCACTCTCAGTCGCTTCTAGTTGAGATCCTTGATCATATAAGGATAGTAACATATCGTTTAGATATACCACCAATAATCTCTCAAATTCATGATGTATCTCGTCTATTGATTTTTTGGATCCTCATACGTGATCCTAAAATTAACTAAATATTTAAAATATTTTGTAAAATCCTGATTTTTCATATAAGGAGAAACTAATATAGATTCTTGATCATTGACGAGAAGTGTTAGAGAACAAGACCACTAACCTGATCATATTTTTTTGGTTAAGCATTAAATTTGAGAAAGGTACCCAGGAACCCATAGATGTAATGGAGTAGTTGTATCATTATCCTTTTAATTATAATAACCAAATTTTGTGGGTGAATGTAATTTAATGATGGTATAATACAACACCTGGAGACTTTAGAATATTTTTTCTCTTTAATATTTTTATGTGTTTGATAACATGAGATACACAAAATTTTTAATTTTAGTGAATAAAAAATTATTAAAATAAAAATGAAATAAATTATATAAATACTAACTAAAATTGATAAAATAAATTATTTTTTATTAATTATTAAATTAAGGAAAGAAATTACAATTATTTCTTCTGAAATTATTGTTGAACACATTTGTTGGATTATAATTTTTTTTAAATTATAATATTTTTGATGAATGGTATCAATAAAATATATTTATAATTTGAATAAATATATAATAAAATTAATTATTTATACATCATGGAATAGTTAAATGATGATATGGAATTTTGGACTAATAATTATTTGTTAAATGGAAATAAATTTTAAAAAACAATATATATATATATATTTAATGTATAATTTATAATATTTTTATTATTAGTCCAATGTAATATTATTTTTAATATATGAATAAAAATTAATTATTATTCATAAATTGATTACAAATTAGAAATAAATAAGGATATAACTTTAGAATGTAAAATTATATAATTTTCAGAAAACTCTTTTTTTCGTGATTAACATTTAAATAAATTAATAAATTGAATTAATCACAATAGATGAATTATTATAATGAAATTTTTAGATTATATATTCCATAAAATTTAATAATGATAATCATAAGGTTGTTACCATGATAGGAATGGGAATATTAAAAATTTATCCCAAAATCTTTTCTTTTCTAAAAAGGTCATGTAGAAATAATAGAATTAATTTTCTCCACCATTAACATTGTATTAGATAATATGGATATCATATTTAGAACCAAAATAAATAATCATCCTATAAATTAAAGATTTTTTATATTGAATGAATTGTTTCAATTTTAAAAAATTATGTCTTCCTAGATATGGTTAAAATGAATAAAACTAAGGCATAAGGCTTACAATATCACAAAAACATCAACTGTTTTTATTTTATGATCATATATAAACATACATTGACATTATGTTTAATTTTCCCATTTTATTCAAGTATATCTTATGAATTTAATTTTTTATAATTATTTTTTTAATATTTATTTTAGTTACACTCCAACCACATATAAAAGGGATCATCTTCTCCTTACTTATTGAAATTCATTGAATGTTTTAGTTCAAAAAATATCAAAACAAATCAAATTATAAATATGAATTACACATTATAATTTTCCAAGTCTCACATAAATACTACCCCAATATGGCTTATGATGTAAGCGAAAGGAAAATACACGAGGAAGAGGTAATCACTTTAACCGTTATTTTTTAAGATTATTTTTGTTCCACCTCCTAAAATTAATTTGTAACCAATTCAAAATAGTAATATAAATACCATTACTATACATAAAATTTTTTATATAAATGGAATAACCATTTTCTACATCCTTTATATCCAATGGAAAATGAAATAACCACTCATGTGTATATATAGACTACATAACAATAATGTGATATATTTCATTTTTTTCACCACATCTCAAGGATGGTTATATGGATGTATTTAATGAATATTCATGATTTTTATTATTTTTAAAGATATTTTATATAAAAAATTTCTTTCATAATATCCATTGAATAATGGAAAATATCTTGTGAACACATATGGACTACTATCTTAACATGTTAATAAACTAATTTTTCATCATCTCCTTAATTGGATATTTTTAGAAGTGTATATAATTTATAATAACTATATTTAAATTATTATTTTAATTATTTAGATGATTAATTATTGAAAAAGGATGGACCATAATCACTAAACTATAACTTATGTAGAAAATAGGGTAGTTCACACATCGATTGATGATTTTAATGAAGAAATATTAATGGATAGGTATATGAATGTTATAAAATAATGATATATAGTAAAATTTGTATGATTATTATTCAGATAAATAATTATAAAAAATAAAAAATTTATTATATAAGAAGATAATGTGTGTAAATATAATGTTGGTACTTATGTAAGGGGTTTGTGTTACAATCTCAACTTCTTATCAGAACTATCTATACATCAATTTCAAATGAGAGAAATTATATGTTAAATATTTCTAAAAAACCATATGTTTTATTATTCAAAATTTATTTCATGGATGTTCATTTGTTAATTCTATTATCACTAATTATGAACTCCAAATACCAAAATAGTATTTTTAAACAAATCCAACCTTATCTATTCATTAATTCAATTGAATGTTTTCATAAATATCCATTCTCTTTAATATTTATATATACGAGTTATTTTATAATTTTAAATAATTTAAAAATATTATCTTTCTATAAATCGTTATGTTTTTATAATCATTTTAATAACAAATTCATTTCATTTCTCGATTGATTAATTTTTTCATTCTTTGTAAACGTGTTAAAGGGAATGTTTTTAAATCTTTCTTATAGTTATGGATTTTCCCACCATAATATTAATTTTTCATTACGTAAAGTCATATATATTTTACCATAGTTTTATAAAGAAAATCATTTTCCTACATTTCTATGATTTTTTAATTTTTTATGTTGTAAATAATGTTTGTTTTCTTTTTTTCATAGGTAAATTTCTAAGGAATTATTATGTGAGTTTATCTTCAATGAAAATATAAATTAATCTTTTTTATTATTTACTATGGATATGATCTTATGAAATAATCCAGAAAATTTTTATAGTCGTTTAAAATATTATGGATTTAAAATGTTCTTATGTTTTTGTAGAATATATTGGAATTGTATATTGTTATGTGACAGTTGGGTCATTTATAGGCCTAATTTTTTTTCATTATTTAAATATATTTATAACAAAGGGTACATGGAAAAAATTTCCAATCCTAAGAGGGTATATGTGAGGATTTTTCAAGTATAATATTGTACATGGATGATTATCCATCATCTAAGAGGATGAACATGTAATTATCCCAATCTAAGGAGGTTACATGTCTGGTTTAACAAAGTACATGATGGTAGGACATCCCATGTCTACCATGTAACTAATTACATGGAGAGGATCCATGAAAAATTATTTCTATATTAATAGAAATAGAGAGTTAATTTAATCTACCATTGGACTATTTCCCCTAATGTAGTCTTGGTTTTTAGCATCTTATTTGGACCATATATTATATGTTTTTGTTCTTTCCCAGTGATTATTTCTTATATTTAAGATATGATCTCATGGATCAAGATCGATTATTTTTTATTCCACAATCTTATAACTCATGAATATTTTTATGAAAAATACTTTTTCAATGAATCATGTTATTTGAACTTTGACTTATTAAGTCATATCTCAAAAGATAATATAATTTTATAAAACCCTTATGATTATCTTCTTCTCACTTGTGAACATCTATTGATTTCATCCATGTTTACCCTTACTAGGCATCTGAACTCCCCCTTTCTCATGTTTCAATTTCAATTATTTATAACGAATGGTTTTCATTAGGATAGTTCTCTGTAGGATACCCTATGAAAAGTATTTTGTGGAATATTTTGATAACTGTTTATGAAATATGTTTATTTTGTATCTAGTAATCATAGAAAGTAAAAACTTATGGATTTGGAAAATGAATTATTTTATGGTATGTTTTATAATCAACTAAAATGATGTAATATTTATTTATATAATTTTTAGATAAATATAGATAATATTAAAAAGGGTTCAGTAATTTTTTGGGATTAGGTTATGAAATGATAGTATTGAACATAAAACATTCTACGATAAACCATTGTTACAAAGGATGAGTCTAATGTATTATAGCTAGATGAGAAGGTTCCATATGTTAATACATATTACGAATTATATTAATTAATTTATTATTTATGGCCAGGATTCTTGATACTCACACTAATATTTTTTCTTATATTGAGTTGTTGGAACATATATGAATCATCTAAACAATGAGTATTATAGCTAATAAAATGACCACACCCATGATAAAACAAATTGAATGGGAGAAGGGATATTGAATTTTGTGAATATTCCGACACAACACTATCAAGTTAAGAACAATAAAATAAATTATTTTGAACATAAAAATTCTCAAATAATATAAAAATTCACCATTCATCCATTTATGTGTAGACATCCAAATTCCATCAGTGGTGTATATGATCCCCTTTGTTGAAATAAATGGATTATCTCCGTAGAAAATATAGAATCCATTTTCTAGTTCTGAGAAAATGAGAATGTAATTTTTTTTGTGTATTATTTATAGATGAAGATAATAAATGGTGAAATTTTATCAATAATAAGAGTAATTTTGAATAAATTAACTATATTATATGAGAACGGTTTGATAATGTAATTTTAAATAAGTATTTTTCTCAAAACCATCCAATTGAAATAAATAAGAAATTCCAAGAACTAATATAGAAGAATAATGAATCCCTTCATACTGATAAAAAAATTCACATTTATTTAAATGTTCGATTATGGTTTTATCATTTACCCTGGATGGAAAACTGATCAATTATTTAGTGGATTAAAACCATATCTCTAAATGGAACTAGGTATAACAGACTCTGATTGCTATGAAGAATTATTCTAATGCTATGTCAAGGTTGAAATGTAGAGTTGAAGCCCTCGTTGTTCTCAATGTTTTTTTAGAAACATGAGAATATTTAATTTTCATAAATATAAAAATACAAATGTGCACTGTGAAAAAAAATAATGTTTCAGTATTTTATTATTTTGAATAATAATTAGGGAAATTTCCACAAAGGTAATGGTAAATTCTTTATGTGTGGAGTAGAAGGTCTTCATGTAAATGAAAGCTGATGTTATGTGGAGGGTCATCCAACAAAATGATTATTCAAAAACGCATCCAAATTTTACACCAATTATTAAATTATCATATTTCATGGGATCTTTAAATTAGTATAACTTGT